>JAAALK010000287.1:9251287-9981983 GCA_019279435.1 Zizania palustris
GAGGTCTGATAGAGCCGAGCCTTGACCTGTGCTGTTCCCTCATGGTGTGCCTTGAGGGTAGCCCAGATCTCTCTCGCAGTGGAGAGATGACTCACTCGCTCAAATTCAGTGGGACCTAAACCAGAAAATAAAATGTTCACAGCCTTACTGTTGCTCAGATGCTGAGCAATGATACCAGCAGTACCTTGCTCAGTAACTGGCAGAATGACAAACGTGGTGTGAACGCAAATGTCCCATATGTCCGAACCCTGGCTCATGAGATAGGCTCGCATGCGAGTCTTCCAATAATTATAGCCATAGGCTTCCAAGGACGGGACCTTGCCAGGAGACGTCATAGTCACTACTGGGGTTTAGAACCGGTTAAGGTATGGAAAAACCCTAACCTCGCTCCGATACCACTTGTAGGACCGAAAGTAGCGACCAGAGGGGGGGTGAATGGGCGCCTAAAAATTCTTTCGAATCAATGGCCTGCTCCCAAAACCCAACGCATTTTAAAAAGAAAAACTAAACAGCAATGCGAGAACAGATTGACTAAGTCTGCAGATTCGAAGTTTGCTGATTCTGAGGTTGCAGATTCTGAGGTTGCAGATTCTGAGGTTGCAGATTCTGAGGTTGCAGATTCGGAGGTTGCAGATTCGAAGTATGCAGATTCGAAGTATGCAGATTCGAAGTATGCAGATTCGAAGTATGCAGATTCGAAGGTTGCAGATTCGAAGTATGCAGATTCGAAGGTTGCAGATTCGAAGTATGCAGATTCGAAGTATGCAGATTCGAAGCTTGCAGATTCGAAGTCTGCTGATTCGAAGTCTGCTGATTCGAAGTCTGCAGGTTCGAAGCTTGCAGATTCGAAGTCTGCAGATTCGAAGCTTGCAGATTCGAAGTCTGCTGATTCGAAGTCTGCTGATTCGAAGCCTGCTGATTCGAAGTCTGCAGGTTCGAAGCTTGCAGATTCGAAGTCTGCAGATTCGAAGCTTGCAGATTCGAAGTCTGCTGATTCGAAGTCTGCTGATTCGAAGCCTGCAGATTCGAAGCTTGCAGATTCGAAGTCTGCAACACAGAGTTGGACTTCACACAAGAAAAGGGACTTTGACCCTGCCAACTCGATCAAAAAGCAACACAGGAAAAGCAAGGCTAAAGTACTAGCATACTGTAGCTACAGGAAAGTAGTACTACTTGCTACAGAGTAGTAGTACTACTTGCAACAGCAAGAACTAGTACTACTTCTCACGAAGAACACATACAACAGAGAAGCTTCTGTTCCAAATAAATTGATCGCACGCACAGAGAATGAACTGCAGTGCACAAAAATGCTTCGCACAAGCAAAAAACAGCCAGATTAAAAGCTCTCCCAGACAACAAAAAGTCACTTAAAACTTCAGGAAGAACAAGGCTTGTTGCCTGGTGACCCACGCATGAACAGGGGAGAGAGAATGCAAGAAACAAAATGACCCAAAGGAGTAGTATTGATTTTCAGCAAAAGGGTAGTCCAAACCCTAGGGGTTGGGGTCCTATTTATAGGCAGCCCAACACTAGGAATATTCTACCTGCCCCTTAGGGTTTTTACAGACTCAAAAATAAAGGAAAAGACTCTACTGCCCTTAGGTATTTTTACAGACACGACAGACTGACTGTGGGCCTAGAGTTACAGATGACTTATCCGGAAGCTAAGTTTTCGTAGCGACTACGGCTTCTCTTCTGGACAGTCGGATACAAGATCGACGGTCGTCAGTTTTGCGCCGAAACTGACAAAGCCTCCACCGACTTTGCACCAGGTACCCGGATTGGGCCGGCCCGATTCCGCAGCTCTCTCAGCCCGGCAATCACTCACCGCCCGTGTACCTGAGTCAATCCTGGTCAACAGCCCAGTGGGTCTTCTACTGCTTCTGGCCCATGCACCCGGATTGGGCCAGCCCGACTTCGCAGCCTCCTCTGCCCGACAGTCGCTCGCTGCCCGTGTACCTGAGTCACACGCGGCCCATAAAACAGCAGATCTCCTCTCTTCTTCAGTCCTCTTTGACTATCGTTGACAATGACTCATCACTTCTAGAGCCATGAGGCCCACGCTATTCAGCATGGCTCCTCAAGATGCAGCACCAACAAGGTCAGTTGGATCGTCTGCAAAATGTGGAGCCTGCCCCTCGCGCACCAGCACCCGCGCCCACTCCCCAACTCTCGGAGTTTCTACGCGTGCGCCCGCCCATCTTCTTTAGCACCACCAACCCCATGGAGGCCGGAGATTGGCTCCGCACCATTGGGAAGAAGCTAGATCTCCTCCCCTGCACCGATCGGGAGCGAGTGGCCTTCGCCACTCACCAGCTCCAGGGTACCGCCGCGGAATGGTGGGACAACTACCGCGAGTCCCAGCCCGAGGACCACGTGGTGACATGGGTGGAGTTCACCATCGCCTTTCGTGCCGCCCACGTCCCCGCCGGTGTCATCGCGGTGAAGCAGCGGGAGTTCCGCGACCTGCACCAGGGCAGCCGGACCGTCATGGAGTACCTCCATGAGTTCAACCATCTGGCTCGCTACGCACCGAAGAAGTGCGGACCGACGCCCTCCGCCAGGCCAAGTTCCTCCGGGGACTTAAGGATGAGCTGTCCATCCAGCTCGTCGCCACCGACTACACCGACTTCCAACGGCTAGTCAATAAAGTGCTCATCCAAGAGACTGAGCAAAACAAGTTGGACCTCAAGAAGAGTAAGATGATCGCCTTCAAGCATCAACATGCGAATTCCCAGAGGCCCCGCTTCATTCCTCCGCCACCAATGCCCGCCTACCATCCTCGACCCGCCTACAGGCCACCTCACGCCGCCGGTGGATCCAACGTCGGGCATCCTCGCCCCGCTCCACCAGCCCCGGCCGCTCAGCCGACGCCAGCCGCCAAGGCCTCGATCTTGAAGGATCGCCAAGGGAGGCCGGTCGTCTGCTTCAACTGCCGGAAGGAAGGGCACTACTCACACCAGTGTCCTCACCCCAAGCAGCATCAAGGCGTGGCACCCAACCAAGCGGTTCGTGCCCGCGTCAATCACATCACCGCGGAGGAAGCTCAGGAAGCTCCCGAAGTCGTACTCGGTACGTTTATCGTAAATTCCGTACCGGCTATGATTTTATTTGACTCTGGAGCAACACATTCTTTTATCTCGGAGGATTTTGTGAAAACCCACAACTTGGGCGTACTCCCTTTATCCGTCCCCATGATGATTGCCACTCTAGGAAATAAGACCTTAGCCAACTTATACAGCCCTAAGGTTAAGATCAAGATCCAAGGAGTATTATTCCGGGCCGAGCCAGTCCTCATTAAGTGTACCGGACTCGACCTCATCCTAGGGATGGATTGGTTGATGAAGCACAAGGGAGTGATAGACTGTGCCAACAAGTCTGTAACTGTGACCAACCCTAAAGGCGAAGCCGTCATCTTTCGAATGAACGGCCGCAAACCATTTGAAGCGTCCCTCCATTCGCTAGCCCTTGAAGAGGTACCCATAGTCAAGGAGTTCATGGACGTCTTCCCAGAGGACCTACCAAGAATGCCTCCCAAGCGGGGCATCGAATTCAGGATCGAACTTGTCCCCGGGACCACTCCAATCTCCAAGCGCCCATACCAAATGGCCGCCAACGAACTAGCCGAAGTCAAGAACAACATCGAAGATTTGGAGCAGAAAGGGTACATTTGACCAAGTACCTCACCCTGGGGTGCACCGGTCATCTTCGCTATGAAGAAGGACAAGACAAAGCGGATGTGCGTGGACTATAGAGCCCTAAACGACGTAACCATCAAGAACAAATACCCATTGCCTCGGATCGATGACCTGTTCGATCAACTGAAAGGATCCTCGGTGTTTTCCAAGATTGACCTCAGGTCAGGTTATCACCAATTGAGGATTAGAGAAGAGGACATACCCAAGATCACCTTCACCTCCCGCTATGGACTCTACGAGTATACGGTGATGTCGTTCGGACTCACGAATGCCCCTGCCTTTTTCATGAACATGGTGAACAAGGTATTCATGGAGTTCTTGGACAAGTTCATTGTGGTATTCATCGACGATATCCTCGTTTACTCCGAGACCAAGGAAGAACACGAAACCCACCTTCGTCTGACCGTCGGAAAGCTAAGGGAGCAGCAACTGTACGCCGAATACAGCAAGTGCGAGTTTTGGTCGTCAGAGGTGAAATTCCTCGGTCATGTCATATCTGCCGGAGGAATAGTAGTGGACCCAACCACCGTGGAAGCAGTGACCAACTGGCTGCAGCCCTCTACCGTGACCGAGATCCGGAGCTTTGTCGGATTGGCCGGATACTACCGCCGGTTCATCGAGAATTTTTCAAAGATCGCCAAGCCTATGACCAGACTTCTGCAGAAAGAAGTGAAGTTTGAATGGACCCCAGATTGTGAAGAGAGCTTCCAAACCCTCAAGAAGAAGCTCGTGTCAGCCCCTATTCTGACTCTGCCAGACATCCGGAAGGACTTCCACGTCTATTGTGATGCCTCTCGTCGAGGATTGGGATGCGTCTTAATGCAAGAAGGGAAGGTGATATCCTATGCCTCCCGACAACTGAGACCGCATGAGCTGAACTACCAACCCACGACTTGGAGTTAGCAGCTGTGGTTCATGCCTTGAAGATATAGAGACATTACCTTGTGGGGAATCGGTGTGAGGTCTTCACTGACCGCAAGAGCCTCAAGTATATATTCACCCAACCAGACCTGAACCTCAGACAAAGGAGATGGTTGGAACTCATCAAAGATTATGACATGGGAATCCATTATCATCCCGGCAAGGCAAATGTGGTGGCAGATGCCCTTAGTCGAAAAGGGTACTGCAATGCCATCATGATTCAGGACCAAGCCCTTCTGCTCTACAAGGAGATGGAAAGGTTGAATTTAGGGATCACCACCCGAGCGTACCTCGCTGCTTTAGAGTCAAGACCTGTCTTGATAGATCAGATTCGAGAAGAGCAGAAGGAAGACCCGAACATCTTGGAGATCCAGCAGAACATGCGGAAAGGTAAAGCCCCCGGATTTTCCGAGGACGAGCATGGTACCATCTAGTTCGGAAGCCGGATATGCGTACCCGACAAACCTGAGATAAAGGCCCTCATCCTTCATGAAGCCCACGATACTCTATACTCCATACATCCCGGGAGTACCAAGATGTATCAAGATCTGAAGGAAAAATATTGGTGGGTCAGCATGAAGAGGGAGATTGCTGAGTATGTGGCCAAGTGCGACACATGCCGGCGGGTCAAGGCAGAACATCAAAGGCCTACCGGACTCCTTCAACCCCTCAAGGTCCCCGAATGGAAGTGGGAAGAGATCGGGATGGACTTCATCACGGGACTACCCCAGACCCAAGATGGTCATGATTCTATCTGGGTGATCGTCGACCGACTCACCAAGGTGGCTCACTTCATCCCCGTCAAGACAACTTACACCGTCGCCAAGTTGGTCGAGTTGTATATGACCCGGATCGTGTGCCTTCACGGAGTTCCTAAGAAGATTGTATCTGACCGCGGGAGTCAGTTTACCTCCAAGTTCTGGAAGAACCTTCAAGAGGAACTTGGCACCCGGCTGAACTTTAGCACCGCCTATCATCCACAGACCGACTGTCAAACCGAAAGGGTCAACCAGATATTGGAGGATATGCTTAGAGCTTGCGCTCTAGATTTTGGTGGAATGTGGGACAAGAACTTGCCCTATGCGGAGTTCTCCTACAACAATAGCTATCAAGCCAGCCTACAAATGTCCCCGTTCGAAGCACTTTATGGGCGTAAGTGCAGAACGCCGCTGCTCTGGGATCAGACCGGAGAGTCACGACTGTTTGGGACAGACATATTGAGAGAAGCTGAAGAGAAGGTCAAGATCATAAGGGACCGATTGAAAATAGCCCAGTCCCGACAAAAGAGCTACGCCGATAACCGCCGAAGAGACCTAACCTTTGAGGAGGGAGATTATGTCTACCTCTGAGTCACTCCCCTCCGTGGCACTCAAAGGTTCAACATGAAAGGCAAGCTAGCACCCCGCTATGTCGGACCTTTTTAGATTCTCCGACGGCAAGGAGAAGTGGCATATCAACTTGAACTACCTCCATCTTTGGCAGGAGTTCACGATGTGTTCCATGTCTCTCAGTTGAAGAAGTGTCTTCGCGTGCCCACCGAGCAAGCCGATCTTCAGCAACTCAACGTCCAAGAAGATTTGACCTATATCGAGAAACCCATCAAGATCTTGGAAACCAAGGAAAGGGTAACCAGGAGTCGTGTAGTCCGCTTCTGCAAGGTTCAGTGGGACAACCACCCCGCCGAAGAAGCTACATGGGAACAAGAAGACGAACTGAAAGCCGAATACCCTGAACTATTCGAGTAGCGCTCCAATCTCGAGGATGAGATTCTTTGTAAGGGGGATAGGTTTGTAACACCCTAAATTTCGAAAGGAATAAAAATATTATTTAATCCAATTTCTTGAAATTTATTATTTTGGAAATACCTTCAATACCCTCCTTTACCCTTTTGAACTACAACCTAGATGAAATGGCCAAACCAGGAGCTGAAAATTTTTGTATATGATCCCAAGGCCAAGATATATTTTTGAGAATTTTTACAAATTCTTATCAACCCTGGAGATACCCAAATGGTTTAATCTATTTTCTGCAATTATTTTAAATCAGAAAACCTTTTTAAAACAGTAATGGGCCTCCCCTCCCTTTCTCTCTCTCCCAGCCGGCCCAGCCCACTCCTCCCCGCGCACGCCATCTGACCAGTGGACCCCGCCCGTCAGCGACCTCCTCTCTGCACGCGTACCCGGCCCCACCTGTCGGCGCCAACCAAACCCCTCGCGCCCGACCGCTCGGCCCCACCCGTCAGTCCCCTCGCTCGCGCGCTCACGCCCGCTGGCCAGTGGCCCCCACCTGTCAGTACCGTCGTCTACCTCCCGCCTCCGCCCCCAAATTGCGCCGGCCGATGACCCCCGCCTCGGATCCGCCTCGCTGGCCCCTCCCCCTTTAATTCGACGCCATTAAACGGTCCCCCGCGCTCGGCCAGCCGTTTCCCCCCGTTAACCCACGCCATTAAGCCACGGGATCAGCGCTCGCGTGCATGGCCGAGCCTCACCGGCGCCATTGAAGACCTCCTATCCTCTTTCCTTGTATACGTCGCCCGTTATCCCTCGCCAGTGTGCCTATTTAAGCCCCCTGGCCATCCGCATTTGATCCCCCACGCCCTCTCGCTGCGGGAACAAACAGAGCACTTGCATTTCGGTTTTTAGCGCGCCACCGCCGCCCACACTCCAGTCGTCGCTCGCCGTCGCCGGAATCCTCCTCCGTCCTCGCCGACCGCACCGCTGCGACCGCAAGGACCTCGCCCGCCTCGGCCACCACTCCGTCATCAACGAACCCCACCGGATCACCGTCGCCGCCGAGGACCCGAACGCCTTCGTCGCCTCCGCTCGTCGTCGGCCTTGCTCCGTCGACCGTTCGTCACCGCAAGGGTACCCTCATGACCCACGTAGCGTCCTCTTTCCGTTTTAGGCCTTAGGTACGACCGTCGTCGCCCGCCATGGCCGCTGTACCGCTTGCCGTCGTAGGAGAAGACGACCGGCATGGGTCGAGTACCCATGCCGTGTCGGATTCGATCCCGACCGTGCGATCGTGATCAAGTGGCACCAGCTTCACCACGTGCGTGATCTAATCCGCACCGTCGGATCTAATTGAAGCGGTATGATTTAATCTCGTGCGTTCATCGGTATTTAAAACCCGCACTTGATCTGAGCCGTTCATCGCGTACTGGTTCGTTGTTTTAATCTCAGCCGTTCGCGTTATTTTAACTCCCCGCCTCGCCCTCGCGCGTTGGATCTGGATCCAATGGTCCAGATTGGGCCGGACCACGCGCACAGTGCGCGGGTTCACCGTGGGCCTGGCTCACCGTGGACCCGAGGCATTTTAAATTTGAAAATAAATTCCAGAAACTGTTTTAAACTTGTAAAATTCATATCTGGCGCATCTGAACTCTAAAAATTGTCATTTCAATTCCAGAAATTTTGTAATTTTATTATCTACATATTAGTTCAATAGAAACAGTATGTTTACTTTGGATTTTTCATGATTATTCAAATAGGTATTCAAATGCCCTTAGGGTAAAAATGTAAATTCACTTATTTAAATTTCAGTAGAGTTTATATTTATTTCCTTTCTATTCATATACTGGAAAACACTAAATTGCCCATGAACCTTTCATTTTAAATTGATTAGAAAGCTTAAAATGAGGTTACTCACATTTAAAACCCCTTTTCAAAGGACAACACTTCATTATAATTCCTTTTAAAATTATTTATAAAATAAATTTCAGAACCTTAACAACTTGATTTTCCTTTAAATTAAACCAATTTAAACCTATGTGCTTGTTGTGTGATTTTATAGAATGTTGTATTTATTTTATTTTACTTTATTTATATTGGGAAGACTACGACGCCGCCGAGGAGCCGAAAGTTCCTCCCTCCCCATTCTCTGAACAAGGCAAGTCACCAAACCAATCTTTTGAGCATGTTGAACCCATGTTTTATTAAACTATCACTAAAACACATAGGATATATATGCATTAGTCAAATGAACCCTTACAATATATTTATTTAGGATCCCCCGACCTTGATGTGCAACCCAAGCCATGCTCCCTAGCCTAAACTCCTTGTCACCATATGATTAGTATTATTAGCTAGTGTCCAATGTATTGACACGATTGCTATAGGATTAAAAATGAGTCGTAGCGATTGGTTCTACTATATGATCCTCGTTATTCTCATCTTTGGAATTCTGTCGGCGTTGGAGTTATGGTTGTGAGTGGATGCATGGTGGGTTCCGGGTGCAAGCTAGGGCATTGGTCGGTAGCACCTGGGGCACTACAAGGACCGGTCTGCGGGATCCGTTGCAATACACTTCCATACTAACCACAGGTCTAATGGGTAAGTCCTAACTAAGGTAT
The DNA here is from genome assembly GCA_019279435.1 of Zizania palustris. Taxonomy (NCBI): domain Eukaryota; kingdom Viridiplantae; phylum Streptophyta; class Magnoliopsida; order Poales; family Poaceae; genus Zizania; species Zizania palustris. Next base: position 9,260,258 of record JAAALK010000287.1, read on the forward strand.
GGGTCATCTCGTTTGGGATGAGTGCATGCCTTGTGGGTACAGTAGTACACCTCTGATCAGAGTCATAAATCTTTTCGAAAAGCCGAGCCCACGGTCAAGGGCGGGTTGCGTGACATCCCACAGTTAGTTTACTATTGAAATGAATGTGCATGATGATTTGACATATAAGGACTGTTGTGCGAGGAGGTAAAACGTACTCCTCGAGTTAGATGATGTTAGTGATGTTCATGTTTATTATCCCGCTTAAGGAAATTTGACTACACTAAATGCAGCAACTGAAAATGTACTTTTCCGCACTTTTAGCCAATTATCCTTCCTTGTTATTACCTTGCATTATTACTTGCACTTGCGGTGGCTTGTTGAGTACTTTTTGTACTCATACCCGTTGGACACCACAGAGGATGCCTACTATGAAGACGGTCTGGAGTAGCGACCCAGTCAAGCAAAGATCTTGAAGAAGGCGTTCGTCATGCATTTTAATTATCTTTATTATCATTTTTATTAAAACTCTGATGTAATAAATATGGTCTGCGTACCATGAATACTGTCGTATGTACGTTTGTCGCATGATGAACCTCTTGTATTATTGTCTTTCGCATGAAATTCAATAATGTTCCGATTTGCTAAATCGGGGCGCCACAAAGTTTTAGTGCACCATAGCATTATAGTGGTCCTTTGCATTTAACGTATTATTGAATAAACCAAAATAGGACAAGTCCATGTATATCCAACAATCCCCACCAATGCGAAGCCACAGAAATGCTTTCGCCTTTCAAGCGTTTAATATACCAGTGTTTCGGTGGAGACTGTTAAGTTGAACATCCACCTAGAGCAAAGACTACACTTATTCACAACTGTACAATGGACTATGCCTTGAATTGACAGTTTTGTGTGTAATAAGTTTCTTCCAAGTCATTTACTGATACTAGGTTGCCAAACACATCCCCTCTGGTTGGAGCATATAAGTCACACTCCAAGGCCTTTTATGAGTATCTAGAGATTACCTAGATCTCATAAACTGTGACTAGTAGTTGAACTCATATAGGTGTATTCCTCAAAAAATGTTATGTAGGACAACATCTTTGCTTCAACAAGCCACTTGGAACACATTAAGGTGAAAACAGCAACCTGCCATATAGCTAGGAAAGAAATACATCTGAAATGGACCTTGTTAAGGGTCTTTCCACTCAGTCTACCACTAGCTTGTTTCACCATTCTAATTCACGGGATCTCCGATTACATTAAAGAAACAGAACGCAAAGGTTGTTAGGATGTACCCAGCGGAGGGACCCATGCTCAAGGCACCGGTTTCTTCATTCATGTTAGTCGTCATAACGTGTTGCTTGATGTAGTCGATCGGGGCTTAATGCAGGACGTTGTTCGTAGTGCAGTCCCACGAATGGGCACCGGGAGAAAGACGATGGCATGCGCAGCAACCGCGACCACAAGGATGGAGCGAGTAGTCGCGAAGACGCTCCCCTAAAACCTGATCGCCCGCACACCCAGCAGGTGACTCGATCACGGGCGTGGCTTCAGAAGCCTGCTCTCCCAACTCTCTGTCCACGCAGAAGGTTGGGACTGGGCTGGTTTTAGGCAACGACGCGAGGAAGAAGAGAAAAGAAGAGTTTTGTCCAACTACTGCCCCCTATATATAGCTCTCATGCAGAGGGAGACGGAAAGCCAACAGTCACCACAATTAAGCTCGCTCATGAAGAGGGAGACAGAAGGCCAATGGTCATCTCTCATGAATAGGAAGACGGAAGGCCAGCGGTCTTCGCAATTAAGCTCTCCCACCTATTCTTTGTTATCGGAGATCCCGTGAATTAGAATGGTGAAACAAGCTAGTGGTAGACTAAGAGGAAAGACCCTTAACAAGGTCCATTTCAGATGTATTTATTTCCTAGGTGTATGGCAGGTTGGTGTTTTCACCTTAATGTGTTCCAAGTGGCTTGTTGAAGCAAAGATGTTGTCCTACAGAACATTTTTTGAGGAACACACCTATATGAGTTTAACTGCTAGTCACAGTTTATGAGATCTGGGTAATATCTAGATACTCATAAAAGGCCCTGGAGTGTGACTTATATGCTCCAACCAAAGGGGATGCGTTTGGCAACCTAGTATCAGTAAATGACTTGGATGAAACTTATCACACACAAAATTGTCAATTCAAGGCATAGTCCATTATACAGTTGTGAATAAGTGTAGTCTTTTCTCTAGGTGGATGTTCAACTTAACAGTCTCCACCAAAACACTGGTATATTAAACGCATGAAAGGCGAGAGCATTTCCGTGGCTTTGCATTAGTGGGGATTGTTGGATATACATGGGCTTGTCCTATTTTGATTTATTCAATAATACGTTAAATGCAAAGGCCCACAATAATGCTACGGTGCACTAAAACTTTTAGTCCCATATTGAATGTTCACATGTCTTTTGCTCAACTTAAATAGATGGACTGATTGTGTGTCTATTGAGAAGTTGAGACAGGCTAAGGGCATGCGCGGCGACGGTAATGGAACCGTGTTTGGCCACTGTATCGCGTCACCCTAAAATACTGCGATGACCGTTGGCCTTCCGTCTAGCCATTCATGAGAGAGCTTAATTGCGGAGACCGTTGGCCTTTCGTCTCCCCATTCATGAGAGAGCTTAATTGCGGAGACCGTTAGCCTTCCGTCTCTCTATTCATGAGAGATGATCGTTGGTCTTCCGTCTCTCTCTTCATGAGTGAGCTTAATTGCGGTAACTGTTAGCTTTCCGTCTCCCTCTACATGAGAGCTATATAAAGGGGGCAGTAGCTGGACAGAACACTCTCTTTTTTTCTCTTCTTCCTCGCGTTGTTGCCTCAAACCAGCCCCGTCCCAACCTTCTGCGCGCACAGAGAGTTGGGAGAGCAGGCCTCCGAAGCCACGCCCGTGATCGAGACAATTGCCGGGTGTGCGGGCGATCAGGTTTTTGGGGAGCGTCTTCGTGACTGCTCGCTCCATCCTGGTGGTCGCGGTTGCTGCGCACGCCATTGTCTTCCTCTCGGTGCTCGTTCGTGGGACTGCACTGCGAACAACGTCCTGCATCAAGCCTCGATCGACTACATCAAGCAACACGTTATGACGACTAACGTGAATGGAGAAATCGGTGCTTTGAGCATGGGTCCCTTCGCTGGGTACATCCTAGCAACCTTTGCGTTTCATTTCACCACTTTAATCCTGTCATAAAAAATTAGATGATTTTGACCTTTGTACGTTCTATTACCCCTTATCAGGGTAGCAATAGAAATTAATCTGAACTGTTCAAAATTAAAGATCAACTTTTAGGATGCATTTTACTACCCAATAAAGTGCACCGTAAAAATAGTCAGAAAAATTCTACTATATGTGTAAAGTTCTTCGTACGTTTTACTTGTCATATATTTCCTCCGGTGTTTTTTTATTCTTCAAAATAAATATTTAGGCATTTTTACATTATGATGATTGTTTACTACATTGAGAAATTAAGAACTACGAAATATAAAAATGAAAAGTATTTAGCTACTTTTTATCATGAAAGGTGCTCCCTATCCTGGTGAATTTAGGGTTTTACCAATTTGGAGGTGACACTGCCAAATTATTAGTTGAAAAGCTCCCAAATTTCTAGTTGAAAATGTTCTCAATTTTGGATTGAATTTCTCACAAAAAAAATCAGTTGCATGTTGCCCAAATTTCTAGTTGAAATGTATTTTTTCCCCATTTGGAACTTGTAAAAATCAAATACTTGAACTTGTCTTAACTAGCAGCGTACGCATACTATTACCACAAAAAACAAATAACATCATTAAATATTAACGCGATAACAAATAATTTATACATAGTAAACAATTAGTAAAACACAATATTAATAGCTAATTTTACAAGAACATTATTATTATTATTATTATTATTATTACTACTACATGTAAGCTGAATTTAATTCCATATATACAAATTATAGTTTCCAATTAACTTGAAGTTAGATGTACATTTAGCAAGAAAGCGAGCAAGGAAAGTGAATTAAATCTTACGAATGATATATTTGGATTTTTTTAAGAAACAAAATTTTTTGTATGCTTTAATTATAACTGTGCATTTAGGTAAGAAATGTAATAAGAAAAGATAATGATGAATTTAAGTAAGAAATAAATTAAGAAAGGAACCAAAATTTATATGATATATCACCCACATTTATTGGGTAGGTATAGTATGATTTGTAATTAATTATAGGTGCCATGTAAATTTGCATGGCAAGGTCGTATACACATTTAAGTAAGAAATAAAATAATTAAGAAATAAAATAATTTGCATAGATGATCAATATAAACAAGGTCTCAATAAGTGATCACAAGGAAAGCAGTGCTAATACTGAAGGTGACATAAATTACCTATCATGCAAAGCGAGATCACTAAATGAAGCAATTGTCATACAATGAGCACTTGTCATATGAACGGACGTACTATCTTTGACACGAACGAAGGGTTAGGATTTGACAGATGAGTAAGCATTGCAAATGAGATTAAGGTTAAGATTTATTAAATGAGTGATGTGTCTACTATTTCAACTCGTGGATTATATAATATGGTAGATATATGTAAGGAGGATAAAATGATTTAAATACCGAGTAGAAAGCCATAAAAATCATGTTATAAATGATAAATTATTAATAATCAGTTAGGTGGGAAAACAAAGTGAGATCGGCAACAGCGTGGTAACTATTTTATGTTTGCAAATTTCTCTTTTATTTAGAACGCAATCAAGTTGGTACGGATAATTTTTGCTACAGGAATATCAGGCGTGAGAAAGCAACAATACAACTAAAAAATGCCTTCTTTTTCTAGCAAAAATATTATTAATTAGTCATACTTATCAATCAATATATACATCAAAATATCTTGCCGTCTGAATCACGTTTGATTCGTTAGGACTGACCTTTCTTCACCTACTCTTTACACTCTATTTTATTCGCATTTCGCAATTAGACAAGCTATTACAAAACTCATTTTTACTGGTGGTCAAGTCAGATTTTATACGTGCTTTTCGCGACCGTATGTGATCTGAAAATGTCATGTTTCTATAGGTGGATGTCACGCTATCAATGGAAAGATATTTCCACGTATTATTCCTCCTAAGACCACCAGGTAAAAATATTTTTATAGGTTGTTCTTTAATAGAACTGCATGTAAAAATTTATATTTACAGGACTATTAAATATATTGTTATATGCTTGTATTTTGGTATCTTCGCATCACTAAAGCATCCATGAACAGTGTCGGTATCAGTGGCAGGTTATGAACTGTCAGTCAAAATTGATAGGCGAAAACTAACTATGGTGGTTCTAGAGCTGACACTAAAAATACTTATCAGCGTTGATTCCGAAATCAAATCGGCAGTGATACGCGTCAGTATCGGTTTAATAATAGAACCGACACTGATACACTATTATCAGTGTCGATTTGGAGTACCAACCAACACTGTTGTATATTTCACACTATTTTTTATATATAAACCATGATGTATTAATTCTATATCTAAATGCATGTATATGATAAATTCATTTAATAGCTTATATCATATTTAAAGTAAATTAATATGAATTATGTTTAAATTAAAATATTAAAACATATTTATATAAATGACTCTGTAAGTTTTCAAATGTGACATTGTTCTTACAAACTCAAGCACAAACTAAATTACATAAATAGTTGCCTCTAGTGCACCATTGTTGATATGAAAATAAAAAATGTATACCATATTGATAATTAAATCGTTGGCTTGTAGAATATGATCAAAACCAACCATCAGGTAACACCATCCATCTATTGATTTATGCATTGTAACTGGAACCAATGTGTTTCATGCTACTGTCACTTGGATATGTGAGGTCTATTTGGGTAGGTGACTTGTGATGTACTTCTCACAATATTGCCTTGAAAAGTATTGTTATGAATAAAATATGTTGGTAGCTAGTTAGACGAGACAAGTTCTATTATATAGATGTTTGTAATTATGACACGTATAAAGTGCTTACCACTAACTTCTTGTTGACGATCAAGGAATTAATTATGCATACATATAAGTGAGTCCCAAAGGATAAACCTATCGAGATATCTTGTAGGAAAGTCTTCCTTGGTAGAGTCACATCTGTATGATTTCCAAAATAACATATGTTCTTTAGTTGGTATGTTTGGTCAGTGTTCTGCTCCCTGACTATCGGCTTCCCCTTCTTTAGATCATTGCAAGGACCATCACCTGCCATTATAAAAAACCACTTTAATACATAAACAAAATATACATGTATAGTAAGTAATGCGAGTTTGCTATAGCTACCGCTATCGTTGTTGTCTACTTTTATGGATCTGGTGGTCTTTTCTTTGCCATAATTATTGAAAATAGTAGTAGTATCCATAAAAAACAATGAGAGTCTCATTGTTAGTTCCACATAATCCCCTTCTACTAGGCAAACTTGGGTACTAAATGCACCCCACCCTTTGTGGAGGCATAACATGCCTTCACAACTCATTGTTGGGAACACTAAGTTGAGGCTACGCTAGCCAAAAAAATCTACCACGTACACTAGAATATCTTGCAAAGAGAGGTACCATAGATCATTACCACTGTGTAGAACAACATAAGAAGTGCTGGAGTAGCGAGCTGATCCAACATACATGCTCGGATGTGATCAAGAAGCCGATCAACATCCTTGGGAAGCCTTTGCCCAATGTTGCAATGTCCTCAAGAAGCAACCAATCCAATCTCTCGTTCTTATGTCGATGATGACACCGATTCAATCAGTGATGTTGATGTTGATGTGAAGCAAGATAGTAACACATCTACGATAAGAATACCACCTAGTGATGTACTAGCTCTTGGGCAGTCGGTGAGGAGGTCGGGCTCGAGAAGGCGATGGATAGGGTTTGCTCGTGGTGGCTAATAGATTAGCATGCACAAAGGCACATCAAGCATGAGTCCTCGCCCTTATGTATAGATGCTCTAGCTTGAGCCCTATCGGGCCCAACCAAGACTCTACTCAAATCCCTATTTGATCTATTCAAATCTCCATCCAAACCATTTGGATCTCTATCCATATTGAGCTCATTTTGAATCCTATTCGAATCCAGTGTTCTAACATGTTAAGTGTTTGTGTGTGATCATATAGGTTCACTTGGTTAACATATAAAAACTCATTTCCAATACTCCATTAATAGTGGTCTCTAACAAAACATATTTACCTAAGTATACATAAAGATCATATTGGTTGAACCTTATAATGTTCTCATGTACATGTACCTTTGCCTCACGATATTAATCGAGCACAAGATGAAAGTTGTGCCATCCTATCAATAGCTCGATCTTCGTATTGGATTATAACCTATGATTAACTCTTTAATCACGTCGGCATGGCTATGTATTTCCATAATCTATTACATCAAGAGGCCTAGAGATATCTCTCGTATAAGGAGGGGCAAATTCCATCTTGATCACTCATATCCCACTACATGTTTCATAGAATACCTGAAGACTACTTTCATAACTACCTGGTTAAGGAGCAGCGTTTGGTAGACTCAAAGTAAGTTAATACATATGTTGTGAAACATGGTGATCTCAAGTCTAAGGACTTTACATAAACACTGTTAAGACCAACTGGTGACACATGAAATCTCAATAGTATCTCATAGTGGGTGTATCAAATATATGTTCTCTAACATGCATCCAAGTTATTGAGTTGGTATCTCCATACGCATGATCCATAAGACATGATCATCAATCAATACACATGACGATCTAAGTCATATCTATTATATATATGACTTAGAACTGATTAGGGATCATTTATAAATAGTCATATTATGATTCTCATGAATAAGTCATGTAGTTATTGATCCATAATGACAATCTATGTTAAGGAACAATACATTGTTTTGTAAACATAGTATGCCTCGTACAACATACTATGTTCACTCTAAGGGCATAATGCTAACATTCACAACCTCAACCATATTGGTGCACCTATCTTTTATTGATATGTCAAGGGTATCACTAGCATGAATGTTATGGTTATTGCCAAAGCTTTTTGTTAGAAAAATGAGATAATATCCCATCAATTAGTTAGTTTTATTACCACATAAATAAAATATGCAATGTACAATATATAAACATGGTGATGCATGGGGATGTAATGATTAATTTTCAAGAGGCAACATTTAGGAACATAAGTCGGTATCTACATTGTTGGCATGGATTACTACAACTAAATATAGCACTTGTAGTATGAGACAGAAAAAAGTACAATAATACTACAGGGACAACCTACTACTGGAAGCACACTATCCGGTGAAAGTGCCATGTCGATCACTTGGAAGGCTTGTCATGTCCCTACTTCATGTTATATTTAACAATGATGAAAAAGGTATAATATTGTTGGATGAATTGATACAAGCTCATATACTTTTAAAGAATCCATCATTACTTACACTTCAAGGAATACTCAAACATACACATGAACATTACATTATTTACATACACTCCATCAAAGGTATACTAAATCATATACATACTCAAACATATACATACACTTGATCATTTTAGTCATCAAAGGTATACTCAAACATTACACTACCAAAGAAGTATAAAAAATTGTATTCCAAAGCACCGAATGAATTCTTAAAAACTAGAATATGGCTTCTCTTATTTGAATCATGTATTGTCAACTAGAAGAGATGTCAAGAACACAACATTTCTTGCTCGTGGCAATCATGGAAAATTTTTTTGGTGGATTCAATGCTAAGGCAAGCCAAGGTACATTAAATAACTTTCTTGTTCCTTAGACAAATGATAACATATTTGTTCTGCATATTCGGTGAAAGTTAAAACCATAATGATCAATGGTGTCAAGTAAATGGAAATGAAGGAGTATACAATACTACAATAAAATATCTCAATTATCGCAATCCTAAGATTAAAGACATATGACAATTAGCGAACCATAATTGATCGATTCAGCCGTGATACAAATTGAATTCAGTAGCATCTTTATCATTGTTGGGATATGGGGAGGCTACACTAGCTAGCAATTTTAAATTTTAACCCTTTAGCCTAGGAACCATGAACGCGAGGGATCATGAATCATTACCATATAACACGAGACGTGCTAGTGTAGCAGAATAAGTTGTTGAGGAAGCACATCCTCGCTCAACCTCGCCTTGCTCCGCCCAATTCACCGGTAACCAAGTCAATGAAGCGCGGTGATCTCCACATGAAGAAGATGACGAGCGCCACTATTTGAGTAGCGCCTCCATGGAGTCCACACGTACAAGGATGAGATTGTCTCACACTGGTGTGCTAGCACTTATCGTGAGATCTGGGGATAAATTGATCTCAACTCTTGAGATGGAAGGGAGAGGAGAGGTGTGGTGGCTAGGGTTCTAGCAATTGGAACAACAACTCCACGACCTCCATCCTCCTCCCTTTATATAGTACGAAGGCCCTGGGTCCTAATCTACATTAAAGCCTAATAGATCTAATATGTTTTGTCTAGACCGGAACTTCTGGTTTGGAACCAAAACTTCCAGTTTAAGCACTCAGTCTCTGAATTCAAATTAATCTGAAACTTTCTATTCACAACCAAAACTTTCGTTTTGAGCTCTCGGTTTCAAAATTCGGATTAATCTGGAACTTTTGGTTCACAACTGGAACCTCCGATTTGAGCTCTTGATTTCTAAATTCAAATTAATCCGGAACTTTTGGTTCACAACAAGAACTTCTAGTTTGCCCAGATCCCGCAACTTCCAGTTCACAACAGGAACTTTTGGTTCCTCTAGGAAACTGAGTAACCGAGCTTAGTCCGGAACTTCTGGTTCGCCCAAAATTCTCTTGGGCACAATTGCTTCAATCTCCCACTTGCACAAGAACCAATTCTTGCAAGTTTCTTAATCCATTCCCTTAAGCATGTGACCCAATAGGTTCAGACACAAACAGTTGCTCCCCGGAAATATTTTCCAACTCACTGATCAATAGCGGAACTTATCAGCACATATTGACCCCCGTAAGCATACAAAATAATATTTTCACTGAACCTTGATATACACATGCACCGATCCCTTTACCACATGACATCAGTCAAGCTAAAGGTGATATCCGTGCAACCCTTGTTGGTTAGCTTGACATTTCAGTCGATCAAGTATCGATTCAAATCATGACTAACTCTTTAGTCATAGTGGTATAGCCATGCACTTTACTAATCCGACTACCTCAAGGGGCCCATAGATATCTCTCCCGTTATTAGGAGGGGAAATTTCATCTTTACCGCTCACATCCCACAATATGTTTCATAACACACCTAAGAACAACCCTTATAACTACCTAATTACGAAATAGCGTTAAGAAGCTTCAAAGTGTTCTACTACACATTCTGGAATCAATGACGATCTCATGTCTAATGACTCTATAGGTACACCATTTGAGATGAAAACTGATGACACATCACAATAACAATCCCAAAAGTATCTCAAGCGGGTCTATCCAATACCATGTTCACCAACATGTGTTCGTATCACTAATTTGACATCTCCATGTATATGATCTGTGAAACATGATCATTAATCAGTTGGATGTGCTAATCTATGTATCATCAGCGTCCCACATGACGATAAGATTAGGGATCCTTTTGAACAACATCATTATAAAATAAAGAGTCTCGGAAACAACTCATCAACTTTTTTAATCATTGTAAACGATATTTATTCAAGGAACAAGATAATAATTATCCTCACACATAAGCATAGACCTAACAACATCTCTCACATATACATACATCACTCACGCAAGTATCTAATATCAATAGAGCTTAAGTGCGCCTCATGCTGGGGCTGTGAGAGAGGTTTCATCAACGGATCTATTATGTTCAAATCTGTGTGCACCTTGCATATCTTCACATCACATCTCTCTAAGATCTAATAGTTCATGTGATATCGCCGAAGTATATTATTGGATTTCTGGTGCGACCCAGGCTCCTTGGCTTGTGCAATGGCACCACTATTATCACAATAGAGGTCCATTGGATTGGACGGACTAGAGACAACACCCAGCTTAAAAACAAACTTTTTGATCCAAACGGCCTCCTTCGAAGCTTCTAAAGCTGCAATATACTCAACCTCTGTCGTGGAATCAACAATTGTCTATTGCTTGGAACTTTTCTAACTCACTACGCCTCCATTGAAGCAGAACACAAATATAGATTGTGATTGTGAATCATCCTTGTCGATTTGGAAGCTAGTGTTAGTGTAACCACTTATAATGAGCTCCTTGTCACCACCATAAACCCAGAACATATCCTCAATTTTTCTCAAGTACTAAAGGATACTCTTTACTACAGCCCAGTGACTTTCACCCAAGTTTGATTGGTATCTGCTTGTAACACTTACAACATAGGAAACATCTAGGCGTATACATAGTATGACATACATGATGGACCTAATCGTGGAGGCATATGTGATCACACTCATCTTCTCCAGTTCATTTGGTGTCAAAGGACACTGAGTCTTACTTAGAGAAATACCATGTGACATTGGCAAAAAAACTTTCTTGGAATTCTGTATTTTGAACTATTTCAAAACCTTATCAATGTACATACTCTGGCTTAATCCAATTAACCTTCTCGATCTATCTCTATATATCTTTATGCTCAAAATGTATGATGCCTCTCTATTGATAGCAAAAAATGGCATTAATGGCTAGATTGTCAAAATATCAATTTTGGTGATTTGGGCTGAAAATACACATGTCCAGGGTCCGTCCGAAGCCCTACAGGGCCGAAGTCCATTGAGTTATGGGCTCCGAAAGACTCTAGCCAGCCGATGGGCTTTGACCGGGAAGCCTTCGGAGGCCCACGCCACCGAAGCTTTGGTCCGAGGAGCAGGCCTCGATGGGCCTGGCCGAAGCCCACTCCGGCAGAGGTAGAGTTGTATGCGTTTCCAGAGATTAAGCCCCTATAAATAGAGAGGCGAGGCCAGCGTAGAGCCCCCCAACTCAAACCAAACCAAAGCCCTAGCTTTGATCGTATTTACCTTACCTTTATTTTCCTGTACCTCTTCGTGGGTTTGCCTGGAAGCCCTCCACCGGCCACTACGGAACAGTGGTAACCCTTGTTACTTCGCTTATGAAGTATCCGTTAATCTACGTAATAGATTGTTATCGCCTTGTTACTTCGCCTGTGAAGTATCTGCTAATCTGCCTAACAGATTGCTACCTTCGCTACTAGTGCAACACTTAGCAAAATTCGGTCCTCAGGCCGAATTGGTACTTCGAATCATCTTTGTTGCAGGTTCCTACGTTCGGAGCTACTTCATCGGAGGTGTCCGGAGCCGAGAGATCGGTTTCGGAGGTCACCAAGACACCCTTCGGCGGGACCGCAGGCTCTGGCAATAGGCTTCACCAGCATACTTCGTCACAACGGGCTTCGCCACGACCATACTCCGCACCGGATGAAGTTACGCTCACGCGTGTCCCTCGCATCATTATTCCGTAGTTTGCTGTATCGAAGATCTCACGCCGAACGCCGTTGTTCGGAGGTGATCATCGCGTCCAGATCCGTTCGAAGTCCATCTTCGGCCGGATCAGTCCGAACGCCGAAGCACCGTTCGGCAGAGTACTTCGCACCAGATGCCGAAGGTACACTTCGGTGACCCCTTCGCACCAGACTTCGAACCAGACGGGCTCCGGCTGGTTTGCTGATTTTATTCTGTTTAATCTATTTCTTTCGGCTAATTGGATTTTTTTGTGTATTCTGGTTGCCTGGCGACTCCACCCCCTTATCACGACTAAGGGTAGTCGGAATGCGACGTCGGTGCTACGTCACGCTTAGTCTTGTTCCTAAATATCCATGCACTTTTGGATCATCGAACTGACCCAAGTGTGGGGGCACGTTTCCGTGTCAACACACTTTTTGGCGACTCCGCTGGGGAAGGCTACGCCAACATGACAAGTACATCTACATCGTCCACCGGTACATCTACATCGACTACTACGTCTACACCGCCGATGGACACAATAGGAGGCGTGGATATCGACAACCGTAACATCTTGACACCTACACTTGAAGATATCCTCGCAGAAGACCGAGCAGAGATCGAGGCAAAGTTAAATGCACTCCAAGACATGATGCTCGGGGGCTACGTCAAGACACGCGAGGGATTCATCAAGCGCGACATCATCACCCCGACCTCGCTCAGGTCCAGGTAACACTTGTATCACCTCGTTTATCTTCTTTAGAGATTGAGCAGAAAATAGCCGCATCAGTAGATCAAGCCGTTAGCGCTTCGCTAACCAACCGTTTAGATTCGGCAGTTAGCTCCCAAGTAGAGGCGACTCTTAGGAGGTTCGGCTTTACTGAGGCCATACCCCCAGTTCCTATTGCTAGTGCACCTCCAGCAAACCACATATACGGTAGGACTAACGACAGCACTGGCACAATCATGTCTCCAGCCTCAACACTTATGGTCGAGACCAATCATTACACCTACGATCAAACTAACACTGCATACCACACGCCACCACCTGCGCCGATACCCGCACTGCCCGCACCACACGCGCAGGCGCCCGAACACAAACATGTCACACAAATAGCGCGCAGGGAAGAGGCCCATGGCTGACACGCCGATATCCCACCGCGTGTCGTGCCCTCGCATGAGAGACGCGCACAAGCAATATACCAAGATGACATAGAAGAGCGGGTCCGCACACTATTTAGAGAGTGTGCCATCTTCGTGCCCAAGGGACGGGTTAGGGTTTACCGTAAGCCATACCCCGACCATCTTGATACAATACCCTACCCCCGCGGCTATAGAATCCTTGAATTCACTAAGTTCGATGGCGAGGGTAGCAAAACTACACTAGAGCACGTTAGTCAATTTTTGGCACAGTGTGGAGAGGTTAGCGGGATAGATGCTCTAAAAGTTAGACTATTTTCTCTCTCGCTATCCGGCACTGCTTTCACTTGGTTTTCGGCGCTCCCGCCGAACTCCATCCAAACGTGGGACAATTTAGAACGGAAATTCCATGATTATTTCTACATGGCTGAGACAGAACTTAGGCTTTCGCATTTGACATCGGTTAAGCAGAAATCTAGTGAGAGCGCCTCTGAGTACATCAAGCGTTTTAGGGATACTAGAAATCGATGTTTTAGCCTTAATATTTCAGAAAGGGACTTGGCGGAACTAGCTTTTAACGGTTTGCGTTCCGAAATTAAAGAGAGGTTAGATAACCAAAACTTTTTAGAAGTTAGCCAAGTTTTACAGCAGGCTCTGGTCCAGGAAGGCCGAGCCAAAGATAAAAAGTTTATTAAGACGTTTAGCAAGCCTAGGACTGAAATCCACATCATGGAACGCTCTGTTGAGGAGGAGTCAGAGGAGGAGGATTCGGCCGACATGTACGCAGCCGACTGGGTTTGGAACACTAAAAATAAACTTGTCACCTGCTCCGAGTTACGACCATCCCCCACAAAGAATCGACTTAGTGAGGTCAAGTACTCGTTTGATATAACTAAATGTGATAAAATATTTGATTTTCTCTTAAAAAGTCAGCTTCTCAGGTTACCTAAGGGTCAAGTCATTCCACCTGCCGATGAGTTAAATAAGCATCCCTACTATAAGTGGCATGATTCGCATTCACATAATACTAATGATTGCAATGTTTTTCGATGGCAGATACAATCGGCCATAGAAGAAGGATGATTGAAGATAGACCATAATCCGAAGATGAAGCTGGATAAAGATCCTTTTCCCTTCAACGTCGTCGACCTCGGCGAAAAGAAGGTGTTGATTCGGCCGGAACAGGCCGAGTCGGCTAAGGGAAAGGATGTAATTGTTGGAGAGCCACGCACTCGCACGCTCGTACCAAAGAACCCCGAGGTAGGAGTGTGGAAACAAAACATTAACACCCCTTCGGCTAAGGCTCACAAGAGGACGAAGGTAACATATGACATGTTGTTGAACAAGCATCGAAGAAGGTCCAAGAAAACAGGTCCACACACTAAGGAGCTAAAACAGCCGAAGGGCCCAAGGCTTTCGGAGGGTGACTTCGGGCTGAAGCAGGCACACCCTCCGCACGGTGGCTTCGGGCCACAATGGCCTGACTCTCCACACGGTGGCTTCGAGCCTCGATGGCCGAACCCCCTATACAGCAACTTCAACCCCCAATGGCCGAACCCTACACCGTGTTGGACTTCTCCGATGGGAGGCTTCGGCCCACACTGGTCGAACGTACCTCCGGCCTGGCAGGACCCTTCGCTGGTGTGGTCTGAGACGCCATCAACTCTGCCGAACCCCCTTCCGGGTAACGGGTTCGGCTCACAGTGGGCGAGGCCACTAGATCCGCCGATGCCTCCACCGTATGACTGGGCGGGGACCCCGTGGGCCCCGTATGTATCTAGGTCGGGGTACCCTCCGCAACCTAACACTATGCCTTATTTTCCTTCGGAGTATTATGGATGGCAGGAGCAAACAGACGCAGCGGAGGGGGCATCATCCATAGATTGTTCGTAGTGCCTCCAAATCGGACCATGCAGAGCGAAGCCGAAGGGTGAGAGCACGCGGAGGTTGAGGTCAGGGAGTCCCGAAGACTTTGTCACCGAGGTCTGACGGAGGTAAGCCCCATGCTTCGGCCGAGCTCTACGCCGAAGCCTGGTTCGGTCGGTCGAACGAGGCCTGTCCATCTATCGGAGTTCACAGCGAAGCCCCCTCCGAACACAAGGTGCACAAGGCCGAAGGGCACAGTACCACTTTGGCCAGAATTAATGGAAGCCGAATAGTAGCACCCGGCACCAAGCCGCAGCCATCTTGGGCCCCTCCAGGCATGTCCAAATCACAGAAGAGGCGCCTACAAAGACTATGGGCACAGGAGATGTGCGAGAAGAAAGCCGAGGCCGAGCGCGACGCTATCTTCGAAGAAATCCGCCCTTGGCCAGCTACAAAACAGGTATGGAAGGAGAAGCCGGTTGAGATTAACAACCCGGCTCCTAGTCCGAGCGACGATGACGACATGCTCGACGACGATTACTCGACCATTTCTGAAGGGCCCACACCCAAGGTGGTGGACATCAACATCGTCACGCTACCTGCCGAGTTCGCACTACCACAGGATGAGGCCGAGGTCGCCCAATTGAACCTCGGCCCGCGCAACGCCATCTTCGAGAATCCCGAGGACTCGGCTCGCCATATGAAGCCTCTCTACATCAGAGGTCATATCGATGGAAAGCTGGTTTCATGAATGCTCGTTGACGGCGGTGCCACTATTAACTTAATGCCTTACTCATTGTTGAAGAAACTTGGCAGGGATGAGGATGACCTAAAGAAGACCAACTTGATGCTCAACGGCTTCAACGGTGAGAGCTCTGAGGCCAAGGGAGTACTCTCCATGGAGTTGACGGTGGGCAACAAGACGTTGCCAACAGCATTTTTTGTCGTCGACGTACAAGGTAACTATAGCGTACTACTCGGGCGCGACTGGATTCACGCAAACTATTGCATTCCCTCTACTCTACACCAGTGCCTGATATAGTGGGACGGCGATGAGGTAGAAGTCATTCCCACGGATACTTCGGCCCAAGTAGCATTGGCTGATGTATCGGTTGATGTCGTCCATAACAAAGTAGAGTGTCTGTCAAGTAGAGATCTCTCGGATTACGATTTTGTTAGCGTATCCGGAGGATGGTTTGTACCAGTGTCTATGAAGCCGGCTGGAGTAGCACAACTATTTTTGTATTAATAGTCATGTCTAGCAAGAGTAATCTAGATTGGCTAAAGTCTTGTGTGGAGCAATATCGGTCTAGTAAAGACGGCATTGCCGAAGCCATCGGGGACTTTAGCGAAGTAGAGAAATTAGGACAAGGTTTTGCATTGGCCGATCCCTTGGAGGAAGTCGATATAGGTGATGGTAGCATCCCAAGGCCGACTTTTGTAAACCAAAATTTACAGCCCGATGAAAAGGCTGAAGTAATAAAGTTACTTCGGTCGTACGTCGATTATTTCGCATAGGAGTATAGCGAGATGACGGGGCTAAGCCGTGAGCTCGTGGAGCATCGGCTGCCTATCAAGCCTGGGTTTAGGCCTTATAAGCAGCCTCCCCGCCGCTTTAATTCGGCCGTCTATGACCGAGTTAAAGAAGAAGTGGAGCGACTACTCAAGGCTGAATTTATTAGGCCGTGCAGGTACGCGGAATGGGTTGCTAACATTGTGCCT
Source organism: Zizania palustris (assembly GCA_019279435.1). Lineage (NCBI taxonomy): Eukaryota > Viridiplantae > Streptophyta > Magnoliopsida > Poales > Poaceae > Zizania > Zizania palustris. The sequence goes on from JAAALK010000287.1 coordinate 9,277,491, forward strand.
GTAGAGAAGAAAGGGAGCGGCAAGATACAGGTGTGTATTGATTTCCGGGATCTGAATAGAGCCACTCCGAAGGATGAGTATCCAATGCCAATAGCCGACATGCTGATCAACGATGCTTCAGGACATAAGGTACTAAGTTTTCTTGATGGCAATGCTGGTTATAATCAAATCTTTATGGCCTAAGAGGACGTCTATAAGACTACCTTTTGATGCCCTGGTTTTGTCGGTTTGTTCGAGTGGGTCATCATGACTTTTGGTTTGAAAAATGTCGGCGCCACATATCAGCACGCTATGAACTTGATCTTTCATGACTTGTTAGGAGTCATGTTAGAAGTTTACATCGATGATGTTGTAGTCACATCGGACGCTATGGGAAACCATTTAGACGATTTGAAGGTTGCTTTCGATAGGATGCGACAGTATGGGTTAAAAATGAACCCACTCAAGTGTGCTTTTGGTGTGTCGGCGGGTAAGTTCTTAGGTTTCATGATTCACGAGAGAGGCATAGAAATTGATCCTAAGAGACTTGAGAAGATTAGAAACATTGCGGCGCCGACATGCAAAAGGGATGTACAAAAATTGCTAGGCAAGATGAACTATTTGCGTCGCTTTATATCCAACTTGTCCGGCAAGATTGATGCATTTGTCCCCATACTCTAGCTAAAGAATGAAGCCGAGTTCACCTGGGGGGCAAGCCAACAAAGTGCTTTCGAAAAGATCAAGGAGTTTTTGTCATCACCGTCTATGGTGAGAGCACCTAAAGCCGGGATTCCGTTTCGGTTATACATCGCCGCTGAAGATAGTGTGATTAGAGCCGTGCTAACACAGGAGGTAGAGGGAAAAGAGTACATCATCACATTCTTAAGCCGTCGCCTGCTGGACGTCGAAACCAGGTACGCGTTTGTTGAACGATTGTGTTTATCACTTTACTACGCATGCACCAAATTGCGACATTATCTTCTCCCTACTACATGTGTTGTCGTTTGCCAAACCGATGTTATAAAGCACATGTTATAGAAGCCCATCCTAAGTGGAAGAATCGGAAAATGGGTTTACGCGTTGATCGAGTATGACTTGGCCTACGAACCCCTAAGAGCGATGAAAGGCCAAATCGTAGCCAACTTTATAGTTGATCACCACATAGATGTCAGCTGGAGTGACAGCATTGCTCTAGTTGAGGTAGTGCCATGGAAGCTTTATTTTGACGGTTTGGCTTGTAAGAGTGGCCAAGGTATTGGAGTGGTTCTCATATCACCTAATGGAATGCACTTTGAAACTTCGGCCCGTCTAGAGTTTCCTTCCACCAATAACCAAGCCGAATACAAAGCCTTATTGCTAGGTCTTGAATTGCTAGAATCTGTAGGTGCTAAACATGTTCACGCATATGGTGATTCATTATTAGTAGTACAACAAGTAGCTAAGAATACTCAATGTTTTAATGGCTTGCTGAATAGTTACTTGGACAAATGTCTAGACATAGTTGCTACTTTTGATGATTTCAAAATATCTCACGTGTCAAGAGAAGCCAATTCGGTCGCCAATGATTTGGCTCAGCAAGCATCTGGCTGCCAAGTCAGGAGAGGAAAATTCTCTGTATTAGAGAAGCTGGTGTTTAGTCTCACTACCGAAGCCAGTAATAGTGGGCAGGCATACCCTCCGGATCGAACCCCTCTGGCCACCGAAGGTCACTGCGCGCCAAGGATCCCGGATCGGAGCATCCTGCCGACCGAAGGAGCTGGCACACCAAAGTCTGTAGGCCTAAGCCTCCTGCGCGCAGAAGGCTCCCCGGAGTCCGAACCCTCCGGAGGGCTTCGGCCCAGCACACTTCGAACGGCCACCCCGGCCAGGCTTCGGTAGGAGCTGGAATGGCTCGGGGGCACCCCGAAGTCAGTAAATTAGAAGTTTTTGCAGAAGGCGGGCCGGCAAGACCCTCTGAAACCTATAAGGGCAATTGGAGAGTCCCAATCGTCCAGTATTTGAGAGACCCTAGCCAAAGGGTTGATCGGCAGGTTCAGCGACAAGCGTTCAAATTCATGTTGATAGACGACACATTGTATCGCCAAACCATCGACGGAATGCTATTGAAGTGTTTAGACCATGAGCAATCTCAGGTAGCTACAGGAGAAGTCCATGAAGGGCTTTGCGGCACTCATCAGTCAGCACAAAAAATGAGTTGGATGCTCAAAAGAGCGGGGTTTTATTGGCCGACTATGACTGAAGAATGCTTCAAGTACTATAGAGGGTGTGAATCATGTCAGAAGTTTAGCAATATCCAGTTAGCTCCTGCCTCGTTGCTCAATCCTATTGTCAAGCCATGGTCGTTTCGAGGTTGGGGTTTAGACTTCATTGGCTAGATTCACCCTCCTTCCTCAAAAGGGCATCGGTTCGTGTTGATGGCGATGGATTACTTCACTAAATGGACCGAGGCCGTACCTCTCAAGAACATGACTCACAATGAGGTATGTGATTTTACTTTAAAGCACATCATACATAGATTTGGCATCCCTCAAACTCTTACTACAGACCAAGGTAGTTCATTTGTCTCTAGAGAAGTAAGGGATTTCACCGAATACTATGGTATTAAGTTGATAAACTCATCACCTTACTATGCTCAGGCCAATGGTTAGGTCGAGTCTAGTAATAAAACCGTGATTAAGCTTATTAAGAAAAAAATTGAAGAGTTTCCGAAAAGGTGGCATGAAGTGCTTTCCGAGGCATTATGGGCTTGTAGGATTGCAAAGCACGGTGCTACCAAAGTCAATCCATATGAATTGGTATATGGACAAGAAGCCGTTCTGCCTGTAGAGGTAGATCTTGGCTCCTTGAGATTGTTAAAACAAGATGGCTTATCGGTCGATGAGTATAAGACTCTTCTGAAGGATAATCTAGAGGAAGTGACCAATAAGAGACTAAGGGCTTTAGAAGCCATAGAAATAGACAAGAAGAGAGTAGCTAAAGCCTACAATAAAAGGGTTAAACCAAAATCGTTTCAAATAGGAGATTTTGTGTGGAAAATGATTTTACCCTTAGGCACGAAGAGTCCTAAGTTTGGTAAATGGTCACCTAGTTGGGAAGGTCATTTTAAGATAGCCGAAATCGCTCCCGGCAACGCATACGTGTTGGAATCCCTACAGGGAGAGCGGTTTCGAAGAGCTTTGAATGGTAGGTACTTGAAAAGGTATTTCCCAAGTGTGTGGCAAACATCATAAAAGTGTTGAAAAGCCGATATGGATGGTATCGTCTTCAGCCTGTTGTGCTTTTAGTTCACTCAGTTCACTAAAAGGCAGGTGGGCATGTGTTGATAGCAAAAAATGGCATTAATGGATAGATTGTCAAAATATCAATTTTGGTGATTTGGGCCAAAAATACACATGTCCAGGGTCCATCTGAAGCCCTACAGGGCCGAAGTCCATTGAGCTATGGGCTCCTAAAGCCTCTAGCCAGCCCATGGGCTTTGGCCGGGAAGCCTTCGGAATCCCACACCACCGAAGCTTCGGCCCGAGGAGCGGGCCTCGACGGGCCTGGCCGAAGCCCACTTTGGTAGAGGTAGAGTTGTATGCGTTTCCAGATCAATTTTATCTCTATCTGGCCGGGTTAATAGCAGATTAGATCAGAGATTAAGCCCCTATAAATAGAGAGGCGAGGCCAACGTAGAGCCCCCCAACTCAAACCAAATCCCTAGCTTTGATCGTATTTACCTTACCTTTATTTTCCTGTACCTCTTCGTGGGTTTGCCTGGAAGCCCTCCGCCGGCCACTACGGAACAATGGTAACCCTTGTTACTCCACTTGTGAAGTATCCGTTAATCTACGTAATAGATTGATATCGCCTTGTTACTTCGCCTGTGAAGTATCCGCTAATCTGCGTAACAGATTGGTACCTTCGCTACTAGTGCAACACTTAGCAAAATTCGGTCCTCGAGCCGAATTGGTACTTCAAATCATATTTTTGCAGGTTCCTACGTTCGGAGCTACTTCGTTGGAGGTGTCCAGAGCCGAGAGATCAGTTTCGGAGGTCACCAGGACACCCTTCTGTGGGACCGCAGGCTCCGGCAATAGGCTTCGCCAGCATACTTCGTCACAACGGGCTTCGCCGCGACCATACTCCGCACCGGACGAAGTTACGCTCACGCGTGGCCCTCGTGTCATTATTCCGTAGTTTGTTGTATCGGAGATCTCACGCCGAACCCCGTTGTTCAGATGTGATCATCGCGTCCAGATCCGTTCGGAGTCCATCTTCGGCCGGATCAGTCCAAACGTCGAAGCACCCTTCGGCGGAGTACTTTGCACCAGACGTCGAATGTACACTTCGGTGACCCCTTCGCACCAGACTTTGAACCAGACGGGCTCCGGCTGGTTTGCTGATTTTATTCTGTTTAATCTATTTCTTTCGGCTAATTGGATTTTTTGTGTAATCTGGTTGCCTGGCGACTCCACCCCCCTTATCACAACTAAGGGTAGTCAGAACGCAACGTAGGTGCTACGTCACGCTTAGGCTTGTTCCTAAGTATCCGTGCACTTTTGGATCGTCGAACTGACCCAAGTGCGGGGGCACATTTCCATGTCAACACTCTCCAAGATCTTTCATTGAGAAACTCTTTCACAATAAAGACTTGACAACATCCAACATAGGAATGTCATTTCCGATCAGCAATATGTCATCCACATATAAGACTAGAAATACAAGTGAGCTCCGACTAGCCTTTTTGTAAACACAGGGCTCTTTTTCATTCTTAATGAAGCCAAATCCTTTGACTACCTCATGAAAATGAAGATTCCAACTCCGAGAAACTTGCTTTAGCCCATAAATGGACCTATGAAACTTGTAAATTTTCCTAGCATTTTTGGGATCATTAAGATCTTTAGGCTATGTCATGTACACATCCTCATCAAGGTTTCCATTCAGGAAAGTCGTCTTGACATCCATTTGCCATATCTCATAATCATAAATATGACAACTGCTAAGATGATATGGATAGACTTATGCATTACGACGGGTGAAAACGTTTAATCATAATCAACACTTTGAATCTATCTGAATCTTTTCACCACCAATCGTGCCTTATAGATGTGAAAATTTTCATCAACATCTATCTTTTAAAAAAATCAATTTACACTCAATAGTTTTATATCATCAAGTGGATTGACCAAGTTCCAAACTTGGTTTTCTCGTATGGACTCTAACTCAGGTCTTAAGATCATCATTGTCCAATAACAATGTCATGCTGCTCTGTGGTTAAAAACATGAACTTTTCGGGCGCATGACTTACCCTCTCAGACCTCCATGGGGTAGGTGTCTCAACAACAAGTTGTGCAACCCCTTGCATATCCTGTTGTAGTTCAGTAGGATGTAGAACACTTTCTAGTTGCTCTCGAACCTCTTCTAGACGTACCGTGCTCCCAATAACCCCTTTTGAGAGAAACTATTTCTCAATAAAAACACCATTCCAAGCGACAAACACTTTGTCATCTTCTCTATTGTAGAAATAATATCATTTGGTTTCCATAGGATATCCCACAAAGATGCATTTATTAGACTTAGGAGTGAGCTTGTCAGATGTCAAATTAGTGTATGCCTCACAACCCCAAATATTTAGATAAGAAACTATAATGCCTCCTAGTCCATATTTCATATGGCGTCTACTATACTGACTTAGATGGAACTCCATTTAACGTGAAAGCAATAGTTTCTAAAGCGAGTCCCCAAAAAACAATGGAAGATCAGCATGACTAATCATCGATCGGACCATGTCCAACAATGTACGGTTCCTCTTCTTGGACACCCTATTCCATTGAGGCGTGCCAGGTAGAGTCAACTGTGGAACAATTCCACAATGCTTCAGATGGTCATTAAACTCATGGCTCAAATATTCACCTCCACTATCAAATCGCAGAAATTTGATTGTCTTACTCGTATGATTTTGTACCTCATTCTGGGACTCCTTAAACTTTTCAAAGGATTCCCACTTATGTCTCATTAAGTAGGTGTAAACTCCAATTATTTAACTCCAAAAATAATCCTGAGGGAAGCGACAGTGAATAAGCGCTGACGGCCAACGTTGCAACCTTTGCACCATTGTTGGCGTGGACATCTAGCTCGCCTCTTGCACACTTTCTTGATCTACTCATCCCCTACAATGATTTGCAAGTATAAATCATTGAACTGATATCAAACACCCATGAATCACTTGGATAAATAGCAAGATTAATTTCAATAATATTAATACCTAAAGAGGAAGTCACACTTCCCTTCTTCTTTTTCTATTCTTACATATACAACTTGCAATTCCTCTACCAATGGCCAAGCTTATGACTGTGATGGCAAGTTTGGCAAGTTTTAGAGCTAGCAGGACCCGATTTGGACTTTCCAATTAGTTTATACTTTGAGCTACATACATTTATTAACCCTGAAGAAATCCATGAAGCTAAGAGCAATTTTTATAAAATTAATCTTGCATCCATACATTCAATTCAACCTATGAAAAATAACTCATGTGTACAACCACTAAATCAATATGACCTCTATACATGTAATTCCATCGTCGAAAAAGAAATAATGTACATGGACTACATGTGTTTTATTCCTTGGAGAGCAATTAATATCTACAAACACTAAATCAAAATATCCTCAATGCATTCAATTCCATCCATGAAGAGAAATAAATATGTGCAAGCATACATTCAATGTGGACTCCAAACATTCAGTTCGATCCTTCGAGAGAAAGCATTGTGCACAAGATTTAAATCCATAAAGAGCTAACAATTGTAAGAAGAAAATGAATAGCAAAATGCCTTACCAAAATCTTGTCTCTACAAAGATTTGGTCTCCAACACTATTCTGCACTACACTGTTCTGATCGCCTCATTATCCAGCTCATGCTATAATATTGTGCACACGATTTAAATCCATGAAGAGCTAACAATGGCAAGAAGAAAATGAATAGCAAAATCCCTTACCAAAATCTTGTCTTCACAAAGCTTTTGTCTCTGACACTTTTCTACATTGCACTATTTCGATTGCCTCATTGGCTAACTCATGCTATAGTTTTATAGCAGTACATCAGTATCGGTTCATGCAAAACACCGGCATTGTTATGCAACTTTCAGTGTTGATTCATGACACGAATTGATATTGTTGCGGCACTATTAATTCCAGTTCAAGCCACGAACCGACACTATTGTATCAATGCTAGTTCGTGGCACAAACAGACACTAATAGTACCACAATAGTGCTAGTTCTATTTAGGTTCGAAAATTTTAAATGCTTCTATTTTGTCCCGAGTTAGAGTTAACTGCACTAATATAATATTATTTTTAAGTGGTTTTATGGTAGTGCATATATGATACACAACCACATGCAACATATGGCCTCTGCTTGTGGAAAGACGTTTCGCCCTACTATTGAATATATTTTTACATGTGGGCATTATGACATCTTTACATACACGATACATGTGCAACCGTATGCAACATGAGCTATGTGGAAATTTTATTGAATTTCCATAGGTGAGTCATAGCCACATGTGAAAATATATTTCTACAAGCAGTTCCTTAACATACCTGCCTCTAAAAATAGATTTATATGTGGCTCAATTTTTTACATAAAAAAAATCTGCACCTCGAGTCTAACATGTGGAGTCAACTTACCATCCTTGAGGTACGTGTATTTCAACATGAGTTATATGTGTGTGGACTGTATGAATTGAACTCACAATCTCAGAATTAACTCACACAAATAATTTAACAACTAACAAATAATTTATTCTTATGATACTTTTCATCCTAATATATATTCAAACGAATATTTTGGTCCTTAAATGATCTCAAATGAAAAATTTTAACTATATAAAGTTGTAAATCCGACGAGATATATAATTTTTCATATAAAGTTTATCCCCCATCCAATTTAATATAAAATAGTTACGATTTTTTCAGTGGGTTATTTTTGTTTTTACAGATGATTCGGTATGTAAACGTATGTAAATAAGACCATTTTCATAGAAATCGCCTTTAAAAATATAGATTTAAAAACTTCGCATGAATATTTGTGCAACTAACAATTTATAAATAAAAAATCAACTACAAAATTATAGATCTCGTTAAGATCTATTATTTTTATACAATGTTCGTCCCCATTTGATTTTATAGGAAATAGTTATGGTTTTTATGGATGCTATCGTAAGAAGGCATGTCTGAATTGAAATTATTATTAAATATGTTCATTTACTAAAATTTATTCCAATGCTCAAATAATTCCCACAAAATTACAAAAAAATATTAGAACACCCAAAGTATTTAATAAAATTTTATCTAGACATTTTTATGTTTATCTTTATAATATATTTTATTATTTGCGTTCTTTTAGGATTCTTATTCATTTTCTAAAATTCGATTTGACATTCCAATTTTTAACTTACGAAAATTTTTTGGGATGTGGTAAGTGTGCAACTATCTGTCTCGTCTTCTCAATTATATTTTTTCTAAAGATAGATGGTGTGAAAGACTTAATGAATAAATCTACGAGTTATTCACATGACTTGGTATGTATTAAGTGTTAGTATTATGTCCTAGAGGCAACATGGAAATGATGTACGTGGCATAGTATGTATACGGAACAAATCAATGAATGCGTGATTTGTTCACGAGACTCATAATGTGACTATTTTTCAAATATCTCTAATCAGATATACATCATATATATGCAACACATATGTCTGAGATCGGCATGCATATTGATTATGCTCATATATCATGGTTCATGGGTATGGAGATACCAAGTTAATAACATAGACATATGTTAGAGAACATATGATGGATAGATCCACTATTAGGTACTATTGACATTTCTATGTGACATCACTTAGTCTTAATATTATTTATGTAAAGCACTTAGACCTAAACTTGAGATCTATTGGCGTAAAGGATTATGCCAGCAAATTTGAGTGGTTAAGCTAGAAGGATGTGCTAGATCTCTGCAGAGCCTCCAAGAGGGATAGAAACTCTGCTATCTTGTTGTATTTCTCCTTTCAAAAAGGTGTCTATACAATACGAGGAGAAGGTATTTATAGGAAGGGACCCTGTGGGAAAAATACACTTTAACCCCTGAGTTACATTCATCATTACAGACCCCGTATCCAAGCCTTTGTAGGGATACAACAGTACTAGTTTTATAAACCTGCCAGAGTAGGGCTAACGTCTAGTTGGAGTGAAGGTACACGTATGGCCCTGACGTGAGCTTAGTCACGACCTGATTGCTATAGGGCCCTTATGTCCCATTCAATAGGAGTCACCCCAGCACTGTAGTTGTCACATCTTTACTTTAGTGGTTGTCTTCCAAAAGCCATCGTGGTACAAAGGCTCCCGCCCCAAGACTCCGACGGGACTGTCTTCGGGGACCCCTTCGGAGGCTTCAAGTCCTCGTGGGGGTCTTCGTCCGGTCCCTGACGGGGCTTCCAGCGTAGCTACCTTCGACATGCCTACGGAGGCCTCGGACATTCACGGAGGCTCCCGTCCGAGGGGCGCTTTCAGTAGTCCGGGGTGATCGCCTCACAGTACGGTAGCTAACACCAGAGGGCTCCGCATGCATAGGCTTCATAGCCATCCTCGAGATTTGTGATCCTGCCTTTACTGCTGACGGGATTATTTCTCCCCAACAAAATCATTATGGTTCCCAGCATATGTAGTAGCTTACTTTGGGACTACTAAACACTATTTCATATATAACTGCATAGTTATAAAGAAGTCTTTAGGTATGCTATGAAACATGTAGCGGGATGTGAGAGATTTAAGATATAATTTACCCCTCTTTACGGGAGAGATATCTTTGGGGCCCTCGATGTAATCGATTATAGAAGTACATGGCCATGCTGAAGTGATTAAAGAGTTAATCATAGGTTATAATCCAAATACAGATATCGAGAGATGATTGAGCTATTGATAGGATAGCACAAATCTCACCTTGTCCTGAAACGATATCGCGAGGTAAAGGGGCATGTACATATGGAACATTACAAGGTTCAGATGATATGATCTTTATGTATACTTGGGTTAGCACTATATTCTACCAAACTATTTTATCTGATATAGCGACTTCTCAACTATGCACTAGATGAATTTCTATTCTTTATATCTTGGTCCAAGAGTTAGCACACATTCACATAACTTTATACAAATGTTTGATCCAATATCATATACAATTAAAATATCTATTAATTACATTACTCAACATAATTCAACTTTAAGTCAACTATCAACCCCACATTGATTTTATTAACTCTTTGTTGAGTTTCAAATTTTAACTTCTGCCATTGAGAATAAATATCTAAATCAATTTAACCCATGATCAGGGAATAGATTGTACAATCAAGTCCTAGTAGATGAGTGAAAACTTTATACAATAATATATACTTTATCACTTAATATTTTATTTATTTTTAAAACAAATATCCAATTATATCTAATTTGCTCCAAAAGTGTCCAAAGTTTTCTCCATTTTTTAGACAATTCGGTTGTCATCATATTATTACAATATTTCTAATTTGACCGCTTCATGTATCTAGTGATATGGGCTTGGGTCAAGATTTATAATTGTGACAATTCTTCTTTAAGTGGTAAGTATTGATATGTGGTTGTTGCTATATACTACAATTCGCCTAAACTTTTATAACTTATATTTATTTCTTCACGTGTTGCACGTTCTTATGCTTATTCATATTACTAACCATTATTTCCCATCTCAAGATCTATGGGTTAAAAATTAATCTTGTTAACTTTTCACTAATAATTAAGCTAAAAATCATGAATTTTTTCTATTATATATGTGATATAGTTGAATCTGTATATAAAATACGTTTATTTGATATTAATTTTAATAGTTTTCGATGACATATTATGTTTTCCAACGAGAGGCAGCTGACTGAACAACGGATTTAGCCGATTCTAAAAATTATTTTGGTAGTAGTGGCTAGAGATAATAATAGAACGAAAATTTTTCATCCATTCAAAAAAAATAGATGAAGATAGAGTTATTTGGAAAAGCGATTTCTTATACAAACGGATACATAAATATTATGTCACATTATATGAAACTTTGAATTATCTTTTGTTCGCAAAATATTAAACTATTCAAATTAAATTAAGATATCATTATGTGCTATAAATAAATAACATATGTTCATTAGAATTGAAACTTTTAGAATCCTAGTTTTTTAATTTTATTATATATATTTATCATTTATTAATATGTATGCAAGTTCATACTATTTTTCATATATGAAGATTTTTTTATTTTGATAGATATCTTGTTTTGTATTTATGTTATTTAGTTTGTATTCGGTTTCGGTAGTACGCGCTTTTGTATCTATTTTTGATACCCATATTCGTTTTTTTCCATTTAAAAAAAGATATGATAGCTGCCATTTTTCTCATTACGAGGGTGGGTAGCAACGAAGACACGCTACATGAAGGGGACCAAGAAGCAGCGAGATAAAAGGGAGGAGGAGGGAGCGTGGAAAAGCGCAGCTTACTTCCCGTTTGACCTTGCCTACTCACCAGTCACCCCGAAGGCTCGCCCTCTCCGCCGTCGCCGGCAATGGCGGCCGCTCCGGATGAGGCCGTCAAGCAGTTCTCCGCGCTGATGGAACTGCGTGAGTGTCTCTCTCTTCTGCGTGTCAAGAAAAGGAAGAGAGAGAGAGAGAGAGAGAGAGAGAGAGAGAGAGAGAGAGAGAGAGAGAGAGAGAGAGAGAGAGAGAGAGAGAGAGAGAGAGAGAGAGAGAGGAAAATAGCTCTCTATTCTCCGCCGCTGTTCCTGTTTGCTGAGATGCGCCTTGTTTTCTTTCTTGCAGTGGAGGAGCCGCTCAAGACCACATTCGAGGTGCCGATCCTTGCTGCTGTCCTCGCCGGATCTCTGCTTCTTTTCTCTGTATTTTGTTCTGGTTTAACTCGTTGATTTGGGTGTTTGTGCGTTGGGACTATGACTGTTTGGCTGAGTTTTGCTTGATTACGCCTCTTCTGCTGTTCATTGGTTTGCATTTTTGGTGGATTTGTCAGCTGCAGTCCCATTCTTGCTTGGTTCTTCTTTGGTGGGTCGGACCGTCTGAGGTAAATTTTAGATCTTTGAATGTTTGTAGTATGTCAGCTGTAGTTTAGCCTAGCTGGTCTAAGTTTGGAATAATATTTTATCTGCCGTTTTCTTTTGGTTATCTGTACCTTACGTTCTTAAATTTGCTTCTGCCTAGTTGAAGCGTTGAAGTTTCGAACGGTACCAGTTTGCTCTGTGATTTCAGCGTGATCGTGATTTTGGAAACTATTTCTTTGGTCAAGTTGGAATTTTATACAGACTTTTTTTGGTAGAAGTTGCACTTTTTTAGAGTCCTCCTGACTTGTTGCCAGGTCTAAGCCACTCTTTCGGCTATAATTGAGCAAATTTTGCTGTCAGTTTTTTGTTAGAAGATTTTGAGATTCGTTTCAAATACTTACTCGGATCTATTACTTGTTTTGAATCTGTGCACAAGAATTGCGTTGTTTATTTGTGAGAGAGCTTACATTTATTCGAGAAGGGCAAATATGAAATAAGAAGATGAAAAAAATGAGTAGAAGTTCTAAAATAGGAGAATTGAGAAGGATTAGGTAAGAAATTGGAGGGAGTGGTACCTTTTGCAGTCCTAACTGCAGTTTCGGTACAAGCTGAAGAAAAAACAAGTAGGACACAATTCTCGGTGTCGGTGCCGTTTACTGTTCCTTGTTTCCCATTTGGAGCTCCTGACCCGTTACAGCTTGATCGTAATGGGCCTGTTCACCCATAGTCTCAATTTCGGTTTTGAGTCTACTGAGGCTAAAAGACTCGTCTAATATGTGGGGATTGTCCTCAGTTTATGTTTTGTAAGGAGTTGATAGACCATTTAGTACGCTGGAGGAATGGCTTTGTTGTGTTGTGGTCATTTACAACAAGGCTGTTTCTTCTGTGAGTCAGGCACCATGTGGATCTCATTGAGCGCAATTTAATGGCCGAAGAAATTGCTATTGTTGATTTGGACGTTTTGCTGGTGAGGATGGACCTTGTATTCCTGAACTTTGTGTGGCCTCGACTGTTCCTGGTGGAGTGGTTTCAATTGTCATTTTGGACTTTTTTATATGCTCTAGCAATCCTTGTCCTGATAAGTATGATGGCATTAGTGATCTCAGGAGGATGTTCTCAGTTGTGACTTGTGCAATCGTGTTGGAATCCTAATATGTTCACTAAGGCTCAGTTTGTTTTAGCCTGGGATTATAGCAATCTAGCTAGGTTTGACCAATTTATTGGATTATTATAATCTATATCCTGGATTATAATAAGCTGACATGTTTGTTTTAGCTTATGGAAATAAGCTAGATTATTATAATCCCAAATTGAAATAAACAGACCTTAAGAAATAAGATATTTTTTAAATTATTTTATTTTTCACACTAGATGGCAGAGGCATAATGTCACCACCATACTTATCAAGGTGTCGCTTTAGCGACAAGGCCGTCGGCGGGGGTAGGGCGTCCCGATGCCTTAACTCCAGAGTGCTCGCCGGGCGCACAGAGGGCTAGGGGCGGCACAAATCTGGCGTAGAGAGCCCTGTTCTGGCGCGGAGAGCCTAGCGTGGCATGGAGTGACGTGCAGCGAGGCCGAGCGTGGTGTAGATCGGGCGCGGCGAGGTCTTGTGCGGTGTGGAGGACGGGAGCGGCTGGACGAGAGCATGGCGAGGTCCTGTGCTTGGTGCACGGTGAGGCCGGGTGCGAACTACGCGCGGTGAAGCCCTGTGCAGAGCGGAAGAGAGGGGAGAGGAGGGGAAGAGAGGACAAAGCGGTGGCGGGTAGGAGAGAGGATGAGAAAAGCCTGAGATTTTGGAGTGAGAGGAGTGAGTGGGAGGGAAGCTAGGGTTTAGAGATGAAAAATAATATAATGGGCCTTAAGTGGGCTGCTGGATCAAAATTATATAAATTGATAATTAAACTGAACTCTAAATATATCATTAAATATAATTTTAAATATGTTATTATAATTTTAATTATGTATATTTAATTTTATAAGGCATATAAAGTGAAAATATTGCAACTTGATAGTATATTGCTATCTTGCTATTCCTATTTAGAATTTATTACTTATCGATCAATATTTTTTCTAAATCTTGTATTTTCTATGGGCGTAAGGCGCCGCCTCGCCTTACGCCTTACCGCTTAGGCGGTAAGGTGGTACTCCACCACCTCGCCTCGCCTTAGCTCCTTAATAACTATGGTCACCACAAGGAACATTTGCTTTTCCCTTCCTGTTGCGTTGCTTGATTCTTTTTCTTGGTCTCTCTACATTTGTTATTTTGTTACTCTCTTTTCTGGAGCATGAATTGAATTTTCTTATTTTTGACTATCATTAACTAGTTGTGTAGCTGCTACATTGAAAATAGTAATGTTATGACTTATGAGCGACTAGTTCCTATCTTGTGTTATTAATGTTTACAGAATGTGCATCAAGGATACCCAAGAGGGACTCTGGTGCGTTTTCTAAAGGCCAGAGAATGGAATGTTCCTAAAGCACATAAAATGGTAAAGCTTTTGCTATACACAATTTTAAATTCAAACTGACGAATGATTTGTTTATCTCTTAATATTTGAATATTTGGTGCAGCTAATGGATTGCTTAAATTGGAGGATACAGAACGGGATTGACAATGTTCTGGCTGTAAGTACCTTCATCATTGGACAGAGTCTTATTTTTAATTCCTTTTGAAGAAAGCAAGGCAGCTCTGCCAATCAATTATTAAAATTCGTGAAGTAAGCAAATTCTTCAACTGGTTGCAGCAAAAACTTTTCAATTTTCATTAGGTTTGCATCATGTACTGATCCAGACCTGCACTGCAAGTTACTAATTTGTTTAACATGTGCTATTTATCTAATCAGCAACTTCCATTTGGTCTTAACGCAGAAACCTATAGTCCCATCTGATTTATACAGAGCTATTCGGGATACACTGCTTGTTGGATTGACAGGATACTCCAAGCAGGTATAGTGACCAGTCTCATTTACTTTTTTTCTTAGTTTTAATACAAATTTCTGCTAATCCATATTCCAATTAATGTAGGCTTATGTTCCAATCTGACATGTTTGTCTAAAATCAACTGGTTCTGAACATCATTGTATCGCTGTCCAATCTAAGGCTTTTGCAACCTTCTTCTGCTCATGCTCCTCTCATTTTTGTAGGGACAACCAGTGTATGCATTTGGTGTGGGGCTTAGTACCCTTGACAAGGCATCGGTAGGTGCTAAATCTCTTTAGATTCTGAAAATTCAACTTGTGTTAACTTCAAAATAATGGAATTTGTATAATATTATTAGTTCCAACTTCCAAGTCAGATTTATTGGACTAAACTCTGGTTCTATTGCGGTAAATGATTAATTAAATGTTATATGATTATGTTTGCTCTTCAGTTGTTGGATTAAGTTAACAACCATTTAGTATCAGGCATTGACCTTGATAGGAAAAATAGCATGATTTATTTTTTCTAAAAAGTGCATTGTCTAAATTATCTCATTCATTTGTTCCCTAGGTGCACTATTATGTGCAGTCACACATACAGATGAATGAATATCGAGACCGCGTTGTACTTGTAAGTGTTTTTCCCTAATGATGGTTCATAGTAGGAGAACTCTTAACAGATATTAAGCATATTTTTTCTCTTTATTAGCCGGCTGCCTCTACAATGTTCATGAAACGGATTAATACCTGCTTAAAAGTTATGGATATGACTGGCCTGAGGCTCTCTGCCTTGAACCAAATAAAGGTATGTTGTCTTTTGTCAGTTGCCAAAATCTTCTTTCTTTCTGGTATAACATCTCAATATATGAAGGATAACAGATTAAAGGCTTCTTTTATATGTGGCAAATATTTTGGTGGTAATCAAAATTTTAATCCAAACGCCATAAATCATAATAAGAGATTCTGTGGTGTAAGGAGCAATAAATAAAAAACATGCCTATAATTGAGTTAATGGGTTCCCTGTTCTGCCTAGTAACAAAGAGCAGTTACCCCACAAAAAAAAGGTTTGTAATGGGTAGATTAAAGCAATGCATTTGATATCTTGTTTTTTATATGCCAAAACTGAATGTTGAGTAGACTAACAGCACCTTCTTATTGCTGCCAAACTACTTCATTGTTCAGATTACTGAAAGTTAACAATTTTGGTTTGTTCATTTTTTATTCAATGTAGTAAACCAAATGTGCATTTATAGTTATGTGAGTCAAAGCTCGTTGTGCTTACCATACTAAGTACTAACACTGTTTTTTGTGGGAAGAACAGTAGAGGTTCAGACTTACTGGAAGCGCACAACTTTGTAAATGTTTCCTGTCAAGTCACCAGAGGCACAATTAACTACTTTGTAATTTACATCCAGTCTCACACTGACTCTTCTTTATTTTTCTTGGCTTCCTGCTTGCCATAGTCCCATAACGAATATTGACCACAAATTTGTGCATCGCAGTGAATGTCTTAGTCTTAACAATCCAGAATTATTTGTGTGTATTGTGGCAAATGAGAGCTATTGGGCTGACTTAGTTTTTTATTTTTATTTTTGTGCATGGTGATTGTGGTTTTCAATAATTGATCAAAGAGTATTGGTATCATGGGATGATTGGCCCTTTATCATGGAAACTGAGATATTCATATCATGTAGGGATGTAGTGTCATGGGTTGTGGGCTGGTACTATAGCAGTTAAAGGCAAATTAGAGAGTGTAGGGCAGATTAGAGTCTAGCAGATAATAAGAGTCTAGGGAAGATTAGAGTACAACAATTAATAAGAGTCCAGGTTTGTAATTAAGAGTCCTAACAGGTTAACGGATGGAGTCCTAGAGTCGTAATGTCAGTTAGTCATTTGGTTAGGTCTTGTATTGATTAAGTAATCAATGAAGAAGAAATAAGTATAGGTCTTGTATTGATTAAGTAATCAATGAAGAAGAAACAAGTATAATCTCTCATTCCAATGTTTGTTTCCCTTACCTAAGTCTACTTCTCATCCTGAGCAACTGATGTCGCCCAGCTATCCTCTCGATGGTGTGTAACGGGTAGGAAGTGGGCCAGGCCTAGGCCCTCCAGCCCGTGAATAGCACCGTGGTACTATAGCAGATAAATAATTAAATATCAGACTTTGGTGAGGAGAGCTAAGTATTGTAATCAGATTCGTTAAGAGTTGGATTGGTTTGTTAGTTGTTAGAAGTATTGTAATCAGATTAGTTAAGAGTTGGATTGGTTTGTTAGTTGTTAGATCTGGGGACTCTGTACTATATAAATAGAGCTTGACCGAGGGTTTAGGTCGTCGAGTATTTAGTTTGGCTATTGCCTTCTTGTATCCCTGCCTCTTCACCGCGTCGCCGCAACGGCACCGCCGTGACGGAGAGGTTCAGGCCCTCGACCAACTACCCTTTTTATATAATTTCAGAAGATTAGTTCCTACCAATTCCATGGAAATCTCTGTCAGTGACAACTTGGTATAAAGAGACTCAAGTTCTGCTTCCGCCACCATGAGTACGCAATCTGATCTCAACACTGGCAACCCGATTGAGATCGCGCTACAGGCCATCATGAAGCGCTTGGACAGTCTCGACGAGAAAGTACAGAAACTCCTACCGCTTCAGGAGGTGACCACGCTTGAGGAAATAATATCAGCAACAACAGGAGTTACGCACGACGGTCGGTCGACTCGAGGCGGCGCAGCACACCACCCTGGCAACCGGAGCCTGGAGTGCCCCAAACAGCCAGCAGCGACAACGACCTCGGCCAGGGGGACTCGTCGCCGCGCCATCAGGGAGGGGGCAGCAGAACCCTAGCTGAGCCGACGACGACAACGACGGCGGCCAAGGGGACCCACCGCCTCGCCACCAAGGAGGGGGGCGGCAGAACCCCAGCTGAGCCACCGACGATGACGACGGAGGCCAAAGGGACCTGCCACTACGCCGCCAGGGAGGAGGGTGACAAAGCCACCGTCGAGTCGGCAGCGACGAGGACGACGACCTAGGACCAGATCTGCCATCGCTAGGGATGAGGGCGGCAGAGCCACCGTCGAGCCGATAGCGACGAGGACAGCGACTTGGGACCAAATCCTCCGCTGCGCCGCCAGGGAGGATGGCGGTAGAGCCGCCATCGAGCCGACAGCGACGAGGATGGTGACGTGGGACCAGATCCGCTGCCGCCCCGCCAGGGAGGAGGGCGACAAAGCTGCCGTCGAGTCGGCAGCGACGAGGACGGCAACCTGGGACTAGATCCGTCGCCACGCCGCCAGGGAGGAGGGTGGCGGCAAAGCCGCCATCGAGCCGACAGCGATGAGGATGACGACCTAGGAGATCCACCGCCGTGCCACTTGGGAGGAGGGCAACAACACCTTCGCCGAGCTGCCACCGACGAGGACGACGGCCAGGAGGTTCCACCGCCGCGCCACCAGGGAGGAGGTCGATAACATCTACGATGAGCCGCCACCGACGATGACGGTGGCCAGGGGGACCCGTTGCTGCGCCACTAGGGAGGGTTGCGCCAGAACCCTCGTTGGTTCAGAGACAGAGACGAAGATGACTAGATCTGCGATGTTGTGCTGACCGCCCACAAACTTGAATTTCCCAAATTCGATGGCAACAACGACCCACTGCCTTGGCTCAATCGGTGTGAGCGGTACTTCCACGTCTGTCGTACACCGAATCATCAGAGGGTGGCATTCGCAGTGTTCTACCTCCTCGACGAAGCCCAACCGTGGTTTCTTCGGATGGAACTCAACGGTGGGCATCCAACGTGGTCACAATTTGCTCAGTTGGTCAATGCGCGCTTCGGGCCACCCTTCACGGATAGTCCGATCGGCGAGTTGGCCATGCTCCGGCAAACCGGGACCGTCGACGAATTTTGCAAGTGTTTCATCGCCCTCTCCTACCACGACACATCACTGACGGAGGCCCAACAAATTCAACTATTCATCATCGGGTTGGGCGACCCTCTTCATACCGATGTCGCTCTCCAACATCCCTCATCGTTGGACGACGCCATCGTGTTTGCGAGGGCCTATGAGCAGCGCAACGCATCATGGGACACCGACCAAGCAACACAATCACACACTCCAAGCCACTCCTCCAAGCCACCAACCCTTGCATCGCCAGAACCGGCTTCATTGGGGCTTGCTACATCCTCATCAGCTTTGGTCGACAAGCCACCATCCAACACCATGCATCTCTCGCTAGTGGAAATTGATCAGCGCTGGAAGGAGGGGAAATGTTTCCATTGTGATGAGCAATTTACAAAAGGCCACAAGTTGCAATGCAAGCACATCTTCTCCCTCGAAGTGGTGGATGACAGCGAGGACGATGACGCGACAGCTCGAGGACGAGCTGTGTTTTTAGGGGGGAGAAGTGTCGCGGGTAGGAAGTGGGCCAGGCCCAAGCCCTCCAGCCCGTGAACAGTACCGCGGTACTGTAGCAGATAAATAGTTAAATATCAGATTTTGGTTAGGAATCTTAATGGCTAAGTATTGTAATTAGATTAGTTAAGAGTTGGATTGGTTTGTTAGTTGTTAGAAGTATTGTAATCAAATTAGTTAAGAGTTGGATTGGTTTGTTAGTTGTTAGAAGTATTGTAATCAGATTAGTTAAGAGTTGGATTGGTTTGTTAGTTGTTAGATCCGGGGACTCTGTACTATATAAATAGAGCTTGACCAAGGGTTTAGGTCGTCGACTATTCAGTTTGGCTATTGCCTTCTTGTATCCCTGCCTCTTCACCGCGTCGCCGCAACGGCGCCGCCGCGACGGAGAGGTCCAAGCCCTCGACCAACTACCCTTTTTATATAATTTCAGAAGATTAGTTCCTACCAATTTTGTGGAAATCTCTGCCGGTGACATGGTGTTTATCTCGTCATAGGTTCAACCTATGACATGCTCTAATGCCAGTAGTATTCTATCATAGGTAGTGGGCCAGGGTCACTAGGCCCAGCCTAGTCCACGTGAACAGATGACTAACTTGACTTAAGGAAATAATTCTTATTATGAAACCAATCTAATCTCCATCTAATTCCTAACTAACAGTAATATCTTCCTATCTAATCTTACCTTTTAATGACTCAATCTAATCTAATCTTACCTTTTAAACTATAAAATACCTAATTATTGCTACAATACTCATTGGTACTGTTCACGTGGGCTAGGTTGGGCCTAGTGACTCTAGCCCTTAACCTATGACACTGCATCCCTTTTTGAGTAGCTCGTCCTCGAATTGCAGGACAACCTTCCCTTTTGAGCATCTCGTCCTCGAATTGCAGGACAACCTTAAACTCAACTCGATGCCTAACATAAATAGGACTCAAGCTTTTTACATCTTGGCTTAATACATTATTGTGAACTAAAAACAAATCTAAAATTATTATGGGTCGCCAAGCCCTCCTAGCTTGAGGTGGATCTTTCTTTCTACACCATAGACATCAATCACTTGATGGAGTACCTCCTTGGTAGCTAGTAGCTTGGTAGATTAGATGGCGTATCGTAACATGCAGAACAACTTACATAGTTTTAAAATTGGTATTGGCAATGTTTACAAATCGCCTAGTTGAACCTAGTCGCCATGGTACCGACTAGAAAACTAATCGTGATTAATCATGATTAGACGATCTTGGTCGGTCTATTTAATTATTCCATATATTTTAGGAAATTTACATAATATATATATACACTATATAGTATATGACAATAAATACCTAGGTATGGGCCAAATTTCCAGCCATTACTTATTAGTCCAAAAATAAAATTGAAAAGCCCAAGCCCATTAACTAAACCGTAGCTTCACTCCTCACATCTCCCCTCTCCCTCATAGCTGCCATAGATTCCTCACATCTCCCCTCTCCCTCACAGTCGCCACAGGCCGCCACAGAGACTCAGAAGCCCCTGTGCGTCGCCTTCTCCTCACAGGGCGCCGCCTTCTCCTCACAGGGCGTCGCCTTCTCCTCCTCACTCTCCTGTCGGCGCCCCCTTCTCATGCTCCCGCCGGCGCCGCCTTCTTCTCACTCTCCTGTCGGCGCCGCTGGTGGCCCCTCCCACTCCAAGGCATGCTGCTGCCGGCCCACTCCTCTCGCCGTGGCCCGTGCGCCGTCGTCAGCCCTCTCCTCCGGCTAGCCCCTGCCTTCCCCGTCGGTTGCCCTTCTCTCCTGGTCACCAAAATGCCACTAATCGGCCGACTAGTCGGACAACCAGATTTCTGGTCGCTCTAGTCGGGTTGGAGCCAGGAAAACGACTAGGCTAATTAATCGCGATTAATCATGATTAATCGGATGATTTGTAAACACTGGGTATTGAAAGCCATGGTGAGTGGTTCTGATACCAAGTTGTCATGGGTTGGATCCATGACAGGATAAACACCATTGGAAGTATATGTAAATTTTTTTAATGAGGTTATTGAGAAAGTGGATAAATTTTGTCCAATTCTCTGAAGTTAGATAAACAGATAGATTTGATAATCAAAAGATATGAAAGCTAATTTTGTTTTAGGTTCCCAATGCTAACTGAATTTTTTCACTTCTAGGGATAGTTTGGTACAATTCATTTCTCTTTTTTCTTGAATGGTGTGCTTACTTTCAGATTTCTTTCCCTTGGTCATTTTAATTTGCATGTTGACCTTTTGCTATACGCTTTTAGTTTTAAGTCAGAAAACATTGGAATGTACTTATCAAAATTCTGTGATGCAGATGTTATCCACTATAACAGCCATAGATGACCTTAATTATCCTGAAAAAACTGAAACCTATTACATTGTCAATGCTCCATATGTTTTCTCGGCATGTTGGAAGGTCAGTATTCATATTGGATTTCATGCACTACCTTATTTTGTTAAATCCAATTTTGTCTTCAAGATTTTGGTTACAACTGTTTGTTTTCACACATGGCTAGGTTGTGAAGCCTCTTCTACAGGAAAGAACAAAAAAGAAGATCAATGTCTTGTGTGGCTCAGGAAGAGATGAATTACTAAAGGTAATATTATTAATATCTCTTTCACTTAGCATTAATTTTCTCCAAAGAAAAGGTGGTACACTGTAGGTTCTCGTCATCTGGTATTACATTCTGTTTCAAATGCTATGAGCTTCAACCTTAAGTTCTCCTGTGATAGATACTGTAAGCATGTGGCCAAAGTTATGTAGGCCAATCTGTCTACTGGACTAGGCCTTCCACATCTTAGCATAAAAACTCCGGTTGCTTACTAAGGAATTCATTTAACAATCATCACAACTGTATTCTTATATGCTCATATTGAGCACACTTTTGTTAGAACGAATAAGCTGACTGGAAAGAAGCACTTTTTGTACAATTAGCCATCCTAACTTTTAGGTGGTCCTAAGTCCTATTGAATCTGATAGCTTATCAGCCCTGTGTATCGGCACGTTTTATACTAAAATATCTTATGTCACTTGTAGGTTATGGATTATGAGTCACTCCCGCACTTTTGCAAGAGAGAAGGATCAGGTTCATCCAGTGATTCGTCGGATGGAGTTGATTGCTATTCCTATGATCACCCTTTCCACCAGCAGCTATACAATTACATCAAACTGCAAGCTTTGAATCAAGACTCCCTTGGTCCCATAAGGCAAGGCTCCTTGCATGTCGATGTGCCCACACCAGAATTGGAGGAGGCCAAGATCAGGGAGACAATTGAATCGGAGCTCCACAATATGATCGGAGCCAATGGGCTCTCTCAAACATTTAGCAGGATCAAGGTTGAAGGTCCATGATGTTGCTCGAGATTATATGGTGCGACTGAGACAATCATCTGCATGCTTATCATCAAACCCAGTAAGCTATGCTGGGGTTGCATCAGTTCTTGCTTGCATTCTCTAGCTGCAGGCTTGAATAGGAGTACAGAGAGGGGTAGTAATTAAGGCACAATTTTAATAACCAAATCTGTATTACCTAATATTGTTGCAAGTTGTTTCAATTAACCTAGTAACTATCATCTGAACGTTATGTACTTTTTCCATGCTTATGGGCTATGGCAACTGGCAAGGAAATGAGATGTTTCCAGTCCACCCAAGCAAGCAAACAGTTTGACGTCCAATGTATGTAACAATGCATGTATAGCTAGCTGCCTTTTGATGCAGTGGTACATATACCAAGTGTTTTACTCCATGCTTGATGAATCCAAATGTTTATCTTCCTCTTTTTACATGGATACATGTCTATGATGTTTGCACTAGAAAACGACCAATGGTTGTAATGCTGGGTGTTTCTCAAACTTGCGTGACAGTAAGTTTTTGTAACTAACCTTTGATGAGATTTTAACCAAGCTTTCTTGCGGTGGTTTGTTTCGGCTAAGCTCGCTTTTGTGGATTTCACATGAACGAGTGGCTGCAGCCTGCATGTTGAGTGGTACATGGATACCTACAGTGGCTGCTTCTTCTTGGCTCGTGCTTGTTTGGGGATCAGTTTGACGGGTCTGATATTTTCTCCCTACTGGAAGGTCACGTGGTCTCAAAAAAAAAAAAAGAGACGGCAGCATGGCCTAATGTGTTTTGGCTTAAATTCGTCACCCCCCACTCTTTCGTCTTTGCGGAGCTCTCAATTTGTTTCTTTGTTATCATTCCGGTTAGGAACAAGTATTTTATGATAATGATATATAATATCATTTAAGTTAATGACATATAAATTAGAATAGCGCAAAAATAAAATTATTTCTTGATGATAATAGTAAATTATTAAATCTAACTTGCTCCTTAGAAATAAGGACTTCAATTCCGGTGGAGGTGGTTCCATTTCAACATGATATACTTACAGTCGGCAATAGCTACTTAGCTAGTCAGACAAGAACACACTGGTCGCAAATCGCAATAAGGAGCTAGGAAGGAAAGATATCTGACTAGAACCTAATGCTATCCAGAAAAGTTCTGAAAGGTACGCACTCATCAATAAAATAAAGATGGATTATATTATCAATATTACCCTGGTTTCATAAAGGATATTTTAGACTTGTATTAAGAGTTGTTTAAAAAAATTGTTTTGTATTATATTTTACATTTTGAATAACTAGATATCTTTGATGTAGTATTATTTTTTTTATCGTTTCCCACGATATCTTTACTCCCGTATTATATTTAATACTGATAAACAAGTAAAATACACACTAATTAAATGTTCATTGTATCTGAAATTATGTCCCAAATGAATTCTCGTGTGAAACTAGGGTGATTGTGTCTGTCATTTTACATCTAGGATCACTAGAAGAGGATTGGACATAATAAGTGCTCAACAAAGCTACAAATTCCAAGACCTCTTAGTACCCCTCTAGTTTTCAAAAAAAAATTTGGATGTGATTTCAAATACCAATAGTTATTAATTAAGATGTATTTTACTTATTTGCTCCTATTAAATATAGAGAAATGTGGTGCTAAAAATAGTACGGGAAACGAGAAGAGAACAGTACTTCTAAAATACAGAATAAAATACAAAATAATTTATTTTAGACAACTTTTGATAAAGTCTAACTTGTATTAGGAAACTATGAGATCTATTCTTTAGCTTTAACTTGTCATGCATAGCTCCAGATCCGAGATCGGTGTTGAAGCCCAACAAGCTGAATGACATTATATTTCCTGTAGATTTTGAAAATCAAAAGAAATAAGTAGAACAAAAGACTATGAGACCAATTCAACTTTAAGATGAACTCATTGGAAAATATGTTGCAGATGAACAGAATGTTCCAGGCTCAGTGGTTGCCATCTCTCTGGGCTGAACGTTGTTCACTAGAAGAAGTGCCCTCCTTCGATTCTTCCTCCAAAACCACCGTTGGGACTGGGAGGATAGGAGATGCATCCTTGTCCACAATTTGCTTCTGTGCATCTGCTGAAAAAAGATACCATCTTTCTTCCAGATCGTTCATTCTCAGCCACTGCCAGTCTAGACCTATAAACATATAAAGCAACGTTTTGTAAGACGAGCTTGACGCCCTCTTTGAGGATGACCTGCTGAGGTATGAACTATGAAGCAACATGGACAAATTTTATAAAGCCTCAAGACTAGGCAAATAAAACATGATACTGGCACATTAAAACTACGTACACAAGAAAGCAGCCTCAAAAACGAAGATTTTAAAAGAGTCTAGAAGCCGATATTTCTCACTAGTGGTAGCAGTACAGTTGATTTGATCATGGTTCGACATGAGTGCCACCGTACCTTCAATCCTTCATTACTTATGAGGATAAGGTCGGTCAGAATGAGGCTAGATATGGTGGAGTGGTCAAGATTCAAGATCAAGTAGGATAAAGAAACAGAGAGCACGACAACAACGAAAGCAGAGCTCTGAAAGTGAAAGGCAGATGGCCCTCCACGCTTCACCACATCCCCGCTATCTACAGTAGAGGCTTTGCTCATAAGTCTCGTTGGTCTGGCTTGAATCCTGTGATTAAAAATTGGTTTATATTAAAATTAGTTTACAAAGTGATTAACGTATTGATATGTATCGGATTATTTTTGTAAGTGGTGTTGTGTTGACTAATCGTGGGTAAGTTGTGAGCTTGTGCCTATATGCGTTGTTCACGTGCATGTGTTGTTTAATGTGAAACATGGTCAGGACTGAAACTAAAGTTTAAGAGAGACTAAAATTTTGGGACTAAGTTTATTGAGTAATTGAGGTTTGTCAAGAATGTCATGCGAGATGTTCATGCTAAATAAGACGACGTGAAATTGTGTGCATTAAGAATGTGTGTACAGCATATTATGCTTTTGATGCATGGCTGTGCAAGTTTGCTTGGAAATTGGAGTGGTGTTGCATGCCTCATGCACTGCATACATGTAGTCTTGATGCACCCAAAAGAAAAAAGGGCTGAATGGACGCACGCGCAGGGCAGATGCATGTAAATAATGGGCTGAGTTTGGTTCTTTGTTTCGTATTTTAACTGTTTTTTTAGCAGATTAGATTAGTCACGAGATTAAGAGTTTAATGTAGGTTTTTGGATTCTTCAGCGAGAATATTTATAGGAATTTTTAAGAGGCATCCAATACACTTGATCTTAGAAATAAAGTGAAATCTTTGTCTGATTAAGCGTGGTAATCTCGTTCTTTTTAGTTTATTTGGTATTTACATGTTTTATTTTTGATTTTAAATTAAATCATTGGTTCTAGGTTTATGGTTGATTTAATTTAGTTAAAACATGTCTAATGCATCATAGTAGTTTAGTTCATAAATTTCATGTGATTTTTCGTTAATCGATTAATTAGGGCTTAATCAATTTCCGTCACTATTCTGTTCATTAGTTTTGTTTCGTTAATATATTTTGACCCAGAAGTCCGATCGACATGATTCTAATTGGATTAGTTCACAAAATTTATCTACTTTATTTTGTCGATCGGAGTTACGGATTGTAATCTATAATATTTTTAGTGATAAATAGAGTTTTGTCGATTAATTTTATATTTTATAATCAGAGGTTAAGTGTTCATTTTTTTATCTACCACAATCATTCATCCCCTCTTATTGTCTATCTTAGTTCGCCTATCGTTATTTGATTTCCCTTTTTTTCTCCTTTACTACCATTTAGTCACATCCAAAGTGAATATCGAGAGAATATTCATCTGCAACGCATTGAAACCAGTGACGAATCTAGAATAAATCCTTACCGGGATCAGTTAAATGGATGGCCCCAAACTTATATAGCTTATAACAAAGTAATGTCATGCATAACATAGAGATAAAGGAGTAAAAACATCAAAATTGTTGTGACAAATAAACTACCAAAATAGTAGCAAGTAAACATTTGTTAATGGACTGCCGGGGTCCGTTTATTATTTTACTGGGGTCATGGCCGATTAAAAAAAGCTAGCCCCTGATTGAAACACACTATTAGAGCATCCAATGCTTGTGTTTTGGCGCATAGTTTCGGTCAAGTCGTCAATATGACGCTCTCAAAGAAACATGCTAATTCAGGGTATCTACGGTAAGACTCCTTCGTAAAAAGTTTATAGTAGCTAATAGTTAATAGCTATAACTAATTATTAGTAGCTAATAGTTAATGGCTAAAATTAATTATGTATGTTTGATACTTTAGATTAATAAATATTTAATATCAATTTTACCCTTGCTATAGTACTTGCGCTATATATAGGGGTAAGAACAACACTCAAAAGTTTGGTATTAGCTCAAATTAGTCTAGTTTTGTAGAGTAATAGGCTAAAAATTAGCTAGGCAATGACCTAATGATTAGCTCATCTATTAATTGAATTGGATCAACCAAGACTAATTTTTGGCAATTAATTATATGGCTCTGTTTGGCACCGCTTCACTCCACCAATTTTAGCTCCACTCCGCGGAAGTCTAGCCAAACATGTTCAATCCCACATTTTCGGATCCATGAAAAATAAGAATTACTCTTCGTATCCATGTTTTTTTGCAGAGCATCATTTGTTTCCTTTGCCTTCCCAAGCGAAAAATAGAACCCATGAAGCGAAGGACAACTGTACTAGGGCGTCCATAGATGACTGGTTGGCGAGGAAAGTCGATGGTGGAGGCAGCACTAGAGCGGCGGCGGCGATCCTTGGAACGACAGTGGAATCCGACATTGTCTTGTGATGGGCGCGACTGGAGCGGCATTAGGGGGAAGCGATGGCATCGCGACTGCTGGACTGGATGCGCTGGGTGACCGGGAGCGGAGGCTGGGGGTGGGGGCTTTCGGGTGCTACTGTGGCGGGGGATAGCAGAGACGTGTTAGTGATAGGCAAGAGAACTTCCGGTTGAGATGACCAGCCAGGGCGCCCTTAGAGCATCTCCAACCAACTTCCTAATTTTTTCTCCCTATAACTTAAAATAGGGACCTCCCTATCCAGATTTCCTCTCTATTTTTTAAAACACTACATCCAACTCCTTATATTTGGCTCTCTATATTTTATCTACCTATATTTTATTAATATTTCATAACTACCACTAACAAATTTATAACTGAGTTATATTTGAATAGCTAAATTTAGAATTAATATATATATTGTAACTATAATTTTACAATCTATATATGTTTTGTCATTCAACGAATCAAAATTTCTATCAATAATATTAGAATTACTAAAAATTGTAATATTTGCAAACTGAAAATAGTTTAAATTAGTTGTTTGTTTCAACATATTAGTTGTCCCCATGTTTAAATTGGTTAAATATGAGATAGAGAGGCAGATTTGGCTCCCTGGGTTTGGGGAGGAGGGGAGGAAGAATAGGGAGGAGAATGGGATAGGGAGAGAAGTAGAGAGTTGGTTGGAGAGATGTTTTGAGTGAAATTTGCTAAAAAAAGAGATAGGGGGTGAGATGAGGAGTAGGTTGGAGATGCCCTTAGAGCGGGGACGGTTGAGGGATCTAGCCTGGGCATCGAAAAAGGATGAACATGTAATATTTGTTCTTTACAATACATCTGTTTTGTATAATATTTACAGCCAGCCAGCCAACCAGCGTCGTCAAATCAGCTTGATTCTGTTGTGATTTGCGAGAGAGCTTGAGAAGGATGTTCATAATGGATCGGCATGGCCAAGGAAGCAACAGACAAGAGGAAGACGAGGCTGAGAGTGTTCCAGGGACAAGCCAAGCCGTAGAGGAGATGTAATGTGGAGGACAAGTTATACAGAGAGCATTGCAAATCTGGTTGGCATAAGCACTGTTAAAGTAGAAAAGTGCATAGTGTTTGCAGTGTACATTGGGTATTTATTGAAGAATAAGAGATGTCAACTAATAGGCGTGTCCTTTTGTCCATTGGACAGAACAATGAAACGACACAATCTTTTTTCCATTGGACAGAACAATGAGGCGACACAACCTTTTGTCCATTGGGTGCTCGGATGAACTGGTGCGCCCTTTTATCCATTGGATGGAGATGAGAACAACTCTCAACACTCCCCCTTGGTCGAATCTTCTATAATATGATTGATATCATATAACTTAATAAAAACTCCTTTAAAAAACACTGTGGGAAAATTTAAGAGAAAATAAATAGTATATCTTTGTTATGTGAGTATTGCCTCATTAAAAACCTTTATTAAAAAACTTTGAGAGTAACTTTATAAAGGAAAAGAGTACAATTTTATATGATCTGAAGATCGTAAATGGAGCATAGCTTACAAGAGGACTCCCCCTGAATTTTGCAAATCATGGAGTCTTCGCATACCTATTCCTTTAATACATTTTTGAAATATCGAGGTTGGTAGCGATTTTGTGAATAAATCTGTTAGATTTTCACATGATTTTGTTTGTAAAACTATTATTTCCCCATTATTTTGTAATTCATGTGGGAAAAACAATTTAGGGGCAATATGTTTATTTATATTATTCTTAATGTAACCGGTTTGCATTTGAGCGATACAAGCTGTATTATCTTCATAGATAATTGTTGGTGATTCCGATGAATCAACATCGCATGTCCTTTGTATGTGATTAATCATTCTTCGAAGCCATACACATTCACGTGAAGCTTCATATAAGGCTATAATTTCATAATAATTAGTGGAGGTAGCAACAAGAGTTTGTTTCGATGATTTCCATGAAATGGCAGTACCTCCATATAGGAAAAAAACCTATTGTGATCTAGCATTATGTGGATCAGACATATAACCAGTATCAGTATACCCTATCATGGATAAGTCTTGATTTTTCTGATAAAATAAATTAAGATCTCTTGTACCATTTAAATATCTTAGAATTTGTTTTGCCCCAACAAAATGCCTTTTAGTTGGGGCTGCACTATGTCTAGCAAGCAGATTTACTACAAATGCAATGTCAAGTATAATACAATTTGCAAAATACATAAGTGCTCCTATGATGCTTAGATATAAAACATTAGGTCCTAATAATTCTTCACCTTCTTCCCTAGGTCAGAATGGATCTTTGTCCATTTCTAGAGACTTCTTCCCTAGGTCAGAATGGATCTTTGTCCATTTCTAGAGATCGAACAACCATGGGAATCTTTGATGGATATGATTTATCCATATTAAATTTTTGTAAAACTTTCTCAATATATAAAGATTGGTGAATTAATATTCCTGATAGAAGATGCTCTAATTGTAAACCTAAACAGAATTTAGTTTTACTTAAATCCTTCATTTCAAATTCCATCTTGAGATGATTGATAGCTTTCATAATATCTTGTGTAGTTCCAATGATGTTGAGATCATCAACATATACTGAAATAATACAGAATCCAGTGATGGATCTTTTTATAAATACACAAGGACAATCATCATTGTTAGAGTAACCCTTCTGAAGAAGGAATTCACTTAGCCGGTTGTATCACATTCTACCCGACTGTTTTAAGCCATATAGTGACTTTTGTAATTTTACACAAAATTTGTTGTGATTTATATTTGGATTCAGAGTATCAAGTCCTTCAGGAACTTTCATGTAAATATCTGAATCCAATGACCCATATAAGTATGCGGTCACAACATCCATTAACTGCATAGATAAATTCATTTGTACTGCCAATGATATTAAATATCGGAATGTTATTCCACGTATAACCAGAAAATATGTTTCATCGTAATCGATGCCGGGTCTCTGCGTGAACCCTTGTGCTACAAGTCTCGCTTTGTATCTCACCACCTCATTGTTTTCATTTCTTTTATGAACAAAAACCCAATTTGATCCAAAGGGGAAAACATTTTGAGGAGTAGGTATTATTGATGTAAATACCTCTCTTTTCTTCAGCGAGCTCAATTCTGCCTCAATAGCTTCTTTCCATTTGATCTAGTCTAAGCGCTTAAGGCACTCTACCATGGTCTTAGGTTCTGGATCTTCCTCGAGGTCTTTAGCTATATTTGAGTAAAAATATACATCGACAATTGTAGTCTTTCTATTATAAGATTTTTCTAAATTAATGTAATTTGTGGATATTTCATCTAACTCTTGAGTATTTCCCATATTTATAGAGTTAGGTATTTCTGATGTTCTAGCATTTGTATTGGTGCACCCATTTATGCTGGATTTAGGATGAGAATCATCTGTCAGGTGTCTTTCAACAGAAGGTTGAATTTCATTTACTGTTTTAGAAGATATCTTCCTTTGTTTTTTAGATTGCTTTTAAGAAGCATTTTTTGCAACCAGATCTCTCCCCCTAATTTTAGGATTTGGGAGATGAGTTGCTTGATGAGGTATTTCAACTATTTTTGGTGCATTAATTGCAGGAATATGAGATTTAGTGACACCTTTATATGTAGTAAATGCGTCTCGCGGATTATTTGCAAGTTGTTGCAAATTTATTATTCTCCGAACTTCTTTTTTGGATTCTATAGTACGTGGGTCTAATGATTGAAAACCAGTGGCATTCCAATCAATTTTCTGGCATTTATTATGGTACAAATCTCCTCTAATGCCGGGAAATTATCTTCATTGAAGATGCAGTCAGCATACTGGGCAGTAAATAAATCCTCTGTTAAGGGTTCGAGGTATTTGATGATTGATGGTGAATGATACCCGATATATAAACCTAATTTTCTATGGGGCCCATAGAGGTATGCTGCGGTGGTGATATCGGTACGTATACAGCGCAACCGAATATTCGCAAATGGAAAATACTTAGTTGATTTCCACATACTAATTGCAATGGGGATGTTACATGATATGCAGTTGGTCTAATTTGTATTAAATCTACGGTATGTACGACCGCATGACCCCAACAAGAGGTTGGTAATTTGCAATTATGTAAAAGTGGTCTAGCAATTAATTTTATTCTCTTGATTAGAGATTCAGCAAGCCTATTTTGGGTATGAACATAAGGTACCGAGTGTTGTAGATTGATACCTAGAGCCATACAATAATCGTTAAATGCACGTGAGCTAAATTCAGCGGCATTATCCATCCTGATGGTTTTTATCCTATGTTCAGGATGGCTGGCTCTTAATTTAATAATTTGAGCCATTAATTTCGCAAATGCATTGTTCCTTGTAGATAAGAGGCATACATGGGACCATCGTGTAGATGCATCTATAAGCACCATAAAGTACCTACATGGTCCGGATAATGGTTGTATAGGACCACAAATATCTCCTTGAATGTGTTCAAGGAAATTGATTTGTTCATTTTTAATTTTAAGATATGAGGGTCTTAAGATTAATTTTCCCGTGGCACATGCAGTGCATATAAAATCTGATGATCTAGGGAATCTTGCAAGATTAATATTGTGACCTATAGAATTGCTAATAATTTTTCTCATCATCCCTATTCCAGGGTGACCAAGGCGATTATGCCAAGTTTTGAACTTGTCAAGATTTTGAAAAATTATTTTAAACGCAACATGTGATACAGGTTTTATGTATGTGTAGTATAAACCAGATGAAAATGAAGGAAATTTCTCAAGTATCTACTTGTTTAATCCATTGGATTTAGTGAGAAATAAGTATTCTACATTATTTTCAGTTTGAGTTTCAATATGGTAGCCATTAAGACGGATGTATTTATAACTGAGCAATGTACGAGTTGAATCAGGATACAAGAGTGCATCCTCAATTATTAATTTCGTACCCATCGGGAGCGTAATCGTGGCTCGACCTGAACCCACAATTAATGCGTCGCGTCCAGCGATAGTCATGATATTTCTATGTTTCTTTTGAAGATTTTAGAAATATTTAAGATCTCGTATAATTGTGTTAGTGGAGCCACTATCCACTAAACAAAATTCCTCATCTTCCATCTGTTTAAAATCCCTAAAAAAATCTATATATAAATGAGAGATAAAAAAGATATAATATTTATATATATACATATGATGTTCATGATGACATGTCAAATACATATTACAATATATTTATACAACATTTATAGTTCTAATTGGCTATTACATATGAAATATGTATGAAATTTATTTGAGATCCCCATATATATCTTCAGTGTGATATTCGACTATCATATTGTCGATGTTGGATGGGTCTTGCTCCTTCGTATGAACTTCATTTTGATGGGCGCTTTGAGAAGGTCCCGCAGGTAAGTTGTTGACTTGTTGTTATTCCTATGAACTTGCTTATCTTTGCCAAACTTTAGATAAAGTTCTGCCAAATTCTTTGGGATCCTACATTTATTTGTACAATGGTTCGTACATCCACACCTTTGACAAATTTCAGATTTGTCTATAGGACTATCCTTAAATGGACTTTTACCTTTGTTTGCCTTATACACATGCCTTTTATTATGAAACTTTGACTTTCCTTTGAAGTTTTTATTCCGTTTGTTGCCATGAAATTTAGTACGCTGAGAATTAAAATGTACTTCAGGAAGAGGTGCAGCGCCCGTTGGTCAATTCTGATGATTTTTCATCAAAAGTTCATCATGCTTCTCTGCCTAAAGTAATGTGTATATTAACTCAGAATACTTTATATATTTCTGTTGGCGATATTACTGTTGCAATACCCGGAACATTGGATGGAAAGTACATAAAGTTTTATCGATCATTGCTTCCTCAGAAATAGGTTGATCGCAAAAATTCAATTTAGAGCAGATTTTATGTACAACGGAATTATAATCTGCTACTGATTTGAAATCTTGAAAGCGAATTAGTGACCACTCGCGTTGAGCTTCGGGTAGTATGACAATTTTTTGCTGCTCGTATCGATCTTTAAGTGATTTCCACAAAGCAAGAGGATCTTCCTCCATCACATATTCTGATTTTAAATCTGAGTGGAGGTGATGTCGTAGAAAATGAAGTCTGGCATATTTGTTGTAATCCAGGATCTCTGGCGCATTTGGTACTAGATCTATAATGGTATTAATACATCGACGGGCTGTTAAATTTATTTTAACATCTTGTGCCCAAGTCAAATAATTGCTACCATCTAATGCAAGTTCGGGGAATTCTTTCTTTGATATATCAGCCATGTCCTACATGTATGGACATATTTTAATTTACTAAGAGAGTAAATATATAAATGTTGTTACAAAAAATGCTAAAATTAAATTCATTATGAATAATACATAATGTAGATGAGTTAAAAATATAGGCAATGATTTACCATTAATATGTTGTGCAATATACATAAAGTTTATTTATTAAAAAACAAGTTGGTATTTTAACGTTGAAGGTAATCACCAAATGGTGTAGACCTCTTAATATTAGGCAAATAATTTTGCTGCTTGTGATACGAACACCGTCCAATCAAGGCGGACAACACTACAGTCGCAGTCGTGTCCAGGACTCTAATACCTTGTTTTTAAACCAACATTTGTTTTAATAATAGTCATCAATACATAGCATTTTTTCAGGCTGATGCTTAAAAGACATGTATATTTTTAAAACATGCATGTATTCACTAGACAAGTAGTATGACAAATATATAGATTTTCTGCCTTATTAAAATGAGGGTTACAACACTTATAGTATTAACACAAACATTGGCAGAAATTTAAACAACATTTTAAGATCTAGTCATAGATTTTTGGTGCTGATGGACCACTTATGAGGAACGCCATATAGTCCTCCATTGGGGTGTAGGAGTACACTTTCGGTTCCTTTTTCTTTTCTGCCGTCATATGAGGTCCTGAGGGATTAGCAACAGAAGAGAACCCATGTGGAAGTGCATTGTTCGCAATTAGAAGTGCCAGTAATGGAGGAGCACTTGGTTCATTCAAAACATTGTTCTAGTCATGAGCAGAACAGCCCCGACGTGCCACCATCGTCATTGCAGCCCCGCGCGGAGCAGCCATGGGATGGAATCGCCTTGCCTGCCGACGCGCTTAGTGGTTGTGCCATGTCGTGCAGTGGGAGTTCCAGGCGACCGGAGCAACGGGGCAAACGTACAACGTGACTGCAGCGGGCTGGGGAGACCAGATGAGTAGAGGTCGCTGGTGGGCCACCGCTAGTACCCCTGCGTGCTGCATCCAGGCGGTGGGCGGAGCCCCCGCGCGTCGCCCCTGGCAACGGGCGGAGCACCCGCGCGTCGTGCCCCGGCAGCGGGCAAAGCACCTGCGCCCCGGCCGGTGCGCGCCGACGCCTCTGCGTGCCACGGGAAGGCAGCCGGGCGTGGCCAAGCCGAGCGCCGAGCGGAGGCAGGGCGCAGCCTAGCCGGCGCCTCGCCGGAGCGCCGGGTGGGGTTGGAGGAAGATGAAGCCATCAGTGAAAAAGTAAAACTGTAGTTGTACCTTTTTGTGTTCTTGAGAAGAGAAGCCTAAACGTTCACGGTGGAAAAGCAAAAGCTGATAACATGTTAAAGTAGAAAAGCACACAGTGTTTGCAGAGAAAGTAAATCTTTATTAAATTTTTTCAGTGTATGGTACATTGAGTATTTATAAAAAATAAGAGATGTCAACTAATAGGCACGTCCTTTTGTCCATTGGACAGAACAATGAAACGACACAACCTTTTGTCCATTGGACAGAACAATGAGGCGACACAACCTTTTGTCCATTGAGTGCTCGGATGAACCTGTGCGCCCTTTTATCCATTGGATGGAGATGATAACAACTCTCAACAAGCACAACTACACGCGCCACAAGAATGGCCTTCCTCCACTCAGCCAAGGTGAATGCTTGGTGGAAATGGAACTAGGTGACTCAAAGAGGGACTAAAAGTATTCAGAAACATTCAGAATCACCAATCAAATACTTGCTCTATAATTTATACTCAAGTGCTGCTGAAATTTGTATTGAAAAGTTGTTAAAATCAATATTAAAATGATGTTGAAATCTATATTAAGTACTAGCAACATGTTTGGCCGTACCAAAATTTTGATGACCAAAAATTTGGACACAAATTCATACTTCAATAGCATTTGAGCCAAATTTAACTAAATTATCGATGATTAAAAATACAAAATATTATTGTTGTGATATAACTATATTAAGGTACATCAACAAATAAAACGTAATACAACTCAAGGGTAAAATAGTACATTCATATTAAATTTCACTATTTGTAAATCTGAATCTACTCTGCAAACTAAAAAGGTATAGGTACTCTATGATAGAGTAACAATTCCACTATAAATATGATTCTAAGTAAAATTCGTTAAGTGAAGCATATTTTAGTGGAACGAAGTACGCCAGTCTCACGTCGATCCAAACAGGATCTATATCTTACGAATTGTTAGGACTTTGGGTTACTATCGGGACAACGAAATTTGGCTATAACAAGTGTTTTTCATGTATAGGTTTTTATATTGTATTCCTTACGTCTTATTCGTGAGACAGTTGTCTATAGATGTAGGAAAAGATTTAATTCTTTAGATTACTGGTGAGACAGTTGTGTATAGATTTAGTAAAAGATTTAATTCTTTTAGATTACTGGTTATAGGATAGGTATGTTTACTTTAGAAAAAAGTCTGATTATACTCTTAAAGTATCATATCATTAAAAAACACCCACGTTATTAAAAAATAGTTTAACCTACAATTTTGAAGAACAGTTTTACTGACGTGGCAGCTGACATGGCGTTGGTGACGTGGTAGATCAATGAAAAAAATCTGAATTACACCCTCCAACTATACGTAAAGTATGAATAATCCCACAAACAAATAAAAAATATTTAAAATTTAACTTCTATTTTTAAATAATTTTGTATTATTTTCTGAAAATATAAATTAGTGTTAAAACCTTTAAAAAATCATAACCAAATCATTTTAACTCTAAATTTGACTATTCAAATTGCATATTTTTTTCGAAAATGTGATCTATATAATAAAAATAATTTCACACATAATATGAATAATCTTTTATATTATTGTAATTAATTGATTTGACGTGTAGTTTTCAAAGTCCTTGAGGGGTCTATTTTCATCGAGGAAACTCCTATTTTTATTCACGTATAGAAGTTAAGTCATCTAAGTCTATTCTTTGATAGGAACAATAATAAACATTTATTGTAGAATGTCACTGAGAAGGGGCAATAAAAAATTATGGTGCTAGTTTTTACCAAACTAAAGAAAGTTAATTAACCAATTAGATACACTTGTTTGAAAAATTGTTCGAATTCAGATATAATTTTTTTAAAAAAAAATTCAATTTTTCTATCTGAATCTTCTTTCTTCCCTTGCATTATTCCAAGATCGTGAACCTTGTATTGTACATGTAAGTGTATCTCATTGGTCAATTAAATTTCTTTAGGTTGATAAAAACTTGCACTATAGTTTTTTATAGCCCATTCCGGTGACATTCTAAAATAAATATTTATTATTGTTCATGTCAAATAATAGACTTATATGACTTGACTTGCTACACATGAATAAAAATAAGAGTTTTCTTGATGAAAATGGGCTCCACAAGGACTTCAGAAACCACATGTGAAATTAATTAATTACAAACAATATATAAGATTACTCATATTGCGTGTTAAAATATTTTTATTATGTACATCACAATTTTTAAAAATATGCAATTTGAATAGTCAAATTTAGAGTTAAAATAAATTAGTTATGAATTTTTAAATGTTTCAGCGCTATTTTGGATTTTCAGAAAATAAAACAGAATTATTAAAAAAAATTAGAAGTCAATTTTAAATATTTTTTATTTGTTTAGGGGGTATTCAGACTTTAAGCAAAGTTGGAGGGTGTAATTCAGACTTTTTCATTAATCTGCCACGTCATCGGCGCCATGTCAGCTGTCACATCAGCAAAACCGCCTACTATTTCATCACGTCAGCAAAACTAGCCTTCAAAGTTGTAGGTTGAACTATTTTTAATACCGTGGATGTTTTTTAGACGATAAAATTCTTTAGAAGTTATTCAAACATCAGCGATACTTTGAGTTACAGATACCTTACTTACAGCTCATATAATCTAAATCTTGCATATATAATGTGATGTTACGAAGCCACCAAGGCATTTGATCTCACAACGAGAAATATCATCAATACATCCCATCTTCCATCAATTACAACCTCAAAGCTTAGATCAAGCCATCTAACTCTTGTAATTTGACTTTGTAGCACGCCAGGCATATGCATCTCACCGGCTATACATAATGATAATAGAACATGATGCGGTGTCTCTCTTTTTATTATTCATGTACTATATCGGTTGTGGTAGGCGAATAATCCTTTTTTTATTATTAGTCGTGCATTAGAATTAGTTACAATTTTTACAAATGATCTCTTAAGCTAAATCTTCAAGCACATATTTGTGCCTCTCAAATGAAAAAACTTTTAACTAGTCTAAAATGCTGTGCTAATAATGATCGATGTTGGCATTCTGGCATTTGGCTGAAGACGACAGAGAATGGTAGTAGCCTACATTTCTGTGGATGCCTTTTTGTCACTCTGAGCCCACTACCGTGGAACAACGTGCAGAGCCCATCTAACCTGCTGGGCTGACACCTCTTTTTTGTAAGGCTGAGTCGACCATGAACATATTGTTAATTTTGTGTTGGTAAGTTATGGGAATTTTGAGCAAGTTTATCAATTCAATTCTGTACCGGCCTGAATAATCGGTATGAGTATTTAAACTGGTATGTATTCAACGTTGTACCGTTTTTGTTCTAAAACCAATCAATAACGATAGTTTCTATCAATACCGGTTATATAGTTTAAAATTGCATTTTTAATTTTATTTAAGATACATGTACTTAAACAAATATATATTATATTATATTCAAGCCTTATATAATAATTGAGATATCAACCTATTCAAATAGGTTATTAAACCGTATTAATATATATTATTAAGGAAAAAGTCTAAATTACACTCTCAAAGTGTTGCTAAAGTTTGAATAACCCCTAAACAATTTTATTATCTGAAAAACAGACAAGATATTGAAAAATAGCTCAAACTATAACTTTGAAGGATAATTTTGCTGACGTGATGAAATAATGGGCGGTTTTACTGAAGTGACATTGGTGATGTGACATATCAATAAAAAAGTCTAAATTACACCCTCCAACTTTACCTAAAGTCTAATAATCACCAAAAAAATAAAAAAAATATTTCTAAATTAATTCCTAAATTCACAACTAATTCATTTTAACTCTAAATTTGACCATTCAAATTGTATAATTTTTTTTAGAAAATGTGATCTACATAATAAAAATAATTTCACACACAGTATAAATGATCTTATATATTGTTTGTAATTAATTGCTTTGACGTGTAGTTTGAAAAGTCCCTTAAGAAGCTGAGAAACCAAGGATTGGTTTCGGAGTCTGTGATGAGTGATTGATAGATTTTACCCTCTGATTCGAAGGGGTCCCTTCGAAGGGGTTCGGAGGTTGTTTCACCGAAGGGTTCGGTGGGTCTGGTTGCTGTAGCTGTTGCAGCAGAGTGTGCCTGTCGGAGGGGTCCGATAGTACACGATGACTGGGTTGTACCGTAGGGTTTGGTATTTTGGGAGGTACACCGGAGTGTGTATCGAAGGTTGCTTACCCGGAGAGGTCTCCAGGGTACTGGATACACTTGTCTGTTTGTTTGTGGTGCGCAGGTGACTTCGAAGGCGACAGACGGTTCGTAGCAAGTGAACCTGGGTCAAGCAGGAGGCTTAATGCCAGGGGAGTAGGGAGCTCCGTCACGAAGGCTGCGAAGGGGTTGAGGTCGGACCTCGATTCGAGGTGCGCCAGGAGAAGGCAGTAAGTGCGGAGCATGGCTCCGGGTGAAGGTACTCCGAGACGAAGTCCTCGGAGGCGAGGCACTTCGAAGGGTACTCCGAATGGAGTTACTTCAGAGTATGGTTGACCAAGTCCTCAGCAATGAGGCAAGGTGTTCGAAGTGTGCTCCGGATGGAGGCACTCGAAGGTAAACCCGACGAAGGTCTCAGAAGTCGAGGTGCATCGAAGGCATGGTCCGGGTGAGGATCATCGAGGAGTGTGCTCGGGGAGAGACACTGCGACGAAGTGCTCATGGAATGCTTCATGCGGAGGCCTTGGACGAAGGAGGGACTTCGAAGGGTGGTACTCCGAAGGTGGGGCTTCGGAGTGAAGCAGGCTTCGGAGCGAAGCTGGCTCCGGAGTGAGGCTGACTTGAGGTACTTCGGCCTTGCATGGCTTCGGTACACGGACTGACGGAGTTCGAGCTGGGAGAAGCTGCGAAGTCGTGGTGGTCCACTCCGAAGGTGTTGGTGCGAAGGCCCAAGGGCTTTGACGACTTCGGCTCAAAACCGTCACTGTATCGAAGGCTGACTTTGGTGAAGCGAAGGCCGTCAGGCTCAAGGCTTCTCACCGAAGCTACCGCACCCCTCGCGTGCTAAGGGGAGCTTTAGAAGGGTCTAAAACTGCAAAGGCTGACAGCGTCTGCTCTGCAAAAGCTGGTGCTGTCCCCTCTGCAAAGCTGACAAAAGAAGCCTCCAAATAAAGTAGACTACCAGTTGTACCCTATGTTTTGATGAGACAAAACCGATGTAAACCCTAGGGGTAAAGTAGTCTATTCACAAGGCTGAATAGTGCTTATAAATAGTGGAGGCTGGCTAGGTCACATCAACACTTTGAGCAGCCATTGTAGAACTCCTGTGCTAGCCGCCAAACTAACCATATTCTTGAACATGGTTTCTCAATCTCCCCCTTGATGAGTGCATTGTCAACACCCTCTTTAGCTCATCTTCAGAACCTGCAAAACATGTGGAAACATGAAAACAAAGACAAAAGAAAATAGAAGAAATAAAATAAAAGTTTAACCATAATGACCAAAAGCCAAAGAGAAGCAAGAAAATGTTCATTATGGCTAACCAAAAAATTAAAGACTCAAAAAAACAAGTGCAATCTCGAAATTTTAAAATTATCAACATGGAACCCCCCCTGAAATAAATCCCAGAGAAAGCTAAAAAATGTACTCCAAAATTTCTCTCCCTTGTTGACAATTGGACTCATCAAGTGAGACTAAATGGACTTTAAAGAGACATAGACACAAACTCCCCCTGAAATGCAGCTCCCCCTCAAAATATGCCATGAATGCAGATGGAGTGCAGGTGGAGTCTGAAAAGCATGCTTCTTAGATATGATTAACTGCAATTACAACATCTAACAGGTATAGCAAAAGATATACTGTCTAAGATACATGACATGATCAGTGCAATAGATAATATCAAAAGATAGTCATTAGCACACATTTTTTGATTTTTGCAAACAAAAACATCACCACATTTTCTAGTTGACAAGCAAAGTAAAGTATGAGATGCAAAAGCTAACTGATATCTACCAAGATAAGCATTGTCCAAAACAAAGTGCTTCAGCAAACTTGTCATTTTTTTAAAAATTTTCAGACTTTTTCCTTTTCCCCTTTTTTTCATTTTTGCTAGGGGTTATTTGCATGTCAAACCTTATGCTAACCGACCAAGTCAAGCCTAGGCCAGAACTGGACCATCAGAAGCTTAAGACATTGGTCTTGGCATACATTACACCGTCCTAGTTCATACCAAAGTGCTATGGTAAGCAGTCCAGAACAGTGCACTGCGACAAAGTAAACCCACTTGGATCTTTTATGATAATCATAAAAATGCATAAATTTTTCATTTTTCAGAATTTTTATCATTTTTATAGCACATTTTTCATATTTAAAGCATATAAATGTCCAACTTGCATATCTACATCTAAGTAAGGATCTTGCTACAAAGCATGTAAAAGATAGCGAAAGCATTCAGCCTACACATGCT
The DNA here is from genome assembly GCA_019279435.1 of Zizania palustris. Taxonomy (NCBI): domain Eukaryota; kingdom Viridiplantae; phylum Streptophyta; class Magnoliopsida; order Poales; family Poaceae; genus Zizania; species Zizania palustris. The sequence continues at coordinate 9,319,021 of JAAALK010000287.1, forward strand.
AGTTACCAGAAGCAATGGTGATCATTTTTCAATTTTAAAGCATAAAAGCCATGCATATGACAAATATCAGATATATCATGTGAACTGAAACAGAACATGATCATCGACAAGTAATCAGAAACATATACTAGCTAGAGAAAGTAAAGCAGATTAATCATATAGCAGAAGCAAGCTTAAAATGTGATTGATAATTATGCATGATATGTACGCACACAAAAAGAGTCAATAAAAAATAAAGAAGAAAGTAAAAAAACTGACTCAAAGTATCCCAAAAAGGATACACAACTCCCAAATCAAGATCAATAATCCTGAGTGGGAGCAAACGGTCCAATGTCAGGTTTAGCAGAGGTGCTAAACCAGCGTCGAGCCATCTTCTCGTATGAAGGAAAGCAGAAGGAATCATATGAATCTGGACCAAAGCGCGGCTCAAAGCGCGGTCCTCTATTCTGCCTAAAATCACGGTCACGAGGTCCAAAACCGTATCCATAACGATCTGGAACTCTGCCGGAACGAAAACCACCCTCCGAAGCAAGATCATAAAAACTGTCTCCTCTACCACCACCTACACGACGTGGCCTGGCCTCTAGCATCTCTCTACGTCGAGGAACTCTCTATCTACCATCATGCTGGTAGAACTGCTCCTGCCCACTTCGAGCTCTCTCTGCTCGCTCAACCCGCTTCCTCCTGAAGCAAAACTCCTCAAGATGCACGTCTCTGTGACAAAACTCACAGTGATAGGTAAGCTTCTTAGATGTGGTTGAGGCTTGGGAATCTTAGGCTTGGTGGTGTTTGGTGTAGCATCTTTGGTGTGAGAGTGTCCAGGTAAAGAATCAAGAGAAGTGTGAAGAGTTTTAGGCTTTGGGACCCAGATTTGCTTCTTAGGTAGAGCTTTAGGTTGTTCTTCGAACACTCCATACTTGGGCTGACTATCCTTAAAGGACTCAGTGGAGTGAGTCTTGGGATATCTCTGTTCAGGAGTCATCTTACTCCACTCCACTGCTCGGCTAATAGCACTCTCAAAATCAGCCTTGGTATACCTACCCCAAACCCATCCTGTCTCTTGAACTGCTGGATCATCATGCCAAGCTATGGCTCTCTGGCACTAATCCAACTCAGGATCTAATGGAAGTAAAAGTTCTTGTTCTGAACATCAGCTAGCTCCTCTCTCAAAGAAGCTAACACCTCCACTTGAGACAAGCAGATCTCACACTCTCTATCAACATCGACAGACTTATCTGCTTTTAGCTTGATCAACTCCATTCTCATGGACAAACAGTTCTCACAAACAGTGGATGGAACTGTCAAGGTCTCAAGCTCTAGCTTAGTCTGCTCCAACTCAGCTCTCACTCTAGCTAACTCGCTCAACTGCTCATCACTCTTGGCTCTCAACTCATCTATACTAGCTAAATGGGATGGGCAGTCTGCACATGGTACGACGACAGTGGCATGAGCATCTTTAAGCTCCTGCTGAGCACTCTCAAGCTCAGTGGCCAAGGCGTCTCTCTCATCTACTCTCTCTGTGTACCTGGACTTAAGAGTCATCAGGTCACACATCAACACCTCACAGTTAGGGCACTCACCATTATCACCCAAGCAAGGGGAAGACGATAGACTCTCAATCTTGCCATTCGCCATGGCAAGCTCACTCTCAAGCTCATCTATCCTCTTCTTAGCCCCTCTAAGCAGTTTCTCCCGATACTTCAACTCCTGACGGTTCTGTTCTAGTAAATTAACAACTTCTTGTTCATAGGAAGATGCCTTCTCATCGTCGTCGTCGTCAGAGTCGTCGGAGGAGTCTTTTTCTTTCTTCTCCCCAAGAGCCATTGAGCAGAAGCTCTTGTGGGGTCTTCGGCTGTCACGTGAGCGTCTCTTTGGCTTGTCCCCGAAGGCCATGAAACAGAGGCCCGCCGGATCATCCCTGTCCTTCCCCTTCCTGATCACGATCTCTTCATCACTTGAGCTCGAAGATGAGGAGGAAGACGAGGATCTCTTGGAGTAGCTTTTCTCCATCTCAGCGAAGAGAGCCTTGTCTCGTTTCTTGTTCTCACGCCCGTAGTCCTTCAAAGACTTTCGAAAGAATCTCGTCTTGGGCTTGCCCTTTGTAGAGTTGTCATACTTGTCGGAGTCGTAGGAGTTGCCACCGGTTCCCTTCTTGTAATTCTTCCGCTTGGGGTAGTCGGCAATGAAATGACCTGTATCACCACACTCAAAGCATCCGGATTTTGTGCCGTATCTCTTAAACATTCGCTTATCATAGACACGTCGCACCCGGTTGTTAAACAAACACATATCATCATCTCCTAGAGTATCCGGTTGTTCCTCGGAGATAGACATCAAGGAAAACACAATACAACTCATGGCATTAGGATCAGCAGATGGTGTCGCAAGCGCTAGAGTCTTTGATCCAGAACCAGTGAGGTTTGATCTCAACTGAATATCGACCTCTGAGGCCATGAGCTTACTAAAAAGCTCTGTGACGGTCAAGGTATCATAAGACGCGCTCTCAACAATAGAAGAGACTTTGATCTCCCAGATCTTAGGGTCCAAGGTATGGAGTACCTTAAGCGCCTGCTCATGATCCGAGACCAGCTAGTCACGCTCAGCCTTGTTAACGCGAAGCTTGTTAATGAACGATTGGAAATGACCAAACAAAGCCTCAACAGTCTCACCCGGCTTCTATGAGAAATTTTCATACTCACGCCGGTAGGTCTGGTAGAGCCTAGCCTTGACCTGAGCTGTCTTCTCATGGTGTGCCTGGAGGGTAGCCCAGATCTCTCGAGCAGTGGTGAGATGGCTAACACGCTCAAACTCACTAGGACCTAGACCAGAAAATAAAATGTTCACCGCTTTACTATTATTTTGATGTTGTGTAACTACATCTGCAGCAGTATCCACAGCAATAGTCCTTATGGTGAAAGTAGGATGAACACAAATCTCCCATATGTCCGAGCTCTGGCTCATAAGGTATGCTCGCATGCGAGTCTTCCAATAAGTGTAGCCAAAAGCCTCTAGGGACGGAATTTTCCAGGAGACTTCATGGTCACTACCTAGGTTTAGAATCGGTTAAGAAATTAGAAAACTCTAACCTTGCTCTGATACCACTTGTAGGACCGAAAGTAGCGACCAGAGGGGGGTGAATGGGCGCTTAAAAATTTCTTGCTAAACTATATTGAAATCCCAACACCCAACCAACACAACCGGACAAACAATATTCGTAAAATAAATTACCGGTCTCCTAATTAAAATTATGTTAGAGCTAAACTAAAAAGAATCACTGCAATATATAAAATGAGTACTAGAAATATTTAATGATGTAATACAAAACACTAAATATCCTAATAAATTGTTCAGATTGCAGTATAAAAATAAAATACTAATTAACTGAATAAAATATGGATCACCCAAAAATTAATTCAGAAATAACCTAAAAATATTTCACGCGAGAGAGAAAAATATCACGACTAATAAATTTTTCTTTTCTTTTATATGAGCAGATTAAACAGATCTTATTTAAATAAATAATACAAGATAACTAATAAGCAGATTAAAATTTAACGACGAGATTAATTTTTTAATTAAGAACAGATAACTACGAGATTATTATTTTCAGCTAATTAAAATATGGATAAATGTTGATTTAACTAATCAGCTAAAATATAGGAGATTAAAACCAATTACCTACATGCCGATCTGTCATCTCGGTAACCGCGTTAGAGTTGTGGAGCCAACGACGCCGCGAACCGCTCGCAGAAGCTTCACGCGCTGCAATGTGCTGCCGGCAGGGTCCTGCGCTGCTGCCTGATGCGAACACCGTCTGCTTGTTTCTTTGCGCCGTGAAGCAGCGCTGCCAGCTCCTAGCGGGCCCCACGCGATGGAAAAAGGAAAGCAGAAGCAGCCTGCTGCGTGCTGCCCTGGTGCTGCACATCTACAGTGGTGAGAAAAAAAGCCTTCGCAGGAAAGACAACCAAGCAACGAAAGCTTCGATCTGCATGCGCAAAAAGAGTTGAAGAAGCTGCCGCCGTTTGCAGTTCTACGCACAACGCCGGCCAGAGTAACACCCTCAAAAATTCACGGTTGCGATGCAGATTGAACACCAGAGGAAAAATAGTAGATGAAAACTAATTGGTGGACTGTCGGTTAATCTCTCAAAAAAACAGTCTTCTATCCCGGGGGATAGGGGCCTATTTATAGGCGACTCCTAATACATGAAAAAACTAATTTACCCCTAGGGTAAATTAACACTGACTCTAAAATAAATTTCGAAAATTACTAAAATATTCTTAGAAAAATCACCTGACTCAACTAAAAATATTCTAAACTTAAAAAATAAATATTAATACCCTAAAAAATAATCATAGGTTATCAGTTTTGCGCCCAAACTGACAAAGCGTCCACCGTCTTCGCACCGGGTACCCGGATTGGGCCGACCCGATCCCGCAGCTTCCTCAGCCCGGCAATCGCTCGCCGCCCGTGTACCTGAGTCAAACTCAGTCAACAGACCAGTGGATCATCTGTCGCTCCTAGCCATGTACCCGGATTGGCCCAGCCCGACCCCACGGCTCCTCTGCCCGGCTGTCGCTCGCTGCCCGTGTACCTGAGTCACCCGCGCCTGAGACACGGCAGGTCTTCATATCTCCCTTTCTTTGACTTCCGTTGACAATCACTCATCACATCTGGAATATTAAAACCATATTCTTAAACATGGTTTCTCAACTGATTGGGGCAACATGGTACTTCATGGGCTGGCAAATGAGGTGGAAAAAGAAAAATGAGAAGAAATTTTAGGGTGGGGAAATTAGCAACCATTAACATTAAGTTTGGGGCAAATTTTAAGCTCCACCAACTATGGGGTATTTTTGTAAGTGTAGCTCAAACTTTGGGCAAATCTGCTATTTCCTCCTTTTGTTTATCCCTCCTTGCCTTCTGCCAAGTGCAATTAAGGTATTGTCCTTCCTCCGCGCTACGTGCATAGATCCAGCCAATTAGCTAGGATTTATTTGGATTTGGTGAGCTCACCCTATTTTCGCGTCGGATTGATTCAAGATCAAGGTTGGGCAGGCATGTATTTGGGACTTGGAGAGGGAGAATGGGGATCTCCCGAGCCATGGGGTGGGAGAAGAGGGCGGTGGGTAAATAGTTCTGTGTGGAAAGGTTCCATATGATGCGAAGCTTGGAGTTGGAGTGAGATAGAGTGGGGAATGCAGTTAGGGTTAGATATGATTCCTTTCTTTTGGATTGGTTCTTGGCTGGCTGGATGCTTTGGTTTGTTTCTGAGCTTGTTTGCATCTTCGTCTGAGATCAGTTCACACCACAATCTGTGGTTGGTAGTTTTCTTCGATTCATACGCTCAACTGCTCAAGATACATGTGCAGTTCTGACTCATGAGTCATCTCCTGTCTCTCCAAAATAATTCTTTTAACCTAATAATCGAGATAGAGTGATAGAGTTACATTTGAAATTCTCTTGCTTTTGAGGTTGACTTTTTATGCACCATTAATTGGATTAATATTAATCTTTTGCTTTTAGATTTAAGTTCTCTGAGTAGCAATATTTGACTTCTTGAAAGTTTCTTGCTTGATACTGAATCTGTATTATCTTCAGTTCCACGTATACAGAACATGTATGATTAGTACATGTCAAAAACAGTGTAGCACAATCAGGCTATCTTGTGAAACATATGTACCTTAGAGAGCTAATGCATATAAGAAATGAGCGAACTAGTTGTACCCGCTCTTAACATCAATAGAATACTTGTTGTTTTGGTGTTTTTTTAATGTTACATTGAGATATACATCTAGTTGCTCAATACCCCAATTGTAGATGAGGATTTTGAGTAGGCCGGTAATATGTTTCAGTAGGTTTAGGGATCAACAAGTTTGTATCAGCATTTGAGGATTAAGATGCCTCAACATTTTAGTGACTGATTATGTATCAGCATGAATCACATTCTATATAATATAGGAACAAAACAAGATTATGTATCTGCTCTGCTTCTTTCTTTGCAAACATGTACCTATTTATAACTTATATGCAGCAAGTTCTTATCACGGGACAGCTTGTCATCTTGTGGTCGTGCTGCAACTTGCTTATTAAAATTTCAGAATTTATGTTGTGTGTTGTATGTGTAGTTGTGTGGCAGGATATTATAGTTGATTTCCAAATGGTGGCCGAGAAAACTTGTCAGTGGGGAATTTCTCCACAAGGAATTGAAGGGGGAGGCATGTTACCCAAAAAAACCCTAGAGTTTTTTTCCACTCCTTCCAAACAAGCCCTAAAGAAAAATTCCAAATGGTGAAGATTTCCCTGTTCCTATTTGGCAACCGAGATAGAAATTCCGAGCAAAACAAAAGTATGGACAATTCAAAAAGAAATTATGAAAAATAGAAAAAACAATTACATAAAAATTTAAAAAAAATCTAAAAAAATAAAAAGAATCAACAGGTAAGATTCAAGTAGATTTGATAAATCTGCACCAACATTCAAATTATAGTTTTCTCTATCTATACATCTGCATAGATAATCCTAATACAAAATGAAATGAAACTTGAAGAAAGTTGGATCGATGGGATAAGTGTACATTGTACATATCTATAAACACAATAAGATAACAAAGCTAATAAAATGATTCAATGTTGTTTTCTATTCACAAACTAATTTGTCAGGTTACCAATAATTATATAAGCTTTTTTGTCTGCACAATTATTCTAGTTTACAAGATGCCCCATGAACGATAGCACAATAGCAGTAAAAGTGAAAGAAATATCAAGATTAAGATTTGGAGCTGAAGCAAGGGTAATGAATACAACACCAGTTCAAAAAAAGCTTCAACATTATACCTGTTCAATGCCAACTTCGTTGAATATTTCATTCATATTTTTTTATCCAAACATTCCAATTCAATTACACATGTAACACATCACAGTCCAAGGGAAGCACGCAATGCATGATCAACTAATTTGTCTTTTAAAGTCTCCAAAAAAGTCTAATATTATGCAAGAATTCACTGAACTTTAAAAAGATATCAAGAAACTTATCTCAATCATTTGCAAAACATAGCTACTTATCTATGGAAGATTTTTGGTATTTCCTAGAGATAAGAATTGTTAATCTCTGATGGATTGTGAGATTAAATGTCTCTCTCTAGGACGAAATCGTGCTGAACACCACCAGAATTTGACTACATATATCACTCAACAGTGCAAACACATGATATTTGAAAAAAATTCTACTGTCATTCGTGATTTCCAGTGTTATTTCAAATGCAAGTCCTAGGAAACAGAATTATTCCAAGTAAGTCACCAACAAGTCCCAAATGGTACGAGATGGTATGCCATTTTGATGGATTTTGCTCATCTGTTCAGGCTTGTCTATTAGGTTGTATTCCTTCCAACCAGTCCTTCCGGAGACAATGTCACCCGCACTAAATCTTGGATGAGTGGAATCCATTACTCTCATTAATCCAAACCCTTCAATAACCTTCACATTCTCAGATCAAATTTACTAATAAAGCAATCCTCCCTATACAGGTGAAATGCGCCTATGCTTAAACCATGAAAAAGAATGATAATCTTAGGGGAGGGGAAGAAAACCTACGGATCTCGGCATGAACGCATGGGCCGCCAAACGTTCAGAAAATGTATCCCATGAAAAAAATTCCCCGTGGGCTGAATTCCGTGGAAGAAATGGGCTGGGATCTCAGGCTGCCGGATGTGTTAAGGATTGGTGGTTGTCAAACGGATACTTAATTCAGAGTTTTTCTTTCCTTTAAAAAACTTATCCCTATCTGAACTCCCCCACAATACATATGACTCGTACCAAACAAGATATTAAAACTAAAAATAAAATTCTCCTGCTAAAATAACCATCAATTCTCCCTCCAAACTCTCACTCCCCTCGCATTATGTTGCCAAATAAGCCGTTAATAATGATTAAGCAGAATGGTTGCTTTGCTCTTCAATCCTCCGTATATTGATTCTATGTACACAACATCGGGGGGTGTTTATGGTATTTTCAGCACTTTTGGTTTGGTAAATACGTTATTCGGTAAAACAAAATAAAGTTAATTCAGTAAATATGGGGTTATTTACAAATGCCGTCCGGGTATTGGTAAATACCAATTTGTTTCGATTCAGTACGCTGAAATGCTATATTTACGGAAGTTGACTTGAATTATAGTAATGAATTTGAACTTAGACAAATGGTGAGACTAATATTACATATAGCAATGAACTTTGTTAAGGTTACTGCTCGTACGCCGCTGGCTGGTACACTGATAAACTGACAGATTTTTTTCAAAACATGAATTTAAATTTAATTTTTTAAAAAGAACAATAAAAATCATATATATACTAGATGATTTTTTATATTTTTTAAAATTATTCAGATTTAAATAATTTTAGATCATAAAAAGTCGCTAAAAAGAAAAAATTGGACTGCCCGGTAGCCTGCCATAACTAGAATTTCCGTTATTTTATTTTATTTCACAAAGTATATATATTTATCAACCGTGTATAAATCACTCCCCCCTCTATGTATGATACGCTCGTGTAGGAATAATATCGAGACAAAGAAACTATCATCAGTGCAAAAGCATGAATACGTTGATGCAGGTGAATTGCCTAGCAGTCCACGAATGGGTATCTGAGGTGAGGTGATGATTAGATATATAAGGAAAGTGCAACATCTTCGAATCTAATGGGCGATTTAGAAAACAAGAGCCAATTTATACTGATTCAATTCTTTTAAAGAATAATAACCCTGTGTCCAATATTTTAATGTATTACATGGTATCTCTAGCATTACAAAGTAACGCGCTTAAGCTACAAGAGCTTAAGGCATTAGAAGTAATAAGATGTCTCTATGGGGTATCTCGCCCCCTTTATATAGTCAAGGAGAGAGCCTAATGACCCAGGACTCCATCTCGAGTCAAGGTCTCTCTAATATGTAAGATTACATATAAAACACACGTGCTAATTTTTCATTACAATGATTCTGATATAAATATCTCTTTTATACTAGATCTAGGATTTGGTTCTTTAATAAGAACTTAACCTTTATTATCAAGATCAAATCCTCTTCGTAGATCATACTAGAGTTTAATGTTGGATTTGGTCTGCTCTCGGTCTAGGTTGATAAGCTTATCACGGGATACCTAGGGGTCATATCCCCAACAATCGCTTCATTTCCCTAGCCATAGCTCATGATTGCTTCGTTTTCACAAAAAGTTGTTTATGAATAATGACACGTTCAAAAGTAATACGGAACTCAAATAATCATGCATATATGAATATGTTGATGGAGTAATATACAAATTTAAGTTGAATAGAGGGATGATCCAATATCATATCCACGAATATAAAATTTAGCACATATCTTATTACAATAGGGTTTTCACCCATTTGTAATGGATAATTGAGCATAATTACCATCCTTATTTGTGATGCTCTATCATTTTATTAAACTACAAAATAAAAAATATCATATCAAATATTTTTTATCATTGTATTACAAATTTTATTTATATACCGATATTTTTCTAGTCTTCCTATTTTTTTAATTTTATGATTTTTTATATTTTCTATACTTTTTCTATTTTTCAGTATTTTTTTAAAAATTAACTGGTTATCATGCCAAACCATTCAGTAATCGGTGTCGATTACCGTTTAGCTCAAAATTTTGAATTTAAATATTTTATTTTGAATTTTGATAGTTACCAACTGGTACCGATCACTCAACTTATGTCGGTTACAGTACTTGGTTCAGTTTGTCAAACCCTATTTATGCATTCATATTGCTCAAACAGCCAAAACTAGCAATTTTAGTTTTTTAAAATTAATGGAAATAACTTTTCATTTTTAAAATTTACAAAAATAACTTCCGGTCATTCGTTTCGTTGGAGAGCCTTGTTTTAGGTAGCGTTTGGTTCCCTGTACGAGAAGGAACTGAACGGAATGGTCTGGTTATACCACTGTTTGGTTCGAGGGATGAATGGAATCAAATGGAAAAGATCCTCAAAAACAAAATATTCCTTATAGATACTGAACCACGTGATACTAATTTTTTTGGCGAACGAGATGGTTCTAAACCATCCCATTCTATTTCTCGTCGTACACCAAACCAAACACTACCCTTAAACAAAAACAACCGTGCCGAAGGGTTCATCAAAACACTAGGTAATAATCAGGGCTCCTGGACAAAGACCCAACCGATTGGGTTGATGTCTGCCCTTATTTATTGACGAGACACTAGGGAAGCCTTTTGTCTAGTGGACAAATCGTTGCGTCCGATGGTGAAACATTGCGTCCTTTGGATAAACAGATAAAACAACCGACGTTCTTGAAGACAAAACCGAACACGTTTCTCCCCCGTGTAAAACCTCATTGTACAGTTCGTTCAAATATCAATAACTTTGTTTGGAGATTGTTCTACTAACACAATTATAAAAATCTCAAATATTTTAAAAATCTTCATAAAAAACATGAAAATATAATAACTATTGCTAGATGCGATGCATTATTTATGGTTCAGGCTGAACCAAAACACTTCCGATAGATACACAATTAACAATTTAGGATGTACTCATGTATTCTGATTCTACTCATACATTATTGTTCAGTTATAAAGGAATTCATTTTAATGACTTTCGTATTGAAACTCAAACTGAGAACAACGTAGAATACTTATTTCGCACTAAATCAAATGGATTTAACAAATAAATACTCGAAAAATTTCCTTGTTTTTCATTTGGTTTATACTACACATATATCAAACATGTATTACATGTTGCATTTAAAATATTTTTTTTTAAAAAAAATCTTGATTAATTCAAGACATGGCATAATCGCCTTGGTCACCCTAGAATAGAGATGATGAGAAAAATTATTAGCAATTTTGTTGGTCACAACATAAATCTTACAAGATTCGTCAAATCATCAGATTTGTGTGTACTGCATTTGCCACACGAAAATTAATTTTAAGATCATCTTTTCTTAAAATTAAATATGAACAACTTACTTTCCTTAAATGTATTTAAGGAGATATTTGTAGTCCTATAAAACTATTATCTAGACTTTTTAGGTACTTCATGGTGCTTATAGATGCATCTAGTTGATGGTCCCATGTATGTCTCTTATCTTCGAGGAACCAAGTTTTGTAAAATTAATTGCTCAAATTACCAAATTAAGCGTTAATCATCCTGAACATAGGATAAAATCCATTAGAATAGACAATATAGCTGAATTTAATTCACGCGCATTTAATGACTATTGTATGGCTCTATGTATTAATATTCGGGGTCCCCTTCGAAGAGCTTTGGCCGATACCCTCCGGTAGGTGCTCCGGTCTAGAAGATGAAGGAATATCCCAATACTGCTACAGTGCAAAAGTTGTACCAAGAGCCCATGCTGCTAGTACACCGTATACCTACTCTAGAAGTGATGTATATCTACCATGTTTGTAAAGTTATATGTGTAGTAGTCTATCCTTTTTCCCCTTTTACTCCTACAAGGCCTATGGTTTATAGAGGGCAATTGGGTCTTTTCCTTTGGCTTGCGTGCCTATAAAGCAGGGTCATGCCCTTGTCATGGAGGCATGCTCAGTAGAGGCAAAATTATGCAAAATCCACTAAAAACTGGACGTAGGGTTGTTATCCCTCTTGGGAGGCCTCAACCAGTATAAAACCCTATCTCTCTCCATGAGAACCGTTCGAGGTTCACACCATACACCATATACCTTCTTACAGAAACATGTTTGTAACTAACGCAATTGTTACAACAGTTGGCGCCGTCCGTGTGGATCCTAGTACTAAAAGCTAGTGTCTCTGCCACCACTCGTGCCTCAGAGTACACCCGTGAAGGAAGCGGCATGCCCTGATGGCCTTCCGCACAATCTTCGGCAAGGGGCTCCGGGCGCTTGTCGAAGGCCTCATGAGACCTAGGGGCTACGAGGCAAATTCCCTCCAACCGTTCGAAGCCGCTCGGTCTCCGAACCCAGTCAAGCTTCCGAAGGTATACACTCTAACCGAAGCCTTGCTTCACCTTATTTAAAACCGAAGCCTTGCTTCGCCTTATTTAAAATTGAAGACTTGCTTCACCTTATTTAAAGCCGAAACCATGCTTCACTTTATCTAAAACCGAAGCACTGCTTCGAAGGCTACACAGCGTCTCTGGGCCCATAGCAATGGGATAAAGGACTCCAGGCCACCGGCCCCGATGCGTCCAGGGATTCCGGGTCCCCTACCCGAAGCATCCCAGGGTCTAAGGTGACCCAGAGTGGAAGGTGGCTCAAAGTCGAAGGTGTCTCACACTATCACAGGTTCGGTGAATCCACACCATTTATGAGGAACCTAGTGAGGATCGTCACTATGGTTCAAGGTTATGATGAGTGATTGACATGGGTTTGTCATGAGTTTGTGTGTGGATGTTTGGATACGTGTGTGTGTCTGTGTTTGTCTCATGTGTAGGCTTGAGATACTCGTCAACTGTCGATGGCAATAGATCAGGGTTAGACGGGGAGTCTAATGCCAGATGGTTGAGGGTGTCAATCGAAGTTGAGAGTGGACTCAGATGTACGCATGAAGATCAAGCAGGACTGAGATGGAGGTTGATCAATACAAAGTGTCGATTGAGTCAGCGAAAGGGAAGCGAGTTCAAGTGACAAGGTGGCTCGAGGGATCGAGAACGGGAGAGACTTGCTGGCAGTCGAGTTCGCGGACTGGCGACGATCGTCGATGATCAGGGAGGCTTTGTCGGTTTTTGCTGAAAACAGTCACAACTATAAATGTTTTAAATTCAATAATTAGAAGTCTTTTTATTTTGAGTAATTTAGAGTAATGTGTAAACTTTTAGTATTTTTTCAGTATTTCCCAATTCTGAAAATATATTAAAAAGTTGAGTCAATTTGTAATAAATAGTAATAGGGGTCTAGGAGAGTAATTTTTCAGGATTTCTAAATCTGAAATTGTGTCATGTCCTTATGTGTAAATCTGAAAAGTTAGAGGATTTATGTGTAAAGTTGGCTCTTAGGATATGGCTATAAAATGGGCCTCATACCCAAGGGGTTTGCTGCCTTTTTGAGAAATTAAATCCAAAACTTCTCTCCAGCCGCAATTTTCTTCAAGGCCACTATTCCTTTTGTCAACTGCATGTATAGGAGAACGTGTTGATCAAGTATTCTTCTTCAGTGATTTCTTCAGGATCAAGCAGAGGCTCCTGTGCTTCAACTTATAGGGATTCTTCAAGAAGGTATTCTGCTGGTTGTAGTGATTTAGTTTTCCTTTCCGATCAAGTCAATCGAGTTGTTTATCTTGTGGCTATTTGTGGTTCAAAATATGTAATACCTATCTTGATTGTTGTTGAAATCATGGTTGAAATGTGATCCAGTTTTTCTGTTGAAGTGTTTGATTCAAGTTGTATTCTCTTGGATGAAGTATGCCTAAAAAGCTTTTTGATCTCTGAATACTTCATGATTCTTCTGTTTTATTACTGTAAACAGTAAATACTGGGTGAGTGATTTTTCTTGACTGAAAGTCTACAGATGTTGAGTTGTGTTGAGTTAGTTCCATAAAAATGTTGCAGAGTTTTCTGTTTTCATCCATCCACCAATTGTTGTTAAATCCTTGAGTTGATTCAGAGTTGATTCTTTCAGTTTGGGTTTTAAATCATCATGCTGATATACTGTTTGAAGTCTTGAGACTTGAATGTTATATATCTAGATTCTCAAGAGTGTATCTCCATTTATAGTAAGAATTGCTGAGTGTTCTGCAAACTGTCTAGTTACTTCTCAGCAGTTGAATTGTTCTGATACAGTATTGCTATTACCTTCTATGTCTGAAAACTTGTGCATGTGTTGTCTTTCATTTGAAATGATCAGTGTGATCTTCTGAGTTACATTTTTGTATTATCCTTGTCACAAGAGAAGTTCAATCCTTCATTCCTAATAGTACTGAAACTGTCTGAAATTTTGTGTCAAGAATTTGCTATATGCAGCTTATCAAGTTGGTTTCATCCACTCTGTGTCACTGTGTTTGACCTGAAAAGAGATCTGTTCTGCAGTGAGAGGTTCTTGTTTACAGCTCTTTTCTCAAAACTTAAGTGATTGTCTGAATTTTGGAGCATGTATTCTGAATTGAAATAGGAAATCTAGGAATCAACACTGCTCTTCAATATTCTACTGTTGTGACCATTCTTCAATTCAGCAAGGCTATTTTGAATTTATATAACCTGGGTATTGATCTAGTGACTGTTCTGAAAATACTGTGAGTAATCAAATTATTCCCATAACAGTCTGTGTCTGTGTGCTTTTTATTCATATATCATCAGTTTTCAGACTTTGTTCAAACTGAAATTGCCAACCCAAAAGGTGTATTAACATTCTGAACATCTGCTTCCTGTTTTCTGTACTAGTGCTTTTGAATGGTTGAAGTTAGTGAATGAACTTCAATTGAGTTCTACTAATAGGGATTTGATAATCTGAAACAGTTCTAAAGATATTAGCATGAGATTGAACTGAAGTTTTGTATTTGCTGTTGGTTGATTAATTCTGTCCAGATTATCAAATAAAGTATACAATATTGTTTCTTGACAAATTTGATCCAAAACTGAACTGAATTCAGAGTGAAACTTCAATATCTGTTTTGTATTGAATCTGTTCAGCACTATTTATTATCCAGAATTTTTCAGAACTTGTATTTTCAACTGAGATTTGCTTGAGTTAATATGAATTGGTTTGGCAAGATTGAATTGAGTTTTTTTGGTACTGTTCATCATCTGAAATTATGATTTGAGGTAAATTCTAAAGATGCAATCTGTTTTCTGAATTTAAAACAGTGAATAATGTTCAACATCAAGTAATGTGCAGAAGTTGTGTGTATTCTAAACTGAAAAGCAATTGAAAAGGTTTTGTTTGATGAAATCAATTGAACTAAATAAATTTTGTCAAATTTGAATGGTTTCTAGTATCAAGTTTTAGACCAAAGTGTCAAGTACGTGTGGTTTCAAAGGTGTCTGAATTTTTGATTTGTTTCAGAGTTTTAGTTGCCGATAACTCTGTCGATCATCTAATTGTCGATCTACTACTTGTAGTTTGGAATATAAATTGTCGACAGTGTGCTTCGACATTTCAAACTCCGAACAAGACTGAATTCTGAATTTGAAGAGATTTTGTTGCTCTGATTCATACTGATTGGTTTAAATTTGAATCTGAAGTTTTTGGAGGTGCGTTGGGTGTTTTGAATAGGCCATATGATTCACGAGAATTTGTTAAGGCGTCTATTCACCCCCTCTCTAGTTGCCATTCCGATCACACAACTTATTCCATTCTCATTCCAGAATCAAGCTTAGAAGCTTTGCTTCACCATCTAAACATGTTTCAAAGCCTTACTTCGTGGGTCAAAATTCAAGGTCTATTGAGAATTAAGTATTTCGGAGCCTCGCTTTGCTTAATTCAAATAGGTCTTCGAATCCATGCTTCATTTCAAATTTGATCGTTCGAAGCCCAAGAGAGGCCTCCGAACGATGCGATATATATATTCGAAGCCGCCCAAGGCGCACCCCTCCGCATTTTATAATTGCACGTATCGACAATGCTCAAGTCCCTAACCGCCACATGCAAGGGGGGGCGAGGTATATTTATGCGAAGCGTGTGAATGAAATGTGCAATACGAGCATACAAACTAATCGTACGAAACACGCGATACGTGCGAAGTATGAAAACGAAGTATGCGTACATGAAGTACAATACAATTTCCAATCATTGAATGCCAATTATAAATACAAAGTATGTTTACAAGTACACCTCGAAAGCTAATATACTACGAGTAATCTATGTCTAAGCCTATGAAAAAACGGACCCAAGGCCCTGACAAACTTGACCCTCGCATGCTCTTTTTTTGGGCAGGGCCCCCTATGCTGGACGAAGCCCCGTCGGAGCCAGAGCTCCCGTGGTTGGACCATCCATGCTTCAAAGCTCGTAGAACTCATCTTTCTTCTTGTAGGTCGGCCTAAGTTCGAAGCACAGGCGATGCCGCATCGAAGGCAGAAAAGTCTAGGGCTTTGTCACCTTGTAAAGTTGTACCCGAAGACTGCACCCCCTCACCACTTATGCCTACCCATCAATTTTAGATCCAATTTGGGATTTTTCTTGGCAAGTTTAAACAGCTTAAGTCTAGCGAGGACGAAGACCTCCGAAGGAGCTCCGTCTTCACGGTGGCTTGCAGCTCCTGGGCTACTTCGGGAATAACTTTGCCCCTAGGACCCATCGGAAGTTTGAACTGAGGGGGGCCTTCAGACCTAGCTACCTCGAGCATTACCAAAAGGTGACAAACTCTTCTGAATCCTCCAGCACTTCGAGGTCAACATCCAAAGGCTGAGCCTGGGCAGGTACAAAATACCCCCGCATTTCTATTAATAAATTGATAAGTCATTTTATAGGCCTACGACTAAGAATTACAAGAAGCCTAAGGAGATCTACACCTTTGGTGACGGAGGGTTCGATGCCGAAGGCTGAGCTGGCATGGCTTGCGCCCCGGCTCGGTGTAAGCGGGTCACTCATTGAAGCTTGAGGACTGCTTCGCACCCTTGGGTCTTCTAGGGTTCCTGAAGCCGACGCCATGCTCCGCGGACTGCTGAGGAGGGCGAAGTCAGGTGAGGGCCTCTAAAGGCTACCAGCATGGCCGAGATCGCTGCTTCAAGGTAGTTTCACCCCGCATCATGAAGCATCTGCAGCACCCCATGATTAGCCACCCATCCGCCCGTCAGCACGAAGCCCGACATCGACACCTCCGCCGTCACCGCGGCCATCTGGAGAAATTCGAGCCGATCCCCAATAGGGTCTTGGGGATTGAAGTTCGGAGCCCAGCACTCGGTCCCCAAGCACTCTAAGACTTCGGTTAGGCTCGAGATGGCTTTATCAACCCCTAGGTCCATGAAGCCCTCCTGAGCCTGGCTGGCGGCGTGAAGATCGGAGTTCTCCACCGCCAGCTTCGCCCTAGCCTCCTCTGAAGCCCGAAGCGCTTCTCGAATCCTATCTGTCTCTGAAGTCGTTTCCTCCAGGGCTTCGTTTTCCCTGGCTGCCTCATACCTCGCCGCCTCAGCCGCAGCTTCGGCCCACTGCTACCTCTCGACAGCCTCCAAAGCTTAGCGTCAGATGTTTTTATTTTCCTCCACCAAGACGGTTTCCTGGTGGCCCACGGAGGATGCTGCCGCAGTAGTCAGTGTGAAGGCCTAGCATGATTCAAAAAATATTCAATATTGCTAGAGCTAAGCACTGCACGAAGCCTGTGCAAAGCTTCGCTCACCTAAAGGAGGGCTTCGCTTGCATTTGCGAAGAGGTCGACCTGGCTAGTGCGGCTGAACTGCACCACACAATCGTCGTAGAAGGCGTCGATGTCCGCCTCCATCGCAGGGCCCCTCGAAATCAGGTGCCGGATCAAGGGCGCCAGGAACACAGGCCCCTCTGGAGCAGGGCTCCGGTCTACAACATTGACCTCTTCTTCCTGATGTTCCCGAGGGGTACCTCCGCCACGGTTGTCCACCTCATCTTCCTCGGACGAAAAACTCTCTTCAGACCCTGAGTTGTTGCTGCCTCCACTGCTGTGGGAGGTCCCTTCCGCATCCGCCACTACAGGCCTCGCATCATCGCCAAGGAAAATAATAAGCATATAGGTTTTGATTTGTTTGAACCAAGGAAAATAAAGTTGTTAAGTTTCTGAAATTTACTTCATGGATATTTTTAAATTAACTTTAATGGAATAAAGGCCTTTCTAAAAGGAATAAAATGGTAAACTAGTGCATTTTAAACTTCCAATTAATTTAAAAGAGAAAGTTTAGAATAAACCCATTGTTTCAATCATTCTAGTATGAAGAGAATGAAAGATAATTTTTTCTAAAGTTGAAATGGACCAATTTGTAGTTTATCCTAAAGTGCATTTGAATATGTCATTAAATAAAAATAAAATACTCAATATAAACCTACTGTTTTTATTGCATTAACATGTAGAGAATAAAATTATAAATTTTCTGGAATTGAAATGGTAATTTTTGAAGTTAAAATGCGCAAGATATGAATTTTATAAGTTTAAAACTATTTCTGGAAATTAATTTAAATCCAAATACAGGCGTCGGTCCATGGTGAACCGGGTTCACCATGCACCCGCGCACTGTGCACGTGCGCCGGATCAAGATCCACCGTTGGATCGCGATCGGGCGGCCACGGGCGAGGCGGGGGCGCTAAGTCATCGTGGACGGCAAGGATTAAAACGTCGAACCGGTACGCGATGGATGGCCCAGATTCGATGCGGGATTTAAATACTAATGGACGCACGAGATTAGAATATAACGCTTCGTCGAGATCTAACGGATCTGATTAAACCGCGCGAACGATTTAACCGCCACCGTCGGATCCAGATCGCACGGTCGCGATCGAATCCGACACGACACGGGGACCCTACCCGTGTCAGTCGTCTTCTCCGGTGACGGCGAGCGGGCTAGATGCCCCGGCGAGCGATGGCGGTCCTAGCTATGCCTAGAAATAGAAAGAGGGTGACTAGGGGAACACGGGGTACCGTTGCGGGGGTCCGAGGTCGACGGAGCGTGGCCGGCGACGAGCGTAGACGGCGGAGGTGTTCGGATTCCTCATCGGTGATGGCATTCCGGCGGGGTTCGTCGGCGATGTAGAGGTGGCCGAGGTTGGGGAGGTGTCGGTGGTCACGGAGGTGCGATCGTCGAGGACGGAGAGGGACTCCGGCGACGGCGAGCGGTGGCTGGAGCGAAGGTGGCGGAGTGGCGTTTAAGGGAGCGTCTCGGGCGTTCTGTTTAGTCTAAGCGCGAATGGACGTGCGGGCTGGACGCGGTGGAGGTGTAGGGTTTAAATAGAGGCACTAGCGGGGGCAGAGAGGGCGCAATCGGGGGAGGCCGAGAGTAACGCCGGTGAGCTCCTTCCATGCATGCGAGCGACAGCGGGGTGATTGCGCGTGGGTTAATGGGGGGAAACGGTCGGCGCGTCGCGGGGGTGTTAATGCCGTCGACGAATTAACGCGAGGGGCCGGCGGGGGGCGGATCCGAGGTGGGATTGGTGGCCGGCGAAGTTAGGCGGGTTGGCGGGAGGTGGATGACGGGTCCGACAGGTGGGCCAAGGCGGTTAGCGGGCGCGAGCGTGGCAACGGGCGGGACTGACGGGTAGGGTCGGGCTCAGCTGAGAGGGGGTTGGCGCCGACAGGTAGGGTCGGGTTGTCGGCCACGCGCGCGGTGGGAGAGGGGGTCGCTGATGAGTGGGGTCCGCCTGTTAGAACGGGCGTGGGGAATGGAGCGGGCTGGGCCGGCCGGTGGAGGGAGAATGGGGGGAAAGGGCCCGTTACTGTCTCAATTCTTTTTTGAATAAATTTAATTGCTGAAATTGGTTTAAAATATTTGGGCTACTTCCAAGGTTGATAAAAATTTGTAAAAATTCTCAAAAATATATCTTGGCCTTGGGATCACATACAAAATTTTCTAGCCCCTGGTTTGGATGATTTGCCTAGGTCCTAGTTCAATTGATCTTAGAAGGGCATTAAAGGCATTTCAAAATAAATGATTTCCAGAAAAATATATTAAATGGTATTTTTATTTCTCTGAAAATTTGGGGTGTTACAGTAACGGATCGAATTTGGACCGTTGAGGGGCCGCTTGGACTCCCTGAGGGTATCCTATCCGCTCTGTACGGGCATTTATTGCCTGCACAATTCGAATCTGGCAGTACGTCGTATACCTACTCCAAAAGTGATGTATATCTATCATGTCTATAAAGTTATATGTACAATAGTCTATCCTTTTTCCCCTTTTACCCCTACATGGCCTACGGCTTATAGAGGGCAATTGAGTCTTTTCCTTTGGCCTGCGTGCCTATAAAGCAAGGTCATGCCCTTGTAATGGAGGCATGCTCGGTAGAGGCAAAATTATGCCAAATCCAATGAAAATTGGACGTAGGGTTGTTATCCCTCTTCGGAGATCCAAACCGGTATAAAACTCTATCTCTCTCTATGAGAACCCTTCGAGGTTCACACCATATACCATATACCTTCTTATAGAAACTTGTTTGTAACTAACCCAATTGTTATAACATGGAGGGTTCGACCATTGGGGTCTGAACTCACCCTTCGGGGGGTTCAACCATTGGGGTACGGACTCCTTCTCCGAAGGGTTTGGCTGCCTTGGCCCCTTTAGCTGTCTTGGCATTCTTGGCCAGGGGCCTATTTTCTCGGCTTTCTTCTTGTGAGCCCTAGCTAAAGGATACGTGTTGATGTTCTTTTTCCACACTCCTACTTCAGGGTTCTTTGGTACGAGTGTGCATGTGTGTGATTCTCCAATAACGACCACTTTCCCCTTAGATGACTCGGCCTGTTCTAGACGAATCAGCACCTTCTTCTCATCGAGGTCGACAGTGCTCACGGGAAATGGGTCTTTGTCCAGCTTCATCTTCGGACTAGAATCTATTTTCAATTGTCCTTCTTCTATGACCGATTGAACCTGTCGATGGAAAACATTGCAGTCATTAGTATAATGAGAATGTGAATCATGCTACTTACAGTAGGGGTGCTTCTTTAGTTCGTCGGTGGTCTGGATGACTTGGCCCTTGGGCAACCTGAGAAGCTGGCTTTTCAAGAGGAAATCAAATATTTTATCGCATTTAGTCACATCAAAGGAGTATTTAACTTCGCTAGGCTGACTCTTAGTGGGAGACAGCCGCAACTCATAACAAGTGATAGGCTTGCTCTTAGTGTTCCAAGCCCATTCGGCCGCATACATATCGGCCAAATTGTCCTCTTCCTCATCGGAGTGTTCCATGATGTGAACTTCAGCCCTAGGTTTGTTGAACGTTTTAATGAATTTTTTATTCTTGGCTCAGACTTGGCTAACCTCTAAAAAGTTTTGGTTATCTAATCTTTCTTTAATTTCAAAACGCAATCCGTTAAAAGCTAGATCCACCAAATCTCTTTCTGAAATATTGAGACTAATACATCAGTTCCTGGTATCTCTAAAGCGCTTGACGTACTCAGAGACACTCTCACTAGATTTATGTTTGACCGACGTCATGTGTGAAATCCTAAGTTCTGTCTCACCCATATAAAAATAGTCATGGAACTTATGTTATAATTGGGCCCATGTTTGGATGGAGTTTGGCGGCAGTGCCAAAAACCAAGTGAAAGAGGTGCCGGATAGCGAAAGAGAAAACAGTCTAAGTTTTAATGCGTCTGACCCACTAGCTTCTCCACACTATGCTAAGAATTGGCTGACATGCTCTAGTGTGGTCTTGTTACCCTCGCCATCGAATTTGGTGAATTCAGGGACTCTATAGCCCCGATGGTAGGGTATGGTATCAAAGTGATCGGGGTATAGCTTACGGTAAACCCTAGCCCGATCTTGAGGTGCGAAGCCGGTACACTCCCTAAACAGCGCGCGGATCTGCTCCTCAATGTTGTCTTGGCCTCCTGTCTGTGCGTGTCTCTCATGCGGGGGCGTGACACGTGGTGGTATGTTTGTGTGTCAGCCGCGGGGCTCCTCCTCTCATGCTGGCTCAGGGTATATGACGTGCTCGGGTCTATGTGGGTGCGTAGGAGCATGCGGCGCAGGTAGCGCGGGAAAAGCTGGTGCAGGCGTAGGTGGAGGAGTACACAATAAACTGGGCTAGCTTGGCCGTAAGTGTAGTAACTTGTCTCGGCCGTAGATGTTGAGGTCGGAGACGTGATGGCTTTGTTGGTACTACCGTCAGTTCTGCTATAAATGTGATTTACCGGGGGTACGCTAGCAATTGGAGTTGGAGATATGGCCTCAGTAAAGCCGAACCTTCTAAACATTGCCTCTACTTGAGAGCTAACTGTCGAATCTAGACAATTGGCAAGCGAAGCACTAACATCTTGATCCATGGATGCGGCTATTTTCTGCTCAATCTCTAAGGAAGATAAAGGAGGCGACACTAACGTTACCTGAGTCTGGGTGAGGTCGGGGATGTTGACGTCGTGCTTGATGAAGCCCACGCGTGTCTTGACGTAACTCTCGAGCATGAGATCTTGGAGATCTTTCATCTTTGCCTCGATCTTTGCCCGACCTTCCTCGGGGATATCTGTAAGGGTGTGCGTCATGATGTTGCGGTTGTCGATCTATGCACCCCCATGAGATCAATCGGCGTTGTAGACGTAGTAGTCGTCGTAGAGGTACTTGCAACCGATGTAGATGTACTCATCATGTTGGCGTAGTTTTCCCTAGCGGAGTCGCCAACAAGTGTGTTGACACGAAAACGTGCCCCACACTTGGGCTGGTTCGACGATCCAAAATCATGTGGATACTTAGGGATGAGCCTAAGCGTAGCACAACACTGATGTCACGTTCCGACTACCCTTAACAGTGGTAAGGGGGTGGAGTCGCTAGGTAATCAGATCACAAATAAATAATCCAATTAGCTGAAATATATTGTTAAAATAAACCAATCGGCCGAATGGAGCGAGATTGGTTCGAAGCGTACCATTCGAAGGGTCACCGAAGGGGGCCTTAGGTGTCTAGTACGAAGGGTGCACCGAAGGGAACCTTCGGCATTCAGATTGATCTGGCCAAAGATAGGCTCCGAACATATCGCGACACGAAATGACCTTCGAACAACAAGGTTCGGTGCGAAGCCTCTAACATGACAAAATCCAACGCAGAGCACTAGCGCAACAGAGTGCGATACGGAGCGCTGGCGCGACGAAATCCGATGCGGAGCGTTCTGATGCGACGAAGCCCGATGCGGCGCTTTTTGGCATGACTCCAGCGCGAAGCAACTCCAATGCGAAGTGGCTTTGGTGCGCTAGACTTGACCAGACTGACAACAGCGTGATGAATCCGGCATGGACAGACGAAGTGAGGACTTGCCAAAGGGTGCGTTTGGTTCTGCTTTTCAAATCTGCTTCTGCTATGAAAAAGCAGAACCAAACGGGTTTACCAAAACTGCTTCTGCTGTGAAAAAGCAGCTTTTTTCTAGTACAAATTTGGAAGCGGCCTAGACCCTGCTTTTCTGGTTTTGCTTTTCTGTTTTTCTGATTTTAGTTCAGATTAAATAGTATGAATTCAAGGTGTCTTAATTGATTTAATATTATTATGGTTTGTATTGCATTGTACAATTTCATGAGATAATACGTAGTTGTCGGTTACTTTATAAGATGAACTATACACTTTTTATTTATCTAATATATTTTTTAGTTATTTAGTTGCATTAATGTTGAGTGTTTCCTATTTATATATATGTATAGAATATTATAATGATGAAAATTACGTAAGTTATAAAAAACAGTCAGCTCACAGCAGCTTTTTCACAGCAGCTTCAACCAAATAACTTTTAGCTTTTTCACAGCAGGCAGCTCACAACAGAACCAAACGCACCCGAAGGGTGCTCTGGCAGCCTCCGAAACAGCTTCCTAGCTCCGAAAACCTTCGGCGAAGGGGCTCCAAACGTGAAACCTACATCAAAAATGAAGATCAAGTGCCAATTCGGCCTAGAGACTGAATTACTAAGTATAGCAGTGTACAAAATGAAGGTTAGCATAGCAATCTGTTACGTAGATTAATGGATGGTTCACAAGTGAGCCAACAAGGTGATAGCAATTTGTTACGTAGATTAACGGATGATTCATAGGTGAATCAACTAGGCTTACCACAATTACGGCGTGGCCAACGGAGGGCTACCCGTGCAAACCCACGAAGGTGTACTGATCTACTACGGAAAGTAAAAGAAAATAAAAGTACGATTCAAACTAGGGTTTGAATAGTTGATCTGTGTTGGGAGGTCCTATGAACCGGCCTCACCCTTGTATTTATAGGGGCTAGTCTTCTTATACCTAATTCTATTCTGATAAGATTCGTCATAATTAAGATTAGAGATAAAAACAACCTGAATCTGTATCAGACTCCTGTTCAAAGCCTAACCGAAGTGGGCCCTCAGTAGGCCCACCGAAGTGTGCTCCTCGGGCCGAAGCTTCAACGAAGCAAGCTGTCGAAGGGCCTTCGGGCCGAAGCCAGCCTGCAAAGCAGGCCGCTAAAAGGCCCCCAAGGACCCATGCAGGTGGGCCTCCGGCACTTTAGGGCTTCGGACTGTACTAGGACTTGTATATTTTCGGCCCAAAATTACCAAAATTGATATTTTGACAATTTTGACCAATAATGCCATTTTTTGCTTTCAACAAAGTGCAATTCAAAACTAGGGTTTTGAGTTGATCTGTGGATATATCCTCGAATCGGCCTTGCCCCTATATTTATAGGGGGTGGTCTTAGTGTTTCGTGGAGTCTAACTCGAATAGGACTCGGTCAAAATTGGTTAAAATCTAATTGGAGATCAAATTAACCCAAAACTAATTTTATCTCTTCAGACTCGGGCTGGGCCGGTCCGACCGGGCCTATATGGTCAGTCTGACCGATCCTACATGGCCGGTTGGACTGGCCTACTATGGTCGGTTGGACCGGCCTGTGCCAGGAAACACCATATTTTCGGCCAAAAGTATCAAAATTGATATTTTAACAATTTCGACCATTAATACCATTTTTTCTATCAACAATTAGTACTGCAGTGTTACTTTTATCCGGTGGAACTAGTGTGAACATGCTAGTGTTACTTTTTATCATATTTCTTTTATCTACTAGTACTGCAATGTTAGTTCTTTATCTATGGTATTACATTTTATCCATTGAGACTAGTGTGAACATCCCAATGTTACTTTTGTCCTATTTATTTTATCCACTAGTATTGCAATGTTACTTTTTTATCTACAGTATTTCTTTTTATCTAGTAGAACTAGTCTGAACATCCCAGCATTATTTTTTGTCCTATTTCTTTTATCTATTTATACGGTAGTGTTATTTTTTGCTTGAGTTTTTCTGGCATGACGCGCCACACCTAGGTGTGGTAGGGAAATCAGACACCACACATTTGGCGTGAAAAACTCTAGCGAAGGGCTAGTGTGGCTATGACAAACTTCATCTTATTTATCAACCAAACAGTAGCCAACGTACCTATGGCAAACTTAACTTGAGATGTGACAATCTAAAG
Source organism: Zizania palustris (assembly GCA_019279435.1). NCBI lineage: Eukaryota > Viridiplantae > Streptophyta > Magnoliopsida > Poales > Poaceae > Zizania > Zizania palustris. The sequence continues at coordinate 9,344,065 of JAAALK010000287.1, forward strand.
CTAGGAACTAAACAAGCCCTTAGAATATCTCAAACGGATTCCCTATCTACTTCTCTATAATTAAATTTAAGGCACTCTCTATAAAAATCACCTTCTATTAGATTCCATATCTGTAACACCCCAGAAATTAAAAGGAATAAAATAAAAAGAAAAATATTATTTAATCAATTTTTGGTTTATTATAAAAGGGAAATTCACAAAAGAACCCAAATAAATCCAAACAGGGAGAAATACTAAAAATCTGGACTTGAAAATTTTATGAGATAAACTAGAGACCAAGCTATAATTTTAGGAATTTTTACAAATTTTTATCAACAGTGATTCAACCCCTAATCAAATATTCGAATTACTGGAATTATTTAAAATCAGAAATCAATTTTAAATCCTAAACGGGCCGAAACCCCGAAACCTCCCTCCTAAAGCCTTTTAGGCCCAGCCCAACCCCGCCCTCCCACTGACAAGCGGGACCCGCCTGTCGGCGCGCTCCCCCGCCTCTCTCTCCCTCCCGCGCCCGCTTGGCCCCACGCGTCAGCCTCATGCGCGTGCCTTCGCCCACTGACCGCTCGGCCCCGCCTGTCGGCCCTTTCCTTTCCCGTTCGCCCACTGACAGGTGGAGCCCACCTGTCAGGTGCTTCGTCTCCGATGGAAGGGGATCGCCCCCTTCCTTTCTCCCGGCGATCACCTTCTGCTTCTCACCGCCGGCAGCCCGCGATCGCCCGGATCGTCTCGGATCACTTCCCCCGCATGCCGCCGCCACCTTACCATCCATAGCAACGCGTTTTTACGCTTTAGGAAAGCTACCCGGAGCTTTGGTAAGGGATCGCCGGAGCCCTCGGGATCCCCTCGGTTTGCTGCCATCCTGACGCCGGCGACCCCCTATAAGAACCCCTCTGGTCACCGCACTCACCCCACAACGCCGTAGCCCGAGCCTTAGCCCTCCAGAGCGTCTCTGCCCATTTTGCGAGCTCCTCCCCTGCTTCAGCTCCGGCGAGCTCTCGCCGTCGCCTCGGACCTCCTCCATCCACATCGTCGCCACCGTCGTGACCACCGGAGCTCACCCGTCCTCGGCCACCCCTCGGTTGGCCGTAAAGACCACCGGATCATCAACGCCGACGAGCACCCGAGGCCTCCTCGTCATCTACCCTCGCCGCCGGCCACCGTCCGTCTCCCTCCGTCGCCACCCGAGGTACCGTCGTGATCGCCATCCTTCCCGCGTTCCATTTTTAGCCCTAGCTAAGCCCCTAGGCCCTCGCCGTCGCCGCCATGGCCGCGCCCGAGCCCGCCGTCGCCGGAGACGAAGGGTGCGAGGCCCCCTTACGAGCGTGCCGTGCCGGATTTGATCCTGGCCGCACGATCGCGCACCAAGGGCACAGATTAAAACCCTTCGGGATTTAATCTCACCCGTAGATCTGGTCAAAGGGGTACGGGGCGATCGCAGCCGTCGATCGTTACTTGAACCCCAGGATCAATCTGGTGCGTCCACGTATACCCTTTCGCTGCGTTATAATCTCAGCCGTCCATTTTCACTTGCGCCTCCCGCCTCGCGTCCGACCGCCAGATCCAGATCCGACGGCTCTGGATCGGCCGGTCCACGCGCATAGTCACGGGTTCACGGTGAACCTGGTTCACCGTGGACCAGAGACTGTTTTTAGTTTAAATAAAATCCAGAAAATTGATTTAAACTTTGAAAATTCATATCTTGCTCAATTTAACTCCAAATTTCACCATTCAAATTTTGTTAGAACCAGAATAATATTCTCTACACATTAATGCCATAAAAACAGTATGTTTCTGTTACCCAAAATATTATTAATAAATAAATGAATAAAATCCCTTAGGGTTAAAATTAATAATATAGAAAATAAATTGGGAAAAATTCTAAAATATTAAACCTTACTGTTTTGAACAAGACTTGAAATAGTAAAAATACTACTTCACATAATAAAACCTACAAATGTGTATGTTTAATATTTGGTGAATTTTATCTGTTTATTGAATGTATTGTTTATTTTCCGTATCGAGAAGACTACGAGTTCGTCGAGGAGCAGGAGTTCTACCCCGAGGTTCCTCCATCCCCATTTGCTGAGCAAGGCAAGTCATCGACCACCCCTGTGGAAACAGTTGATCATTTTTGAGCCCATGTTTCAATAAATTATCGCTATAACCCATAGGTTAATATTGCATTAGTTGAATATTCAAGCCTTACACTTATATTTATTAGATCCCCGTCCTTGTGTGCAAACCCAAGCCATGCTTATTGAGCCTTAACTCCTTGTCACTCTACTATAAAAATATTAGCTAGTGCCCAATGTACCGGCACACCTGCTATAGGTTAAAAAGAACGAGTCGTAGATAGCTGGATTCTGTATATGAATTTCCCTGTTATTCTCGTCTCTGGACTCTGTTGGAGTTGGCTAGGTTATAAGTATGGTGGGTTCCGGGTGCAAGCTCGGGCACTGGTTTGTCGCACCCGGGGCACTATAAGGACCGGTCTGCGGGATCTGTTGCAAAGCACTTCCGTACCAACCACAAGTCTAATGGGTAAGTCCTAACTGGAAGTATGGAATACTCCGACTCGATGCACCATAGAGGAGGGGGCAAGGGGCTAGCCTGTGGGCGACTTGTACCGACGAGGCTCAAGGGGGGGTATGGTGGGGCTCCGATGCGTCGGGACACCATATGAAACCCATAAGAGGGTGCTATTGAGTCGGGGAGGACTATATGGAAGGTTTTGGCACGAGTTCCCGTGTGATGGGTCATCTCGTTACACTTCGGTGTAGGTGATGAGTGCGTGCCTTGTGGGTACAGTGGTACATCTCTGATCAGAGTAATTTAATCTTTTCGAAAAGCCGAGCCCACGGTCAAGGGCGGGTTGTGTAACTACTCGCAGTTAGTTTACAATTGTTTGAATGTTCAAGTTATTCATGGCACGTAAGGACTGTTGAGCGAGGTGGGGCTGACTGTACCCCTCGAGTTAGAAGATGATGATACACATGCACATGTTTACTTTTCTGTACTAATAAATTGCTCTCATTTAAAGCTTTACAAATATGCTGCTTCCGCTAAATTAGCCACTAGCTCCCTTGTTATTACCTTGCATTATATTTGCATTCGGTGGCTTGCTGAGTACATCTGTACTCACCCCGTTGACTTACAACATCAGAGCCAGTCTACTACGAGGAGGATGAAGGTCTGGAGTAGCGACCCAGTCAAGGCGAGACTGGAAGGAGGCGTTCATCTAGGACCCTTGTTTTATTAGTTTCTCTTCACCTTTATTCACTTTTGTATTAATGCGGTCTACGAACCGTGAATGATTGTCCGTATTGTACGTGGTCGCATGATGAACGTCTTGTTTTATTGATTTTCTATGGAATTTCAATAAAGTCCTGATTTATTAAATCGGGGCGCGACAATATCCCACCCCCTACCCTATCACACTCCATACTCCTCATCATTCCCCAAATATAGGAAACATAACTCATCCCCTATCATTATGTTCTCGTGTGCTTGTGTGTCGTTTCCGCATGCTTGCGTTCCAATCTCCGCCCTCTACCGCCAACCAGCCCACGGCGCCCGCAACCCACTACTGCCTGTTGGCCCCGACCTAGCTGGCACTGCTTGTCGTGAAGTCCTTGTTGACCTGTGATCCCTAGTGCTTACTGCACACCTACTAGTCCCTAATGCTTGCAACTGTGCCATGCCGCCCAGCTTGGCTATCATGTGTTGGCTCCATCTGACCGTCCTATGGCTTCCTCGTCGCTCTATCGAGCCATCCCGCTATCGCCCCTCCCCGCACCCCACGCACCACACCTCTAGATAATGTTAGGAATTTAGGCATTTTCATGTTAAATTTAATCCATGAATAGCATGCGATTATTATGATGACAGATATGTGCACGTGTAAACTACTTGAAGTAGTAGCTTGAAACATGTTTATCATCATACACAATACGATATTGTTAAAGAAATAGATCACAAAGGTTGCTAGGATGTACCCAGCGGAGGGACCCATGCTATAGGCACCGGTTGCTCCATTCACGTTAGTCGTCATAACGTGTTGTTCGATGTAGTCGATCAGGGCTTGATGCAGGACGTTGTTTGCAGTGCAGTCCCATGAATGGCTACAGAAGAATAGGTACACAGCAACGTGAACGGGCACCAGGAGGAAGACGATGGCGTGCGCAACAACCGTGACCACCAGGATGTGCGCAGGGATGACGACAACCACCAGAAGGAGCGAGCAGTCACGAAGATGCTCCCCAAAAACCTGATCGCCTGCACACCCGGCAGGTGTCTCGATCACGGGCATGGTTTCGGAGGCCTGCTCTCCCACCTCTCTATGCACACAGAAGGTTGGGATGGGGCTGGTTTGAGGCAACGATGCAAGGAAGAAGAAAATAATGTTCTATCCAGGTACTACCCCTTTTATATAGCTCTCATGCAGAGAGAGACGAAAAGCCAATAGCCACTGGTAACGTACACAATAAAGAGCTCTCATGAAGAGGGAGAAAGAAGGCCAACAGTCACCAGTAACGGAGGCAATAAAGATCTCTCATGAAGAGGGAGATGGAAGGCCAACAATCACCGGTAACAGACGTAATAAAGATCTCTCCTGAAGAGGGATACAGAAGGCCAACAGTCACTGGTAACAGACGTAATAAAGAGCTCTCATGCATTCAAGTGGGGCAGCAGCAGTTTCGTGGTATTTAGGGTGGCGCGACGCAGTGGCAAAACACGGTTCCGTTACCGTCGCCGCGCACGCCTTAGCCTGTCTCAACTTCTCAATAGACACACAACCAGTCCATCTATTTAAGTTGGGCAAAAGACATGTGAATATTCAATATGGGACTAAAAGTTTTAGTGCATTGTAGCATTATTGTGAGCCTTTGCGTTTAACGTATTATTGAATAAACCAAAATGGGACAAACCCATGTATATCCAACAATCCCCACTAGTGCGAAGCCACAGAAATGATCTCGCCTTCCAAGCGTTGTAACACCCAGATTTAATAAAACCTGGACTTTATTGAAATTTCATAGAAAATCAATAAAATGAGACGTTCATCACACGATCGCGTACAATACGCCAATCAATCATGGTTCGTAGACCATATTATTACAAAAGAGATAAATCAAAGAGAAACTAATAAAATAAATCCTCTAGATGAACGCATCCTTCCAGTCTCGTGCCTTGACTGGGTCGCTACTCCAGACCTTCATCCTCCTCATAGTAGACGCCCTCTGGTGGTGTAAGTCAATGGGGTGAGTACAATCGTACTCAGCAAGCCACCGAATACAATTGTAATACAAGGTAATAACAAGGAAGGCAGTGGCTCATGTTTGTGGAAAAGTACAGTTGTAAGCGTTTAAATGAAGTCAAGTTATTAGTACAGAATGTAAACATGTGTATTGCATCATCTTCTAACTCGAGGGGTACAGTCAGCCCACCCTTGCTCAATAGTCCTTACATGCCATGAATCACACAATCATTCATACAAAAGTAAACTAATTGTGGCAACATTGCCCAACCCGCCCTTGACCGTGGGCACGGATTTTCGAAAAAGATTATACTCTGATCAGAGACGTGCTACTGTACCCACAAGGCACTTGTTTCCCGCACACCGCAGTGTGTCAAATGACCCATGTCACGGGAACTCGTGCCAAAACTTTAGCATGGAACACACCAATTCAATAACACCCTCTTATGGGTTTGATACGGTGCCCCGATGCATCGGGGCAACACCGTACCCCCCTTGAGCCTCGTCGGTACAAGTCACCCGCAGGTTACCCCTTGCCCCCTCCACTATGGTGCATCAAGTTGGTTTGTTCCATACCTCCAGTTAGGACTTACCCAATAGACTTGTGGTTAGTACAAGTTTGTTTTGCAACAGATCCCACAGACCAGTCCTTATAGTGCCCCGGGTGTGACCAACCAATGCCGTAGCTTGCACCCGGAACCCACCATACTTATAACATAGCCAACTCCAACAGAATCCAGAGACGAGAATAACGGGGAAATCATATAGTAGAATCCAACTATCTACGACCCGTTCTTTTATCCTATAGCAGTTGTGTCCATACATTGGACACTAGCTAATATAATATTTAGAAGTGACAAGGAGTTTAGGCTCAATAAGCATGGCTTGGGTTTACACACAAGTACGGGGATCTAATAAATATAATTTAAGGCTTGTGATTAAACTAATGCAATAGTTAATTCCTATGTGTTATAGCGGTAATTATGAAAAATTGGGCTCAAATATGATCAACTTGGGGTTTGTGACTTGCCTTGATCAACGAACGGTGAAGGTGGAACCTCGGGGTAAAACTCCGGATCCTCGAAGATGTCGTAGTCTTCCGATACGAAAAATAAACACGACATTCAATAAACAAACCAAAAGCACCAATACAAGCATATAAGGTTTTTATTGAATTAAAATAGTGAAATGGATTTATTATATCCTTTGAAGTTATTATCTGAATTTTTAAGGTATATTGAATTTTTATTATATGAAGTAAACATTTTATCCTAAAAGAGTTTTTAAATTATTATTTAATAAGAATAAAATGTGCAAAATAAACATACTGTTTTTATTGCATAAATGTGTAGAGAATAAAAATACAAAATTTACAAAATTTGAATGGTTGAATTTGGAGTTAAATTGAGCAAGATATGAATTTTTAAAGTTTAAACTATTTTTCTAGATTTTTATTCAAACAGAAAATGGTCTCTGGTCCACGGTGAGCCAGGCTCACCTTAGACCCGCGCACTGTGCACGTGGTCCGGGCCAATATGGACCACATGATCCAGATCGGACGGCCAGGCGCGAGGCGGGATTTTTAAATGGCGATCAATGGCTAAGATGAGCCCATACCGTTTCGACGAGAACCGAGGGCCCAGATGGGGATTTAATCTGCGCCGTTCGATCAAAATCGCGCGGCCAGGACACCGTCTAGCATGCACACGGCACAGGGGAGGCCGAGGCCATCGTCCTTGACTCTGATGGTGCGACGGTGTCGCGCCCGTGGTTTCCCGTGGCCTCTGGCCGTGCCCAGACTTGCGGCCGAGCCGCTGGCCGTGCACCGTGCCGCGTCCGCCGCTTGTGGCCGTGCGCCGCGTCGCACCGCGCGCGTCACGCCGCCCATGCCGCGCCCGACGCCGTACGCCGCTCACGCCATCCGCGACCTCGCCTCGCCGCGCCCGTACCGCCCCTGTCAGCCACACCGCACGCCCATGCCCTCGCCGTTGACGCCGCGCCACTCCCGTACGCGTCGGCATGCCGACGCCATGCCGCCGTACGTCGAACACCGCACGGACCGCCGGTCCATCGCTGGCACCAAGCGCCACCTCGCCCGTTGACGCTCGTGCCATGTCTCGTCGCATCCAACCACCCTCACCTACGCCCGAGCGTGCTCCCGTGTCGTCGCCGTCGAGCCGCACGTCGCCGCCCATACCGCCGCGCGCATAAAAGGGGCTCCCCGGCTCGCCTCAGTGCACCCACGCACTCCCCACACACTCCTCCTCGCGTTCTAGCCCTCGCCGGAGCCAGCCGAGGACGACCGCGCCTGGACTTCGCCGAAGCCGATCACCACCATCACGGTTCGTTTCCCCAATCCCTCTCCCCGTTGGTCTTATCCTCGTGACATGAGTGGGAACGCGATCACTAACCCTTGGTGCACCTTACCCCGCAGTCAATTTCGCCGGAACTCGCCGTCACCGGAAATCCCCAATTTCGCCACCGTACGCCGGGCTCCGACCAAGGTACCACCATTTTCAAATTAATTCATGCTAGAGCATCCCCATGAGTAGTAGAACATGTTCCCTAGCTCGTCGTGGACATAGGGTAGCCGTATCTCGCCGGCGACGAGCTCGCCCAAATGGACATTCGGGTCACCGTCGCCAGGGCTCTACGGGCCACCGTAGCTCAATCCAAGAGCACGGGTAGCTCCGCAATGCCCTAAGGATGGTGAAAATGACCTCCAATGTCTCGCCGGAGCTCCGCCGTAGCTATTAAAAATCCCAAACCGAACCTAATATTTTTCGGTCTAAAACCCAAACCGTAGCTCTAATGCCCAATCCAACCGTTGGACATGTTCATCTAGTTGTACTCTAGCTGCTGTTAAAATTTCGTAGCAATCGGAGCTAGGATGACAAAGTTATGGCCTGGAGAAATTTCGGCCGTTGGAGGTCGTCTTCAACCTCCAGCCACCGCACCCTCCCCTGCCTTCAGTCACTGGCCTGTGGGGCCCGCACGTCAGTGTGCAGTGCCTGGATGACAGCCGGGGCCCGCATAACAGTGCCTGCCCACTCAGCCGCGCCTTGGGCCGCTTCGGCCGGCCCAATCAAACAGCACCTTTTCTTTTTTTTGGTGTAATTTCTGAATTCTGAAACAGGCCGGCCCAACAAGCTATGAACAGTGCATTTTCTATTTTCCTGGAATAATTTCCGGTCAGCCCATTAGGAATAGTAGTTTTCTGTTTTTCTGATTTTCAGAATATGATTGCAACTTTAAAAATTTGTAGAAAAATCATTTCAACTCAGAAAAATTCCATTCAAATTTCTATAAGTTTGTAAAAATCTAAACTTTACATAAATAATATTTTCCAAATTTTTAAAAGATAAATAAAATCCTTAATTAATTATTAGCTCTAAATTCATATTAGGGGTTGAAACCGAGGTTCCGGAAGGAAACGACTTCGACGATCCCGACTATTTCCCCGAGCAAGGCAAGTTCCTTTCCTTTGAACATGTTGATCCCAATTGATTTAAAATTAAACTTGCTATATGCAAAATAGGACACACACACATACACTTTTCATTATGACATCGCCTGTGCGATTAAGTCAAGTAAAACCTAAAAGTTGTTGCACCTAGCCTTCCTTGATGTTGTGCTTGTATGCCTTGATAACCTTGATGATGAATACAACTTACCCTAGCAATATGGTAGGTTGTGTGAAATCAATATTCATTTTTAAAACATTGTTTCATACATGCAAATACTCATGCTGCATATGTGTGTGATGATGGAATGATTGCGTGAGGAATGAAAATTGGGATTTGATAAAGTATTTTTGAAAGCGGTACAAGGTACCAAAAATGTGGAAACAAAAATGGGAAATGAGGGATTTGTGAATGAAAGTTCGTTATGCGGAAAAGCGGCCTGTGTGGCGCGATTTCACATAACATTAAGGACAGCCTTGGGGAGCGACATCTTGCACCACTATCGTGCAACCTCACGGGTATTATGGCTCTGCCCCTGGTTTTGAACTAGTAGGCTTAGGATGGACTGCTCCTGCGGAGGACGTGGAATCGCGACGGGGTGCTCGGGGGAAAGTGAGTGTGCCCGGAAGTGGCGTCATGAGAAAAAGGGATGGTGGAGAGCACCTCGGATTCCTAAAGGAAAAAGGGGGTCGTGGACCCATGATCCTTGGTCGTAGACCCGTTCTGACGGCAGTGTGGTATCCTTAGTCCGCTCCGGATGAACCTTGTCACGGTTATCCGTCTGTCGACGGGCAGTAGGGATAACAGGTGTCGTGAGGGTAAAGAGTACACCTTCAGCTGAAGTAAACCTGTTCGAACAGCCGTGCCCACGGTCATGGGCGCGTGCATTGATAAGTTTCCCTTGTGTAGTGTTTGGGTTAATTTTGGAAGAACAAAAATGTTGAAGGGATGGAAAGCGTTACCAGAGTACGCCTTTGTGGTGTACGGCTAGCCTTAGTGGCTGGCAACGAACCTGTGTGTGTTCGGGAAGTCGAAAGGCTTCATAGAGTTAAGGTGTGGAATTGGTCTGAGTTATGGTGATGAAGGGTTCGATGAATTGTTGGTCAATTGTTGAGCCGAGAGGAGATACCAGGAAGGGTAGTCTCGCTCTACGGGCAAAACAAGGTGACGGTATGATAAGGAAGAAGGATGTTTCGGGGGAAGTTAAATGTTGGGTTCACTTGGAAAATATTTGAATAGATTAAGTTTTCTCTTGCTTAAAATTCGATTGAGGTTGAGAACCTCAATCCCAAAAAGTACACTTAGAAATGTTTCATGCATCATTAAACCGTAAGCCCTCCTTGATCCCGAATGCATCTATATTACATTCCGGAACTTGTTGAGTACTTTTTGTACTCACCCCCACCATTACCAGAATATGGAGGCCTTGAAGGGGAGGAATACATCCCGGGGGAAGAAGGCGTCGAGGAAATTGAGTATCATGAAGATTAGGTTTCCAGGCCTAGTTCCCAACCAGATGATTGTTGTTGAATGACTAGTTTTTGGTTTCCGCTGTTAAACTCTGTTGTGGTGAACATTTGGCCGCGAGGTATGCCTCATACGGCTCTTTTGTAATAAATCCGCTACTATGTGTCGCCACGACTACCGACAACATGAATGAATTTCACTTTGAAATGACTTCGGTTGTAACGTGACCGCTCCCCTCGTGATAGCCTGGTCTGTACGAGGAGGGACGTCACAGGGTGGTATCAGAGCAAAGGTTGGCCCTAGGATGGAAACCGACCACCAACAGCTAATTTGTTATAAAATATACATAAACATATGTCTATATCTATGTATATACAAAATTTTATACCTATATGCAAAATTATTCTTCTTACTCCTTTTACACTTTACCTGACTTCTTACCAAATGTTTTCTTTTACTTTTGTAGATGTCTGCAGGACCCATCCATGTTACCCAGGGACTGGGATTCGACGGATTTGTCCGATTACTTAGTGAGGTAGCAGCCTACCTAGGTTACTCGCCCCCTGAGTATGTCGGATTCGCTTACTCCACCCCACCCTACCCATGCCATGTCACCATCTTTCTCTTTCCCTCCGCGACTGACGTAGAGTTCCTTCGTTACTCTACAGTCCGTCCCACGTACATATTGGCCATGCAGGATTTAGCCCTTTCTACTCTAGGTCACCTTCGCCAGAGGTACCGAGACTTCTTCCACCTTAGCCCCTACCACTACTTGCCCTCCTTAGCTGACGGTGTAGATACCCTGACCTACCCTTGTGCGTGCCAGGCAGAGCACCCGGCGGTGACTCTCCTTATCAGGTTGACTCAGGCCCATACACACATGTACCAGAGCCTGTTAGACTCCTACATCCGCCTAGACCGAGAGATGGGTTATCTCAGGTCATGCTAGCACCAGTTGCACCTGCCGCTCCCGTCGCACCCGCCGCACCAGTCGCACCCGCGGCACCAGTTGCACCTGCCGCTCCCGTCGCACCCGCCGCACCAGTCGCACCCACCGCACCCACGGCACCGGATGCACCTGCCGCTCCCGTCGCACCCGCCGCACCAGTCGCACCCGCCGCACCCACTGCACCTGTTCCACCTGCCCGTCATACTACCGGTCTAGTATTTTCACCACTGCCCCCTATTTCATTTCCTCAGCCGGACCTCGCCCACCTTTCCGCCACCTTAGGTACCGACATCTTGCTAGGATCACTGACGCCTAGAGCTTCATCTGCCGAGATTGAGTACCTGGCCAGCTACATCAGACTACCCCCCACTCCACCTCGCTCACCCTCTGGGAACCCGTCTGGATCCCCATATGGAGATGAGGACCCAGACGATGATGTACCCGACTACACGCCGGAGTCACCCGACTACACCCCTGACCCGATGGCCTCACCCATGGCTGACCCAGATGACTACTTTCCCCTCCTCGATCCCTCACTTGACCCCTCCCAGCTACCATCCTTAGTGGTCCAGCCAGATGACACCCTAGCTATAGCTGTCCCATTATCTCCACTACCCCCATCCCCAGTCGTCGATCCTACCCCTGTCCAGGGTACCGCACCGATTGATATTATCTACATCAGCGACGACGACGAGATGGACGTCGATGCAGGCACAGCGATACCGCTTGGTGAGCCCAAGCTGGAGGACCCGGAGGAGGAGGAAGACCCCGACGAGATCGAGTTCTACGAGGATGGAGAGTAGGAGCGCTTCCCCACTCGACTTGAGGGAGCTTAGATTTTTTTAGCCACCGGGTAGCGCGTTTCTGTCATATATGTAATATTTTGGGATGTATGGATGTACTGCCAGATCGATGATGACTTGTTTGATGGATGAGATGTCTGTGAACTTTTATGTTATATAATATGTGATGACTATGTTTGCTAGTATCTTTGTAGTCATTTCTTGCTTTCTGATTTGTTTAGATGGTGAGAGGGCGCCGTCAAGCCCGTGCACCGCAGCGTTATGGCTATGAGGAAAACAACCCCGTTCCCCAAGAACAACCGTTAGAAGATGAAGTCTCCCAACAGGAGCCACAACAAACACCGCCACAAGGGTTACCGCAAGATCATCAGCCCCCACCAAATCTACCAAACCCTCCCAACGACTTAGCCCAACTCATGATAATGCAGACTCAAATACTTCAGGGCCTCGCCCAGAACTTTGCCACCATGCAGCAAAACTTAGGCCAGCACCACCTTCAACACCACGGACGCCCTAAGATGACAGAGTTCCTTCGCTCACGCCCACCAGAATTCACCCAAGTAACCGAACCAGCCGAAGCCGAGGACTGGCTAAGAGATGTGGAGCGAAAGCTGGAACTAATCCACTGCAACCCCGTTGAGAAGGTGCTTTTTGCCACCCAGCAGCTGTGTGGACCAGCTGCCATCTGGTGGGACAACTACCGAGCAGCCCATGCAAACCCTGCCACTATAGAATGGACCGAGTTCGCCGAAGCCTTCAGGACTACTTATATACCAGAAAGTATAATGGATTTAAAGAGAGCAGAGTTTGACCGGTTGCGCCAAGGTGGTTCCACCATAATGGACTACCTCACGCGCTTCAATAAATTGGCACGGTATGCTACCGAAGAGGTAGACACCGACAAGAAGAAGGTCCGAAGATTCTTGAAGGGTGTTGACTCTGGGCTGAAGGTTCAGCTCGTAGGCCTGGAATTTCCGAATTTCCAGGCCCTCGTCAACAAGGCAGTGTTGATCGAGAACGCCCGGAAGGAAGCAGATGATTATCAGAAGAAAAGAAGCATGCACCAAGGAGGCACGTCTCGAGGAAACCCTCGCCCTCGCTTCGCCTCCGCCCCTCAAAATTCCTCTTCTAACCCCACAGTCTCCCACTACCGCACCACCAGTCCAAGTTACCCTCCACCTGCAGCCCATCCACCTCAAAATACTCCATCCCGTTTTATCCCCAATCGGCAGGGAAGTAGCCTCTCTTCCCTTGCATCCCCTACCAGAAATCCTAACCCCTCACCCAACATTCAGTGCTACAACTGTCACCAGTATGGTCACATCTCCCGCAACTGCCCTCAAAACACAGGACAAGCCGCCCCTACTCGCTCCAACGTGAGCACGGCCAGAATGCCCCAAACTGGCCCGCCCAGAGCAGCGCCAGCCGTCAGTGCTCAAGCCTCCCGTGCTACGAACTTCAACCGAGGACGCGTCAATCACGTCCAAGCGGAATCAGCACAAGCAGCACCAGAAGTGGTCATGGGTACGTTCCTGCTCAACCAAACCCCAACTATTGTCCTATTTGACTCTGGTGCATCACATTCCTTTATTTCTGAAAAACTTGTAAACTCAAAAGAATGGAAAACTTGCGGGCTAAAAACGCCCATGAAAGTTCAGACTCCAGGAGGTAGTATTCAGGCCACCAAAATCTGCCCTCAGCTAGCCCTAGAATTTCAAGGGGCTACATTTCTAGTAAACCCCATAGTACTACCAGCTCAAGAAATAGGACTAATTCTGGGAATAACCTGGCTAGCACAACATCATGGTCACATAAACTGTGCCGACCGATCGGTAACCTTGACAAGCCCAGCCGGGTCAGAGGTTACTCAGACCATGGGACGACCGGCAATAACTGAACCCAACCTTCACCATGTAACCACCACATCTCTGTCCTTGGTACCAATAATAGGTGATTACCCGGAAGTCTTCCCTGAAGAGCTACCAGGAATGCCACCCGACAGGGAAATAGAATTTTATATTGAGCTTGCTCCCGGAACCGCCCCCATTGCAAAAAGACCCTATAGAATGGCACCCAATGAACTGGCCGAAGTAAAAAGGCAAATAGCGGAATTGCAAGCTTTGGGTTTTGTGCGTCCTAGCACGTCCCCATGGGGAGCCCCAGTGCTCTTAGTCAAGAAGAAGGATGGATCTGCACGTATGTGCGTGGATTACCGAGCTCTGAATGAGGTGACCATAAAGAATAAATATCCCTTGCCCCGTATCGACGACCTGTTCGATCAATTGACCGGAGCCACAGTATTCTCGAAGATTGATCTCAGGTCGGGATATCACCAGCTGAAAATAAGACCTCAAGATATACCAAAGACCGCCTTTTCCACCAGATATGGGCTCTATGAATATACGGTGATGTCTTTTGGACTCACTAACGCCCCCGCCTTTTTCATGACTCTAATGAATAAGGTGTTCATGGACTTCCTAGATAAGTTCGTGGTAGTATTCATAGATGATATCTTGATATATTCTAAGAATACCGATGAACATGGTAAACACCTTAAGGCAGTCTTGGAAAGGCTAAAAGAACACCGGTTGTATGCCAAATTCTCGAAATGCGATTTTTGGCTAGACCGAGTTGCTTTCTTGGGTCATATAATCACTGCTAAAGGAGTAGAAGTTGACCCGGAGAAAATTGAAGCTGTAATGACTTGGCAAGCCCCAACCACTGTCACGGAAATACGAAGCTTCTTAGGCCTTGCCGGTTATTACCGCAGATTCATCGAGGGATTCTCCAAAATTGCCAAGCCCATGACAGAGTTGCTTAAGAAAGAAAAGAAGTTTGAATGGACCCCAGCCTGTGAGGAAAGCTTTCAAGAATTAAAAACCAGGCTTACCTCCGCCCCAGTGTTAATTCTACCGGACGTCAGAAAGGACTTTGAAATTTTCTGTGATGCCTCCCGAAGAGGATTGGGTTGTGTCCTAATGCAAGACCGAAAAGTAGTAGCCTATGCCTCCAGGCAATTACGGCCTCACGAGCAGAATTACCCTACTCATGACTTGGAATTGGCTGCCGTAGTGCATGCCTTAAAGATTTGGAGACATTACTTATTGGGAAACAGATGTGAGGTCTACACAGACCATAAAAGCCTAAAGTACATCTTCACTCAAACTGATTTGAACCTCAGGCAGAGGAGATGGCTAGAGCTGATCAAGGACTACGATGTAGGCATACACTACCATCCTGGTAAAGCCAACGTAGTCGCAGACGCTTTAAGTCGAAGGTCACACTGCAACTCCATAACTCTTCCCATCACTCAAGAGCAATTATGTCAAGACTTTGAAAAATTACACCTCTCCTTAGTGCCATCAGGAACATTGGCCAACCTAGAGGTACGACCCACCTTAGAATCTCAGATCCGAGAGATCCAAGAGGAAGATGAGGAAATCAAGAAATTAAAAGAGAAACTGCAATTAGAGAAAGGCTCACCTTTTAAAGTGGACGAGCACGGAACCTTATGGCTAAATAAGAGGATATGTGTACCCGCCAATGAGGACTTAAAAACATTGATTCTGAGGGAAGCACATGAGTCCGCCTATTCCATCCACCCAGGTAACACTAAGATGTATCAAGACTTAAAGCAAAATTTTTGGTGGGTTGGAATGAAGAAGGATATCGCTGACTACATTGCCAGGTGTGACACCTGCCAGCGAGTAAAGGCTGAACATATGAAACCTGCCGAATTACTACAACCCCTTCCAACGCCTGAATGGAAGTGGGAAGAAATCGGCATGGATTTCATCACTGGTCTACCCCGTACCCCCAGAGGTTATGATTCCATTTGGGTAATCATAGACAGGTTGACCAAGGTAGCTCACTTTTTACCTGTTAAAACAACCTACGATGGCAGGCAGTTGGCCGAATTGTATATGAGCCATATTGTGTGCCAACATGGAGTACCCAAAAAGATAGTGTCCGATAGAGGCACTCAGTTCACCTCTAAATTTTGGGAGAAGGTTCATGAAGCCCTAGGCACCCACCTAAAATTCAGTACCGCATACCATCCTCAGACAGATGGGCAGACAGAGAGAGTTAATCAGATTCTAGAGGACATGTTGAGAGCCTGTGCACTGGAATATAAAAGGACATGGGATCTGTGCCTACCATATGCTGAATTCTCTTACAACAACAGCTATCAGGCCAGCATCCAAATGTCGCCAAATGAGGCGCTATATGGGCGAAAGTGTAGAACACCCATCAGTTGGGACACCTCAGGAAAGAGTCAAGTATTCGGACCAGAGATAATTGAGTCTGCAGAAGATCAAGTGCGAGTAATCCGCAGTCGACTTCAAGCCGCGCAGACTCGACAGAAAAGTTATGCAGACCATCGCCGCCGACATCTTGAGTTCGAAGAGGGAGACCATGTATACTTGAAAGTATCCCCCATGAGAGGCGTCCGTAGATTCGGTGCTTCCGGAAAGCTAGCCCCTCGGTACATAGGCCCCTACCCTATCCTTGCAAGAAAAGGAGAGGTAGCATATCAGTTGAGGTTACCTGCAGCATTGTCCGGAATACATGATGTGTTCCATGTTTCTCAACTCAAGAAGTGTCTACGTATCCCCGAAGAGCAAGTTGACTTAGAAGGGGTAATTCTAGAAGACAACCTGACCTATGAGGAAGTATCGCTCCAAATACTCGAAGAAAGGGAAAGCCAGACAAGGAGGAAGATATCAAAATTTTATAAAGTGCAATGGAGCAACCATACCGAGGCAGAAGCCACGTGGGAAAAAAAAGAGTTCCTTCAGGCAGCTTACCCCGAATTCTTTCAAGAATGGACAAATCTCGGGTCGAGATTTCTTTAAGGGGGTAGGTTTGTCGCGCCCGTGGTTTCCCGTGGCCTCTGGCCGTGCCCAGACTTGCGGCCGAGCCGCTGGCCGTGCACCGTGCCGCGTCCGCCGCTTGTGGCCGTGCGCCGCGTCGCACCGCGCGCGTCACGCCGCCCATGCCGCACCCGACGCCGTACGCCGCTCACGCCATCCGCGACCTCGCCTCGCCGCGCCCGTACCGCCCCCGTCAGCCACACCGCACGCCCATGCCCTCGCCGTTGACGCCGCGCCACTCCCGTACGCGTCGGCACGCCGACGCCATGCCGCCGTACGTCGAACACCGCACGGACCGCCGGTCCATCGCTGGCACCAAGCGCCACCTCGCCCGTTGACGCTCGTGCCATGTCTCGTCGCATCCAACCACCCTCACCTACGCCCGAGCGTGCTCCCGTGTTGTCGCCGTCGAGCCGCACGTCGCCGCCCATACCGCCGCGCGCATAAAAGGGGCTCCCCGGCTCGCCTCAGTGCACCCACGCACTCCCCACACACTCCTCCTCGCGTTCTAGCCCTCGCCGGAGCCAGCCGAGGACGACCGCGCCTGGACTTCGCCGAAGCCGATCACCACCATCACGGTTCGTTTCCCCAATCCCTCTCCCCGTTGGTCTTATCCTCGCGACATGAGTGGGAACGCGATCACTAACCCTTGGTGCACCTTACCCCGCAGTCAATTTCGCCGGAACTCGCCGTCACCGGAAATCCCCAATTTCGCCACCGTACGCCGGGCTCCGACCAAGGTACCACCATTTTCAAATTAATTCATGCTAGAGCATCCCCATGAGTAGTAGAACATGTTCCCTAGCTCGTCGTGGACATAGGGTAGCCGTATCTCGCCGGCGACGAGCTCGCCCAAATGGACATTCGGGTCACCGTCGCCAGGGCTCTACGGGCCACCGTAGCTCAATCCAAGAGCACGGGTAGCTCCGCAATGCCCTAAGGATGGTGAAAATGACCTCCAATGTCTCGCCGGAGCTCCGCCGTAGCTATTAAAAATCCCAAACCGAACCTAATATTTTTCGGTCTAAAACCCAAACCGTAGCTCTAATGCCCAATCCAACCGTTGGACATGTTCATCTAGTTGTACTCTAGCTGCTGTTAAAATTTCGTAGCAATCGGAGCTAGGATGACAAAGTTATGGCCTGGAGAAATTTCGGCCGTTGGAGGTCGTCTTCAACCTCCAGCCACCGCACCCTCCCCTGCCTTCAGTCACTGGCCTGTGGGGCCCGCACGTCAGTGTGCAGTGCCTGGATGACAGCCGGGGCCCGCATAACAGTGCCTGCCCACTCAGCCGCGCCTTGGGCCGCTTCGGCCGGCCCAATCAAACAGCACCTTTTTCTTTTTTTTGGTGTAATTTCTGAATTCTGAAACAGGCCGGCCCAACAAGCTATGAACAGTGCATTTTCTATTTTCCTGGAATAATTTCCGGTCAGCCCATTAGGAATAGTAGTTTTCTGTTTTTCTGATTTTCAGAATATGATTGCAACTTTAAAAATTTGTAGAAAAATCATTTCAACTCAGAAAAATTCCATTCAAATTTCTATAAGTTTGTAAAAATCTAAACTTTACATAAATAATATTTTCCAAATTTTTAAAAGATAAATAAAATCCTTAATTAATTATTAGCTCTAAATTCATATTAGGGGTTGAAACCGAGGTTCCGGAAGGAAACGACTTCGACGATCCCGACTATTTCCCCGAGCAAGGCAAGTTCCTTTCCTTTGAACATGTTGATCCCAATTGATTTAAAATTAAACTTGCTATATGCAAAATAGGACACACACACATACACTTTTCATTATGACATCGCCTGTGCGATTAAGTCAAGTAAAACCTAAAAGTTGTTGCACCTAGCCTTCCTTGATGTTGTGCTTGTATGCCTTGATAACCTTGATGATGAATACAACTTACCCTAGCAATATGGTAGGTTGTGTGAAATCAATATTCATTTTTAAAACATTGTTTCATACATGCAAATACTCATGCTGCATATGTGTGTGATGATGGAATGATTGCGTGAGGAATGAAAATTGGGATTTGATAAAGTATTTTTGAAAGCGGTACAAGGTACCAAAAATGTGGAAACAAAAATGGGAAATGAGGGATTTGTGAATGAAAGTTCGTTATGCGGAAAAGCGGCCTGTGTGGCGCGATTTCACATAACATTAAGGACAGCCTTGGGGAGCGACATCTTGCACCACTATCGTGCAACCTCACGGGTATTATGGCTCTGCCCCTGGTTTTGAACTAGTAGGCTTAGGATGGACTGCTCCTGCGGAGGACGTGGAATCGCGACGGGGTGCTCGGGGGAAAGTGAGTGTGCCCGGAAGTGGCGTCATGAGAAAAAGGGATGGTGGAGAGCACCTCGGATTCCTAAAGGAAAAAGGGGGTCGTGGACCCATGATCCTTGGTCGTAGACCCGTTCTGACGGCAGTGTGGTATCCTTAGTCCGCTCCGGATGAACCTTGTCACGGTTATCCGTCTGTCGACGGGCAGTAGGGATAACAGGTGTCGTGAGGGTAAAGAGTACACCTTCAGCTGAAGTAAACCTGTTCGAACAGCCGTGCCCACGGTCATGGGCGCGTGCATTGATAAGTTTCCCTTGTGTAGTGTTTGGGTTAATTTTGGAAGAACAAAAATGTTGAAGGGATGGAAAGCGTTACCAGAGTACGCCTTTGTGGTGTACGGCTAGCCTTAGTGGCTGGCAACGAACCTGTGTGTGTTCGGGAAGTCGAAAGGCTTCATAGAGTTAAGGTGTGGAATTGGTCTGAGTTATGGTGATGAAGGGTTCGATGAATTGTTGGTCAATTGTTGAGCCGAGAGGAGATACCAGGAAGGGTAGTCTCGCTCTACGGGCAAAACAAGGTGACGGTATGATAAGGAAGAAGGATGTTTCGGGGGAAGTTAAATGTTGGGTTCACTTGGAAAATATTTGAATAGATTAAGTTTTCTCTTGCTTAAAATTCGATTGAGGTTGAGAACCTCAATCCCAAAAAGTACACTTAGAAATGTTTCATGCATCATTAAACCGTAAGCCCTCCTTGATCCCGAATGCATCTATATTACATTCCGGAACTTGTTGAGTACTTTTTGTACTCACCCCCACCATTACCAGAATATGGAGGCCTTGAAGGGGAGGAATACATCCCGGGGGAAGAAGGCGTCGAGGAAATTGAGTATCATGAAGATTAGGTTTCCAGGCCTAGTTCCCAACCAGATGATTGTTGTTGAATGACTAGTTTTTGGTTTCCGCTGTTAAACTCTGTTGTGGTGAACATTTGGCCGCGAGGTATGCCTCATACGGCTCTTTTGTAATAAATCCGCTACTATGTGTCGCCACGACTACCGACAACATGAATGAATTTCACTTTGAAATGACTTCGGTTGTAACGTGACCGCTCCCCTCGTGATAGCCTGGTCTGTACGAGGAGGGACGTCACAGACGGTGAGCGGTCCCGGCGACAGCAATGGCCGAACAGCCATGCTATTAGATGAAATGGAACTAGGGGGACAAGGGGAGCACAAAGGTACCGGAAACAGTGGTGAAGGACGACCGACGGCGAACGGCGATGAGAAGAGGGTGGTGGGCTCCTCGGGTTCGACGGCGACAATGGGTTCTGGTGGCGATCTGGCCCAACGGAGGTGGGGTCGGGGTAGTAGGCGTGACGACGGTCTAGGCGATGGCGACGGCGAGGGTGGCGGTGTCCTGTGGCGTCGGCGAGGAGCTGCCGGAGCCAGAATAGAGGGGAGGGGAAAAAGTGGGTGGAAGCGCTCGAAAACACGAGGGCTAGGGCTTCGGCGGTGTGGGTGTGTTGCAGTGAGCGCCGGGGTTCTTATAGGGTCACCAACAGTGAAGTTTGGAAGGTTAAACGGGGGAAATCCGAGGAGGGTTTTGTGGCGCCACGATTTACCGAAATCGGAACATTATTGAATTTCATAAGAAAAACAATAATACAAGAGGTTTATCATGCGACAACCGTACATACGACAATATTCATGGTACGCTGACCATATTTATTACATCAGAGTTTTAATAAAAACAGTAATAAAGATAATTAAAAATGCATGACGAACGCCTTCTTCAAGATCTTTTCTCTTGACTGGGTCGCTACTCCAGACCGTCTTCATAGTAGGCATCCTATGTGGGGTTCAACGGGTATGAGTACAAAAGTACTCAATAAGCCACCGCGAATGCAAGTAATAATGCAAGGTAATAACAAAGAAAGGATAATGGCTAAAAGTGCGGAAAAGTACATTTTTAGTTATTGCATTTAGTGTAGTCAAATTTTATCATGCGGAATAATAAACATGAACATCATCATCTAACTCGAGGAGTACGTTTTACCTCCTCGCACAACAGTCCTTACATGTCAAACCATCATGCACATACATATCAAAAGTAATCTAACTGTGGGATGTCATGCAACCCGCCCTTGACCGTGGGCTTGGCTTTTCGAAAAGATTTGAGACTCTGATCAGAGATGTACTACTGTACCCACAAGGCACGCACTCATTCCAAACGAGATGACCCATACCATGGGAACTTGTGCCAAAACCTCGGCATGAAATGCTCCAAGCGATAACCACCCGCTCTAGGTTTCGCCGGCGCGTCGGGCCGCATCCCGGCTAACGTCGCATCCCCTTTTCGCCACGTTGGTACAAGCCACCCGCAGGTGCTGCTTGACCCATCTCCAAATGGTGGCCTCGGTTTGGAACACTCCATACCTTAGTTAGGACTTACCCATTAGACTTGTGGTTAGTACGGAAGTGTATTGCAACGGATCCCGCAGACCGGTCCTTATAGTGCCCCGGGTGCTACCGACCAATGCCCTAGCTTGCACCCGGAACCCACCATGCATCCACTCACAACCATAACTCATCACCAACAGAATTCCAAGGATAAGAAGTAACGGGGATCTTATAATAGAACCATTTTGCTACGACTCATTTTTATCCTATAGAGGTCGTGTCAATACATTGGACACTAGCTAATAATACTAATCATACGGTGACAAGGAGGTTAGGCGAGATAGCATGGCTTGGGTTGCACATCAAGGTCGGGGGATCCTAAATAAATATATTGTAAGGGTTTTCATTAGACTAATGCATGTATAGTCTATGTGTTTTAGCAATAGTTTAATAAAACATGGGTCCAATATGCTCAAAAGGTTGGTTTGGTGACTTGCCTTGTTCAGCGAGGGGAGAGGGAGGAACTTCCGGGAAATATTCCGGCTCCTCGGCGGCGTCGTAGTCTTCCCATTATAAATAAAATAAAATACAACATTCAATCAAACAATATAACATCACACAATAAGCACATAGGTTTAAATTGGTTTAATTGAATGAAAACCAAGTTGTTAAGTCTCTGAAATTTATTTTATAAATAATCTTAGAAGGAATTATAATGAAAGGTTGTCCTTTATAAAAAGGGGTTTTTAAATGTGATTAGTCTCATTTTAAGTCTTCTAATAAATTTCAAAATGGAGGGTTCATGAACAAATTAGTGGTTTTCAGTATATGAACAGAAAGGAAAAAATATAAACTTTACTGAAGTTTAAACATTTGAATTTACATTTTTATCCTAAGGGCATTTTAATACTTATTTAATTAGTCATGAAAAATCCAAAGTAAACATATTGTTTTTATTGAATGAACATGTAGAGAATAATGTTACAAATTTTCTGAAAGTGGGATGACAATTTTTAGAGTTCAAATGCGTCAGTTATGAATTTTACAAGTTTAAAGCAGTTTCTGGAATTTATTTTTAAATTTAAATCCCCTCGGGTCCACGGTGAGCCAGGCCCACGGTGAACCCGCGCAATGTGCGCTTGGTCCGGGCCAACCTGGATCATTGGATCTAGATCCAACATGCGAGGGCGAGGCGGGGGAGTTAAAGTGACGTGGACGGACAGGATTAAAACATCGAACCGGTACGCAATGAACGGCTCGTATTAAACATGGGTTTTAAATAAAAATGAACGCGCGAGATTAAAACGTAACGTTTCGCTCAGATCTGACGGTGTGGATCAGATCGCACACGTGGGGTCACCGGCGTTGTCTGATCGCGATCGCACGGTCGTGGTTAGATCCGACATGGCACGGGTACTCAGCTCGTGCCAGTCATCTTCTCCGTCGACGGCAAGCGGGCTAGAGGCCACGACGAGCGACGGCGGTCGTGCCTAAGGCTTAAAACGGAAAGAGGACGACTAGGGGAACATGAGGGTACCCTTGCGGTGACGATTGGTCGACGAAGCAAGGCCGGCGACGAGCAGAGGCGACGAGGGTGTTCGGGTCCTTGGTGGCGACGGCGATCCGGCGGGGTTCGTCGACGATGGAGTGGTGGCCGAGGCTGGCGAGGTCCGTGCGGTCACAGCGGTGCGGTCGGTGAGGGCGGAGGGGGACTCCGGTGACGGCGGGCGATGGCTGGAGTGTGGGCGGTGGTGGTGCGCTAAAAAAACGAAGTGAGGGCGTTCTGTGCGTTCTTGCAGCGAATGGTCGTGGGGGTCGAACGCGGTGGAGGCCAAGGGTATAAATAGAGGTATCGGCGGGGGCAGGGGGCGCGATGAGGGGAGGCCGTGAGTAAACGCCGGTGAGGCGGTTTCATCGCATGCAGGCGATAACGGGATGATGACGCGTGAATTCAATGAGGGAAACGGTCGGCGCGTCGCGGGGGTGTTAATGCCGACGATAAATGGAGGGGAGGGGGCCGGCGACGAGCGAATCGCGGGGATTAAATTCGCCGGCGAAGTTTGGGGGCGGTGGCGGGAGGTAGACGACGGTATTGACAGGCAGGGGCCACTAGCCAGCGGGCGCGAGCGAGTGAGGGTGGCGGCTGACGGGTGGGGCCGGGCTCGGGCGAGAGAGGGGATGGTTGGCGCCGACAGGTGGGACCGGGGTGTCGGGCGCGCGCGCGAGAGGAGAGGGGCTCGCTGATGGGTGGGGTCGGGCTGTCAGTCCGAGGCGGGCGAGGGTAACGGGCTGGGCCAGCCGAGAGAGAGAGAAAGGGAGGAGGGAGGCCCATTACTGTTTTAAAGTATTTCTGAATAAAAATAATTCCAAGAAATAGATTAAAATCTTAGGGCTACTTCCAAGGTTGATAAAAATTTGTAAAAATTCTCAAAAATATATCTTGGCCTTAGGATCACACATAAAAATTTTCAGCTCCTGGTCTGGCCATTTCATCTAGGTTGTAGTTCAAAATGGTGAAGGAGAGTGTTTAAGGGTATTTCCAAAATTAATAAATTCCAGGAAATTGGATAAAATAATATTTTTATTACTTTGAAAATTTGGGGTGTTACAGGTTTCCAATTCATGCCGGTGAGCCTTCCATTTGCTTGGATCCTTGCCAAAAAGGTGAAACCATGTCGGCCAACGGATGGAAAGGGATCACCGAAGCTTGGCAAGCCGAAATCGGGCGCAAATTTGGCAAGGGGGGCCGGCGGCGGCGAATTTTGGAAATGGGGTCGCCGGCGATAGAAAGGGGATTCCTTTCCATCGGAGACGACGACTTCGATAGGTGGCCCCCAACTGTCTGCGGCCGAGTGCGAAGGCAACAGCGCCGATAGGCGGGACCGGGTGGACAATGGCTGAGGGGCACACATGTGTGGCTGACAAGCGGGGCCGACTGGTGCGTGCACGCGGAAGAGAGAGGGAGGGGCGCACCGATAGGCGGGTCCCACCCGTCAGTTGGCGCGACACTGGGCTAGGCCGGGCTGGAGGAGGTTTGCGGGTTGCGGCCCAACAGGATTTAAAATGCCTTTTCTATTTAAAATAATTTCAGAAAATCATTTATTTGTTTAGATCTTGAAGCATTGTTTCAAAAATTTTGTAAAAACTCTCAAAAATATTGCTTGGCTTATAGATTCCATCATAAATTTATCAGCCTTAAATTTGAATTATTTTTCTCTGTTTTGCTCTATTTGGGTTCTTTTATCCTTTTCTCTAATTAAAATAATCATTTTTATTTCAGAAAAATTATTTCCCTCATTTTATTTTACTTTTTAAATTTGGGATGTTACACGTTTAATATACCAATGTTTTGGTGAAAACTGTTAAGTTGAACATCCACCTAGAGCAAAGACTACACTTATTCACAATTGTACAATGGACTATGCCTTGAATTGATAGTTATGTGCGTAATAAGTTTCATCAAGTCATTTACTGATACTAGGTTGTCAAACATATCTCCTTTGGTTGGAGCATATAAGTCACACTCTAGGGACTTTTTTAAGTATCTAGAGAGTACTCAGATCTCATAAACTATGACTAGCAATTAAACTCATATAGGTGTGTTCCTCAACAAATGTTCTGTAGGACAACATCTTTGCTTCAACAAGCCACTTGGAACACATTAAGGTGAAAACACCAACCTGCCATACAGCTAGGAAAGAAATACATCTGAAATCGACCTTGTTAAGGGTCTTTCCTCTCAGTCTACCACTAGCTTGTTTCACCATTCTAATTCACGGGATCTCCAATCACAAAGAATAGGTTACCACCATCATAGACTTCAAGTGAGTCTCAAGCTCATCTCACTCGATGCAATATCTATCACATTGCGTGACGGCCCCTTAGTAAATTGATCTGCCAGATTTTTAGACATATGGACATAGTCCAACACTATCACTCCAGAGTTTCTCATTTTTCTGACAGATTTTAAATGCCTCTTTACGTGCCTAGTCGACTTCATGTTATCCTTAGAACTGTTCACCTTAATAATCACGGTCTGATTATCACAGTTCATAGAAATAACCGGCATAGGTTTTTCAACCACCGGTAAATCCATAAGAAGTTCACGAAGCCACTCAGCCTCAACCGAGGCGGTGTCCAACACTGTGAGTTCTGCTTCTATAGTTGACATCGTTAAGATGGTTTGCTTGCAAGACTTCCAGGAAATAGCACCACCACAAAGTGAGAACACATATCCACTTGTGGCATATATCTCATCAGCATAAGATATCCAGTTTGCATCACAATAACCCTCCAGTACCCTCGGGTAGCCGGTATAGTGAATGTCAAAGCTCATTGTCCCTTTTAGATAGCACAGTACTCTCTCAAAAGCACGCCAATGATCATCTCCCGGATTTGACACAAACTGGCTAAGTTTGCTCACAGCAAACGAGATGTCAGGCCTCGTAGCACTAGCCAAATACATGAGAGAACCAATTATTTGGGAATATTTTAATTGATTCCTAGCTATTCTTTGGTTTTTCCTCAATTTCTTGCTAGGATCATAAGGTTTAGGAGCAGGTTCACATTTGCTAAACCCAAAGCGACTCGAAATATTTTCCACATAATGGGATTGCACAAGTGTGATCCCACCATTGCCTTCTCTCAATAGCTTAATGTTAAGAATAACATCAGCTTCTCCCAAATCTTTCATCTCAAAATTATTGGACAAAAGGTCATTCACTTCCTTGATCACGTCAAAGCTAGTGCCAAAAATCAGTATGTCGTCAACATAAAGACACAAGATAACTCTCTCGCCCCCACCATACCGATAATAAATACATTTATCTGCTTCGTTCACAGCAAAGCCAACAGATGTCAAAGTATTATCAAACTTTTCATGTCATTGCTTGAGTGCTTGTTTAAGGCCATAAAATGATTTCAATAATTTACACACCATGCCTTCTTGACCATTTGCTACCAACCTCGCAGGCTGCTCCATGTAAATCTCCTCATCTAACTCTCCATTCAAGAAAGTTGTTTTAACGTCCATCTGATGGACGAGAAGACCGTGAGAGGCAGCCAAGGAAAGTAACACACGAATCGTGGTAAATCTAGCCACCGGTGAATATGTATCAAAAAACTCTTCACCTTCCCTATGTGAATAGCCTTTAATCACAAGTCTTGTCTTGTACCTATCAATCGTACCATCAAGCCTAAGCTTTTTCTTGAACACCCATTTACTTCCAATGGGTTTGCACCCATAAGGACACTCAACGACTTCCCAAGTACCATTAAACATAATAGAATCCATCTCACTCCTTATTGCTTCCTTCCACAAGTCAGCATCAGGAGAAGAATATGCCTCTTCAATAGTTCTTAGTGTGTCATCCACACGGTACACAATATAATCATCACCAAAATATTTTGCAATATTTTGTCTCTTACTCTTTCGAGTTGCCATACTGTCATTCTCCTCATGATTGTCCATACGGGGTTCCTCAATGTGTTTTATCGGAATAAAATGTTCATGGGGTATTTCAGGTTCAGTGCTAGATGTGTCGTGTAATTTTTATAGGAAAACCACTCTCAAAAAATGTAGCATCTCTGGACTCTATGATTGTGCCAATCAGCATGTTCGGTACCCCAGAGTTTATAATTAAGAACCTATATCCAATGTTGTGGAAAGCATAACCAAGAAAAACACAATCAACAGTTTTAGGTCCTAATTTGCACCTCTTGTTGACTGGCACATTCACCTTGGCCAAACAACCCCAAGTACGCAAATATGAGATATTTAACTTTTTCTTTTCTCATTCCTCAAATGGTGTAATTTCCTTGTCTTTTGTGGGAACTTTATTCAGGACATGACATGCAGTCAAAATCGCCTCACCCCACCATTCCTTAGATAGACCCGAAGTCTCTAACATTACATTAACCAAATCAGTTAGAGTACGGTTCTTTCTTTCGGCAATCCTATTGTATTATCGGGAATATGGCGGTGTTCTCTCATGAATAATCCCGTATTCCGCACAAAAATCAGAAAATTCTCTTAGAAAATAGTCTCCACCGCGATCAGACCATAACCGTTTAATTTTCCTCTCAAGTTGGTTCTCAACTTCAGCTTTATAAGTTTTAAAATAATACAACGCTTCAGCTTTTGATTTCAACAAATACACATAAAAAATCTAGTGGAGTCATCTATAATTGTGATAAAATAATGTTTGCCACCTTTAGTCAATATTCCGTTCATCTCACATAAATTGGAATGAATTAAATCCAGTGGTACCAAGTTACTCGCTTCCGCAGCCTTGTGAGACTTGCGAGGTTGCTTAGATTGCACACACACATGACACTTAGAAGTTTTGACTAAATCGAATTTTAGGATTAAATTTAACTTTGCTAGCCGCGATAGAACACCAAAGTTAACATGACACAATCGTGAATGTCAAATATTCGACTCATTCGAAATAACGTTGTTCACAATATTATTACACACACCATATAACGATAAGCGGAACAAGCCTCCGCAGTCATAACCTTTACCAATAAACATACCATACTTCAAAAGTACACACTTGAGAGCCGCTAACTAGATTCTTTTTGGTGGAGGGGACATGTTACACGTTATTCAATGGCATCGTATTTTCCGAAGTAAACTTCAGAATGACCGTACCAACACCAAGAACACGCGCAGATGATCGGTTTCCCATCAGCAAGGATCCAGTCCCGCTGACCTGATCAGAAGAAAACAAAGAAATATCAGCACACACATGAATATTAGCACCGGTGTCAATCCACCACTCAAGCGAGTGACAAACTGAAAGAATAGTAGGTAAATAATTACCATACCCTAGTGTTCCTCCATCGGTCTCACATATCACCATGTTAGCTAATTTCTTCTCATGCTTAAATTTGCGGTCTGGGCACACACTCGTCCAGTGCTCAGTGCTCCCACAAATAAAGCATCCACCTTCTTTGTTGCCCTTTTTCTTCTTAAATGAGGATGTTTGTTTAGACTTGACGTTCTCTTGCTTGTTGTTCTTCTTCTTGTTACGAGACATATTATTAGAATTTTTCTTCTGCACCATATTGGCATTAGAAGACTCAATTCCTTTCCCGCGTGTGTCCTTTGCCCTCGCCCTCTCCTCAACATCAAGAGTACCAATGAGTTCAGCCACGGTGAACTCTTGTCTCTTATGCTTTAGAGAGGTATAAAAATCCCTCTAAGAAAGTGGCAACTTGACGATAATACCACCGGCCACAAACTCTTTGGGTAGCACACAGGGAAATTGTTCGAGTTCTTTTGTTAGAGCCTATATCTCATGAGGTTATTCGACTATAGGACAGTTTTTAGCTATCTTGTAGTCGTAGAACTGCTCCATCACATACAGCTCACTACCAGCATCAGAAACACCGAACTTTGCCTCAACCACATCACATATCTCTTTGCCAATTTTGAAGGTTACGTAAGAGTCCTAGTATTTTTCAGCAATTACACTGATCATGGCACCTCTAAAAAGGTTATGAGCAATCTTAAAGGCCTGTCCTTGAGGAGACACATCAAATGTCTCTTCCTCAGAACTGCCTGGGACCAAATCCCCAAGCTTGCCTTGTGCCACGTGAAAACAGTTTATAGTCATCAACCATAAGACCATCTTACTGTGCCATCTCTTATAGAACGTACCGTCAAAAACATTCGTCTTCAACGCAACAGCAAAACCACTAACAGAAAAATGCCTAACATCAGATTTTTGGATTGTTATGAATTTAGGCATTTTCATGTTAAATTTAATCCAGGAATAGCATGTGATTATTATGACGATAAATATGTGCATGTGTAAACTACTCGAAACAGTAGCTTGAAACATGCTTATCATCAAACACAAGACGATATTGTTAAAGAAATAGATCGCAAAGGTTGCTAGGATGTACCCAGCGGAGGGACCCATGATCAAGGCACCGGTTGCTCCATTCACGTTAGTCGCCATAACGTGTTGTTCGATGTAGTCGATTGGGGCTTGATGTAGGATGTTGTTCGCAGTGCAATCCCACGAACGGCTATGGAAGAAGAGGTACATAGCAACGCGAACGAGCACCGGAAGGAAGACGATGGCGTGCGCAGCAACCGCGACCACCAGGATGTGCGCAGGGACGACGGCGACCACCGGAAGGAACGAGCAGTCTTGAAGACGCTCCCCAAAAACCTGATCACCCGCACACCCAATAGGTGTCTCGATCACGGGTGTGGTTTCGGAGTCCTGCTCTCCCAACTCTCTATGCGTGCAGAAGGTTGGGACGGGGCTGGTTTGAGGCAACGACGCAAGGAAGAAGAAAAGAATGTTCTGTCCAGCTACTGCCCCCTTTATATAGCTCTCATGTAGAGGGAGACGGAAAGCCAACAACCATTGGTAACGGATGCAATAAAGAGCTCTCATGAAGAGGGAGATGGAAGGCCAACAGTCATCGGTAACAGACGCAATAAAGATCTCTCATGAAGAGGGAGACGAAAGGCCAACAGACACCGGTAACAGACGCAATAAAGAGCTCTCATGCATTCAAGCGGGACAGCAACAGTTTCGCGGTATTTAGGGTGGCGCGACGCAGTGGTAAAACATGGTTCCTTTACCGTCGCCGCGCACGCCCTTGGCCTGTCTCAACTTCTCATTAGACACACAACCAGTCCATCTATTTAAGTTGAGCAAAAAACATGTGAACATTCAATATGAGACTAAAAATTTTAGTGTACCGTAGCATTATTGTGAGTCTCTACATTTAACGTATTATTGAATAAATCAAAATGGGACACGCCCATATATATCCAACAGAGAACACACACAATAGCAAGAGGTAGGAGAAATGAGGAGAGGAAGAAGAAGGAAAAGGAGAGGAAGAAGTAAAGGAGAGGAAGAAAAGAAACTACAGAAGAAAGAAAAAAGAAAATGAAAAAGGAAATGAAAATATTTTATTTTTTGTATGATTTTTAAGATATTTATGAAATCAATTATTTCTAACAATAGTCCTCTCGTGTGGTGTGGTGGCATGGGATGTCAAAAGAAAAGGGATAGAGTTTTGCTTGGGACTAAAAGGCTTTGTTGATGTTGTTGATGTTGACTTGTTAGAAATATAGTCGTCGAAATTTTAATCGTTATAAGTTTTATCATTAGATAATAATTAAAACTATGATTCAAAAATATAGAGAATGAATTGGAAGGTGCCGAAAACATAAATTATATAGAAATAGAACCTTTTAAGACCATCATATATAAAAAATATAGAAATGAATTTTAGGAAAATTGCTAAAATTACTCTAAGAACATAAAAAACCACGAACAAGCACAGCACTAAGACCAGAGAAGGAACAGTCGACTTTAACTCCGACGTTGTTATCACCACGCAAAACAAATTGTCAGCATGGGAAACGCTGTTTGTAAATTAGTTGCTACGTGTACACGTAAACTTGATGTGATAAACGAGCAGTAGTAAAAACGTGCAAACGTGCCCTTTGCCCAGTCCATAACTTAGCTTCTGGTCCGATTGATTGAGCTGGTCAGCTCATTCAAAATTTTAGAATTTTTAGACAACTAAACATAGAAATATAAAAATTTTGTGCTAAGATTATTTCTCGTTGGTTCAATTATATATCTCGGCTTACAAACAACATTCTAAAAAAGCCCAATAAATCAAACACATGAATAAATTTCATAAAACTATGTATATGTTGATAAAATTAAAGCAAAAAATGTATATTTAAACTGTAATAATATCACACAATTACTATTTGAGCATCAAATTTATATAAAATGATATTGGCTTAAATATATGTTAGTTTGATGGACCAAGTACTCTCTCTGCCTTAAAATATTATAATCTAAGATCGAATTTGATACTTGATAGTTCAGTGAATCTAGACAATGGTGCTGTCTAGATTCATTATACTATCAAATGCTAAATCTGATTTTATGTTAAAATATTGAAAGTGAGGCATAATTATAAGCATATATACCCATAATTAAATCCATAACGAGTCTAGTAATCTCGGAGTAGAAGTCTTTCGAAAAAAATCTTGAAAACAAGTAGCAACACATGACAAAACCTGCACAGCTTGTGAATGTTCCACGCGAGGAAGTTACCCAGCAGCTAGCGTCGCATTTTAATTTACTGGTGCAAACCGCGCGTGTTACAATTCACGTGCGCCCGTGCAGGCCTAGCTATGGAGCGATCAGTCCACCTCACCGCGCGCGTCACATCCAGGCAGAAAGAAATTAAGGATTTGGATCTTAGTTTTTACATAGTCGAGTGGGCGAATCCATGCCGGCCATGCATGCAGCAGACCAGACGATCCAAAGAACGACAGCGCCGTGGTCAGGCGGACATCGCTCGATCACCGCGACCATCTATCTACCTCCCTCTTGATGTTTGGTTTGACCAGCCGTTTACTGCATGCCCGCAAAAACATATATCAACATCTAACGAATTACATTTTCTAGGTTTATTATATTATGTATGTCAAATTCGATTATATGTTATAATATTATAATTCATAAGTAGTATATGTTATCATATTTGTTTCTATATTTTTTAATAAAAATAAAAATTAATATGAATATTGTGAAAAGGATATAAAAGCAGAAAATACATGAAATAGATATGAATAAAAAAGAAACGAATACGAATGCAAAATTAAATATTTGTCGGTAGTAAAAACCATTTAATATGTAAAAAGTACCAATAAAAAGTTTTGATTTGCATACATATTGGTAAATTATAAACATATATAATAAAGTAAAAACTAGATTTTGTAGAAAGTTTTGGTTTTAATAAACATATACTGTTTATTTTTAGCAAACAATTATATATTAATTCCATTAAAATTATTTAACATTTTACGAATATTTCTGTTTTTATTAGGTCAAATATTATGTTTCCGTATTTGTTTCTATCAAAAATTATTGTTTCTTTTTTTTTCGTTCTGAAATATCTTGTGTCTGTTTATGTATGTATAATCGTCATAACTTGTGTCCGTTTTATACGTAATCCTCTCCGTTTTTATTTTTCCAAAACGGAAGAAAACTTTCGCGTCCATTTTCATTGCTCCACGGAGAGAGAGACACACAGTGACAGTGTGTTGCTGCATCAGCTGGATCGTTGTCTGCATTTGATGTTGCCTTTTGTGTGTCTTGTTGGAAAAACCCATCCAGTTTTGCTGGAAACTGGTCTTGTGCAGTTCCCATGGGCAGGGTAGGTAGGATCACGTTTTAGATCCTCCAACTGGGAAAATTGCCGTCCGTGGTCGTGGTTGCGTCTTGGGGTCGACATGTGAACATTGTGGCGATTGGCTGCTCGACTGCATCGACCAATTTCGCTCAATCACCTTCATTATCAGTATAGTTGATTAAATGGCTGCGTGTGTAAGTAAGGCGGTTCGTACCGAATTCTCCTATCTAATTAAGGAGGAGATCACTCCTCTCTCGCATCTGTCTCTCTCTATACACGATCTGCCATTCACAGTAGTAGTAATTAATTAACGATCAATGTAATGTAAAACTGATGTGTTATCTAATCCAAGAATTATGTCAGATATAAAAATATTACAAATAAGATCATCTATAATTATTTTTATCATTGTCACCGGTGTTGGCTTGAGACCGCAGGTTGTCAATCGCTGTGGCCAGTTTCCCACGGACAGCTGGACAAAGGCTTTAAAATGTACATATCTTATCTTTCTTGGAGTTGGCAAAAGCTACGTTTATCCTTGGCGAAAGAGTTGAGTATGTAGCATAGTCTATATGATTGTGTTATAATACTAATTAATTAAATTATTTGAGAAAAAAGAAAAGAAAATTTTAACAAAGTCTAAATACTAATATGTCAATATGATTACTGGTTAGTAAATAGTGAAAATTAAATTAGTGATTATAATCATTTAGTGGATTTGTCATTCATGCTCTTCTAACCCAAGCTTATCCCTCAACCACATTAATATTCGATATATTTTAAGTATTGTATTAAAGTTGTATATTTAAGTAAAAATACCACTTGGTTATATAGATTATTCAATTCTATTGTCCTATCTTGTATTTCGTACCGGGTCTCAAATTCATCAACACGGCATTGTGCCATTGTGCCTTAGGCCCCGTTTAACTCGGCTAAATCTAATTAGTTTATGATTTAACAATGTGGTGCTATAAAAAATATGTTAATGATGGATTAGTTAGATTTAATAGATTCATCTCGTGAATTAGCCTAGAAATTTTGTAATTAGAAATTCTATAAAAAAATGTTTAGTCCTTCTAATTACCATCCAAATATCTGATGTGATGGAGCTAAACTTTAGCCTCTATCATCCAAAGACCCTTATTTTGTTGGTTTAATATCACGATCTGTTTATGAAATAAATTAAAATAAATCTATATAGCTTACATTTTCAACAATCCTGCACCCTGTTTTTTCACCAATCTTTGTGTCTGGTGTGCTATCGTTTTGCAAATTACTGCAGATTTTATTTCTGAACGTTGTTTTACACAGACAACTTGGTATATATTATGGTGGTTGATTTTTATTGAGATATTCGAGTTATTTTGAACCATTAGTCACACCAAGTTTATATTCTATTTCAGGCACCAAATCTTTCTTGAAAGACTGTAATTCATTCCAAAATTACAAAACAGAACACTGCTCTTTACTTAACTTTCCAAACTTTTATCATTTCAAACTAGTTTTTGATTATTTGGCGATTACGTGGTAATGTGATAAAATATTGAAATTATATTTTAATAATAAAAATTAGTAAATGGTCTCGAAAATTTCTCTAAACATATATTGTCACCTCTTAAATGGAAAAAATATAACCTAAATAATGTGTCCACATAAAATAGTGCTTAATCTAAATAAATCATATTTTAAGATGAAATAAACTCTATTGCAGTTTGGACCCAATTTGTATTTGTTCTCATTTTTCCAATTTCAACTTGTAGTTTTTCAGAATTTTTGGATCTAAGTTACTAATTTTAAATTTCAAATACCACGGCTGAAAATGCATTTGAATTTTAAAATGTACAAATTAATTCAAAAAATATAGAAAACTTTTCATTTGCAAATTAGTGTATAATAAACATGGTAAAATTGACCAACTAAAAAATAAAGGTTATTCGAAGCATAAATGGTGAATTTATACTTAGTATATATAGAACTGTTTCCAATTATCCTCTATATAGTTTACAAAAAATTATAGGTTGTACATATATATACACACACACACAGAGCAAGTGATTTTTTTAGGATATTCTGAGTTCATGTAATTTATAACTAAAAACTATTTCCAACGCTACGTGCGCACACAGCGAATCATCCAAAACCACTTTGGATCTGATCAAAGATCGATTGAAAAACGAAATGTTTAGAAAATTCAGGGATGAATGTGTGCATTGGAAATTAGGGACGATTTTTAGACTTTTGTGAATGTACAAAAATGTCAAAATGGTCTTTTAAAGGCTGTACGTGCGTGCTATATTGAAAAGAACCATTCAATCATATTAAAAGTAGTAGGATCTTAATAATTATGTTTATGTGAATATATGATCCTACCATCTCACGGTATACTCCATATTAATATTTAAAATTAGATTATGAATTTAATATATGTCATTATCTCCATACTACAATATAGCACATTTTAGAGTTTATAGAGTTTCGTAAGATTACTAGTGATAATATATACTCTCTCTAATATGGAATAATATGGAAAGAGTTACTTAAAACAAGTCTTTTTACAATTTATTCATTTTGGACATTTATACCCTAAAAAGTACTATTTTCTTCTCCTTTTTGTGTTATCTTTACTACACTATTATATTTAATAGTGGTAAATAAAAAATATATTAATTAATAAATCTTTTTTTGGTATTTGAAATCACGTCTAAAAACGATTTATTTTTAGTACCAAGAGAACATATTATTTGGAGTTCGGATGAAAAATTAACCTTATGGACGTCCATTTATGGTTGGTAGAATCTAGATCTTGAAAGTGATCGAAGTGCTCGGACTCTAGTACGCGAACTGAACATTTCTAACCCAATAATGTATCTACATCAATTTAATATATTACTCAAAAAAATATTAGGGCATGTTTGGATTTTAATATTGGTTTTAGAATTAAAAATTTTGAATTTAATTTCATTAGGTTGGCTGTTTGAGCCACCGTAGAATTGGAATTATCAAATCCGATATAGAATTCAATCGGGAATTCACATTTACGTCCAATTCTTCTTTAAAAAAAAGAATTGATTGGAATTTTTATATTTGTCAAAATTGATTATTGGACTATATACCAATTTAATATATTACTCAAAAAAATATTAGGGCATGTTTGGATCCTAGTATTGAGTTTAGAATTAAAGAATTTGAATTCAATTTCATGAGGTGGGCTGTTTGAGCCACCATGAAATTGGAATTATCAAATTCGATATAGAATTCAGGAATTCACAATTATGTCCAATTCCTCTTCAAGAAAAAAGAATTGACTGAAATTATTATATTTGTCAAAATTGATCATTGTACTGTGCATTCATTCATTAAGCTTGTTTTTATAGCTAATATTTTTTATATTAATGGAATTGATTCTCTGGTTTGATTAACCAAACAGATTTGGGAATTAATTCTCGTATTTCAATTCTACGGAATGTCCAAACATAAATATTGAATTTTAATTAAAATCCACACAATTTAATATTTTTATAAAATTTGAAATGAATTCGAATTCTTTCAATATCTAGATCCAGAGACGGGACCTTAGTGTTATTTAGTAACTTTGTACGGAGTTAGTGCCTTAGTTACCTATTTTACTTGTATAAATGTGATGATAATTAAAGCCAGAACATTGACAAAAGAACACATATTCTTAATTTTAATAATTAGCTACAACAATAGAGATTATTATGTAGGATTAAACGCAGAGGACATGCCTAGTGGTATTAGTAATACCATCAGTTTTGGTTCCGCGTGTCCATTCATCGTTTCTATATGCATATGCTAACCAAAAATGTATTATATATAGGAAATCATATATATTTTCTTTTCTTTGACAATATTTTTCAGTGTTTCACTCTTCATTTGGTGATATATGAAAAATTGATCATTTATCCCTTAAAAATTTATGCTTTGATCATTTGCACCTGAAACTTTAGCTTCGATTAAGCAACCATATTTGTCATTTCAATTATTTTAATTTTTTAATGATTTTGGCAATATGAAAAGACAATGCTATCCTTCTCTATCTCTTTTGCATCTATTTCCTATCAACATGCACTTAATTTAGAGGAACAAGCCGACGACCTCGACGTTCGTCGTTGCCAAGCAGCAGCCCTTGCAGGCATGGAGGTGCAGTGGTCCTCTTTGGCTGCCTCAAGAATCAAGATTGCCTTCGAGTTCACCGAGATGGACTAGGTCATCAAAGGCACAATGCGCCATTCTCGTCTCCGTCCCAGCTCCTCTCCAGTCTACTCGATCTAGTGTCGAGCTTTATTATTTGCTACTTGTGAATGCTTTATGCTTAGTAGTTGGTGTCAAAGAGTCCAATAATCTAGCATTGCAATGTATCACTAGTTTAGCAAAATCTTGACTTCTGCAAATTTGATATAAATGTCGCTTTGGTTTCTTATTAATGTCCCTTTTGTTTCCTGTTCATCTGAATTGAGTGCAGATTGATGAGGAAATGGCTGCAAGAGAGAGTAAGAAGTGCAAGATAGCCTTTTCATGTAACCAAAATTACCAAAAAGAATTTTTTTTTTTTGAAAGAAGCAGGAGATCTGCTGATATATTAAAGAAGAAAGAAATCAATAAACATGAGCGGTTCGAAAAAAGAAGCTCTCGATGACCAAAGAGACCACCATTACACCATGGTCAGGGGGAGGCCTAAAGGAGGCAGGTCCCTAACAGGATGGGAGGGCACACTACCAACATTGTGCCAGCTACCAAAAAGAATTAAAATAGGTAAAATAACAGATAATCAAGATTGTCAAAATTTTAGATAAGATTTAATCGAAACCAAAACTTTTGAAAGTTACATATGATTGAAACTTGTAAATGTTTTTTTTTAAAAAAAACGGAACTATATAGTTGAAGAAGATTCAGAATTTTGGGGACGAAATTATAATGATTTTGTGTACCTGACGGCAATACACATTGAAAAGTTATAGCAACTTTTAAATGTAGCTACTTATATTATTCTTCTCGATGCGAATAATATGGGCTCAAGAGTGGTTGAGTGAGTAATAAAATTATTTTTAAAATGAAAATAAACTTTTATAAATACTAGATTAATGTATTTCAAACAATTTTCCAATTCTAAGATGGGATAAGTATAAAATAAAGAATCACATGTACAAGACTGCCTACCGCCGTGCTGCTCCGTCGCGGCAAGCGCCTATAAATTGCCATCCACGCGGCGGCCTCCAGCACACCACATCACTCGCTTCCTTCTCTGCTCCTCCATCCGATCACCTCCCCCCACCAACTCCTTCCCACATTAACCTCGTTTCCAATGGAATCCCTCCTCGCCGTCTCCTCGTCTCTCCCCGCCGCCGCGTTCTCGCCGGCGTTGCTCTCTACCCCCTCGTCGTCGTCGCACATCCTGCGGACCGTCACCGGAGCCGCCGGCACGGCAGCGCGCGCCGTACGCTGCGCGGCCGCCAAGGTGCGCCTCCCCGAACCCCGTTCTTGCAACTTGCAATACGCAGTTTCTTAGATTGCGCTGCTCCTCTCTGCGCGTTTGAATTGGTGATGAGATTGATCGCTGTCTGTTTTGACGGAATCTTGTTTGCTGCAGGATTCGATCCTGTACGCGCTGGAACACGACGAGATGTTCAACTCGGCGGAGGTGATCCAGTGGGAGAGCGGCAAGTCCATCAACTCCATTGCCGCCGCGCAGGGCATCCGTATCCGCCGCCGCTGCCGCCCGCGGTACCCCTCTGAGGGCACTGGCGCCGACAAGGCCGTGCCTCGCAATATCCTCGAGCAGATCATCTGGGACAAGGAGGTCGAGGTATCCCAGGTAAATTCATTGAAAAAATTATTTGCATAAATTCGCAGAAAAAAATTACCATTTGTGTCCTCACCGTATTGCCGGTTTGTCTGTTCATCTGCAGAGGAAGGCAAAGAAGACTCTCCATAATGTGATCGAGTCCAGCCAGCACGCGCCACCGGCGAGGGATTTCATCGGGGCGTTGACAGCGGCTCACGGCCGCAACGGTGTGCCGGCCCTGATCGCCGAGGTGAAGAAGGCGTCACCGAGCAGGGGTGTGCTCAGGGAGGACTTCAATCCGGTGAGTTTCAGAGATTTTCGTGTCTGAACATCTACCAATTTTTGAAAAAACTCATGTCTGAAGGTTGTCTAATTCACTTCATCATTATGTCTGAAATCTGTGCCATGTGACACTAATGTTGCAAAGTGGTAACAGGTTGAGATTGTTCATGCCTATGAGAAGAACGGAGCCGCTTGCCTGAGCATCCTGACAGATGAAAAGCACTTTCAGGTTTGTTGTTCTTGTTGCCACCTTGATTCTCAAATTCTCACCCATAGAGACTACAGTTATCAAATTTGTTGCATATATAAAATTTCCAAACTTCTTTGATTCTTCAGGGGAGCTTTGAGAACCTCGAGACCGTGCGCAATTCCGGAGTCGAGGTACGTACTATGATGCGTCTCTCTTCCGATGAATACTCTGCTGTTTCAATTGTTCCTGGATGTGTCTGACTTATATTCGAGTTTGTTTGTGTCAATGCAGTGCCCTCTTCTGTGCAAAGAGTTCGTCATTGATATCTGGCAAATCTATTATGCTCGGTCCAAAGGCGCGGATGCGATTCTGCTGATTGCTGCTGTGTTACCTGATCTCGATATTAAGTATATGCTTCGCATCTGCAAGAATCTTGGAATGACCGCCCTTATCGAGGTGTGTTAGAAGTTTTCTCTCTTCTGCACTGCAGCAGAAATAGAGTGCATACAGTTCCATTTTGTCTGTCCATATTCTGTTTGACAAATCATACAACCAACTACCAAGTTTTACCATTGAGTTTTCTAACAGCTTGTAAATGCCATCAGACTCAGTTCAGTTTGATCATTGATTTTATGTCAGCTTGCAAATGTCATAATAGTTACTCTCTCTATCCCATAATATTATAAAACTGAATGAAACATTTCATAGTACACCGAATCTACACAGTGTCACTATCCAGATTTATTGTACTATGAAATGTTCTATCTGGTCCTATATTGTAATATTATGGTACAGAAAGAGTAGTTCAGTTCAAAGAGTTTCTACTGTTAGATACTCCTTACATAGTTTGCTTGATTTCTTTATTTTAGTGATAGGATACCATGATGAAATGGACATCAATTCCTTATTTGTTGTGTGAAACCTCAAACATAAACATGCTCTTCTGTTTTAGATAATCAAATAAATATCCCGGCCTCTGCACCTGACAAACAAGTGTTTAGTTCATTGTTTTCTATCTCTTGTTGATTCATTCGTGATTTGTTCGGGTGTTCTAAATTTCATTGATATTTTAGGTTCACGATGAGAGGGAGCTGGACCGCGTGCTCAAAATAGATGGTGTTCAGCTTATCGGCATCAATAACCGTAGTCTAGGTATTTTTCATTGCCTGCCATCATATTATCTAGCCTTTTCTTCGTTTTCTAAAGCCTTCCTGACATTGATGTAATTTGAAATTTTCTTTGTTACAGAGACATTTAAGGTTGATACATCAAACACAAAGATATTGTTGCAGAAACGTGGTGACACCATAAAGGAAAAAGGGATTTTGGTAGGTCTTGCAGAATCAATATATGAAAATCCACTTGAAGTATTTCTATTTGTTGCCACTGCTAAGTAGTAATTTTGTTTCAAATGTATATGGGAACCCAGGGTTATGTATTTCAGACTGAGGTCCAATTGAAGGAACAGATTCTTCTTTCCTGCCTGTTAACTGTTGTAGTTTAATTTTAGAATATAAAGTGATTTAAATTACTTGATCTTTAATTGTTATTAATGGATTTTTTCAGGTTGTTGGTGAATCTGGTCTTTTCATGCCTGATGATGTTGCATATGTGCAGAATGCTGGTGTTTCTGCAGTAAGTTTTCTGATGACACCTTTTCAGCTAAGTTGGTCTAGGTTTACTTCAGGTTTCCAGTTGAAATATTGTATGGAACATCTGTAATTGGATTTTGTATACATGAGTTCCGGCGAAGTAACAAGAAACAATAATTAATTTTTGTGGTCGCAGCTGGGAAAAATTAAGCAAAATTGAAATATCATAATAGTTTTAGTTGTACTCAGTACTCAGATCTTCCCAGGGTTTTTTTCTTCTGCTACCTAATTATTGTTATGTACATTGTTGTACTTTCAAGTATGGTGTTTTACAAAACGTGCATTTTTGTTTAGAGAATAAAAATGATTGTTTCTCCAACAGAATTATAGATCTTCTCTTGTATTATTTTGATTCAAATGTCTTATTTATGTCTGTTCATACTTGCAGATTTTGGTAGGAGAGTCCCTGATGAAACAGGAAGACCCTGGGAAAGCCATTGCAGGACTATATGGGAAGGAGCTTTTGTGCTGAATAATTGACATGTGATATAGTTATTGTGTGTAGCAATAATAGGCTGCAGAAAAAGGCTTACAGGCACCAAATGTAATTAAGAATAAGGGCCAAAGGGCCATCTGTGCTATAAATATAATTTTATTTTTTCAGTCTTCGGAATATTTTAATTTCCAGACCTTTTCGAATTAAATTTAAAAACGAACATGTACGGACATGTATTTTTGTAGAAGGGAAATTTTGTTCGGGAAACAAGCCAGCCGTTTACTGCTTCACCCAACTGATGTTGAACTTTTAGAAAGTAAAAGTTTGAATTTCATTCGTCATAACAAAAAAAATGATAGAACAGCGCATTAACGAGTCACAATTATTCAGCGCAGGAGCTCACCTTTCCTCTATAACAAAATTCTAGTATGGAAAAAATATTTCTTCCTTAATATTTGATACTAAGGCCCTGACTAAACTTTAGGGACAAAATTTAGTCCCTAAAGTACCAAACATGAGGACTAAAAGGGACTAAAATTTAGTCTCTAAAGTTTAGCCCTTTAGTCCATAAAAATTTGCTAAAAGAGACTAAAAGTGCACATTGACAACCAGTGGCGGAAATACAGGGGGGGCTGGGGGGCGCGCGCCCCCCTACAGCTCCCCTGTTCCACTTTTTATATATATAAATAATAATAAAAATTAATTATTAATATAAATTTTTATGTTAGAATGCGGTAGAATCTTACATATCTTGTTTTATTTTTCTTAAATTTCTTTGTATTTTTATTTACCTACATGGTTTTCTCTATTTTTCATGTATACTTTTTAACTTTCTCCTAAACTGCATTGCCTGTATATATACATAACTTCCTTCTATAATAGCATATACACGTGGACAGAATTATCAAGTGATCTATAATAACCGGTTATTCATGTATTTATAATTTTATTTTAATTTTTATCTCAATTAAAATCTCAACATGTCACCTTGCTCGTTCTGAATAGTCCCCCACTTGGCCACGCCACCTGCGGCAGACGTCGGCCGTGTCCTACCGTCCTACGTTACTGTGGTCGGTGTCGCCCTGCACCGTGCATCCCTATTTATTGCATGTTTATTGCTTATTATTTTTAGAATCTTATTTCTTAGAATCAATATAAACACGAATTGAGCTAGTTCTCACAATAATAGAACTTCATGAATCAAAGAACAAATATTGAATAAAAATTAATTAATTATACTAAAAATGTATTGAACCCTTGATCCTGTAAACTTAGCCCCCCCTACATTTTCGGTCTAGCTCCGCCACTGTTGACAACCTCTACCCTCACCCTCTCGAGCCCAATCCCTAGAAACCCTCACATGTTGTTGTCGCCATCGTCAGTGCTCCCTACGCCGTCACTGCCCCTACTCTGCACGCCTCCACCGGCCCTCCCTCCTCCCCGTCCTCACTGCTCTCCACGCCTTCACCGCCGTCAGTGCTCCCTACGCCACCGCCACCTCCACTCCCCACGTCTCCGCCGGCGTTCCCCGCCCCCATCCTCACTACTCCCCAAGCCTCCACTGGCCCTCCCCACCCCCGCCCTAATTGCTCTCCGCGCCTCCGTCGCCCCTTCCCATCGTCGCCTTATTGCTTTGGCCAAGTCTCCGGTGAAGATGTAGTACCGGGTGCACCAGAGGCCTGGTGCTCGTAGAGCCCAACCCAACCGTCGTGATGTCCACTGCAACGTCTAGGCAGGGGCATCCATAGTAGCGCCACGACCGCCGGCCACCATGCAGCCCACGCCAACCACCTCCTACCAGCAATGGCAGCGGTGCTTTTTGGGCGACAAAGTGGCATTCATCTATAACCAGCCACTAATTAGGGGTATTTTGGACTTTGTTCAACTGCATTAATGATTTTTAGTTACTAAAACCAAACAGAGATGGACTAAAATTTAGTCAGCTAAAAAAGAGAGTACTAAACTTTAGTTTAGTCTCTAAAGGAACCAAACAGGCCCTAAGTTTGTTCATACTTACTGTCATAGGAATTGGTACTATGCGCACCTCATGTTGTTTTGGAGCGTACTGTGCACCTCTTTTTTTGTTTTTAGAGCAAAAATAACTTACACGTTTTCTATAAGAAGTTGGCAATTGAGCGGCCTCACTGATGTAGCTATGGCCCATGACGAAGCCTAACCACAACAACTTTCTCCTCTTTGAGATGGTAATACGAGAGAACTGAGTAAAGTAGTGATACAACTACCTAAACATGAATAAACTAGTGCAAGGAGGGCCCTCATGTATCTATTGATCACTCCTTTAATCAACGACCGATCTTCCTAGTCCTAGTAGTCAAGATAGGTGCATAGGCAACGTTTTGTCTCTAGACATCTATCACTCCATGTTAAATATGTGTGTCTATTATGAATCATTATATTTAATGTGACTAATCTCACGTATCCAACACAATCATTATAACATGCCCCATTCCATCAAGTGTTAAGGGGATATCCTATATGACATCTCAAGACCCTTTGTATTTAAGACAAGCATTCACAATAGTTGAGTGAACCCACCCATCTAGCCACCCTAGTAGAAAACACTCGAGCCAAGAAGGACATTACCATTTGTTGCAAATCATGGTAAGTTGGTCTGACACATCCATCAGATAACCATAAGGACTTGTGCACCTCCTTTGTTTGGCATGTATGTTAGGCTTGTTTGTTTTCCTTACCTACTAAATTATGTCGTACCCTAGAGTATCGTAGGAATCTAGTAGCATATGACCATGACCTTCAAGCTATGCTCGATCATCGCAAGACCTAACACCCTAGCAAAACCAAACAAACCACTCAAAGGCCTAGTTTGGAGAATAATGATGCATTTGTCACGCCTTTGTCCATCCAAGCTCCATG
Source organism: Zizania palustris (assembly GCA_019279435.1). NCBI lineage: Eukaryota > Viridiplantae > Streptophyta > Magnoliopsida > Poales > Poaceae > Zizania > Zizania palustris. The sequence goes on from JAAALK010000287.1 coordinate 9,388,022, forward strand.
AGCCTCAATGTGGTCTCACCGTCAAGTTTCCAATAAGGAAGATGATACCCATTATGCGCCATGACACATTCAATGCCATCCTATGCTAGGCGCACTGGCTAGAGAAGTTTTGGCTCACCCACAAGGAGAAGTAAAATGGCTCCACTAACCCATAAGAGTTCTACAAATCTACACCATAATTGTTTAGGCCACCAATGGATATGAGAAGGTAATAGCCAATTAATTCCCCATGGCCTTGACTAGCTCCACATAATCTTGGCTCATGAACCCCCCATGTGCTGTGTTCTAGTAATGGGAAGATATATCCAACTAGTTCATTGCTAAATTTTATGGTAATATATGCTTGACTAATGGTGGACAATGACCTTTATTCAATGTGCCAGCAAAAAGGGGAGTCACTATGGGAATATATATGTTGCTTTAACTATTGCTAACACATCATCCCAAGATCTCTAGTGAATTGATCATCATTGCCTTTCGTAAGGATATACGTGATTGGAATATGGTGGAGAAGCTAGCTATTTAGGAGGTGCACATGACCACCAAGCTATTCAAGCTAACATACAAGTCTACAAGATGATTCAAGCATGCGAGCATTAGGTGGGTTACTCCAACTATTTAGAGGTCGATTGTCCTACCACCTTTAGATTGTTCCCTAGGTTATAGGGACAAACACAAAGCATGTTCCACCCAAGTCATGGTAGCAGAGCTAGAGGATCACAAACTGCATCGAATCGAATGTCGTGACAAAAAGGAAGCAAGAGGTTCCATCCCATCCATTGGATGAACACCCATGACCTATCAAAATGAAAGGTTCTCCATGGCCTCATCAATAAGAAGGTGCACAAGCACTGACCATGGCATGATGATGACACCAGTGACAAAGGTGATGGAACGCCTTTGTTTGGGTATCAACACACAAGATACATTGTATCACATCCATGATAACCCATATATCTATACCTCAAATAGGCATTTTAATATGGTTTATTGTGAGGTATGCATGACCCCACATAAAGACTAGAAAGTAGGGGGTACTTCCAGTTTTTGGGCACTCGATAGGTGTGAATTGGTGTGATTGCCATGTTGAGACATTTTAACTTCCAAGGAGGGCTAGGGATGGCCTAGAAATCCCAACAGTCTCTTACCCTCTAGCAGTGGAGTCTTCATAGAGTCATGACAGGCATAGGGACAAAGAATCTAAAAAACACACTCTAAGTGCTAGAAGACAACTTCATTTACAAGATTGACCCACATCCTAGGACAAGGTCGATAGCTATTGATAGTGTCATGGGAATGAGGATACCATGTGAACCTACAATTATTTTCAAAGCGAGCATGACTTACACATTTCCCGTTCATAGGTGGCATGGCTAATGTAGCTATGGGCCCATGATGAGGCCCAATCATAAAAGCTTTCCTTGAGAAATGATATGCTCCCTCTTAGCACGACCACAAATTTCCCCAAGAGGCGATATGGCTCCCACAAGCATTACCACAACTAGCAAGGCATGATCACACATGACATCAGAGTAGGGTGGTGATACAACCACCAAGGCATGATCTCATGATATCCACTATCAACTCCTCTTGTTGAGTATTGGTCTTTATAAGCCTGGAAGTTAAGGCCATTGTACAAACCATGATGTGCCCTTAAATGCCTCATCAATCCATATTAAATGTGTATGCATGACATGGATCAGCCTAGATTTAATGTGTCTAATCTCATATATCTAGTCCATCCCCATAACATTGCATGTCCTGTTAGACTAAAATAGGACACCCGATGACACCCACAACATTGACCTAACCATAAGAAGATATACCTAGGTGTCTAGTCTATTGACATGACTAAACAATAGAGTATATAAAATTGGAAATATCAATCATGCATGTTACAAGAGATATGTCACATGAAACAATGAGATCCATCAGTATGATATCTATACTACTTTGAAAGTATCTAGTGGTGATGGTAGTTCAGCTACCACCATAATCCTTCTAATTGATATGTGGGCTATTATTGTCAGTGAAATTTATACTATTTTTGAAACCAGCATAGACGTTCTTTTGCCTATCTCCACCCCTTGGCCTCTTCATGCATTTGCATGCTTCCTATGCCATGTAGCATTGGTCTCCATCCCACGGCAACCAGTGATGTTGTGCGGGCATCCTATTTCTTCCTTCGCAACATCACCAGTGAGCACCCTTGTAGCACCATTGTCTATCCCACAAGTGGCACCAGTGGTGGCATCCCCCTCGATCTCTCTCATGCATCTTTATCCATCTATAACATCGCCATATGAGCTCTCAAGATCGATTTTACGGTAGATCATGCACCTCTTCTCTCTCTTAGTGTGTAGCAAATCGATCTGCTAAATCATGGAGGAGACCTCCTTCCCCTCTAGATGGAGATGCACATAATCTAGTGCTCCATTTCCTATAGATGCATATATCTCTCTCTAAGCACAAAATTATTCATAGATTAGGGTAGGAGTTGTATCTGGAGATTGATTTTTTCTATTTAGCGTGATATGGGAGAAGAGGTGTAGGGGTTAAAACTTTTGGTGTCCAATATTTGTGTGGTTGCAGTTATAAATAAACATTTTGTATGTTTTCTTCGTGGTTGTTATCAGATCAGTGTACTTCTCTATTAGATATGAGTCAATTGCAATTTTTCTTTATATACAGTTTTGATATGCAGAAAAGCTATATCTTTCATAATTTCGGAAGTTATATTTATTCTGCTCTTGCAACAGAAAATCTTGCAGCATTATATTCATATTTGAGTTTTTAAACTCCATGTTTATATTTGAGTTTTCAATTAAACTCCATGCTTATTTTTCTTTAAGCTATAATTCTGGGCATGAACTTGTTATCCATGTTAGCAACTAGCATGACTCTAACTTTAGCATATAAACAGTAGCAACAATTGTAGTAATTTATGGAACTTGAGGTTTTCATATGATGTATTAAAAAATGTTCATGTTTTATCTAGCAAACAAGCAAGCATAGTGCACTCAAAATCTTGTTATCTTCTTTCTCCGTTTTTTCTCATCATTCTCTCCCATGCTTTTGTTCTTGGTTTAGCTATTTTAGTTGTGTTCCTCTTCTATCATCTTGTGATCGTTACTTTTTAGTTCTTTATACTTTTTCTACCTCTTCATTTACCCACCTTTATTGTACTCCAAATGTAAAAATAAACTATGGTTTAGTTCAAAGATTGGATTCCCCCTTCCTACATTGCACTTTATATTGGGCATATATGCAAAATCCTTAAATAAATAACTCGTCATTCCTGATATTACATGTTTCCTTGCTCTACATCATTAGCATATAAAAGATTCTTCCGCTAAGCTACAAAGATGCTACGGTTTGGTCCTAGATATAGTTCAGCGAGTCTATTTCCCACACTCTCCATTTCTCTTGTACTAAGGGTCTTTTCTATTATCTGAAAAAAGATTTCTTTTTCCTGAGAGTTTCTCTCGCTGAACACGTAATAAAATACATCTGAACACACGTGCATCTTTTTTCCCAAATGGCATGTGCAAATGTATAGAATTTGCATATGACAATAATAGTTTCTATCTGCTTGTTTTAATTTAACCTTTTGTCTATTTTAATTCAATATGAGGCCATTAAGGCGTAAGAGAGTTGAAACACAATATATTCCAACCATCAAAGATGTTCATCCTTTGACCAAGTGGAGTTTAAGTGTTTGAGTATACATAAGTATCATGTCGAGAGATTTGCGCCTAGTCGGAAGAAGCTAACCTTGATTTTATTAGATGAGCAGGTAGTGTTTTGCACATATCTTTTTAGCCTTGGTTTATGTTTAGTTATAATGTGGTAATACTATGGTGTGACTTTATCTATTTTGAATAGTGTATAAGGATGACAGCCAACATTTATGATGACCAAGTGGATCATTTAGATCTCTTACTTCAAGAGGGACATGCATATTATGTTTCTAGGATGTTCAAGAGCTGAGTTGGAGAATTGAGCAAAAATGGTTTGCAGATAATATATGAGTGTGCTTTCACAAGTCTAACTATTGTAACTGAGATACCAAACAAGAGTGAGAAGACCATGCCACTCTTCCCTCCACTCATGCCATTGGATCGAGTTTTTGAGTTTACCTACCATAATAATGTTTATATTGGTGAAGTGTTTCCATTTACTTAGTAGTTATTTGTGGCAGATTAAAAAAATCAAATATACTCTTCACATGTGTTAGATGTTATTGGCATAGTCATATTTGTGGATGGTTATTATAAGAGGAAGATCTCAGTTAGAAATGCCATGGTAATTGATGGAAGGTATGTGACTATATCCTTAGAGTTTAGATTGCAAAGTTGAAATGTATATTGTTAGATTAAATTATTAAGAGTTAGACCCCGCAAAAAAGTAAGAATCTTAAAAAATTCTACTATAAAGTTGTTAGTTGAACAACAAGATGTCTACCTTTGATTTACAATAGTATACTCAGGCTAGACTAAAAATAAAATTGCCTTCTAAAGTTCATTTCCAGTACATATAAAGTTCTACATTTGTAGCTTTTCTTAGTTTAAAATGTTGGTTGAGCTACTATTATTGTTAATAGATGGTACCTAGAACCGAGTTATCCACTTATTTTATATTTTACATTCTGATTTGTGAATTCTACTACTATTATTAGTAGATGACCACATGTTTAATTGTCATTAGCATGCAAAACTATAATACTGTCAATAGTAATATTAAATGAACAACAAGATATTTTAATTTTCTTAATAATAACATACTTCTCAGATTGAGATAAAAGAATAAAATTTATTGTCTAAAGTTCATGTGTTATATATTTTTATAGATGTTGTAAACCAGAAATATTCTGTTTGAGCTACTTTAAATAGATTATACATATAGTTTCCTACACACTTTATATTTAGTTTCCAATATATATGTCATGAAATTTATATATTTCTTTTTTTATGATTTTATAGTTTATACCAATAATGATTGTTCTTAAAGACAAATTACTTACCATCTATTTAACTAATTAGATAGGCAAGATACTCAATGAACGTACTATCATTGTTGTGACTATTGCTAAGAGCAAAATATGAAGAAGGTAACTGTTGGCGTAAAAGATTACGCTAACAGGTTTCTACAGATTAGAAAGTAACAAATGAAGTGTTTGTGAAGTGAACTATTTCAAGCTTCCGAATTGAATAATAGCTCAAAACAGTTCGAAGATGTGTATTGAATAACTTAGTATTCGATCCCCATTACAGGGTAAAACGTGGGGTATTTATAGGCCAAAACCTTAAGGAAAAGACCTTTTTACCCCTCTATTACAACCGACATAGTGAAAACTATTTGGTACCCTTAATAGGGCTAAAACGGTAAAAAACTAATCTAATGAGAAAGAAGATAAGACTTCCATCTTAGCTGGCAAGGAGGTTCTCTGAAGAGTCTACGTTCGAAGATATACTTCGAACTAGAGTTCGCCTCTATCCTTCGAACTTGTCCCAGTACTAAGCCGAAGTTAGATGCTGGAAACCTTCGGCTAAATAGCCTGCCTTTGTCTTGTTACAACAGTGACACTGAGGATGAAGTATTTTCCCCCAACAGTAGCCCCTCGAATACGCTTCTCCGCTAGATCTGTAAAGTTAGGAGAGCAGTATACGCAAGAAAAAATAATCATGCGTAGGGGTTAACAGATTTAATCAACCTTCGGAGTACATGAAGGTTCACAACTTCAAATTGATTTCTAAAAGAGTTACATTCGAACAATTCCAAAATCAACTTAAGAAGTCAGAAAGCTTTTTAGACTCAAAAAAAATAGCCGTTAGCCTTCTCCTTTCAGAAAAAGCTACGCGGTGCGTTAACTTCGCAAATAGTAACGGTCAAGAATGCGAAACGACAAATGTGAACGGTAAAAAATTGTGAACGTAGGCTATAAATATAGGACCTAGATACTTCTCAAACACCTTTCTCACCGTCTTTGCGCAATCATCCTTTAGCCTCCAAACCCTAGCCTTAGCATTCGGTTCGGATCAATGGCGAAAACTAGCTTCAAGGCTCCTGGGCCGGCTTTGGCCCTAGCCCAGCATCAGGGTGCGACTGCGGTAGCAGCTGCGGCAATGGCGGCGCCAGCAGCAGCGATGGCGGCGGCGGTGCCAACAGCGGCGGTGGCGGCTCCGGCGGCGGCGGCAGCAGCGGCGGTGGCGGCTCCGGCGGCAGTGGCAACAGCAACGGTGGCGGCTTCGGTGGGGAGTTCCCAACAGATCGGTCCTCACGATCTCCTCCGAGCTTCTTCGAAGTATCCAGACCAGTCTTACAAACTGGGGCCATCCACCTGTAAGAGGAAGACAATCGCAGTGGTGGTAGAGGGAAAGATTGGCTCGAAGATCAATGTCCAGAAACCTGGAAAGGAAGCCATCCCTTCGCCGCGGCCTGGAGAAGTTGTGGTCTTCGAAGCCTTTTTCGAAGCGAGGTTAGGACTCCCGACGGTGGACTTCCTATCGGAGGTATTGGATCTGTTTCATGTTACCCTTCCTCAACTGTCTCCGAATGCAATAGCGCGCTTGCCCATCTTCGAATGGGCGCTACGAGCTGAAGGCTGCGAAGGAAGAGCAGAAATTTTTGTAGCACTGTACAGGGCATCTTGCCAGCTAAAAACTTACCAAGGCTCCGGAGGGGAGAAAATCGTAGTAGCCTTCGGCAGTATCAAATTCAGGCTCCGGGATGAATTCCAACTGCGCTTTCCAGCGAAAGCCATCAACGCCAGATGGTACACAGATTGGATCCTCCGGTGGTTCTATGCCGAAGTTGGAGCAGACAGCCGTCTGGCCGGACCTCTGCAAGACATATACTTCCGAAGAGAAGCCCAAGTTCACCCAGACCACGGCCAACTCGAAGCTCGCCTTAGCCTGCTCCAAAGGATTAGTCGCCGCATGAGCATGCGGGACTTAGCAGAGGAGTTCATCGGGCTCCAAATTCCACCTCTGATGGTCAACTGGCCCATCACATTCGAAGAAGATCCGGAGGGTGGACTCCGAAAAATTTCTTCAAACTCGAGCCCTGCAGGTAGCTTTGAAAACATGTTTTATATACGATTGTTTGATAAGATGATTAATGCAAACTTATCTTTCAGCTTCTCAAGCCCTATGACTTTGGAGCAAGTTGTTCGAGCTTCGGAGAAGATTCTGGAAGCTCCAACTCCGGCTGAAAAGGAGTGGAGAATAAAGCTAGTGGGCAGCTGGGAGCAACTCAACCGAGTATGGGGCGTACTCGGAGTTGCAGCCCCCCTCTTACGGATTGGGTGCCTTCTGAGCAAGGCCCGAAGAAGAGGAAAGCGGATGCTGAGACTTCGGCTCCAGCCAAGACTCCCGTGAAAAAACTAGCCCGAAAGCCGAAGAATGTGGCTCCTTCAAGACCTGTGGCTTCGCCCTCCGATTCATCTGAAGATGATGGAGTTAGAGAAATGCAAAGGAACCTCATAGACCTAATTACCGAAGATGAAGCACAGGAAAATGTTGTCGTAGACACTAGCGACAGAGCAAGCGTGCCAGATGCTCTAGGTAGCTCCGAACAGGCCGGGACCTCAAGCGTCCAGCCTGACTTGCCACATCAAGAAGCCCCTGTTACTAAAGGTGGAGTCGAAGTTACAGCTGAACAAGCTTCGATTCCGGACGAAGTGGTAGCTGTTGCTCCAAGGGAGGCTCCAACAGTCAACCCTTCGGTTCCAAACTTCGAGTCCGATGACGACTTCGAAGTGGCTTTCGACCCTCCGAGTAGCCCCATACTCATCCGCCGGTAGGACTTCGGAGGTAAACTTCACTTGAACCGTCTTTTTCTTCACCCTGCAAAATTATGCAATATATAATACCTTTGTTTTGGCAGGGTCCGCTCCCATGGAGGTGACTCCTCCCGATAATACTGCTCCTGGGACCTCGACATCTCTGGGATCGGTTCCAGAAGCTGCGCAAATGGGACCTGGAAAAGGTAAAGGCAAAATGGACCCCTTTCCTGCTCCGAACTCAGGATTAACTCCGTCTGAATCAACAGACGGAGGTCAATCTACGGAGGGGGGCCAGTCCACCGAAGTCTCCGAAGATGCTACGCAGCGCTCTGACCCTTCGCCGAACGAAGATGATCAAAGGGCTTTGTCCATACTCCCCCTCCTAGCTCCTTTTCTGGAGTGAAGGACTGGACTTCGGGCTCTGCTCGAGCCTTTGGATCGAGCTAACCACGAAGTTGGGGGAACAGACTTAGTAGCCATACTTAGTGAGGCTGAGGGTTCGGAGCTGAACGCAGCCTTGGAACGGGCAGCATACCAGGTATGAAATATCTGCAAAACAAGATTAATTTCAACTTATGAACAGTTCCTCACCTTGCTTTTTCTCTTCGCAGCAAATAGTCTTGGCCCGAGCTGCAGCCGTCTCGAACGAGCGAGGAAATATTCGTCTCAAGGAGAGGATTACTACTCTCCAAAGGAGTCTTGAAGGCTACAAAATTTGAATCTCCAGCTTGGATGAGATGGTTGTAGTGGAGAGGAGAGACAAACTTGGTCTGGAGGCTGCAAACCAGAAGCTTGAGGCCGAACAAATTGTTCTTCGGGCTGAAATAGAGAAAATGCGGGCAGAGCATGCAACGGTGAGGGCTGAGCTGGTTAAGCTTCAAGAAGAAAAGACGAGAGCCATGAAGGAGGCCAGCAACCTACTTAGCCATAAGAACTCTTTGGCTACGGAGGCAGCTAGACTATCCTCTGTGGTAGATGAGCTAACTTCGTCAAGGGATGCCTTAATTTAAGATAAAGTGAAGTTGGAGAAGGTAGCTGCGGAGGTCATGAATAATCTTTTAGGTGTTCTAGAGTACTTCGGTACTCTCTGGACACTACCTTCGAGTGACAACGTCCCCTTACTGCGACGGCTAAAAATGATCCAAGGAGCAACGAAGATGATGAAGACAGCGGGTATTCGGTATGGAGAACTCTCCGGCCAAGTAGTTGCTCTCGGAGTACTTCGCTACTACGAGGATCTAGGGCTATCAGTAGCACCAGATTTGGGGGCGACTCTCATTACCTTCGACGACAACCAACTGCTAAACCCCTCTGAAGATGTGGCCGCAGCCTGGCAAGCCTTCCAAGCTTCATGGAGAGCCGAAGGTCAAACCGCGATCAAGGCTTGGATCGATGAAGGGAATCACCAGAAACAAGCTCGGTCTCAAGCTTCGAGCAGCCAGCCTCCGCCGGACCCACAGGTCTAGTTTTGTTTAGGGGTCCGAATATGTAAAAATTATGCTTTCATCTATTATGAATGAAGACTTATTTATCGTGTTTTTAGGGTTCTCAACCTCATATGGATGATGTCGAAGTATTAAATGTTACCGAAGAACTCCGCCTGCTATGGGCTACCTTCGATCTTTTAAAACTTCATAAATGACCTCGATTTTTAATTCCTCGAGAAAGCTCCGGTGCAATTGCGCCCAAAATATGTAAAGATATATTATCTTATATTAAAGAGGAAGAAAAAGAAGTTAACTTGAAAGCCTCATCTTCTGAAGACGTTGAATGGTCTGAAGAAGAGAGTATTGCTGAAGAACAAGGAAAGAAGCCTGAAGAACTTCGAAGCTGGGAGAGAAGCCCCGAGCGACTTCGAACTTGGGCTGAACTTCAACAGGAACAAAAAGATTTTTGAGCTTCGAAGAGAGGGAGAAGAATTAAACGTAAGGTTATCAGGACTCTCGGCTCTGGAACTAGTCGTTCCAGCTTTAGTAGTAGCTCTAGAGATCGAAGGGGTCTTCGATTCCTTCTTGGTATAGACACAGATTTTTCGTAATATAATGTAATTTGTTTGAATAATAAAGATTAAGATTTTAAAATTGTCTCCTTACTTCCCAGCCCCTCTTTGGGCGTAAGCAACTTCGAAGTGTAGTCGAAGATGGTTAGGCGCAAAGAAAAAACTTAGGACAATTTTGGAGGCTCGGACCCCCTCAGGAACTTAGAGATTGATTAAAATCTTACAAAATGTCTTCGACTACTTGGAGTCTGAAAACTGGTAACTTAGTACCTTTTGTTTAAAAGTAGTCACTTCGGACTAATTTCTCGGACACCTTACTGTCCAAAATGATTGGTCACTTTAGACTCTTTTTACAGATATTCAAAGCTTATTAGCTCAAACTCTGTTTTGCTTGGCCTCCTCCGGCTCTTTTTGTGAATGCTATCAAACAGGTAGTTTGGAATTCGTAGTGGTCTCCTTGGACTCTTTTTACGGATGCTTTCAAGCCGGAGCTTGGAATCCGCATTATTTGGTCTCTTTCGACTTTTTTTACGGATGCTTTCAAGCCGGTGGCTTGGAATCCGTTTTTCAGTGACTTTCCCACCTCGTCGGAAGCTTCGAACCAGTGGTTCGAAGTCCGAAAAATTGGTTCAAATGAATGACACTTTCCTCACAACCAACTTCATTCTTCCAGTGCGTCCACTAGAAGTAGAAAGTGTTTGAAAGGTAGGCATTATCTGAACCATGAGCTTTATTAATTCAAAAGGTGTTTACATATGATTACAAGGAGCCCCTGTGCGAAATATCGCTTTAAGTGCTCCGCATGCCAGGCATGCTTTAATTCTTCGCCTTCTAAATTGGCTAACTTAAAAGAACCAGGGCGTCCTGAGTGGAGAATAATGTATGGACCTTCCCACTTATTCCCTAATTTCCCTGGTGCTATAATGCTTCACAAAACCAGATGACCTGGCTTAAGTTCATTAAGCTTAACCTTCGGGTCAAACCAAGTCTTCGTCTACTGCTGATACTTTGACAAATTAGCGACAGCTCGAAGTCTTGTTTCTTCTGTTAAATCAAGCGAAGTTTGCCTTTCTGCATCTATTTCCGGTTCGGTGCTGCGAAGGGATCCTCATTTTAGCTTCGTTGGAGTCATAGCTTCATCTCCGAATAATAGTCTGAAAGGAGTGAAACCTGTGGACCTTGTTTGAGTGGTCCGAATGGACCATAAAATCTTTAGGAGCTCTTCGGTCCACAGCCCTTTTGCCAACCCTACTATTCTTCGATTCAACCCTGACAAGATATTACCATTGGCTCTTTCAACAGCTCTATTAGACTGAGGATGGCGCACTGTAGCGAAGCATATTTGTATGCCAAGATCTTCGCAAAACTTCCTGAAAGGCTCTGCATCAAACTGTGTCCCATTGTCAACTGTAAGCTGCTGCGGTACTCCGAACCGGCATATAATACTTTTCCAGAAATTTTTTGTACATTATTCGAAGTGATAGCTGTGAGGGGCTCTGCTTCGACCCACTTGGAAAAATACTCGATTGCTACCACTGCGAATTTCAAATTTCCTTTTGCTACTGGGAAGGGGACAATAAGGTCCATGCCCCATCTGGCCATGGGCCACACTGGGGCAATGACTTGAAGAGTTGTTGGTGGACGATGACTTGTTCTTTCCATCCATTGACAACCCTAGCATGTGCGGACTAGGCTCTCCGCATCAGCTACTATTGTAGGCCAGTAAAGCCCCTCGCGAAGTGTTTTTCTTGCCAAAGCTCGAGGGGCCAGATGGCTACCACAAAGTCCTTCATGAATTTGTCGGAGAATCTCTTGACCTTCGGCTTGAGATATACATCGGAGCAGAGGGGAACATACTCCGGCCTTGTACAAAATACCGTTGATTATATGATAATTTCGAATTATGAGCTTTAACCTCGAAAGTTGTGGCCCTTCAGGCAAATTTGCTTCTCCTTGCAACAATTCCATAATTGAACTCCGCTAATCTATACTTGGAATGCAAAGAACTTCCACAGAAGGGATATGTGCTACCGAAGGTGAACTGAGCTCTTCGTAAAAAACTTCTTCTGGAATGTCCATAGCTCTGGCTGCAGCTTTTGCCAAGGTATCAGCTTGCATATTTTCAGCTCTGGGTATACTTCGAATGGAAATCCCTTTAAATGCTGCTTCAACCTTACAGATCTCTTCTAAATATTTTGCAAGCTGTGGATGATGAACTTGAAAACTCTTATCCACGTGCCCTGCTACAATTTGAGAATCTGTTTTAATAACAACTCTTGTAACCCCCAAAGCACATGCCTTTCGAAGTCCTAACAAAATTTCTTCATACTCCGCTGTATTATTAGTGGACTTAAAGTTGAGCCTAGCGGAGTACATCGCTCTTTGCCCTGAAGGCGAAATTATCACCGCTCCGACACCTGCTCCAGATGCTTGGAAAGCTCCATCGGAGTATATGGTCCAAATTCCTTCACTTGGTTTCTCCGGAACCCATACTGCAGGGGGAGTCCATTCTGCCACAAAGTCTGCCAACACCTATGACTTAATTGTTGTCCTTGCCATGAAGGAGATGCCGAAGGGTGCTAATTCAACGACCCATTTCCCAATTCTTCCTGTAGAATCCTTACTTCGGAGCATATCTCCTAAGGCATACGAAGTTGGTACAATCACATTATGTGCTAGGAAATAATGCCTTAACTTCCTCGAAGCCATTATCAGGGCACAAGTGAACTTCTCAAACTCAGAATATCTTGTTTTTGCTCTAGATAATACTTCGGATACAAAATAAACTAGATTTTGTACCAACTTTCCTTTGAAATCAACTTCTCTGACAAGGACTGCACTTACAGCGGAGCTAGTAGCCGCAAGGTAAAGGAGTAGGGTTTCATCCGCAACAGGCACCGTGAGTGTGGCGAGATTACTGAGATAATTCTTAATATCATCAAAACTCTTTTGACACTCCGGTGTCCATGCAAAATCTTCGGACCCTTTCAATGCTTTGAAAATTGGCAAACTTCTCTCCGCAGACCTTGCTAGAAATCTGCTAAGTGCTGCGAGGCGGCCAGTTAGCTTTTGCACTTGCTTCAAATTTTCCGGAGAAGCCATCCTTTGCAGTGCAGTTATTTGAGTAGGGCTAGCTTCAATCCCTTTGCTTGAAACTAGATACCCTAACAATTTTCTAGCCCGAGCCCCGAAGATACATTTTTCGGGGTTAAGACGGACTCCACATGCTCGAAGGCTATTGAACGTTTCTGCTAAGTCTAGGCTATGTTGGTGCTTTAGAGCACTCTTTATTACAATGTCATCCATATAGGCTTCTACATTGCGGCCCATTTGATTACCTAGAGACTTAGCAATTAACCTCGAAAAAGTTGCCCCGGCATTTCTTAAGCCAAAAGGCACTCTTACATAGCAGAAGACTCCCGAAGGAGTTACAAAGCTTGTTTTAATTTCATCTTCGCACTTTAACCAAATTTGATGATAACCGGAATACGCGTCAAGGAAGCTTAATAACTTCGAACCAGCAGTGGAGTCAACTAATTGATCAATTCGGGGCATGGGATAGGGGTCACGGGGGCATGCTTTATTCAAAGATGTAAAGTCAATACACATGCGCCATTTCCCGGAAGATTTCTTTCTAACGAAGACTGGGTTGGCTAGCCACTCCGTATGAGCTACTTCTCTGATTATCCCAGCCTTCAGCAACTTTTCCACTTCAGCTTTAGCAAGGATAGCCCTCTCCGCAGATAACTTCTGGAGTCCTTGCCGGACAGGCTGAACCCTCGGGTTCACAAGTAATATATGCTTAATAATATCCCGACTGACTCCGGTAATGTCTTCATCAGACCATGCAAAGACATCTAAATTTTCTTCAACTATTTTTTCTAACGAAGTAGCGACTTCTAGGGGCAAATCCTTGACGAACTGAAATGAATAGTCTTTGCCGTCTTTGACAATAACCTTCGTTATAATCTCTCCTTCGGGGCTTGGCCTTGGGAAGGACTTCTTCGAAGTTTCACTTGAAGCAGAGATATCCTCCGGGTTCCCTTGCACGTTTTTCACTTGTCTCGGGTCAAGAGGTGGCCCATGACCATATTCTGCTCTTCACGCAGTGGCCTGATCTCCGAAAACAGTGAGCACTCCTGCTTGTGTGGGCATCTTCATACACAAGTAATTATGATGTGCCACAACTCCGAACTGATTCAACATGCCGCTCCCGAAGATAACATTATATGCATACGGGGCATCCACAACATCAAAAATCACCTCCTCTATCCTGGCCAGTAGCCCCTCTCCGAAAGTGACCTCTAGACCTATTTGGCCGAGGGCATCAAGAGGGGGTCCTGCGAAGCCTTGCAAAGGATGAGCTGCTGGGAGAAGATGCTTCCTAGAGATACATAGCTGATCGAAGGCTTGGACGAAGATAATATCTGCTGAACTCCCTCTGTCAATCAGTACTCTCCAGACTTCAGTCCCTGCTATGTCGGTAGTGATGACAAGTGGATCTGCATGCGGAAACTTTATGCCAACTGCATCATCTACGGAAAAAGATATCGGCAAATGGGACCATTCAGGCATGGTAGCTGCGGACGAAGAAGTTTTGATATGGCCCACTTCTCGGACATATTCTCTTCTCTGCCTCTTCGACATACTACCAAGAGTCCCTCCTCCGGAGATGGGGAGGACTTCTATATGTGCCACAACCTGGACAGGCTCCGGATGCACCTCGGAAGGAACTCGGTCAATAGTGCCTCGACCCAAGGTTCTTTCAAGGTACTCGCCTCTTAAAGTGAGTATAGACTTGCACGCATCAGTTGTGTGACTTTAATTCTCACCATGGACGCAGCAGAAGAAGGCCTAGGCTTTGCCAGCCGGCTTCCCTGGCGACCTCCAGCCGCTGGTCTTGCTTCCCGAAGCTTGCGAAGTCTTGGGGGAAAATTTCTGTGGAGGTGCAATGTTCAAGACTTCTGAACGAGGATGCTTTTGACCTCGACGCCTGTCATACTGAACTTCGGAGTTATGCCCCTCCGAAGGTGTAGAAGTCTTCACTTCCAACTTGACTTCTTGCAGGATTGACGGAGTTGAAGCAGTTCTCCGAAGCCACCCTTCTTCTGACCTCGCATACTCTTCGAAATAAGACATCAACTGAGCAACAGAAGATATCTGTTTTTGATGAAGTTTATCAAGGAGGCCCGCATGGGTAACTCCCTCTCGAGCTGCATCAACTACGGAGGATGTAGTCAGCCCTCGAATTTGCGACTTCGTATGGGCAAAGCGCTTGAAAAATTGTCTCAAGGTCTCTCCAGGCAACTGCTTTACCTGGAAAAGACTTCCTGTAGACATTGGGGGTATGAAGGTACCCTGAAAGTTACTTATGAACTTCTTCCTTAATTGCTCCTAGGTTCTAATTGACCCTGTCTTCAGGGACCAAAACCACCGTAGAGCCACCCCTGCAAGAGCTAGAGGGAAACATTTGGCCATAGTGTCTCGCACTCCTCCACTGGCCTCAATTGCCAATGCATAAGAATGGGAGAACTCCCCAGGGTCCTCGTCACCGGAATATTTGCAGAGCTTCGAAGTTTTAAACTTAGGATCAAAGCGCACTTTCTGTAGCTCGGGATGTAGTGGAAACTCGCTGTCGAAGGAAGCATTTTCCGGGGCTTCGGGATAAGGAAGTTCGTTGTCTTGGGGCACTTCGGGGATGACCGGGGTGGCCTGAGAACGAAGCCTATCTGCGGCTTCTTGTCTCCACCTCGCCACTTCAGCTTGGAGACTGGCCATTTGGGCGGCCATATCGCCAAGACCATCTTCATCTCCTCTGGAAGGACCTTCCGGGTCTTGAGAACTGTACGCGTCAGTTCGAAGCGGAATCTGAGCTGGAAAAGGGACTCCGGTTGGCCGAAGTATGGATGGAGTTGGGGGAGGAACTCCGTATGCTTGAGGAAGGGGAATCCCTTTGGGAGTCTGAGGTGGACAAATCCTTTGTAAACCCTAGGGGTAAAGTAGTCACTTCCTTTGGGTGAACTGTGGGCTATAAATATGGGGGCTCGGTAGGTAAAATTTAACACTTTGAGCATTTACTGTTGAGCTCATGTAGCCACATACCTCGCTGTATTCATCCAGAGTTCAAATATTTTTGTGTTCCTTGTTCAAGCGGCGAAGCCCTGCTTCTTTGTGCTTTTTGCTTGAGCTCGTGTTACATACCTCACTAGTTATAGTGCACCGAAGCCTGTCTAGGCGAAGGGTGTTTTGTGCGAAGTGTGTTTTTCAGCGTGCGTTCGCTCTGTGTAACTTGAGGCCAGACCTCACAGATTACTAGCGAAGCCCTGATCGAAGCCCGTTTTGCTTCTTGTGTCGAAGCCCGTAGCGAAGTCCGTTTGTGTGCGTGTAGACCTTCGTGTACGAAGCCCAGCACCTGTTGCTGCTGCCAAGTACTCGGTCGAAGTCCCCAGTAGGGTGTCCACTCTTGCGAAGGGTGAAGTGCGAAGCCTGCTCGAAGCACCCTGTGTGCGGAGCCTGCACTGACTTAGCAGAGTAGATTTTCGAGGGTTGATAGTGGAGCGAAGTCTTCTTGGCTTCGAACTTTTGGACCTGCGAAGCCTGCGTTCGGAGCTGTCAAAGCACCTCCGAACCAGACCTCCGAAGGTAGTGTTCGAAGCCTGTTCCGCAGAAGACAGAACTGAAACCGAAGGCTAGTTTTTAGCCCGAAATTTTAAAAGCTCCCATTCACCCCCCTCTGGTCGCCGTTTCCGGTCCAACAATTGGTATCAGAGCGGGTTAAGATCACCAGTTGACCTTAACCGGTTTTGTGATCTGTTGGCGACATGGATAGAGGCAGTAAAATTCCTCTGTTCGATGGGACTGATTTTGCATACTGGAAGGTGTGCATGGAGGCTTACTTGTTAAGCCAAGGAAATGCAATTTGGGAGATTGTGGACTCACAATACTCCATCCCTGAGACTCGCACCTCTCAAACAGAGGATCAGTATAATGCCAACTCCAAGGCAAGAAATATATTGTTCATTGGTTTGAGCCGGAGTGAGTTTGATAGGGTGCAGCACCTTAGGACTGCTAGGGAGATTTGGACAACACTCACTGTTTTTCATGAGGGCACTACTCAGATTAAGGCCAGGCGCCAAAGCACCTACAATCAACAGTATCAGCTTTTTGTGCAGGCACCTGGTGAATCTATAGATGCCATGTTTTCTCGCTTTGACGCGATAGTGAGTAACTTGCGGTCCAACGGGACGCTTGCTTACAATGACCATGATAGGGCTATCAAGCTTCTCTATGCTCTTGACCGTAGCATATGGGAAGTAAAGATATCCAGCATTGAGGAGTCCACAGGTTATGACACATTGACCTGTGATGAGCTCTTTAGCAAGCTGAAGTCCACAGAGATTGCCAAGGCATCTCTTGCAATGCACAGAAGCTCTTTGCCACAGCCATTGGCATTGGTTTCTAGCACTAGCCGTGGCACCACTACAGAACCAAGCACATCTAGCACTTGTGTTCTTGCAGATGGTTTTGCTTTGTCCTCCCTGGTCTCCGTCACAAAGGAGCAGGTGGACACTCTAGATGATGATGAGCTTGCTCTCATTGCCCGGAGGTTCACCCGCTTTCATCATGAGAGACGGGATCAGAGGAGAAGTGGTTTTAGTGGTTGCTATGAATGTGGCGACACTTCTCACATCAAGGCTAACTGCCCCAAGCTCAAGAAGAGAGATGAGAGTGAGCGCCTCAAATACCACAAAAAGGAGAGGAAGCCTTTTGTGAAGGGCAAGCGCGGCAAGATGGCTAAGAAAGTAGCCAAAGCCGCTTCCAGAGCTTTTGTTGCTGCTCTCAGCGACATCGACACTTCCTCAACTGAGGAGTCGAGCTCTGAGGAGGAGTCCCCAAGGAAGGAGGACAAGAAGGACAAGAAGGGACGAGATTTCACCGGCCTTTGCTTCATGGCCGACAGCGATCACAGCGGCGATGAGCTTGACTCATCTGAGGTACCTCTATCCTATTACCAGCTTTCATTAAAACTAGATGAGCTGAATGAAGTAGTTCTTGGTCAGGATAGATTACTTGTGCAAGCCGCTAGAGAAAGAAAAGTCCTTAGACTTAGGGTAGAATCTGTTTCTACTGATTATGCCATGCTTAAGTCTAAAGTTAATGATGCTGAATGTGATTCTTGTACCAATGTCATGGGTGAGCTTGCTCAGTTGCGTTCTGTTCATGCTCAAACTCTTTCTGAGCTTGAGACTGCACAGAAGCAGCTTTTCGAGGTGGATTCTAGACCTCATGATATTACTGAATGCATGAATTGTTCTTTATTACGCAAGAGCATTAATTTACGTGATAAGCATGTTCATGATTTGGAGGCTAGATTGGAGAGGGCCGGTAGTTCTAAGGATGTGCAATCTGTTTGTGACACTTGCATCACCCTTAAGGACCAGCTAGGCACTGTTAGAGAGCGAGCTGAAAACCTCATGTCTGAAAATGAGTACCTCCTTTCCGTGGTTAATAAATGCACTGAGGGAAAGGGTAGGATGGACTTGCTCTTGGCCAAGACCAAGTTGTGTGCTGACAGAGCAGGGGTAGCTCTAGGTTTGGGTTTTGAGACGATACCTTCAGACAGTAAGACCAAAACTGTTTTTACCTCTCCCACTACTCTAGAAAAAGAGAGAGCTCTGTTAGACACCCCATCGGCCAAAAAGCCTACCCGACCACCAAAGAAAACCACACCTCCTGCCAAGAAAAATCCTCCCAAGAAAACCACTCAGAGAAAACCCAAGGAGCCTGTGAGAGTTGCTCCTGTGACCCATGAGAGTGCCCCCAGGAGAGTTTTTCACTGTTCCTACTGTCAGCGGGCGGGTCATTTGGTTGGGTTCTGTTTTCGTCGCATCAAGGATGAGCGACGCTCTCAGGCGATGAGTTACCAGGACATGCATTACCCATCTTTAGGTATGCATGAGTCTGAGTTGTACTATCGTCCTGCTTTTGAGGCTCCTCGCGCTTCTCAGAGAGGTTTGCTCCTCGAGGTGTTCACCATGTTCCATATGGTGGTAGACCTCGGGCGAGTAGCTTTGTACCTCGTCAGAGTAGGAGACCTCGACATGTTGTTCGATCACAGCATGTAGGTAGACCTCGCACTTTGCATCATTTCGATTTTCCTGTGCGTAGACCGTCTACTTTTGCTGCGCCTACTACTCGTGTCACTCAGTGCTGGATGCCTCGTCATTTTTTCACTCACCCCAGCACTGAGCGATCGAGACATTCTTATCGTGTGTAGGCGACAGATCGAGGCTTGGAGGGCACTTGGATCATGGACTCCGGTTGTTCGCGCCACATGACCGGAGATGCAGCATGGTTCTCCAGCCTCACCACAACCAAGCAAAGGGAACATATCACCTTCGGAAACAATCGAAGGAGTAGAGTGAAAGGTAAAGGTGTGGTAAGAATTAACTCGAATTTCACTCTCAAAGATGTTGGTTTGGTTGAGAATCTGGGATACAATTTGTTGTCTGTATCTCAGTTGCTTGATGAGGGCTTCGAAGTGCGATTTCATCGCGATACTTCGCAAGTGCTCAATTCTGATGGCGTTGTGGTGTGTAAGATCTTTAGAGTTGGGAGAGTTTTTGGAGCTGATTTTTCTGAATCTTCTGGTTCTTCTCACTGTCTTGTTGCACATTCGACTTCTGAGCTTTGGAAGTGACATAGGAGACTAGGGCATATGAGCTTTGAGTTGCTCGCTCGTCTGAGCGCCCTAGGTCTGATCCGAGGATTGCCCAAGCTCAAGTTTGAGAAGAATTTAGTTTGCGCTCCTTGTCGACATGGAAAAATGATTGCCGCTTCGCATTCGCCAGTCACCACAGTGATGACTGAACAACCCGGAGAACTTCTCCATATGGACACTGTAGGTCCCTCTCGGGTTAGTTCTTTAGGCGGCAAGTGGTATGTATTAGTTATTGTCGATGATTTCTCTCGCTACTCTTGGGTCTTCTTTCTTGCCAGCAAGGATGAAGTGTTTTCTCACTTTCGGAGCTTGGCTTTGAGATTTTTTACTGAACTCCCTGGTGCATTGAAATTCATTCGAAGTGATAATGGCACTGAGTTCAAAAATAGTCTCTTTGTTGACTTTTGCATGGAGCATGGCATAGAACATCAATTCTCTGCTCCGCGGGTTCCTCAACAAAACGGTGTTGTTGAGAGGAAAAACCGCACTTTGGTTGAGATGGCTAGGACGATGCTTGATGAGCATAGGACTCCTAGAAAATTCTGGGCTGAGGCCATGAACACTGCATGTTACATCTCAAACCGTATCTTCTTGCGCTCAATTTTAAATTTGACATCTTATGAGCTACGTTTTGGGAGACAGCCCAAGGTTACTCATCTTCGAGTTTTTGGCTGTCGCTGCTTTATCCTAAAACGTGGTAACTTGGATAAATTTGAGTCGCGATCTTCTGACGGGATCTTTTTGGGTTACACTACTCATGGTCATTCTTATCATGTTTTTAATTTGGAAACTAACACTGTCATCGAGTCATGTGATGTGACTTTTGATGAATCAACCCCCTCTGTTAGTTCTGCTTTGGAACAGGCAAATGAACACGACATGGAACAGACCTTATTTGAAGAAGAAGATCCCGGAGTGTTGGACCGGAAACGGCGACCAGAGGGGGGTGAATGGGAGCTTTTAAAATTTCGGGCTAAAAACTTAGCCTTCGGTTCTGTTCTGTCTTCTGCGGAACAGGCTTCGAACACTACCTTCGAAGGTCTGGTTAGGAGGTACTTCGACAGCTCCGAACACAGGCTTCGCAGGAGCAAAAGTTCGAAGCCAAGAAGACTTCGCTCCACGAACAACCCTCGAAAATCTACTCTGCTAAGTCAGTGCAGGCTCCGCACACGAGGTGCTTCGAGCAGGCTTCGCACTTCACCCTTCGCAAGAGTGGACAGCCCTCTGAGGACTTCGACCAAGTACTTGGCGACAGCAACTGGTGCTGGGCTTCGTACACGAAGGTCTACACGCACACAAAACGGACCACGCTAAGGGCTTCGACACAAGAAGCACTACGGGAAAAGAACAGGGCTTCGCTAGTAAGCAGCGAGGTCTTGCCTCGTGTTACACAGAGCGACAGCACACTGAAAAACACACTTCGCACAAAACACCCTTCGCCTAGACAGGCTTCGGTGCACTAAAAACAAGCGAGGTATGTAATGCGAGCTCAAGCAAAAAGCACAGGAAAACAGGGCTTCGCCGCTTGAACAAGGAACACAAAATATATTGAACTCTGGATGAAAACCAGCGAGGTCTGTGTACAGGAGCTCAACAGTAAATGCTCAAAGTGTTCAATGTTACCTACCGAGCCCCCATATTTATAGCCCACGGCTTCATCCTAAGGAAGTGACTACATTACCCCTAGGGTTTACAAAAGATTTGTCTCTACAGAACTAAGGGGTACAAAAGGTAGTCCACCTTTATTTTGGAGGCTTCTCTGTCAGCTGCAGAGGGGACAGTGTCAGCCTTTTTCAGAACAGACAGTGTCAGCCTTTACAGTATTGACTTCTGGAACCTCCCTTCGCACCGGAGGGTGCGGTAGCTTCGGCGAGAAGCCTGCAGCCTGTTGGCCTTCGCTCCGCCGAAGAAGTCCTTCGATACAGTGACGGTTTTGAGCCGAAGCCGTCAAAGCCCCTTGGGCCTTCGCACCACCACCTCCGGAGTGGACCACCACGGCTTCGCAGCTACTCCTAGCTCGAACACCGTCCGTCCGTGTACCGAAGCCATGCATGGCCGAAGCACCACAAGTCATCCTCACTCCGAAGCCCCACCTTCGGAGTACCACCCTTCGAAGTCCCTCCTTCGTCCAAGGCCTCCGCATGAAGCATTCCATGAGCACTCCGTCGCAGTGCCTCTTCCCGAGCACACTCCTCGACGAGCCTCACCCGGACCATGCCTTCGATGCGCCTCGACTTCTGAGACCTTCGTCGGGCCACCTTCGAGTGTCTCCCTCCGGAGCACACTTCGAACACCTTGCCTCCGTAGAGGACTTGTTCCACCAACTCCGAAGTCACTCCATCCGGAGTACCTTCGAAGTGCCTCACCTCCGAGGACTTTGTCTCGGAGTACCTTCAGCCGGAGCCACGCTCCGCACTCTCTGCCTTCACCTGGCACGCCTCGACCCGAGGACCGACCCGGACCACCTTCGCAGCCATCGTGACGGAGCTCCCCGCTCCCCTGGCATCAAGCCTCCCGCTTGACCCAGGTTCACCTGGCTCGAACCTTGTCCGTCGCCTCCGAAGTCCCTGCGCACCACCGACAAGCAAACAAGTGTATCCAGTACTCCGGAGACCTCTCCGGGTTAGCAACCTTCGGTACACACTCCGGTGTACCGCCCAAAGTACCGAAGCCTACGGTACAAACCCAGTCATCGCGTACTGTCGGACCCCTCCGACAGGCACACTCCGCTGCACAGCTGCAGCAAGCAAACACCTCCGAACACCCTTCGGAGAAACACCTCCGAACACCCTTCGGAGAAACACCTCCGAACACCCTTCGGAGGTACCACCTCCGAAGCCCCTTCGGAGGTACCCTTCGAACAGAGGGTAAAATCCAGTCAATCACTCATCACAAAACACCGAAACCAACCCTTGGTTTCTCAATCTCCCCCTTGATGAGTGCATTGACAACCAAATCCAAGTTCAAGAAAATTTAAAAATTTCAGCACACAAGTGACCATAAAAACTCAGAAAAGAGCCAAAGCATGTCACTTGATTAAAGAATTTTTCTCCCCCTTTGAAAAAGAGTAAAAGCCCATTTGGCAAATCAGCCCATTTGGCAAATCTCCCCTTGATAAGAACTCCCCCTGAGTTAAGCAAATTTTTCTCCCCCTTTATGTCAAAAATCTCTCCCCCCTTGAAAATTATGCCTTCTTGCGGCAGAGAACATAGCAAACCTCTCCCCCTTTGGCAATGCAAGCATCAAGGAGCAATCAAAAGATGCAAAGCTTCGAAATGAATAGAATTGCAAAGACATATAATGCAAAAATATGCCAACAGTAGCATCAATGATCATGTGCTCAGCTCAATTTAACATTCTATGAAACAAGATGGTGGCATGTGATTTTGTCATTTGTGAGATAAAAGCATCACCACTTAATCATAGCAGCTAGTCATGTGAAGGCAAGGACTGCGCAAAGCTAACAATTTCTACCCTAGACAGACAATTCTTGTTCAAAAGGAGCTTTGAAAGCAAACTTGATGAGCCATTAAATTTGTTGTTCTTTTCTTAATGCCAGGGGTTATTTGTTTGTCCACCTTATACTTTCCAATCAAGCCAAGCCTAGGCAAGAAAGCCATCTGAAGCTTAAGGCGGTGATTTTGGCATACACTACACTATCCCAGTTCAGACCAATGTGCAATGGTAAGCAGTCTAGAATAGAGTAGTGCGACAAACAAACCCTCCTGGATCTTTTCATTGAAACCAGGCAAATCATGGATTTTTGATTTTGATTTTGATTTTGATGAATTAAATATTTTGATGAGTATCCATGAATAAAGAACACATTTTTCAAGTTGCATATTTTAGCATCCAAGGAACAGTGTCTTGCTGTCAAGTAGATAAAAGATAGCTAAAAGCAGTCCAGTCTAAACAAGCTAGATGCAAGATTGTGCGGTGAGCAAGTTTTGAGTTTAGAAAATAAAACATCATGCACAATCAATGTTCCAGACATATTTCATAGAGCTGAGCTGTCATGATTTCTTTGAATTAAAAGCAGGCATATAATAGCAAAAGATGTAAGTGCAATCCCACACATAATGAGCATATGCAAGACAATTAAAATCAGCTCCCCCTCACAAAATGCCGTAGGGATGACAAATACCAAGTTCCCCACGCAAGTAAGCAAATCGAGAAGCATCGAGGGGTTTTGTAAAAATGTCGGCAAGCTGGTGTTGGGTATCAACATATTGAAGTTCAATATCACCCTTCTCATTGTGATCTCTGAGAAAATGATACCGTACATCAATGTGTTTGGTTCTGGAGTGCTGAACCGGGTTGTTTGCAATACAAATAGCACTAGTGTTATCACAGAAAAGTGGAACACTCTTATAATCTAACCCGAAATCCCGCAAAGTGGAAACCATCCACAAAATCTGAGAGCAACAGCTAGCTGCAGCAACATATTCGGCCTCAGCCGTCGATTGTGCAACACTAGACTGTTTGCGGGAAGACCAGCAAACCAGAGACGTACCCAGAAAATGACAAGTACCAGAGGTACTCTTCCTATCAATTCTACACCCAGCAAAATCCGCATCTGAATAACCTCGAAGACATAAAGATGAAGACGCTGAATACCATATGCCAAATTCAAGGGTGTGTTTGAGATGTAGCAAGCAGTGTTCATGGCCTCAGCCCAGAATTTTCTAGGAGTCCTATGCTCATCAAGCATCGTCCTAGCCATCTCAACCAAAGTGCGGTTTTTCCTCTCAACAACACCATTTTGTTGAGGAACCCGCGGAGCAGAGAATTGATGTTCTATGCCATGCTCCATGCAAAAGTCAACAAAGAGACTGTTTTTGAACTCGGTGCCATTATCGCTTCGAATGAATTTTAATGCACCAGGGAGTTCTGTGAAAAGTCTCAAAGCCAAGCTCCGAAAGTGTGAAAACACTTCATCCTTACTGGCAAGAAAGAAGACCCAAGAGTAGCGAGAGAAATCGTCGACAATAACTAAAACATACCACTTGCCGCCTAAAGAACTAACCCGAGAAGGACCTACAGTGTCCATATGGAGAAGTTCTCCGGGTTGTTCAGTCATCACTGTGGTGACTGGCGAATGCGAAGCGGCGATCATTTTTCCATGTCGACAAGGAGCGCAAACTAAATTCTTCTCAAACTTGAGCTTGGGCAATCCTCGGATCAGACCTAGGGCGCTCAAACGAGCGAGCAACTCAAAGCTCATATGCCCTAGTCTCCTATGCCACTTCCAAAGCTCAGAAGTCGAATGTGCAACAAGACAATGAGAAGAACCAGATGACTCTGAAAAATCAGCTCCAAAGACTCTCCCAACCCTAAAGATCTTACACACCACAACGCCATCAGAATTGAGCACTTGCGAAGTATCGCGATGAAATCGCACTTCGAAGCCCTCATCAAGCAACTGAGATACAGACAGCAAATTGTATCCCAGGTTTTCAACCAAAGCAACATCTTTGAGAGTGAAGTTCGCGTTAATTCTTACCACACCTTTACCTTTCACTCTACTCCTTCGATTGTTTCCGAAGGTGATATGTTCCCTTTGCTTGGTTGTAGTGAGGCTGGAGAACCATGCTGCATCTCCGGTCATGTGGCGCGAACAACCGGAGTCCATGATCCACGTGCCCTCCAAGCCTCGACCTGTCGCCTACACATGATAAAAACGTCTCGATCGCTCAGTGCTGGGGTGAGTAAAATAATGACGAGGCATCCAGCACTGAGTGACACGAGTAGTAGGCACAGTAAAAGTAGACGGTCTACGCACATAAAACTCAGAATGATGCGAAGTGCGAGGTCTACCTACATGCAAAGAACGCAAAGCATGTCGAGGTCTCCTATTCTGACGAGGTACAAAGATACTCGCCCGAGGTCTACCACCATATGGAACATGGTGAACACCTCGAGGAGCAAAACCTCTCCGGGAAGCACGAGGAGCCTCAAAAACAGGACGAGAGTAAAACTCAGACTCATGCATACCTAAAGATGGGTAATGCATGTCCTGATAGCTCATCGCCTGTGCACGTCGCTCATCCTTGATGCGACGGAAACAGAAACCAATCAAATGACCCGCCCGCTGACAATAAGAACAGTGAAACACTCTCCTGGGGGCACTCTCATGGGTCACAGGAGCAACTCTCACAGGCTCCTTGGGTTTCTTCTGTGTGGTTTTCTTGGGAGGATTTTTCTTGATAGGAGGAGTGGTTTTCTTTGGTGGATGGGTAGGTTTTTTGGCTGATGGGGTGTCCAACAGAGCTCTCTCTTTCTCTAGGGTGGTGGGAGAGGTAAAAACAGTTTTGGTCTTACTGTCTGAAGCTATCCTCTCAAAACCCAAACCTAGAGCTACCCCGGCTCTGTCAGCACACAACTTGGTCTTGGCCAAGAGCAAATCCATCCTACCCTTTCCCTCAGTGCATTTATTAACCACGGAAAGAAGGTATTCATTTTCAGACATGAGATTCTCCGCTCGCTCTCTAGCAGTGCCTAGCTGGTCCTTAAGGGTAATGCAAGTGTCACAAACAGGTTGCACATCCTTAGAACTACCGGCCCTCTCCAATCTAGCCTCCAAATCATGAACATGCTTATCACATAAATTAATGCTATCGCGTAATAAAGAGCAGTTCATGCAATCAATAACATCATGAGGTCTAGAATCCACCTCCAAAAGCTGCTTCTGTGCAGTCTCAAGCTCAGAAAGAGTTTGAGCATGAACAGAACGCAACTGAGCAAGCTCACTCATGACAACAGAACAGGACTCACATTCAGCATCATCAAACTTAGACTTAAGCATGGCATATTCAGTAGAAATAGTTTCTAGTCTAAGTCTAAGGTCTTTTCTTTCTCTAGCGGCTTGCACAAGTAATCTATCCTGACCTAGAACTACTTCATTCAGCTCATCTAATTTAATTAGTAGCTGGTCAGATGATAGGTTTACCTCAGATGAGTCAAGCTCATCGCCGCTGTGATCGCTGTCGGCCATGAAGCAAAGGCCGGTGAAGTCACGTCCCTTCTTGTCCTTCTTGTCCTCCTTCCTTGGGGACTCCTCCTCCTCAGAGCTCGACTCCTCAGTTGAGGAAGTGTCGATGTCGCTGAGAGCAGCAACAAAAGCTCTGGAAGCGGCCTTGGCTACTTTCTTAGCCATCTTGCCGCGCTTGCCCTTCACAAAGGGCTTCCTCTCCTTTTTGTGGTATTTAGGGCGGTCACTCTCATCTCTCTTCTTGACCTTGGGGCAATTTGCCTTAATGTGAGAGGTGTCGCCGCATTCATAGCAGCCACTAAAACCACTTCTCCTCTGATCCCGTCTCTCATGATGAAAGCGGGTGAACCTCCGGGCAATGAGAGCAAGCTCATCATCAGCTAGAGTGTCCACCTGCTCCTTTGTGACGGAGACCAGGGAGGACAAAGCAAAACCATCTGCAAGAACACAAGTGCCTGATGTGCTTGGTTCTGCAGTGGTGCCACGGCTAGTGCTAGAAACCAATGCCAATGGCTGTGGCAAAGAGCTTCTGTGCACTGCAAGAGATGCCTTGGCAATCTCTGTGGACTTCAGCTTGCTAAAGAGTTCATCACAGGTTAGAGTGTCATAGCCTGTGGACTCCTCAATGCTGGATATCTTCACTTCCCATATGCTACGGTCAAGAGCATAGAGAAGCTTGATAGCCCTATCATGATCACTGTAAGCAAGCGTCCCGTTGGATCGCAAGTTACTCACTATCGCGTCAAAGCGAGAAAACATGGCATCTATAGATTCACCAGGTGCCTGCACAAACAGCTGATACTGTTGATTGTAGGTGCTTTGGCGCCTGGCCTTGATCTGAGCAGAGCCCTCATGAAAGACAGTGAGTGTTGTCCAAATTTCCCTAGCAGTCCTAAGGTGCTGCACCCTGTCAAACTCACTCCGACTCAAACCAATGAACAGTATGTTCCTTGCCTTCGAGTTGGCAATATACTGATCTTTTTCAGTTTGAGTGGTGCGGGTATCAGGGATGGAGTATTGTGAGTCCACAATCTCCCAAATTGCATTTCCTTGGCTTAACAAGTAAGCCTCCATGCGCACCTTCCAGTATGCAAAATCTGTCCCATCGAACAGAGGAATTTTACTGCCTCTATCCATGTCGCCTAAAGATCACAAAACCGGTTAAGGTCAACTGGTGATCTTAACCAAGCTCTGATACCAATTGTTGGACCGGAAACGGCGACCAGAGGGGGGGTGAATGGGAGCTTTTAAAATTTCGGGCTAAAAACTTAGCCTTCGGTTCTGTTCTGTCTTCTGCGGAACAGGCTTCGAACACTACCTTCGAAGGTCTGGTTCGGAGGTACTTCGACAGCTCCGAACACAGGCTTCGCAGGAGCAAAAGTTCGAAGCCAAGAAGACTTCGCTCCACGAACAACCCTCGAAAATCTACTCTGCTAAGTCAGTGCAGGCTCCGCACACGAGGTGCTTCGAGCAGGCTTCGCACTTCACCCTTCGCAAGAGTGGACAGCCCTCTGAGGACTTCGACCAAGTACTTGGCGACAGCAACTGGTGCTGGGCTTCGTACACGAAGGTCTACACGCACACAAAACGGACCACGCTAAGGGCTTCGACACAAGAAGCACTACGGGAAAAGAACAGGGCTTCGCTAGTAAGCAGCGAGGTCTTGCCTCGTGTTACACAGAG
This sequence comes from Zizania palustris, assembly GCA_019279435.1. Classification (NCBI taxonomy): domain Eukaryota; kingdom Viridiplantae; phylum Streptophyta; class Magnoliopsida; order Poales; family Poaceae; genus Zizania; species Zizania palustris. The sequence goes on from JAAALK010000287.1 coordinate 9,416,202, forward strand.
CGACAGCACACTGAAAAACACACTTCGCACAAAACACCCTTCGCCTAGACAGGCTTCGGTGCACTAAAAACAAGCGAGGTATGTAATGCGAGCTCAAGCAAAAAGCACAGGAAAACAGGGCTTCGCCGCTTGAACAAGGAACACAAAATATATTGAACTCTGGATGAAAACCAGCGAGGTCTGTGTACAGGAGCTCAACAGTAAATGCTCAAAGTGTTCAATGTTACCTACCGAGCCCCCATATTTATAGCCCACGGCTTCATCCTAAGGAAGTGACTACATTACCCCTAGGGTTTACAAAAGATTTGTCTCTACAGAACTAAGGGGTACAAAAGGTAGTCCACCTTTATTTTGGAGGCTTCTCTGTCAGCTGCAGAGGGGACAGTGTCAGCCTTTTTCAGAACAGACAGTGTCAGCCTTTACAGTATTGACTTCTGGAACCTCCCTTCGCACCGGAGGGTGCGGTAGCTTCGGCGAGAAGCCTGCAGCCTATTGGCCTTCGCTCCGCCGAAGAAGTCCTTCGATACAGTGACGGTTTTGAGCCGAAGCCGTCAAAGCCCCTTGGTCCTTCGCACCACCACCTCCGGAGTGGACCACCACGGCTTCGCAGCTACTCCTAGCTCGAACACCGTCCGTCCGTGTACCGAAGCCATGCATGGCCGAAGCACCACAAGTCATCATCACTCCGAAGCCCCACCTTCGGAGTACCACCCTTCGAAGTCCCTCCTTCGTCCAAGGCCTCCGCATGAAGCATTCCATGAGCACTCCATCGCAGTGCCTCTTCCCGAGCACACTCCTCGACGAGCCTCACCCGGACCATGCCTTCGATGCGCCTCGACTTCTGAGACCTTCGTCGGGCCACCTTCGAGTGTCTCCCTCCGGAGCACACTTCGAACACCTTGCCTCCGTAGAGGACTTGTTCCACCAACTCCGAAGTCACTCCATCCGGAGTACCTTCGAAGTGCCTCACCTCCGAGGACTTTGTCTCGGAGTACCTTCAGCCGGAGCCACGCTCCGCACTCTCTGCCTTCACCTGGCACGCCTCGACCCGAGGACCGACCCGGACCACCTTCGCAGCCACCGTGATGGAGCTCCCCGCTCCCCTGGCATCAAGCCTCCCGCTTGACCCAGGTTCACCTGGCTCGAACCTTGTCCGTCGCCTCCGAAGTCCCTGCGCACCACCGACAAGCAAACAAGTGTATCCAGTACTCCGGAGACCTCTCCGGGTTAGCAACCTTCGGTACACACTCCGGTGTACCGCCCAAAGTACCGAAGCCTACGGTACAAACCCAGTCATCGCGTACTGTCGGACCCCTCCGACAGGCACACTCCGCTGCACAGCTGCAGCAAGCAAACACCTCTGAACACCCTTCGGAGAAACACCTCCGAACACCCTTCGGAGGTACCACCTCCGAAGCCCCTTCTGAGGTACGCTTCGAACAAAGGGTAAAATCCAGTCAATCACTCATCACAAAACACCGAAACCAACCATTGGTTTCTCACGGAGAATTCGAGGATGAACCCCTGCTACCCTCGACATCGACCCCCGAAGCTGACCCCGCTTCAACTACTTCGGCACGAGGTCCCGAAGCGACTACCTCAACATCGGTCATCTTGGACCACTCCAACGCACAAGTTGAGGGGGAGACTGCATCCCGCCGTGAGGCTCCACACCATGTTCAAAGGATGCATCCTCCAGAGCAGATCATTGGTGAGCTTGATCAAAGGGTAACACGTTCTCATGCTCATTTCGTTGCTTCTTTCGAGCCCTTAGATGTTAGTCATGCACTTTCTGATTCTAGATGGATCAATGCCATGCATGAGGAACTTGAAAATTTTGAGAGAAATCAAGTCTGGACTTTAGTTGATCCTCCACCAAATGTTCACTTCATTGGAACAAAATGGATTTTCAAAAATAAACAAGGGGAGGATGGGACTATAGTTAGAAACAAGGCTAGACTTGTAGCTCAGGGCTTTTCTCAACTAGAAGGGATTGATTTTACTGAAACTTTTGCACCTGTTGCTCGCCTTGAGGCCATTAGGATTTTGCTTGCCTTTGCGACATCCCGGGGATTCAAACTCTATCAAATGGATGTCAAAAGTGCTTTTCTTAATGGCTTCATAGGCGAAGATGTTTATGTAAAACAACCCCCTGGTTTTGAAAACCCCAAGTACCCACATAAAGTCCTTAAACTTCATAAGGCTCTTTATGGACTCAAGCAGGCGCCTCGGGCGTGGTATGACAGACTTAAGTCTTTTCTGCTTGAGCGAGGGTATTTGATGGGCTCTGTTGATAAAACACTGTTTACTCTCAAGCATGACAAAGATTTCCTCCTAGTTCAGATTTATGTGGATGATATCATCTTTGGTGGCTCTTCTCATGCTTTGGTTGCCGAGTTTGCAGATACCATGAGCAGGGAATTTGAAATGTCAATGATGGGCGAGCTTACATTTTTCCTTGGTTTGCAAATCAAGCAAAGCAAACAAGGTACTTTCGTCCACCAGACGAAGTACACCAAGGACCTGCTCAAGAAGTTCGACATGTCCGATGCGAAGCCCCTCGCCACTCCAATGGCTACATCTGTAGCATTGGATTTTGACGAAGATGGAGAAGCCGTAGATCAGAAGGAGTTCCGGAGCATGATCGGCTCCCTTCTCTACTTGACTGCCACGAGGCCGGACATACACTTTGCAGTGTGTTTGTGCGCTCGTTTTCAGGCTTCACCACGAGCTTCGCACCGCCAAGCGGTAAAGTGCATCCTAAGGTATCTCAAACACACCCTTGAATTTGGTATATGGTATTCAGCATATTCATCTTTATGTCTTCGAGGTTATTCCGATGCGGATTTTTCTGGGTGTAGAATTGATAGGAAGAGTACCTCTGGTACTTGTCATTTTTTGGGTACTTCTCTGGTTTGCTGGTCTTCCCGCAAACAGTCTAGTGTTGCACAATCAACGGATGAGGCCGAATATGTTGCTGCAGCTAGCTGTTGCTCTCAGATTTTGTGGATGGTTTCCACTTTGCGGGACTTCGGGTTAGATTATAAGAGTGTTCCACTTTTCTGTGATAACACTAGCGCTATCTGTATTGCAAACAACCCGGTTCAGCACTCCAGAACCAAACACATTGATGTACGATATCATTTTCTCAGAGATCACAATGAGAAGGGTGATATTGAACTTCAATATGTTGATACCCAACACCAGCTTGCCGACATTTTTACAAAACCCCTCGATGCTTCTCGATTTGCTTACTTGCGTGGGGAACTTGGTATTTGTCACCCTTACGACATTTTGTGAGGGGGAGCAGTTTTAGATGGATGTGCATTTGCTAATTGTGTTGAAATTGCATTTACATCTTTTGCACTTATATGCCTGATTATAATCCATGACATCATGACAACTCAGCTCTCTTTAATTTATCTGAAACATTCATGTGCATGATGCTTTCTTTTCAAAATCAAATCGTGCTCACTGCTTAGTCTTGAATCTAGCATGTTTAGGCAGGACTGCTTTAGCTATCTTTTATCTGCTTGATAGAAAGACACTGTTCATTGGATGCTAAAAATTGCAACTTGAAAATTTGTTCTACATTTTCATGGATATTCATAAAGTGCCCAACAATTGGTTCAGTTAGTTAAAATCAAAAACTCCATGATTTACATGCGTTAAATGCAAAGATCCAGGTGGGTTTGTTTGTCGCACTACTCTATCCTAGACCGCTTACCATTGCACTTCGGTCTGAACTGGGATAGTGTAGTGTGTGCCAAAATCATTGCCTTAAGCTTCTTATGGTTTTCATGCCTAGGCTTGGCCTGATTGGAAAGTATAAGGTGGACAAACAAATAACCCCTAGCATTAAGAAAAGAACAACAAAATTCTTTGATCATCAAGTTTGCTTTCATTGCTCCATTTGAACTAGACTTGTCTGTCTGGAGTAGAAATTGACTAGCTTTGCGCAGTCCTTGCTTTTACTTGTCTAGTTTCCTTGACTAAGTGGTGGTGCTTTTATTTCAAAAATGATCAAATCACATGCTTCATCATGTTTTTAGAGAATGTTAATTTGAGCTGAGCCCATGATCATTGGTGTTATTGTTGGCATATTTTTGTTTCATATGTCTTTGCAATTCTGCTCATTTCGAAGCTTTGCATCTTTTACATGCTCCTTGATGCTTGCATTGCTAAAGGGGGAGAAATTCCTCAAGGGGGAGAGACTTTGCTTCGTTCTCTGCCGCAAGGGGGTATAATTTCCAAAGGGGGAGAAAACTTGACATAAAGGCTCTTTGTTGCCAAAGGGGGAAAACTTAAGTCAGGGGGAGTTTTTATTGCCGAAGGGGCTTTTAACTCTTTGAGAAAGGGGGAGGAAAATTCTTTTATCAAGTGACATGATTTGGCTCTTTTCTGAGTTTTTATGGTCACTTGTGTGCTGAAAGTTTTTAAAATTTTCTTGGATTTAAAGTTGGTTGTCAATGCACTCATCAAGGGGGAGATTGAGAAACCAAGGGTTGGTTTCGGTGTTTGTGATGAGTGATTGACAGTCTTTTTACTCTCTGTTCGAAGGGTACCTCCGAAGGGGGTTCGAAGGTTGGACCTCCGAAGGATGTTCGGAGGTGGTCTCACCGAAGGGTGTTCGGTGGTTTGGTTGCTGCAGCTGTTGCAGCGGAGTGTGCCTGTCGGAGGGGTCTGACAGTACACGATGACTGGGTGTGTACCGAAGGCTTCGGTACTTTGGGCGGTACACCGGAGTGTGTGCCGGAGGTTGCTAACCTGGAGAGGTCTCCGGAGTACTGGAAACACTTGTCTGTTTGTCGGTGGTGCGCATGAGGACTTCGGAGGCGACGGACGAACGTAGCAGGTGAACCTGGGTCAAGCGGGATGCTTGATGCCAGGGGAGCGGGGAGCTCCGTCACGGTGGCTGCGAAGGGGGTCCGGGTCGGTTCTCGGGTCGAGGCGTGCCAGGTGAAGGCAGAGTGTGCGGAGCGTGGCTCTAGCTGAAGGTACTCTGAGACAAAGTCCTCGGAGGTGAGGCACTTCGAAGGTACTCCGGAAGGAGTGACTTCGGAGTTGGTGGATCAAGTCCTCTGCGGAGGCAAGGAGTTCGAAGTGTGCTCCGGAGGGAGACATTCGAAGGTACCCGACGAAGGTCTCAGAAGTCGAGGTGCATCGAAGGCATGGTCCGGGTGAGGCTCGTCGAGGAGTGTGCTCGGGGAGAGACACTGCGACGAAGGGCTCAAGGAATGCTTCGTGCGGAGGCCTTGGACGAAGGAGGGACTTCGAAGGGTGGTACTCCGAAGGTGGGGCTTCGGAGTGTGGAAGGCTTCGGAGCGAGGCTAGCTCCGGAGTGTAGTTGTCTTGTGGTGCTTCGGCCTGCATGGCTTCGGTACACGGATTGACGGAGTTCGAGCTGGGTGAAGCTGCGAAGCCGTGGTGGTCCACTCCGGAGGTGTTGGTGCGAAGGCCCAAGGGCTTTGACGGCTTCGGCTCAAAACCGTCACTGTATCGGAGACTGACTTCGGTGAAGCGAAGGCCATCTGGCTCAAGGCTTCTCGCCGAAGCTACCGCACCCTCGCGTGCGAAGGGAGGCTGCAGAAGGTCAAAGACTGCAAAGGCTGACACTGTCTGCTCTGCAAAAAGCTGACGATGTCCCCTCTGCAAAGCTGACAGAGAAGCCTCCAGAATAAAGGTGGACTACCTTTTGTACCCCTTAGTTCTGTAGAGACAAATCCTTTGTAAACCCTAGGGGTAAAGTAGTCACTTCCTTTGGGTGAACTGTGGGCTATAAATATGGGGGCTCGGTAGGTAACATTTAACACTTTGAGCATTTACTGTTGAGCTCCTGTAGCCACATACCTCGCTGTATTCATCCAGAGTTCAAATATTTTTGTGTTCCTTGTTCAAGCGGCGAAGCCCTGCTTCTTTGTTCTTTTTGCTTGAGCTCGTGTTACATACCTCGCTAGTTATAGTGCACCGAAGCCTGTCTAGGCGAAGGGTGTTTTGTGCGAAGTGTGTTTTTCAGCGTGCGTTCGCTCTGTGTAACTTGAGGCCAGACCTCACAGATTACTAGCGAAGCCCTGATCGAAACCCGTTTTGCTTCTTGTGTCGAAGCCCGTAGCGAAGTCCGTTTGTGTGCGTGTAGACCTTCGTGTACGAAGCCCAGCACCTGTTGCTGCTGCCAAGTACTCGGTCGAAGTCCCCAGTAGGGTGTCCACTCTTGCGAAGGGTGAAGTGCGAAGCCTGCTCGAAGCACCCTGTGTGCGGAGCCTGCACTGACTTAGCAGAGTAGATTTTCGAGGGTTGATAGTGGAGCGAAGTCTTCTTGGCTTCGAACTTTTGGACCTGCGAAGCCTGCGTTCGGAGCTGTCAAAGCACCTCCGTACCAGACCTCCGAAGGTAGTGTTCGAAGTTTGTTCCGCAGAAGACAGAACTGAAACCGAAGGCTAGTTTTTAGCCCAAAATTTTAAAAGCTCCCATTCACCCCTCCTCTGGTCGCCGTTTCCGGTCCAACAGAGGTTCTCTAAAGAGTCTACGTTCGAAGATATACTCCGAACTAGAGTTCGCCTCTATCCTTCGAACTTGTCCCAGTACTAAGCCGAAATTAGATGCTGGAAACCTTCGGCTAAATAGCCTGCCTTTGCCTTGTTACAGCAGTGACCCTGAGGATGAAGTATTTTCCCCCAACAGTAACATTAATGCATCCATATTAAAAATATACCAATCTACCTTGTGATGAACAGACTACCTAACATGTGATTACTTTGATCTATTAATATTTAGATTTTAGTCTGTATTGTACATGCTTTAGTAAGACCTACTTTGAGCCAAATATCACAATTGCACGCGAGCTATAAGGTGAAGACAATAGAAGTTTAATTTAATTATTTTACTAATTTATTTTTGTTATTCTACTCATCTATTGTAATTCATTTATAGTCTCAACAACGAACTCGGTGATGAACCTTCTTCGTAACATCAAGAGGGTAAGAACTTATTGAACAAGTACGATATATTATGTAAGAAAGTGTAGCTCATTATGGTATAATGATTTTGTATCTATGAGATAACTTTGAACGTTTGCTAAAAGTAGATGTGATCTTTGTGCTTAATATACTTTTAATTAGCATGTATGATGTTATGTTAATATTATAATTTTTTCTATTACAACACACCAGCACAAGAGTAAAAGATTGTAAGAAAGAGGAAAGCGAATCAAATCTTGAGAGTACCCGCATCTCAAATCTCAACTACACGGATAGAGCTTATATATCATAGTTGATGAACATGCGATAATCCATCGGAAAATATCTGTCAACTACCTACCGAGAACTTAAAAGTTACACACATTCCAACAACACCTGATCTTTCCAAGAAATATGATTATTGTGTGTCTACTTTCTAGAGCAAATTTAATTTTGACTTTTTAGCTAAAAAGGAAACATTTCGGCAAAACGGGCAATGAATTATGGATTGTATATAAAACTAAGTTTATAGTAATTATCTAATAGTACAAATGGATAAATTAAATATTGAAAGTTGAAAAAGTTTATTTTAAAAAGTTTTCTAAGAAATAGTAATAAATAAATTTCATAGAAATTATAGTATTTAGTTTGGAAAGAGTATGAGCGATAATTCATTGAACCGGAAATCTCATGTACTGAACCGGAAATCTAGTTCTTTCCTCTAAAAAGAAGATATTCTTTTCTTGATGGATGTGCAATTTATTCATTGATTTCTCCTGCCCATCATCAACAATGTTGCGTTGGCAGTTGCAACTCTAGAAGATATGCCGCTAAAAATATTTGCCAATTATTTGGCACTCAAGTTATAATTTTTTGTGGTCCACATTAATGCTATTTGAAATATAGTCATTGTATTGTGATGCCCTTAATATAATCAAACAAACACATAATTTAAATATTTAATTATCAAATATTCCTATTTTTGGTGAGATCATTGAATTTCCACTTTCTATGATCCTTATAGAAAAGCAAGCCGTTTTGAATATGATTTCAGATATTAAGAAGTTATTAATTAGTGTGTTGTTTTATACAATTTTTAATAAAATCTAAAATGATTTGTTTTTAATACGGGAGGGAAAACCAAATTGTCGGACCATTGAATTTCGATCAATCCTCCTATATTGTGATTGGTCATTCAACATTGCATGGGCAATATTGTTCGAATCGAGTCCGGGACCTGATCGATCGCCAAGATTGTTTGGCAAATTATTAAATTGAGATTGAGTGCCCTTGGTTGTTGGGCCACGTAACAGATCGTAAGAAATGACGTGTACTTATTTCTACTCCGATTAGATGTACATAATTTTTTTCTAGTCCGATTAGATGTACATAATTTTTTTCTAGTCCGATTAGATGTACTTGATTTTTTCTAGTCCGATTAGATGTACTTGATTTTTTCTAGTCCGATTAGATGTACTGTATCTATTAGAACAAAACTTACACATGTTTAAGAGATGAGAAATTTTACAGTATATGAGGAGGTACCAGGAGGTACCACATTTTTCAGTGTTAATTTTGGTACCTCCTGATATATGAGGTACCAAGAAGTACCAAAATTAACACTGAAAAATGTGGTACCTCTTGGTACCTCCTCATAGACTGTAAAATAGCCCTTAAGAGATAGCCAACGTTGGTGCGGTTGAACGACAGAAACAAAGGATTGAAAAACTTGCATTTAGTCTGCGTTGGTTGTTATGTCTGAGGTATACTCGTTCCGGTTTTGTTTTTTAATTTTCTACAATAGTAGTGTACATGGGCTAACGTTATGGTTAAATTAAAAGATAATAAATATGTTCAACTTGAAAATACATAATAAGATAAATTGAGTTTCACGTCAAAAAAGATTGGCGACAAGTTATTTATATTATTAAATTCATAGAAAATTACTTAAAAATAGTAGCATAGCAAATTCATGCAGCTTCCCAACTCTGATTGCACTCTGAATTTGTGCTATCTTAATTCTGACATATGATACTGTTTTTTCCTCCTTTTCTAATATGTGACACAAGATTTTTCTGTCATGTTAACATCATAAGACTGAACATAACAGGTGAGCTGAAGCGAAGAGCAAAATGGAGCTCCAGTTTCACTGTTTGTATAAAACCAAAAGAGAAACGGAGCGCCAAAAATATTTCTAAATAGTATGGAGTGAAAGCTGGGATGTATGATATGTTTTGTTTTGTGGCCATGGCATCATAGATGCAATGCAATGCAAAAGCAAGACAACTAAATAAGGATTGCAAATCAACAACTGTGTTGCATATGGATCGTTGCTCCAATTTTACTCATACCATTAGAAGTCACTCTAAATTACTCGTAAATTATCACTTAATGTAAAAATAATCGATATTCTATCATTCATTCTAGCATATTAAATAATCAAATTTATGAAACTAACCAATTACTCAATTAGATTATTGGGAAAATTACTCTGATGCCATTATAACTTTCAAAAATTGCTTACATGTCACTGCTAGTGACTGTGGTGACCACCATTTGTCATTGACACAACAATGACATATTGACAAACCGTAAAAATTATAATGACGTAGAAAAAATTAACCCTAGATTATTTAATAATTAACATTATATTATAATCTCAATTATTTTGAGCTATAGAGGGCCTACGAAAGATTCTGCACTCTAGCAAACAACAACATTTGTCCACTGAAGAATCAATATTATTAATATCCAGATTGATTAGGTCACATTCAAAATGCTGGAATAAGTCGAATAAACTTTGATGTTTTTCTTTATGACAACTTTGATGTTTCGCGATACCTTTTTTAGCTAAAGCTGCTTTGGTTATGATCATACATTCATACCAAAATTAATCTCTTTGAATCATCAAAAAAAACCATTGTCGATAGTAAAACCAGAAGTGGAATTTCAATCAATACATCTCCTAGGTATATGCATCAAGTCAATAAGGCAGGGCACAAAAATTTTCCATCGTCAAGGCTGTAAAAAGTCAATGAAACAAAAGTATTACATTCAATTGTACCATTCATAGTTACAAAAGTACAATGTTAACACAAAAGAGTGCATATCCATACAACCTTTGGTTCACTGTGGCAAGTTATTTCCTATATTTCAGTCGTAGAAATGTTTAGCAAAGCAGAATGAGGTTCCACTGCCACTAATACATCAATGTGCAAGGTAGGTCTTCACCCTTCACAAGAGGTTCTGAATTTGTGCCCCATTCTATTGAAGGAGGGGCAGTGGCTTGGAGGGTCTGTTTGGCTTGATTTTCTGAACTTTGTCTCCTGGTATGTCAAAATATCATAAAACACAAAAAGAAATATCGGTAACTACAGAAAACGATATGATAAGCATCAAAGCATATATCTTTCATGAGAGTTCCGTTATGTACCCTAAATCCACACCTAGAAATGCAAGCATAGAAGCAATCCTGAAGACGAAAAATGATGTTAATACATTATGAAAATTTTGTGTGATTGAACAGAATCTATATCACGACCAATTGCCTAATAGACTACTGAATACTCCATGTTTTCTGTTAGAAAAGAATGCAATAAAAATGTCTCCAGGAATTTATGGAAAATAAAATTGCAAAATAGCAGTTGAATATCAATAAACTAACAACAAACCATGAGCTTAACAATTTCCTACAACTAACCAACAAGCTCATACTAACATCAAACTACACATATGCTAGAGTAACAACTGCATAACAGTATTCCACCTTTCCCTAAATAACTAACAAACACCATGCATACATTCTGCATTTGAGTGTAGGTAACACTATATAGTTATCTACATGTTGAATTGGCAAGGTAGAAGCATTAGCAAAAGGCAGTATTATGGTACTGCAGCCAAAATAAAAAACTTTAGTCTAATGAAACCAATCGTTAAACAGCAGTTTGTTGTAGGGCTACTTATGTTGATATCATGTGAAAGATACGCTAAGTCTTAGAAACAATTGTTAATGTTCTCCATTTGAAATCGGTATCATTTCTGTAAACCTAGTGCAGCCTAATCCTTTACTGCCACTGTAGTATAGAGGTCACATACAAGATGTCATCAAAAGGAACTTGGAAACAATAAAACATGCGGACCATTTAGAAGATGTTATGAACATATCACAAACTCACCAAGGAGTAGATATCCTATCTTAGAGACCGATCAATATATGCACTCCAATGCTGGTCTTCTAACACAATCTTTGTAGCATATTTCAGTGCATTTACTTATGCTTGAGAATTTTATGGCAAGTAAGCTAGTTATACTAGAAAGCACAATTATCAGTATTCTAAAACCATCAATATTCTAATCCCAATAGCAAACTCACTTTCAGATCCTCCAAACAAACCAACATTCCTGCCATTGAAAATTTGCATAAGCTAGATAGCCTTTCCTACCATTGATAATGACGACATCGTTGCTTCCTCATTCGACAACACAAACTTTTTACAGTTCTTTCTAGATGCATAATTATTGTTATTGCAACATATTCATCCATTTGGCACATAAACCAACCAACACAACAGGGAGACAATGCACCGAAGCACACGCACACTAACCAGCCATCCCGCACAACCTAATGAAAGGAATAAACACACACTGGTCATTTAATCAGCATACTTAATGGTATCTTTCTAATTTCATATATCGATAATATATAGCACTCAATAAATAGAATAAAAATAAGGTGTAAACAAATACTAGCTCAACAATGGAAGTATGTCCTTTTATTATGATAGAGATTACCTAAGAATATGCATTAAGAATTGGTTTGTTCATTTCTTTCACGTCGCCAACAAAATCTAACAAATAAAAGGATCTTTGACCAAAATGGATTGTCACTCTCTCCAAGTATTGTTGGACATCCTCGACTATATACATTTGTAAATACAAAAGATCACCAATACTAGAAAGTAATTATGTTCCACTAGGCTAAAGAAAGTACATAATTCTGATTGTACCTCTTTGTTGGCACAATAATTAAATCAGATCTTGTGCTCTTTTCTACTTTTGATGTAGATATTTTTTTCTCTGACATTTGCACTTACCTACAAAGGAATAAAACCAAACTCACCACTTCAAATAAAATTATAGTAGGGTAGATGGATTTAAAATGTATGCAACCCCAAATTTAATTTGTACACAATGTACACTACGTAGTCATATCTGGCTAGTACAACATTGCAAAGTTGCAACCATATAAAGTGGTCCAACATGTGTTATGTACCAACCCATGAAAAACATACATAAGTATAGCATGTTGTTTAAATCAAAGCCCGGGAGTGGGCACTGTGTGCATATGAATGGAGGATATTGCCATATTACTTTTTAGGATGTGAGACCACAACATAAGACATTGGGTATCCAAAAGCAACAACTCCATGGTGAATCTTTTGCACAAAGTGAAATGTTTCTTGTGTGTGATTTATCCCTAATGAAGGTGTAGGACTCAAGCAGGCGACTAAGGGAGAGGGGGTAAATAGGCGCCTCAACAAATTCTTTCGAATTTATGGCCTTTTCTAAACACCCAACGTACCTCTAAATGAACAAGCGGAAGCAAATGAATTAACACAGCAAAATCCCAGAAAAAGCTAGTGCTATCACTCTGCTATCATATATGAAATAATGTGACAATCTGAGAGATCACAAGTACTGAGAATAATCTAGCTCTCAAAAACCAACCGATGTCTAGATTGAATAGATACCCATGCAAAGCACACAAGGTAGATTAAACTCTACTCACAGACCAGATGGACATATCGACAAGCATTTCAACATAACATAGTGATTCCATCAATTACAAGGGAAACATCCACAATTCACATACAGTTTAACAGATATGAGACAAGCACAAGATAAATGTCACGGTTCACATGCATTTAAATAAACACATGTCATGCACTTGTATCACATAGATAAAACAATGAATATTCAGTGCAAACTAAAAATAAACTTCTACAGATATTTAGATATTTAATCAGACACAGAATAATCAAAATAAATAAGTGCAGTTTCACGGGAATCGAAGAAAATTACTGTGCTTGTGTATCCACTGAATCCTGCACACGTTGCTTTAGAAACTTGCCATGAGCCGCACAGCGCGCCGCCACTGCACCAGCTATCCTGTCCCAGCGACCCAGCTTCTCGTGCCTCTGCCAAGAAACGCTCGCTTATTCCCTCGGCCACCTCATGCGCCATGAGCTCTCATCGAACTCCCAGGCACCCAGTGCCACTTTCCTCCTCCAGAAAACCAGGGAAAACCAGGAACAGGGATTCCCTAAGGAAACCAACTCCGGTTTTTCAGAGAAAGAGAAAACAGAAGGAAAACCAGTTCAACACAGAAGACAGGGTGAACGTCGGTGGCTGTTGCCCGTGCGTCGATAGAGAATAAATTGAACAGTGTGGTGGCTACATGAATAAATAGAGGAAACAAGGATAAAAACTATGGAAGAAGATAACTAAAAAGTAACCCAAATTTTTGAGAATTGGTAAAGTAATTTCAGAAAACGGGTACCAACCATAAAGGGTTAGGTGGTCTTTTATAGCTAATTTAAAAACAGGAAATGACTCAATTACCCCTACGGTTTTTTACAGACTCAAGGACATATATGGCTAAAATGTAAAATCCTATCTAAATGTAGTTTGTTCCGATTCGAAGCTTTCGTAGCAACGGCTTCTCTTTATGACCCTTTGATCTCGATCTGATGGTTTTGAGCCGAAACCAACAAAGCCCTCCAAATCGCCGACACATGTCACCAATCCGTGAACTTGACTGCCAGCAAGTCTCTCCCGCTCTGAATCCCTCGAGTCACCTTGTCACTTGCACTGGCCTCCCTTTCGCTGACTTGGTCAACATGTTGTCTCGATTATCCGTTTGTCCATGTCTTGCTCCATCTCCACGTGTACGCCTAAGATCTTCCTCAACTTCACCCAGCACCCTTGATCCTTTGACATCAAACTCCTCGCTTGACCCTGATCACCCACTGTTGACAATTGACTCACATCTCAACCCTGCACATGATGAGACAAGCAAAACACAAATCTCCATACAACACACATCTCAATGCACATTGATCCTATCGGTGAACCCAACCAGGCAAACACACACCCAAATACTGAACGTACGGGCAAACTTGTCAATCATTCATCACTAAAATAAAACCACAGTGCAAACCCCACTTGGTTTCTCAGAAGGTAAATTGCACATGTTTGGGACCGGGGTGAGGATGCTACCAATCCAAGCATATCCTAGATTGATTACCTATTGTTGTGCAAAGAGGTGGTGAGCTAGTGAGTAACAATTAATTGGTGGTGCAATACAAGAGTCATGACTTTCACTCAGTACTAGCAAATGGCAATGGCAGATATCTTCTATGAGAAAAAAATAATTATAATCTCAACAGATCTGACTAGAAGATAAAATTTACCATGTGGCAAGGCAACAAATCGAATGTTGCTGATCTGGAGAAACAAGTCATTACTTTAGGTGCAATTCCACCTGCAAAAGCTTCAATAATCCATAGCAAGTAGATATCTTCTATGAGCAAAAAAAATAATTACAATATCAACAGATTTGGACAAGAAGATAAAATTTATCAGGTGGTAGGGCAGCAAACTGAATGTTGTTGAACTGGAGAAACAAGTCATTACTTTGGGTGCAATTCCACATGCAAAAGCTTCAACAATCCATAACAAGTAGATATCTTCTGCGAGCAAAAAAAATAGTTACAATCTCAGTAGATCTGGACAAGAAGATAAAATTTATCAGGTGGCAGGGCAGCAAACTGAATGTTGCTGTAGTGGAGAAATAAGTCATTGCTTTGGGTGCAATTCCACTACTAGAAGCTTCAACAATCCATAGAAAGGTTCCTGGTGGTGGCTCGGTTACCTTAGAAACTGACCGGTAAGCATTGCACCAATAAAAAATCAGGCAGGCAACAGTGTAGGCTCATAATGAATAGATCACATTTGTCATTCTCCACTCGCCAACACCAGTACAACACGCAACACGGTAGTAGATCCAAGCGATGGCCGTGAGGGCAGAGCTACCTGAATTGAAGTTAAAAAAACATAGTAGATGACAACATGATTCAATCAAGGATGCAACCTGCCAAGCTAATATGTGCCTTAAAATGTTAAAAATAAAGGGTGACATCATCCATCCCCCTCCTTTTATTCCATCGTTATCTGCATAATTGATGGCACAATTGGTTTGGTGATATTGTTTTCATTCTAAGCATATGGACATGGACTTCCACTTCCTCCCATTGTAGATTCCGGTGTTTATCCTCTCAGATCCATAGAAGCAAACACCCATCACCCATGCTACCCAACCAAATGTACACACAAATTCACAAAATGGGAATTGTCGAGAACTTAAGAGATCGAGGGTACCTTGAAAAGCTCAAAGATGACCTCAGTCCCTCTCCTCTCCTTGTGCTTTGGGCTGCCCATTTGCCTCACGCAATTCAACGAGCAGGTCGTGCGCTCACCGTACACTTAGCGCTAGAAATGTGTTGCGCGCCTTCTGACGTGTGCCGCCACATCGCATGTTCCAGGAAGGAGGTGGGCATGCATTGTGGGTGTAGGTGCAAGGCAGGGAAGTGGTGACACAACAATGTGTTAAGGGTGGGGGCGACACCTTGCATTCGGTGGGGTGCGTGGCATTGCGCCGTCATGTCACACGTGCCAGGAAGGAGGTTGGTGTGCATTGTGGGGGAAGGCGCAAGGCGGGGAAGGGGCGGTGCGGCGACGTGCGAAGGGTGGGGGTGACACCTTGCGTCAGGTGGGGTGCACGGCGTGGAATAGATTTACCCTAGTGTCGTGGTAAATTTAATTATTTTTCACCCTCTTCGTTGCCACTTGCTCAAATGCCACCCTCTTCGTTGCCTTCAATTTTTTGCCACCCTCTTCGTGGACAAATTAATTTTTACCACTTTTCGTCCAGTTGGCACCACGTCACCTCCCACATCAGCGTTTTTGCCACGTCACCCTACCACGTCATCGTCTTCCTCCTCCTCTTCCTCTCTATCTCCTCTACTCCTCCCAACTTCTCCCGCCGCCCCCACATTCAGGCGCTCCACCGCCGTCGGCCACGCATGCCCGCGCCACAGCCCCCGCCACCCCCGCGCGCTGCATCTCATCATTGGCTGCGGTGTGCGGGCGCTATGGCGCGAGCATGCATGGCTGGTGGGGGCGGAGCGTGAGAGTGCAGGGACAGTGGCCGCTGGGAATAAAGGTGAGGGCGGAGCGTGGGGATGGCGACGACGGCGAGTGACCGACGGAGACGGTGGCAGTGACAGGCGGCCGATGGTGAGGGCCAATGACGGCGACGGCAGGGGGGTTGCAACGGCAGCAGGAGTAGGGGAGAGAGGAAGAAGATGATGACATGGCAAAAAAACGCTGATATGAAAGGTGACATGGCGCCAACCGGACGAAAAGTAGCAAAAAATTAATTTGCCCACGAGGAAAGTGGAAAAAATTGAAGGCATCAAAGAGGATTACATTTGAGCAAGTGGCAATGAAGAAAATAACAAATAGTTAAATTTCCCCTAGTCGTGCGTGTAGGTTGGAGAGGAGATTAGATTAGAGCGAATGGTTAGGATTGTAAGATTAGATTGTAAGATTAGCTAGCGAAGGGCTCTAACAGATGGATGGTAAACACTGATTAATGACACCTAGTAAGTAAGAACATGTTCAAAACGTCATCAATCCCACTCTAATCAACTCACACCAGATGACAATCGCAGGCTCAAAATGATTTGGAAGGGAGAGAGCTCGAGAAAATTAATTAACGGGCTTGTAAGGGAGTTTTGTACAAAAAATGGCACTCACACCTCCTAAAAAAGTCGAACCGAAACTTCCAGTCGAGCAAAGAAAATCCCAACCCGAGAGCATAAGTTTTGAAAAAAAACAGATTTTTCAGCCATTCATAAGATTAGTTTAGAACTGAAACTGTCGTTCTCTTTTATTTCAACACATTGCCAACGTATAATATATTCAACACTTGATCAAAGCATTGGTCATTTTTAGTCATGTCATTAATCACCAGAATTCTCTTCAGGGATCTAGATGCATTTCCGTTGTTCTGATGTTTTCATATATGATTCTAGGGGAAGTTATTGTGACCAAATAGGCATAATCATTATCTTCAAAATTCCCAAAATAATCCGTGACAAAATAATCCACTTAATGTCATTTTCTCCTTATATTTTCCCAGAAAGTTTTAATACTGTTTTTAGTGACATCTACATTTAGGTTTCTTCTCAAGTTTTTCCCACGGATTTCTTCTAAAGATTACAATAAGCAAAATTGATCAAAGGTAGTGTTAGAAATAGAATTTCAAATAATAAATTTTCCTTGTAAATTACGCCGAACGTGGATTCCTTCCAGCACATGGATGAACCATGAGTACCGTAGGCAGCCTACGTATGGCCCGCGGATGCAATCTCATATGATCTTTGTCAATTTCCATGCAAACAAAGCCGAGATGACATGAGACAGCGCATAATCCAAGCAACTGAGTTAAGACTTAAGAGATGTGAAACGCTAAACAACCCTGTTCCATGATAATTCCATCTTGTACAACCTAGAGTCCGCAATAGATAATTAGTCTGTCCTTTTTAGATAATGGATTAAAATGGCTACATATTCTGAAATTTTCACTGTTCCATGGCACCTTGTCACACAGAAAAGCGTGACCATGTTTGCCTTCAGAACATGAAAGAGTTGCCACGAGAATTGAGAATAGGGAAGCTTCACAGGAGGATGCACCAAAATTACCAAGGTGGTGACAAAAATGGTCAAGTTGATCACGAAACAAAGTGAAATTTTATCCTTGCCCCAGATAAGCCTGAATATGTTTCTGCTAGCCCCTGCATTTATCAGAGAGCTCTTGTTCTTCAGCATCGCCTCTTGGGCCATCCTCAAACATCACAATAAGCCGGTTTAGTTCACAGAAATGTTAAATCATTTTGTGAGCCATAATAATACTAGAGCAGAAGGGTTATGTAATGTACTACACTATTGTTCCGATTTATGAGTTCGAAAGTGTAGTAAATGCAAAAAACACTAAATGGTATGATTAATGAATATTGCAAAGTTCAATCAGAGGGCTAACAAGAAAGGAATACGCCTGAGCAAGTGACATGAGAGTAGGATAGAGCTCTATCAAAGCAAGTGCAGCTTCTTCTGTCACTTGTGGCACATGCAAGCATCACATGCATAATCAATTACAATAATTCATGTGTCCAATTAAAACATGAAGTAATCATCCTACTTTGGTGAAGGTGGTCTTTTTGCTCATTTTCCTGCATAAGTTGGGGGGCAAATACATCGCTCACAGTTATTTATTAGTTATTAAGGTTGTTACACTTTTTCTTAAACTCATCAAGGTGTGGCAAACTCAGAGAAGAATTTACACAGGTAGAAAAGTTTATGATGTAGTATTCAATTATCGAACGTGTAAGTAAGGTAACGTTGGGCTAGGCCGCAAAGGGCACCGTGCAGGAGAGTTGGAGAGGATTAGGTGATTAGCGACGGGGTAGGTGGGGAGCGACGTACACGGGGTGGGTGAATATCGGACTCACGTTAACCATGAACTGCTCCTTTTAGGAGTAGAAGATCTTCACTTTACAACTACTAATAAAATAATATTAAATCGTAGTAAAAGCAGGTTTGAAAAAAAAAGACAATAAATATCCCTTAATGTCGGAACATCTGAGAATGTAACATTGTATTTACAAAGCATATAGTCAGATGATGCCATTAAAGCATCCTTTGCAAGATTAATGAAATTTGGAGGAAGCTCTTCTTGCCAGTAGCAGTGTCCTAGAGGTTATGTGCAGCGACCTAAACGAATAATTATTAGCTTATCTCCGAAATGCTATTGTAATTGCCTCTGGTTTAAGGAAATAAAACATGTGTATTGAGTTGCCTCTTCCTAGTTTATTGGAGATACTGATTCGGTATGCCACTTAAATTCTTCTGGTTATTATGATATCTAGAGAAAAAAGTCTATTCTGATTCATCGTAAAACACTTTTCAATTAACAGACCAACAAGGAAGTAAGAAAACTTTAACAAAAGCAAATATGGACAGAAAGACGGATTGATGTGTTAGAGTCAGCTGGGATGTCAACAGACAATAAGCTATTGGATACAGATTCCTGGCAACTCCAATTTGATCTCGTGAGCTCACGAACTACATCTACGGTAGAGCCACCTCTTTAGCGAGCCGAGAGGCTCGGCTCGGATGGTTTAGCGAGCCAAAATTCTGGCTAGGCCGAGCCATGAGCCGGCTCGGCTCGTTAGTGCCACCGTCCACTTGTTTTTTTTTAATCTTTTTCAATGTGTTGTGCTCACTTAACTTAAAAAGTGGCATTGTTGAGGACTCATTCCTCTCAGAAAATCAGGTGATGGCACCAGGTGTAGCCGTGTAGGTAGTGGTGGTTGGTGGGGGTTGTGGGCCAAGGACCATTGGCCGTCGAGGGCATCGATGGTGCCAATTGTCAAGAGAGGAGAGGATATGTGTCTATTGTTCGGTGTTTAGAGCTTAGTGCTCACACAATGATGAAAATACACAATTTGATGTTATTTACTTCACATGAATCCATGATTTTATGCACTAAATAGAGGAATAAATTCGCTCCATATGCCGGTGACCGAGCCAACGAGCCGGCTCGGCTCGAATGTTGGCCGAGCCAGGAGGCTTGGCTCGAGTTCGGCTCGGTGGCACAGCGAGCCGAGCCAGGCTCGACTTGGCTCGGCCGAGTCCGAGCTGGCTCGCGAGCCCCGAGCCAAACTGCCACCCCTAATCTACGGAGGATAAGAAATAATTAAGGATACAGTATGTGAATAGAAATCCAAAATCAATTATTTGTCTAGGGATAAAGGTACCAAAGGATCGAATGTTGATTAGATTGTGTAAATGTGAGCGACATAAGACATTATGCCATAATTAAGACAGTGAAAAAAAACCCTCCTCATGTTTGCCTCGATAGAATCTGAACTAGGCAAAGGTGTGCTATACAATGTCTGACCACTAGCAGCAGCCCTATTAGTTCTTCCACAAAGAAGTTCTTTTTGCCAGTAGCAGTGCGCAGACGAGCGCGCAGGCAGGACGACCGAGATGAGTCGGAACCTGAGGGCGACGGCGAGGGCGAGGGCGAGATGAAGGTGTTGTAGGCGGAGGCGGTGCGTTCGGGCATTTCGTCGAACAACCCGCGTGAGGCCGAGGCCGTCGCAGGCGTGCGCAGATAGAGGAGAAGGAGGGAGTTGGCGAGGATGGGGTCGGCACAGAAGGAAGCCGAATTGGAGGGACAAGGCATGGAGTGACGCAGCAGCGGAGACGAACCAGGAGGGGCTAGGGCGGGGAGGAGGGAGGCAGCAAGTGAGGATAGCGTGAAGGCATCGGGTCGTCGCAGCGGGAAGAGGCGGCGGCGGATGAGGTAGAGAGAGAGGTGGGTGTGGGAGGGGTCAGAGGAGGCGAGAGCGAAGAGGACAACGTTGAAGACGGCCAGGCGGTGCCGAGGATGCAGGAGGGGACCGCGTGACGCGGCGTTGGGCGATCGACGTGGGCAGCGCGCGGCGGAATCACGGGAGGGCGCTACGGATGGCTGCGGGGATCGCGCGTCGGGCGAGGGATTTGGCGGCGATGGTAGGGACGACTACGGCTGAGATCTGATGATTTTTCAGATGAACGGTCCAGATCTTTCGGACAATGAGTAAAGAATAAACGGATGTGATTAATTAGATGAGTAAATCAACTCACCAATTATATAATTGTGTGTTTATGTATATACTTACTAGCTATCTTTTCTCAATTGTGCTTCAATACTACTCAATTATCAAACAAAAGCCATTTTAGAACTTATGCGGTAAAAAGTATGCAAAATAATGGAATATTTGTAGTGACTACCGCGTGTGTCACCTACAAATATTTATTTCAATGCATCGTGCAATGTTACTTTGAATTACAAAATAAAAATAAATCCGAGCCCCATTTTTTCTTAGGCAAAAACCACTTACCACTCAGAGAGTTTTTTCCGGTCATCTATTTGCATTCATAGTTACCGACTCCAACAGAATTTATAAAATTTAGTTGCATATAACCACTTTTAGGGATTTTTTCTATTAATTCATCATTAAAAATCTTCATCCTTCCGTTCGAATCTCTAAACTTAAATTTCAATATTAGGTCTATGTGTAGACAAACTACTAAGATTAGAAACAAGATTGGGAGCCAAAATTATTCTCTACAAGTGGAGAGCAAAAATTTTGAGATTCATATTAAAAGTTTACCGGAAACAAATTTGCAGCAAATATCCAAAATTTAAGGATTAAAAAGAGGATTAGGAATCTACTGAAGTTGCTAGCAATCCAACCAAGGCCAAAAGCCTGATACCGGAAGCAAAATGCACCTATGAATTTTCACAGGAATACTTAAACTGATAAGAATCTAAAAATCTTCAACAAACTTGTGTTCATCAGGGATCTACAGTATTTTTCATTAATTTACAAGTACACTCACTCTATGTGAATCTGGACATCAATCAACATAGATATTAAAACAGTGGGCTTTAAATAATACTCTCGGCCAAATGCACAATAATAAAAATATGAACATAATCTTTCCTCTAGTCTCTTCGTTGCGGCCGGAGTTGCCACATACATTTGCATTACTTTTAGAGTCACAAAAGAATAACGAATAAGCTCTTAGCTTATAACATTAAATCCAAAATATATAACAGAAAAAACATTCTTTATCTGCTCTAGTAGGCCGAGCCCAATAGCATGGCCGGCCCATCATGAAAATAAAATCACACTACAAGATCCGGACCCCACGTAGACTCGTCAATGTTTTATCTATTGTGAGGTTGCATCTAAATAATAAGAAACTGCAGTATATCCGTGATAGATAATACTATGCAAGATCAACCATATTTGCAGAAACACAAAACCTGAACGTAACATAAAGTGATTCATAAAAGGGCGTAACAGAAAGCATTTGTGCAAGAGCAGGAGGTCCTTTCTTGCAGTCCACCTGTTGTGGAAAGAAGCATTCGTCTGGTCAACACAAACCAAGAAAGCACATCATGCACTCATCCAACTTGGCAGGCCTTTCGGTCGCTTTTGCCTCCGCATTTTAACATAACCAACATTCAAGATCGATTCAATTTGACAAAATAACAACTTTATGCATCAATATACACCATTGGTGTTTTCCCACATATATAAGTTTTAAATAATTTACACACCATAGAAGTAGCATTTCTTGTTTTCCCATAACATCTTCACACAACTGTAAAACTCACAAACAGGTTCCCATGGCCATGGATTCGTGGAGTATTTAGAGATTTTAACAAGGTTGATAGGCTTCCACCATCCAATAAGCGCATGATCTTCAAGATTCAGCAGCAGTAGGTTGTATGCAACAGAACCATTTCTTCTGCAAATAAAAATATATCGTGATGAAAAAATTCAAAACGTTACCTTACCAAGTTAAAGCATTCCAATGCAGAGAGCTACGGTAGTATAGTTATATGCTTCAGGACAACCTGTCTCTGCAATATAAGTCTCTTACCAAGTGATAGATGTGCTCATCAAATATTTGTACACGCTGGTATCTGAAATCTTGCTACTCATCACATATGAGCTCAAGATTACCTATTAACCAAACACTGATGGATATGCAAGGTGAATAAGTTCACCAGACATGCCTATTAACTAAGGTAGATACCAATAATATTACTCCCCCAACTACACTATACACAGCATTGTCATTGAAAAGTACAAACATAGGTAGGAAGAAATAGTTCTGTACTTCGATTATGGCTTTTCTGCACATAAATAGGATATTATGGCTCCAACAATATTACAACATGTGCTTGCTCATTTCAGTTTTTTTAGACAATTCAACCTCATTAACTAAAGTAAAGAGTTAGCAGTATTCCTATCAGTTTACATCAAACATGAACACGAATTATAGCAGACCCTCAGAACAAAAAATGATAGCCACGAAGGTGCCATTTGGATCTCAACAACATGCTGCCATAAGAAGGATGCATTAGAAATATCACCACTATTCATTAAAAGTACACATGCAACTCAGCAATAGCATATGAGATGATTCCCAACCAGATTTTTATTCAAAATGTATGCATTTTATTCCAAAAGAAAAACTTTGATCACAACATTAGCCTTTTGGTCAGCATGACCATGACGGGTGAATGAGTATTTCCTTCTCATCAATCGGAAGTTTGAAAGTCCATTTTATCATTAATCAACATGAAAGAGTTACAAAGCCCATGAAAAGGAAAAAAATTGAAAGATCAGAGTGCTTACAGAACTGTTCCCCTTTGACGCATACAACCCTTGACCAGATGGCTGTTCACTTTTTTTGGGCACGTCTTGTTCCTGTGAATTGCCACCAGTCTTTTTCTCATCTCTAGCTTTGTTAAAGATTACAGTAAATCCCTCAGCTGAAGCAGGATCATTCACATCCCATTCCCCAAACTTCGGCAACGGACTTCCTTTTTCCTGAGAGTGCAAAAGGCCCCTTATCAGATGTTATCATATTAGACAGATCTGAATGCAAGGATCTTCAGGACAGGAAGAAAGAGTCAAATAGGCATCATTAATGAAAATGTACTGTGACATGTGCAAAAAATAACCATAAAATACCAATTCAAGCAAAGGTAATATAACCTATGAAAAGATACCACGTTGTCACACTGTCAGGACTACAAGAGCCCTAGAGATTTGATAATATGTGGAGAATAATATGAAGAAAAAAAATTAAAACCTTTCAGGCAAGTTGTCAGCTTTCCTGCCTGTTGAAGCATTACAAAATGTAGCAACACAGTAATCCATACAAAACCACTGCACACAATAATCAGTAAGTGCGCATTAACTAAATATGGAGACACCCTACACCAATTTAGATGTGTAATCATCATGGGTTCTCCAAACAACTAATCACCTCATGCACAGAATGAAAAGGTTGTCATGCCTGGTGCCCACTAACTAAATATAGAGACACCCTAATCCAATTTAGACTACTGTGCTTCTGCAATACAATAACCACCATCACATAAGCAACATGATGTCCTTCCTAGTTCACACTGCCTGGCAACTGCACTACACATGTAAAAATTGTCATAAATTTCCATGACAGTACATTCAGTCAACAAAAAAAAGAAGCTACAATAAAAAAGATCAGATCATTGCCCCTTGTTCCTGCTACCGAGAAAAGAAATTCGCAGCATGCACAGGCTACATACAAAGTTATCACTCGACCATTTCAATCAACCCAGTATTATCCATCTTCTCAGCAGCTAAACTCTCAACATAAACACAGAATCCAACCCCCAACTAGAGAAATCAGCGGAACAAACCCTAACAATAGTATTGAACTGGCAAACACGAATCCCTAAATGGACTTGACTGGACTGGTCCCCAATCTTGCATCAAGCACCATCAAGAACAACCGCCGGATTCCAAACCCTTGCAATAACCTAAAGCTAAAGAAAACGGCGTGACCACCATCTGGAAACCTACCGCAAACCCCACCCCCGCCGCCGATCAGCCAGCGATCCCTCCATCCGCCGCCGCGGCACACCGGGCAGATCAATCAATCCATCGCTTCCGGGAGCAGCTCCAGCCCCGCACCAGGCCGAGACCTTTCTCGCGCGGCAGATAAATCAACGTTATCGGGGTGGGGGGAGGACGCGGGCGGGAACCTTACCGCCGCCATGGTGTTTCTCTCCTCCTCCTCCTCCTCCTCCTCCTCCTCCTCCTGCCGCCGCTGCTGCTGCTCTGGGAGAAGGAAGGTGTTGAGGCGTGGGCAGAGGAGGGATTGGTTTGGTTCGGAGGGTTTGATTAGATTAATTCGGGATTAAATTAAATAAAATGATTTGCTTTTGGTTTAGTTGGGAGGTGGTTTGCGTTGGTAGGCTGTGGCAGCGAGGAGAAGAGAGGACAGGAGAATCCCAGTTTTGCGCTGCAGGATTCTCCGTGGCAGATGGCAGCCTCTGCGCAGTGTGGTCACTGTGTGGCTGGTAAAATTGTACAACTCTCAAGGGTAAAACGAGTCAACGTTGGAAGTATCGTTTCACAGTTTTTACATATAATTAAAGAGCATTTAAGAACCGAGCAACATTAGTTGGCTTGGAACGGGGTGAAGAGCTGGTAGTGAGTTGTATCAAAAAATGTCTGCCTCACCAATGATCTTTTCCAGTTCCCTCGGATGGCATGTGGGTTAATCCCAGCTTGGAGCCGATATACCCATGCGGCTCTGCCAATAACTCTCTTCCAAAGATCATTTCCATGGTTTCAGTACCGACAGACAATAGATATCATTATATCGTTTCAGAGTTTAATAAAATAATATAAATTTATTTTTATACAATATTATTATTTAAAATATATATCAATATAATAAAATATGAAATTTTTGAATAAGTTGATATATTAATCATATTGTATGGATCGAATATAATATATATATATATATTAGTTTAATTTATATGTAACATATAGTCGTTTTGGTTTTTATTGAGAGTGTACAAATATTAGTTATCTCGTCAATCAAAGCATTGCTGCCAAATGGGATGTGGCCATCGGGAGTTAAACTTAGGTAGCACCACTAAAATCTAGGCTCCATAACCAATTGAGATAACCCTTATAACTTTATTCAATATCACATTGGTATGTGTAATTTTGTCTAAACGACTAATATTTGTTCACCGGAGGGAGTATATCAAATTAAATTTTAATTTTGATTAATATGGAAGGTATTGACCAATATAAAGCCAATGTTAATCTGTATGGGACCGTATCAATCAAAATAAAATAATCGATATTAACTAATAATAAAATCAAAATAATATTTTATTTAATATATACTGATTTGAATTACCAATCGTTCTATCCGGCCGAAACAAACGTAATAAGTTTCCATGTGAGTGTTCAACGGAAAGGTGTGTTTTCCATGCTCCAAAGGCCTTGACGTTCCGGTCTCTCCCACAACAAGGCCAACACGTGTATCGCACGCACGAGCGTAGCGGCGGATTCATCGGAGCGCGCAACGGGTGCTCCCTACAGGCCGGCCGAAATCCCCGGCCTAGTGGCAGCCGTCTCACTGCGGTCTGGAAAAAAAACCGTAGCTTCAACCTTGCACTCGCCCGGTCGCAGACCGGCAGAAATGGTTCGTTGAACTGTAAAGTTTGTGTTTTTAAGCTGTGTCTTGAGGTTACGCACAGTAAATTGGTTCTGTTTGATAACTTGAGATTAGAGGGACAATACAAAGAAATGTGCTCTCATCACCGCTGGGGCGACAGCCCCCGCCACCTCCCCTCCGGCCACCCTTGCTCCGCCGCCACCGCCGAAACCCCCCACCTAGACACCCTTCCTTCCCTCTTTGCCGCCCCTTCCTCCCCACGTGTGGCCGCCAGTCATTCCCCCTCTATTTTGGAGCTTATTGGCATCTCTGATGGGCTCTCGGTCTCAGACGAGGGATCTCCCCTTGGATCTTCTCCAGGGGATGGTAGGCCTCGGCTTCGGTCGATCCCCTTCCCTGAGTGCGCCGAGCCCGCCCCACCCACCGCCCCCTCTCTCCCCTCAATCCTTGGCCGCCCCTCTGCTTAGTCGTCGCTCTTCTCGAATTTGTGCTGCCTTGCCCCCCGCAGAAAGTGCAGCCTTGCCCTCCTCCCCCCGGCCCAGGGGGCTGCCGACAGTGGCCCCCTGGTTTCTCCTACCTCCATCGAGGGAACAGCTTCTAGGGCTCCCCTAGCTCCTGCTGTTGCCAACCGCATTCACTCCCCTATGAGTGGTTCCAAGTCCCATGTCCTGGCTAGGCTTCAGAATGCAGATGGATCTCAGTGGGTTCCGGTAAGGAGACGTTATTGGTGGCGTCAGAAGACCTCTCTCTCTGCCTCGCGTCGTCAGCAAGCAAAAGATATGAGTTCGATGAGGCGTCAGAAGTTCCTTCAAGCTATGTCAGGAAAGTGTTTCAATTGCTTGTCCAGATCCCATAAAGTCGCCGACTGCAGAGAGGTTGCTCGGTGTTGGATTTGCAAGTCGTCTGGTCACATCTCTACTTATTGCGCATTCAAGGTGCTTCCAAAGGCTGTGAAGGGAAGCTCCTTTTCTTCTAGTCGGAGCCCTGAGCTCTCCCTCAAGCATTCTGCTATTCAGCACTCTAGTGCCTCTCCTTCAGCAGAAATGGAGCCAATTTTCCCGAACTCAGCGATCCCCAGAATCACTGGAGACTGCCCTCAAGAAGAATTCTCCTTTGTTGCAGCTTCCGGGGAGATTGATGAGAAGGTGGTGGAACTATCCAACCATGCCTTAGTGGCTTGGGAGATTGGATTGCCTGATGACAGAGAGAAAGTGGACATCCACCACTTCGCGGAAGATTTTCAGAGACACTTCAATGTCCATCCCTTGGACATCCAGGTGAAAAAGTTCCATCCTGAAGATTTCCTTGTCACTCTGGCTAGTTCTCAGATTAGAGATGCTGCTTGTGAAGTTGGACGCATTACGGTCAACGGTAGGGTTTATGCCTTTAGGACTTGAGATGTCAAACTACATTCTAGCCCAAATGCTTTGCCCTTCCATGTGCGCCTGTGTTTAGAAGGGTTGCCTATGCATGCTTGGAATGAGAGGGTGGTTGCACAAGTCATAGGTAGTAGTTGTTCGGTGCACTTCATAGAGGATTACACGCGTAAAGCCAACTATACCAGAACCTATGACTTATGGACATTGTGTCAACATCCAGATGCTATTCCTAAGGTGGTCTGGCTAACTATTTCCAACCCTGACTCATATAGAGAGGTTCAGCACACACCGGCTCTAGAGGTCGCCCCCTTGCCGGTGTCCTTTACAAGCCTGAAGCTTGCTCATGCGTACAAGGTCCTGTTTCATATCGATAGGATCGAAAACCTAACCTTTGGCTCTAGGTCGAGCCTTGAGCAGCCACAGTGTTTTGATTGGGTGTATGGGGTGCCAGATGGAGAGGTACCTAAGTATTTTGTGCGCAATCCAGACACTTGCAGCTATCTCAAGCCTCCTCGCCCTAGAGACTTCGACAAGGATCCTGAGGAAGGGTCTGACCGTAGCCTTCCTCCGCGGGGCAAATCTATTTGGTCTCGGATTGGCCACCAAGATGAACCAAGAGTGATCCCCCAGAATAGGCGTCCGAGGGGCAGCTCAAGGAGGTACAACTGCTTAGCAGCTTCGGTAGAGGGCGAACCCAAACAAGCAAACTGCGCCAACCTTAGAAAGGTAGAGAGCATACCCACGGTGGCTGATGATTTGGTCTCTCTACGCTTTGATTCACTTGTGCAATCTTCTAGTATCTCAGTTGACCCTATGTTTGAGGAGTCTATTTGCAATGAATCCTTATTTTTGGGTGGTTCGTCTCAGCAACTTGTTTCTTCCCTTCCACAGACCCAGGAAGTTCCAGCTGTAAGTGATGTTCATCAGCAAGAAGGGGCTGCAACTGCTGATGCTTTTAACTCCAAGGTTCAGGACTTCTTAATCCAGATTTCAGCAGCACTCCCGCAGCCTATTCTGGACGGGCCACCAAAGGTACAAAGCGATCGCCGCCATTTCGATGTGCCTTCAGCTAGTCGACGTAGCTCCAGACTAGCCGCAAAAAACCCTGTAGGAAAAGGACCTTTAGTTCTGGCTCTAGAGATTCTTTCTAGAAAGCTTGGTCTAAGTAATGCTAACTCAAGTGATTCGCCTTCGCAGAAGCTTGCCTCCTTGTTCAAACATCCGCTAAGCCCTTCGGCCATCCGAGCCATCAGAGAGCTGGTGTCCTTGGGAGGGGGAGACGCACTACTGAAAGACATGGGGAGTCAAGTTGCTGCGCCTGCTTTGCAGCAATTGGAGGCCTGAAGGCTAGTGACAGCATCAAGCCAGACAAGTGGTAGCCACCAAGCCGACTAGTATACGACTATGAATACTTTCACAACAAATTTTGTAGTTTTTGGCTTGGTCAGTGTTGGAGTTTCCTTGCTGGAGCTCTTTAGTTGTGGAAGTTACTTGCCTACATTATGTATTCGGATAATTTAAGGCTAGTGTGTTGGAATGTTAGGGGATTGAACTCCTCGGCCAAACAGTGGGCAGTAAACCAGTTTATTGGTTCTTGTAGGCCAACAGTGGTGTGTTTGCAAGAGACTAAATTAGCTGGAGTTGACCAGCATATTCTGACTTCTGTGTTGGGTCCGCGCTTTGCGAATGCTTTTGTCTTCTTGTCGGCAATTAATACTCGTGGAGGTATTGTGATTGCGGTAGACGACAACAAGTTCCAAATTCAGGCGTCACATTCATCATACCACACCATCTCTGCCAAAGTGACAGATATTGCAAATGGTTCGAGTTGGTCTTTAACGGGGGTTTATGGTCCTCAATCTCAACCTGACAAATTATCTTTCCTCCATGAGCTTCAGCTTCTCAAACACCTAGTGCTCCCTAGTTGGCTACTGCTAGGAGACTTTAACTTGTTGTTCCGTGCGTCCGACAAAAGCAGAGGCTCTATTAACAGGAGACTCCTAAATGAGTTTCGGTCAACAATCACAAACTTGTCACTTTCGAAGTTGATTTTGCGTGGGAGGAAATTCACCTGGTGCAACAATGCCGACCCACCAACACTAACCCAGATAGATCATGTGTTCGCCTCCGCTTCCTAGCATGAAGACCACCCGGATTTCATTCTAAATGGCTTCTCTTCAGCGGTCTCAGATCACTCCCCCCTTGTCCTGACTCAGATACCTCCGATGACCCCCACTAGGCGTTTCTGTTTTGAAAACTTCTGGTTGTCCTTTGATGACTTCCAAGACACGGTCAAAAATTCGTGGCAGCCACTGATAAGGCAGCACGCAGATCCAATTCAGCTCTTGGACCTCAAGCTAAAAAGACTTGCTAAGCACCTCAAAAAGTGGAGTTCAAGAAAATTTGGTAGTATTAATCTTCGTTTTCAGATTGCGTTAGAGGTCATTTTTCTTTTTGATCGTGCTCAGGAGTTTAGAAATCTTTCGGCCATGGAAAGAGAGCTGTATTCCACTCTCAAACAACAACTGCTTGGTTTGGCGGCGATAAAAAAATGATGTTTCGTCAGAGAGCCCGTCTCAAGTGGTTGAAGCTAGGAGATGCCAATACAAAATTTTTCCACTTGAAGATGGCAAAGCGTAGGGCAACAAACTTCATCTCCTTTCTTGAGTCAGAGGGTGCAAGAGTTTTTGACCAAGCAGGGAAGGAAACCTTGCTCCATAATTATTTTTCGGACAACCTTGGAAATCCGGAGTAGAGATCAACAGCATTGGATTGGGGGGTGCTCTATCCGGATCAGCCACCTGTGGAAGCAATTGAACATCAAGTTACAATGGACGAGCTCAAACAGATCATCATGTCCTTGCCGACTGATAAGGCCCCAGGGCCAGATGGTTTCAATTTCAATTTCTTTAAAAACTGTTGGGCCATTGTCAAAGAGGACCTTCTATTTGCTTCAAATCACTTTCTCGAGTCTGACTCCCCTTCTTTTGCCAACCTCAACACTGTTCACATCGTTCTGCTTCCTAAGGCAAAGATCGTGGAAAGGCCGTCTGATTATAGACCTATTAGTCTTATTCACAGTTTCTCGAAGATAATCTCAAAGCTTCTGGCATCTCGGCTGGGACCTCAGTTGGCCATGCTTATTGACATGAATCAATCGGCGTTCATCAAAAAGAGAACCCTTCAGGAAAATTTCATTTTAGTTCAAAATAGCATTCGGCAGTTGAAGCGCAAGAAGATTCCTTCACTTTTTGTTAAATTAGATATCTCCAAAGCTTTCGATTCTATTAACTGGTCTTACCTTCTAGACCTCCTTCAGCATCGAGGCTTTGGAGATCGATGGCAACGTTGGATCTGTCAACTTCTTGCCTCATCTTCATCTTTAGGCATCCTAAATGGCAGGACAGGTTGGCCCTTCAAGCATGGGAAAGGAGTCAGGCAAGGAGACCCACTTTCGCCGATGTTGTTCATTCTCGCTATCGACCCTCTGCAAAAATTAATCTCTCTCGCTGAAAGAAATGAGTGCCTTCTCCCCTTGGGTTCGAGTGGGATCACCATGAGAGCTTCCTTCTATGCAGATGACGTTGGTTTCTTTGTCAACGCCTGCCCTCATGAAGTGCGATGCATGAGAGAGATCCTAGAGTTCTTTGGTAAAGCGTCTGGGCTGAAGATAAACATTGCGAAGACACAAATTTTTCCAATTTGTTGTGAAAACGTTGACCTCCAGCAAATTCAGCTCATCTTCCCTGCTAATCAAGCTAGTTTTCCATGCAAATACTTGGGGCTCCCACTTCATCATAGCAGGGTTCGAAAGTTGCATTTTCAGCCTCTAATTGAGAAAACTTCCAATAAACTAGCCAGCTGGAAAAAAGTATTTTTATCCAAGGGAGGAAGACTCGCGTTGATCAATGCTTGCCTTTCAGCTATACCTATTTTCCACCTAACCGTTTTCGGAGAATAGAAGTGGCTGTTCAGACAAATTGATAAAATCTGCAGAAGTTTTCTTTGGACCAATGGAGATGCTCAGGCATCAAACGGGGGGTTCTGCTTGGTTAATTGGCGCACCATATGTTCGCCTCGTCGGCTAGGAGGGCTAGGGGTTCTAAACATAGAAGCCATGTGTAGAGCCCTCCGTTTGTGATGGCTTTGGTTAAGGTGGAATGAGCTTCATCGTCCCAGGGTGCTGCTGCCTATGGATTTTCCCTGAAGGAAATTGACCTGTTCAATGCTTCCACGGAGATCCAACTCAAAAATGGAGATCATGTTAGCTTCTGGCAGGACAAATGGATAGGGTCTATGTCTTTTGCCATGTTAGCTCCGCAATTGTTTAAGGTCTGTTCAAATAAAAAAATCTCGATCAGAAAGGCACTGGAGAACAACTTTTGGATTTAGGGCATCAGATCCCTCTCTTCCTTGCAACAATTGGAGCAATACATTTCTATCGTAGGGGCAATTCAGCATGTAGACCTTGAACCGACTGGACAAGACCGTATCCGTTGGCGCTAGACCTCAGATGGCATTTTCTCTGTAAAATCAGCGTATATGCTTCAATTTGCCGGTCTCTTGCGTCCAACCATAACAAAAGAACTTTGGCAAGGGCTGGCGGAGTCTAAATGCAAAATTTTCTCCTGGATTTTGACCAAGAAAAAGATACTCACAGCCGACAATCTGCTGAGGAGAGGTTGCCCCTGCAACCCCTTCTGCCCTCTTTGCATTTCCGAGCTGGAAACTTCAGATCATTTAGCGTTTGGTTGCTCTTTTACAAGAGAAGTTTGGCTACAAGTTCTTACTTTACAATGGCTGTCAGGGGTCTTACAGCCGCTTCCATCTAGGGATTTCTGTATTTGGTGGCATGACTGCTACCAGGCGCTAGATAAAAATGGTGGAAAGGTTTTCAGTGGGTTGCTGATTTATACGTGGTGGAACGTGTGGAAAGAGCGCAATCGTCGTATCTTCAATGATTCCTTGGAGCCGATTTCGGTCATCACTCAAAGGATCTGTTCAGACCTTGCATCCTTTATCCTTGCTAATCGTCTTCACTAGCAGTCTTATGTTGCTTTGTTGTGGCTCCTAGTAGTCCGCCTCCCGTGTGTTTTTCGGCCGGAGGTTTGGCTAGTTGCTGTTGTGCGCCTGGTTGTCTAAGTTTGCTGTTAGATTGTGTTGTGCCGGTTGTGTACAGTTTTTAAACTCTTTCTCCGATCTTAATGAATTGCAGCGGACCTCCCGCTTGCTTTCAAAAAAAACTTGAGATTAAAAATACATTTGGTTAGGTCTATTTTACTTAAGATTAGGCTAGCTTTGTCTTGAGGTTACGCAGAGTAATAGGAAGCTCATCGCCGGTGAACTGAACTTGTGAATTAACTACTGTGAAAATCATTTTTACGCGCGAGTATTTTAACATCTTCAAAAAAGATACATAACATATGTAATATAAGAATGTGGAATTATTGCATTTCTACAAAGGGCTAGTGTGTTGCCTATGAAAATCAATTTTCATGTGATGTTAGTTTATATGGCCTTCTGTAGAAATCTTTTTACACGTATAGTTGTTTATGTCGATAAATATGGAAATTGGTTTTGACACGTGGTCGGCGTAACTCAGTTGCATGTATCAACCGCTTATATCAACCACCTATCGAATCTTTAGTGTATGTTTGTTTCAGCTTCAGCTGCATTTACTTCTAAAACGGTTTAAATTTTAGAGTCAAATTGTGAGAATTAGTACTTGCCAAATTTAAAAATAAATTAAAATTCAGAAACCGAAAACACCAGCTATTCAAACTAGCTAGCTGCTAAAAGCTGAAACAAACGGACCCTTAATTTTACACCGAAATTTTAGATTTTGTTTTTTTCGCCGAATTTGAACATTGATTTTTTTCTAAAATTATACATGGTTAAGTTATTTAATGTCACGTATACTTACATATAAATTACATCAGTATAATTATTTATTTTTTTAAATACAATAAATAGTTTATTACTTTATTAAATACAATGTTACACTAGGTGCACCAAAATTATATAAAGTCACGCTTCTCCCACTCACATAGCATTTGGAAAAAATTATTTATCGTCAATTTATCGTTGGAGTGATCTAGCACATGACGAATCTTACAGTGTATAAACCGGCTCATATACATTGGGCCAAATGTTCATTATATCTTTGTACATGAGCATGAACCACAAGTTACTACGTAAAACACATGGCAAAAAAAATACTCAAAATAAATAATAATAATATATATGTTGGTGATAAAAAATATGTATGTTGTAGTATGCAAACCATCAACTTACAATCTTTGTGGTTTGTTTAGTACCACTGGTTGACCCTATAAAACTCAGACATAGTATCCGCATATTATATTATGCTACCAAGAGTTGCTTATGGCATAGACATATTAATATTTCACTATACCGACTATATTATACGTAAATTTGTGTATAAATGTATTTATATTTTATCCAAAAGTTATTCAGGAATCCATCTTTCAGGATAAGCTGCATTGTGTGAGCCACCAACATAGCTATATGGAAGTAAAACATATATTCACTAAAATAAAAAACTAACAAACTTGTATTAAATTCGTATATATAGCAACTTACTTTTATACTATAGATATAAACTATTTGTAGTTGTTTGGTAGGATATCACTAAGTTGAGAACCAAAATTTTGCCTTCATTAAGCTTCAGTATTAGGATATCGACTAAGTGGTCACTATATGTATATAATTTGCGGATTTATTAATAACTAATTAACTATTATAAATAGTAGAGAGTGATCGAAACAATTTACTGAAAATTATAAAGAGCTGTTACCTATTTACATCTTTTTATCTCTATGCATTTTTTGTTCTATGCATTGATCTCCTTTTCAAGTGATACAACATAACATACATCTTAATTTTATCATTATATAATCCTTTTTGATGGTCTTCATGTATGGACACTCTAGCTTCTCTTCTGTATATAGACAACTCATCGTATTGATTGTATTTGTCCTTGTTGGTAACATTTTCAACTCCAACGGTTCTTCTTTTGTCTCGTAGTACGATGTGAAGCTTTTTATTTGTCAACTCATTATGTACAACACTTGCATGACAAATAGTTCATTTCTGTATCCAATCTTTTAGGCCCCGTTTGTTTCCTTGGAAATGAAACTCATTCCATGAATAACATTCTAGATATTAGATTCCCAAAGAAAGTAATTGCTTAGAATTTGATTCAATTCAATTTTTTTGTTTGGATGCTAATGGAATTCTTTTCCATGAATCAAATTCAATATCATGTTTGGATAGTTATATATGGAATTTACATTAGTGGAGATCATAGGTAACAAAACATACATAACTCAAATGTAACAATAATCACAGAGGTTGGTACAATCAGCAATGTAACAATGATACAGGTTATTTAAAAAGAACATGTCATAGCATCTAATCCATCATTTACATTTTCCCAGGGGCACAAAAAATCAACCATCTCCACACTCCAGTTTTGAATAACAATCTCAAACATAAGGTTCACAATGCAAGGTTCAATCCAGTTTTGAATAACACTTCAGTTAAAAGAGGAGAATGCAGAGAAAATGATGTTCGTTTTACACCACACAATGCAAGGTTCACTTTTTCAGTTGCTTCAGCAGCCATCTCTTTCTCAGGATCACTGGAAGTGCCAATAAGGACTCGTACTTGCGCGCATCACCTGTTAAGATATCAAATAAGTCTAAAAATGTGTCTTCATCTAACCCATCTATCTCCTCCAATGTGCTAAATATTTCTTTTGATGTCGGCTCTTTTGGTGCTTCATCCCTAATAGCTTCAGTAAACTTGTCTAATTTCTCCGCCATCATTGAGGTGAAGGAATCACTGGACCGTTGCCTCTTTAAGCTTCCTGAAATTGTTGATGAAGTAAGCTCTTGACCGGTTCCATCTTCCTTACTCATATCTCTCGCGCCATTTGCTGGGGTCTTTGCCACTTCACCAGTTGCATGATCTTTCCCAAATACCAAGCTGATCGAGTCCCAATATAAGATTGTCTTGTGCCTGTACCCATTAGCTTCTTTATTTTTCTGCAAAAAACAACTTGAGGTGAGCTCTAGATGACACCATGCATTACTACCCAATTAACAAGCACTCTGTATTCAGCACTATCACCACGATGCTAAATACAGCACTATCAACGGTGAATATGCACTTTTAATAACAAAAAAACAGATAACAAGAACAGGTTTCAATAAATAGAACTCAATGCACCACACTAAAAGGTGTCACACATACCACACCTCTCACGTAAGATGGTGCATAGGTCCGAAAAGGATCTCTTAGTTAGACACAAACTGTCATAGCAATAAACATTTGATCCTTGATACAGATTCCTTAGCATTTGTTTCCGACCAGCTACATCTCTCTCTATCACCTCAGAGGGATCTATAAGATGTCTAGGTCTTTTCTTATGATAATAGTCCGCAATCATGCCCATGACAGTTGCAACAAATAAGGATGCTACTCTCTGCCTCTTCTTCCTACGCCTCTCTCTCATTTCCCAAACATGCATATACATCATAAGATTCAATGCACAATTATTTGACAAAAAGAAATTTGGAGAAACTCATGGCTCAATATTAGTAATTACTAGACATCTAATAGCAATAAATGTCCGATTAACATGGCATGCCAAACACGAGTAACTAACAATGTGGCATATGAAGGTGCCAGAGTGAAACAGCGTAGAACAATTGCTTTAAACAAACAACAAAATAGATGACTTGAAACTAGCTGGTCAATATGACTAACTAGGTTGCTCCTCATGTTACTGGGTCCAACAACATTAATGAAAAACAACATGAAAAACAAATATACTAGCACTGAATATGTTGAATAGGAAAACATTTGATCCTCAACTCAGGTTCTGAACAGATCTGTACTAAATAGATACAGAGGATACTAGCACTGATTTCAAGTAAAGTTCAAACATCCAACACAAAAAATAGAACTGAATTGTTTTAAACAAACATCAAAATAGATGACTTGAAACAAATTTGATTCATCAAGAATCTGAAACTTGAAGAATGAAGCTATTGACTAAAAACTAATTGACAAACAGAATACTACTCTGATTGAATCTGAACCTTTCCTGATCTAAAATAGTATTGAAAATAGTTCAGCATTGATTTGAATAGGATTGAAGCAGAAATAAATTAATCCAAAAAGGTAAATCACTAAATCAGAATCAACTAGAGGTGCTCCACTCCAGAACAGGATAGGGGCACATTGGAACCGAGAATGGCATGATAAATCAGCTGAAGACCTGGTAAACTCAATACCATAGATCTAGAAGATATCAACTAATGTAGGAAATAAACTTCCTCTACGACAGGGATGAACAACGGAAGCATGGATAATTGACGATTGCTGTTTGAACATAGGAACAAATTAAATCTGCATTGTTCTTTGAACAACGGCGCCACAGTTTAGTCACAGGTTGCTCTCAGAACCAAGAAAATCTCGCAAAGTCGCACCATAGCAAAATGGAAATCACTAAATCAGAGCACGTAGTGCCGGCTAAACGGAACAGGGTAAAGGGCGAGGGGATTGTCGGAGAGGACGAGATCTGACCTTGCTGCCGGAGGAGGAGATGGACGCCTGCGATGAGGGCGGACACGACGGCGAGGAGGGCGGCGATGGCGAGGAGGAGGAGGCGCTGGAGTGCGGCGCTCGGGGTCCTGGTGGGAGACGAATCACATTCCTCATTTTAGGGTAGGAATTGTTTTTGGGCTTCTAATTCCGGCCCAAGAAATGGATGGAATTGTAATTTCCAATTCTAAAGTTTGCCAAACAGGTCGGCCCAAGAATTAAATTCAATTCGGTCCAATTCCAGTCAAACAAACGACCCATTAGAGATTAACAGTCCTGAATCCTTGCTCAATGCTCATCAACCGTAACTCTACTAAGAAGGAACCATCGGAACTGGAACTGAATCGAAAACAGTAGTATTTTAAACTTATATAATCCAACTCACAAATTTGCTCGATGCCATCATAGTACACACTACTAGTTGCACTGTAGGTTGTACGGCTCTGGGCTGGGCTTAGCTGACGGCTGTGTGGATGCCCCTGAATTGTAGATAGATATTGAGCTGTAGAGTTGATAACGACATCACTACTAAAGATACAATCATACCTGAATACTAAGGATCAATGACTCATACTTGAGTTGTTAACTTAATTGTCATGTGAATTCATTCCTCGTTACTCAAAAAAATTCTTCTGTGAATGGAATACTACTAAGTTTGGGTTATGATTTTATTATGCTTAGGAACCTCGAAGAAGGAACATTGGAAAAGACAGCCGAGTTGACAAGGGAAGATCAGAACTACCAACCAGGGTGCTTGGGTAGTCGGACCACGAATCCAACCGCTAGCCACCACTCGACCGACTGCCGACCTCTGTTTGGCCGACCACGGATGCCCCTCGGTCGACCACCAACCACGAGACCATGATGATTGGGAGATGATGAGTCTGACTACAAGACCAGTCGGGAATCAACACTAGTCGGGAATTGGACTCTAGATTAATTTGAGTCTATTTAGATTTAGAGTCCTTCTAAGGTACGACCCATGTCCTAGGGTAAAACCCACATCATAGATGGTAATCTACGTCCTAGAAACCTTATAAATAGATGTTTGCCATCATAGTTAGGGTTAGGGTTTTGCTTAGATTATTCTGCCATCGCAGTTTCACCGTAGATCAGTTTGTAAAACCCCAACTTTGAGTCCTTCATATTATTATCTACAATCTATATTGAGTTTACCTTATTCTTGCAAAGTTCTTCAATTGATTTGCAAGATTAAAACATTTGTGGTGAGGTCGACTACATGAGAGCGTGGTTAATAATGACTAGACATGCGGGTGTAGCGATTGCAAGGATTTGATTGCTAATCGGAAGACTTAAAGCGTGAACGTCCACTCGTCACCTCAATCGAACCTATCGAAAGATCGGACCAACCAAAGGCATGCAAGTGCTCATCAAGTGGTATCAGAGCCCAAGTTGCCCAATAGATACACCGATTTACTCTTGTTCTTTCCTTTACCAAGAGTCAAGAAAAAGCCACACAAAAATATCATCGTGTTCATCGTAGTTTTGGTTTTCCGCTGTCCAAACCCTATTGTGCCTTTTCGCAAGTTTAATTTCAGTTTTGCTTTGTTGAGTTTGCATCTAAGTTCAAAGTCTGATTACTGGTTTAGAGTCGCATTATTGAGTCTAGGTTTGAGTTTTTCTTTGTCGCGAGAGCCTTCCTTGAGAGATCGGGTTCATCACAATTTCGGATTGCAACTGCCTTGTGTTATTTGTCCTACATCCCAAGTCTATAGTTATGTTGCAAACCGTCTTGTGTTAACCGCCCTACATCGCTAGCCTCCTTGTTTTCAGCCACAAAACCTATTTGAGGAGATCGTTTGTGAGCCAATCCGAGCAGTTTTGTACAGAAAACCTCTGTGTTGAAACCTGTTCAGTAAAACACCCATAACTTTCGCATACAGACTCAGAATTAGGCAAATAAGTACATTTCAGAGAATGGCAGAAAAAGTACATCCGAATTCACCTGGATTTGTCGAGTTTGACGATTTTATCTTCTCCAAATTTCTCCTAGAAGATTGAGTTTCGGAGTCCCAAAGTTTTTAAAACTTCTTGCCAAATTTCCTTTCCTAACGTACAAATCTCATCAAGTTGTATCAAGTGGTTTTGAATTTGCCTCATACTCCAGTGTGTTTGTGGAGTGAAAATAGTTTTAAAAAAGAGAGAGAACAAGAAAAGAAATACAAGAAAAAGAATAGAAAATAAAAGAATACTCGAGAAAGAGAACAAACAAGGTAGCACCAAAGTTTTAAATATTGCAGAATTTGCAAAATCTGTTCAATTGTGCATGCATCCCAAATTCCTTTATATCCTACTCTCCCTTGCTTAGACTAATACTAGGACGAGTCTCAGCCAACGATTTTGACAAGTAATTTGGACTCTTATTCAACTTTGCTAACTCTGTTATTAAATTTTACTACCCTTACTACTATATATTGCCTTCTAAGATCCACATACTTCCAATCAGTACAGGTTGATATTTGCAATCACACCTCGCATTCGTCAGATATCCCACTTCTTCGGTCATACCACCCGTTTCAGTTGGTAAGTACTTGGTAAGTCGTATCGATTGAGAGTGTGTTTCTACGGCCTAGTAGAGATAGGGATAACACTTTTATTTTCTCTTCTGTTTTCTACTAACAATGGAAGGTGAGGTGACTGATTTTTAGGATTGTGCATCCAAGGAAGAACTTCGGAGGCTTGAAAAGAAGTTTGATACCAACATGAATGCCATGTGGCTAAACATCCAGGCGCTAGCTAGAAGCATTGCTACTCTACCAACCAATGTCCAACAAATGGTCTGCAACTAGTAGCCTCCAGCTCTAGTGCCTGAGGATGCAAATGATGGAGACGATGTTGAGCATAGCAGCGCACGCGCCACAGCCCATGAAGAGCACCTACAACAATAACTACATCGCAATTGGTGAGGTAATGACCATCACGGTAACCAACATCATGGGTGAGGTAACGAAGATCCTTTTACTAAATTTAAATTCACTATACCTCCTTTTGTTGGCAAATATGATCTAGAAACGTATTTAAATTAGGAGATGACAGTCGAACAAAAATGTAATTCCCATCTAGTTCCTGAAGTACACTGAGTTAGGCAAGCAACTAGCGAGTTCAAGGATTTTGCTATAATCTAGTGAAATGAATTTGTGTAGGACCGAAACAGACGACTAGAGGGGGGGGGTGAATAGACGCCTCAACAAATTCTTTCGAATTGATGGTCTTTTATAAACACCCAACGCTGCTCTAAATGAACAAGCAGAAGCAAATAAACTTTCACAGCAAAAATTCCAGACAATGCTAGTGCTATCAATCTCCTGTCAAGTATGATATGATCGACAGTCTGAGAGATCATAAGCACTAAAAATAATCTAGCTTTCAAAAACAAACCGATGTCCTGATTGTAAAGACACTGGTACACAACATGCAAGGCATATTAAAACTTCTCACGGATCAAATGGACATATCAACAAGCATCTCGACAGAACACAGATATTTCATCAAGTGCATCATAATAACAATTCACTGTCATTAAATAGGATAAAAGGATAAGACTCACAGATGAAGGATACCGACCATCATATATCAACTAGCATATCGTCAAAAACAACATACAAAATGTGAATAAATCTAACAATTTAATTACCTATTGTAGCAGTAGTAGATGTTGAAGAAGTTGTCCATTCGACGATTATTGTAGCAGTAGTAGATGTTAATGAAGCCTATCTAACTCCCCTAGATGATTGTAGGTCGACGAGTACAGCAGGTGCATAATTCAAGGAATGAAATACAGCAGGCTGCAGCTGCTCCTAGTGAGATGCAGATGACCACTGATGGTTTCTTGGCAACGCGGAACCCCAAGCAATGAAGAAACTAGAAGAGGAGTGGATAGGTGGCTTTAAAAAACATTTGGCTAAACCAATTATTGTATGTAGAAGCTAAAACAAATCGATTTTGCACAATCAAGACCTAAAACAACTAGTCTCCACTAAATGTACAAAAGCTAGGCCTATGTTGAAGTTTGTAAGCCTAGGATGACAAGCAATCAAAAACAATTATTTGATTGCAAGTATGTAAATGAGTACAATGTGTAAACCACAAATGAGAACACAAGATTTTTCACCCGATGTTCGGAAGCTTGTCGACTTCCTACGACGCTGTTGAGGCGAGTCCTACTCCTCTCATCCACCGAGCCTCCAAACCCCTTCGTCAAGGAGTGGGCAAAGTGGGAGTGGATCCGGAGAGACTTCCCAAGCCTCAATCACTAAGGTTATTCTTGCTCCCCTCTGGAGGTGGCAAATACCGATCCACTCAGAATCACAACTGAGTCCCCTCCATAATCTTCTCAGAGAGATCACCGGTCTACAACCGCCACAAAGTCATCTAGGTATCAGCAAACACCAAGAGTAATAAGTCAAGACTCACTTGACACTCACCAAGTAATAAAATCTCAATCTCATGCACAAGCACTAGAATCTTTCATCTACAACTCTCTATATGTAACTAATGCACTTTAGTTGCAAATCATACACTAGAGGAGAGGAGCGGCTTCACTAGAGCAAATAATGCACAATATGCTCATTAGGGTTTGCTCTCACATGTATGCCTTCAATACAATCAGGAGCAACACCAAAACTAACCCGACTCATTCCCTTATATAGCCCACACACAAAAAAACTAGTCGTTGGGGACAAAATCCCAAACTCTGCAAATTTTTGGTCAGACTGAAGTTGTTGGCATGCCTTTTGGTCACACGTTGACACATGCGTGGCTTGGGAGATCTGCTTAACTCCAGTGTAGGTCCTACGTTCTTAGAAAAGGGGTTCAAGGTGTGTCAATCAGTTTGACCCTGCAACTGATAAAGGATCGAAAAAATAAACGTTAGTAGCATAGTCGATCGGCTGGCAAGCCGATGACCATGGTAAAAATGATAAAATCATGAATCACCATGTCGGTCGGCCATAAGGCCGACAACACAAGTTGACCAAATCGAGCGAGTGCGCCATTGACTGATAGAAAAGATAGATCATGCATATAGGTTGATGCGCACCCTTCGACGGTGAATATTATACAGAGATGAATTAAAGATAACCTACCAGCTTGTACTCTAATAGAAATAAATAAAGCATGCCAGA
Organism: Zizania palustris; assembly: GCA_019279435.1. NCBI lineage: Eukaryota > Viridiplantae > Streptophyta > Magnoliopsida > Poales > Poaceae > Zizania > Zizania palustris. The sequence continues at coordinate 9,458,538 of JAAALK010000287.1, forward strand.
TAAAAGATCTATACGATGGAGATCATCACAATAACTAGATCGGACCTAATCAAGACAGTAGCTAGTCACAATGATCTGAACAATATATCAGTGAATCGGGCAAAGTTTATTTAGATGAACATCATACAACATAAAAAAGATACAATAGAAAGAGATGTTGGACCTAACCGATGAAGCCTCAAACTATTAGACCCAGATCACATAAATCTAAGAGATCAAACATAACTGATGCAGCCTCAGACCTAGCCAAATACACTGAGAACAACTAGTGACCGTACTGTTTCACCATTCTCCTCTAGAGGTTGAACTGAACCGATGCAGCCCTAGGAATACTAACCTAGTTGGTACGGACGTCGTGGGTGGCGGGACTCACCTCTTCTCCTGAGATTGACACGATGCAGCTCAGCTCCGAGCACCCGAGTCCCGCCGGATAACCTTGGGGCTCATGTGTGGCGATGTGCCAATTGGTTGGTTGAATTAGAGTTGTCTAATATAGCCTAAGGGATACATATTTATAGTTCGGAGACTTGTCGTCCATGTAACTTATCTAGCCAATTTTGGATAAACCTGTAACCACATTCTGCTCTTATCTCCATCGTCTCCCCTATCTGATCATGCAACTATTGCGGATAGACTCCTCTGACTTTCCTTGACTGGATCCTCTTTGATTTCTTGTTGACCATGAGGCAACTCATAGTGGGATTTTAGTCTTTACCAAATCTTGGTGTCAACACATGCCCCCAGTTTCGGAGCTTGCGGGGATAATTGATGCTTCGAAATTATTAGTCATAATCACTCCATGCCAACACATCCTCTCAAATGTCCTCTCCAATTTATTTTCAGTAGTCGAGACCCTTCATCTTCCAATGCTTCATTATGTTACAAGGGCATCGGCTCCACTTTATCTTCTTTATTGTACCTTTCTTATTTCTTTAGCCATGAATGACTATGATGGATGTTGCCTGGTCTGACTCATCTACTTTTTCTGTGGCAACGTCGGACCAAGCTTCATCCCACACAGTCTCACATTGGCGTTCTTTCAAATCAAGGGTCTTGTTTTTCCCTGGCCCTGCAATGATTTTGGCCTATTAAAAACATACTCATGATCACCTTCTACCGAACGTTGAGAACGGCCCAACCAAATCGGTCGGGATCACTTTGACTCGACCACCGAGGAACTACTTCTCGCTCTATAAGAACTGTCGAGCACTTCTCTTTTCTTTTTTACGCCTTCCGTGCACAATGTCTCTTTCTCATTGAGCTCAGCACTACTCTGCGTCCCCCACGTTCATCGTCTTCTCCGCTGGTTTTGTTCCTCAGTAGCCTCCGATGGCAACCACCGATTCTGTTTCTGAGGTAAGTCATTGGCTCGTTTATCCTTTGTTTCTGATCACTCGCCAATTTTTCTTGGTTCTTTCTCCTTCTCTTATTACTTTTCCCCCTTTTTTCCTTTCTATGGAATCTAAAAAACAAAATCTTGATTCGCCTAGCTAAATACCTATCATTCTTCTTTCTGGGGCCGAATGGTGATCCTCATCCCACTGATTTCATTAACGCTGATACCCAGCGTATCCCTTTCAAACATTCAAAGATACTCTTTTCTAACTGGTATCAAAGCTTTAGGGCATTCCCCTCTCCACTTCCTGGGTGGCGTGACTAGTACCTTTGGGTCTCCGCGTCGAAACAGGGTATTTGGGAGTACTCCAGGATCGCACAATGCATTGTCCTCTCCCTCTCCCTTTCTTTCAAAAATGAGATGATGCTAGCGTCCTCCTATTACTTTTGGTCTGATGCGTTGAATGCATTTCTTTTTGGCCATGGGCCGATGAGCCCCAACCTTCTTGACGTAGCGGCCCTAACATCCTTCAACATTACTTCTATGGACAACCCCTTCCGTTTTCGCTCCAAAACCTCCCATCGCCTTGATACCAAGTCAATCAACGGTTGGGCCAAATACGTGGCCATTCATAACAAACCGGCTCCGTCAGTGACCAGGAGCACGTTGCCTTTCTTAACCTCTGGCTTGAGAGGTTTCTCTTTTGTGGGTCCACCATCAGGCCCACCTGTCATCTTCAATCTCTAGCCGAACAGCTGGCCACCGGAGCTGTGGTCCCCCTTGGCCGATACCTCCTTGGCTCCCTTTATTTCCTCCTCCATCTAGTATCAGCCCGGTTGTTATACGGTGATGCAGTTCGTCACCTTGGTGGTCCCTGGTGATTCCTCCAACTATGGCTTAACGTGTACATGACCAAATTTTCTCTTGGCCCTTCCTTTGACACCCTCTGTTTTCCATCAAAACACCACGAATCGGGACTTTATACTCTGTTTTCCTTTGACAAGATTTGTGTAACGCCCCAGATTTACCAAAATCGAGACTTTATTGAATTTCCAAAGAAAAACAATAATACAAGATGTTCATCACACGACATCGTCTTACGACATACAAAATATAGCTCGCAGGCTATTTTATTACACTGAATAAATAAAAGAGAATCCTAGCGATGAACACCTTGCTTCAGGACTCACTTCCTTGACTGGGACAGATACTCCAGGCCTTCGTCTTCATAGGACTTAGCATCTAAAATATTTAGTCAATAGGGGTGAGTACAATCGTACTCAGCAAGCCACCAAAATTCAATTATAATGCAAGGTCATAATAAAGGAAGGTAGTGGCTCATGTTTGTGGAAAAGTACGTTTGTAAAGCAGTTAATGTGATCAGATTATTAGTACAGAAATTAAATCATGAGTAGATGATCATCTTCTACCTCGAGGGGTACAGTCAGCACACCCTCGCTCAACAGTCCTTACATGCCATTCCATCATGCAATCATTCATATAAAAGTAAACTAACTGCGGTGAACATTGTCCAACCCGCCCTTGACCGTGGGCACGGCTTTTCGAAAATATTATACTCTGATCAGAGGTGTACTACTATACCCACAAGGCACGCACTCATTCCCACACACCAAAGTGTAACGAGATGACCCATGCCATGAGAACTCGTGCCAAAACCTTTAGCATAGAACACACCAACTCAATAACACTCTCTTATAGGTTTCATACGGCGCCCAACGCATTGGGCCAATGACATACCCCCCTTGAGCCTCGTCGGTATAAGACACCCGCAGGTGTCACTTGCCTCCTCTACTATGGTGCTTTAAGTTGGAACTCTCCATACCTCCAGTTAGGACTTACCCATTAGACTTGTGATTAGTATGGAAGTGCTTTGCAATAGATCCCGCAGACCGGTCTTTATAGTCCCCCAGGTGCTACCGACCAATGCCCTAGCTTGCACCCGGAACCCACCATGCTTACATACTTTACCAAAACTCCATAACCAATAGAATTCCAGGGATGAGAGAAATATCGAGGAAACATATAGTAGAACCCGAATAGCTACGACTCGTTCTTTTATCCTATAGCAGTTGTGTCGATACATTGGACACTATTTGTTATTGATAATAATAAGGTGACAAGGAGTTCGGGCTCAACAACATGGCTTGGGTTTGCACATCAGGGTTGGGGATCTAATAATTATAGTGTAGGGCTTTTATTTGGACTAATGCATTTATACCCTATGAGTGATAGCAATATTTACTTAAAAATGGGCTCAATTATGATCAAAATGGGGGTTGTGACTTTCCTTGATCATAAAATAGAGATGGTGGAACCTCGGGGTAAAACTCGTCTCTTTGACGGCATTGTAATCTTCTCGGCACGCAAACCAAAAACAATAACAATTAAAAATAAATAAAATAAGTTGTACAAAAATTTCAATTAAATTAGTTCAAGTTGTAGAGAATTAAAAGAGGGAATTTCTGGAATTTGAATGGATTGATTTGGAGTTCAAACGGAAAGGATATGAAATTTAGAAGTTCATACTCATTCACCTGAAATAATAGGACCCTAAAAAGAAAATAAATAATCGCGAGATTATTCCTTCAGATTAAATGAGATGGTCGACATGTGATCAACATGCTCACTTAGATAAAATAGAAATAATACTTGAGTTGAGATAAGGGTAGATCGATGGGTTATGATTCGATTGAAAACAAGGAAGGGTTGAATTGAATGTGTTGATCAATTAGAAACAAAAGGGTACAAATGGATTTAGTCGAACGATTTGAATAGGTTGTGACCATTGGACAACCTAGTACATTCAAGAGATGATCGACTAAAGGTACGCATAAAGGCTTAACCGATCGAGCCTTATCGACCATGTGATGGGTTTAGATTAAATCAATGAGACTCGATGATGGATGGTAATGAATGACTATGAATGATCGACAATTAGCGATGACCATCGATGAACATCGCAAGTCCAATTACGGAACATCAATCAAGTCATAATTGATGGATTAGATCAAGGGGACATGTCAGGTGGGGGTTGACAGCTAACAACGAGTATTATCTCCAGTTTAAGAAACAGAGTGACTATGAAGAACGCCTCATGACAAATATGACTTTTGGGATGGAACATAGGGATAACGTCAGGTTAATAGATTAGAGCGGGTTTGCCGGATACTGTCATAATAAATCGGGTTTGAGATTATTCAACCGATAATAATTGATCTACTATAGATGGATACAAAAAGGGACAATGGCATGAATCAAATCCAAGGAATAATTTGACGACAAGTGATGATTGAATTATACCCATGGTTAGGATATGATGCAAAATAATCTATTGCATAGATTGGATCCAATGGATATTAATAGACTTTGGCGATTAAGGTATACATGAATGAAACAAATCGATGAATAAGATAAAATGGATTAGATTAAAGGAATGACATCAGGACAAGTTAATGAACTATTTAGATTGAATGCCACCTAACGCAGCCAGGATAAATCAACGATTAATGAAATGTAGACAAGAAAGAGATGATTATTACCACATGAAATCAGAACAGAGGCAACATGGATGGCAGAGGAGGAGATGGGCTTACCTAGGACAGCGAGGTAGCAGTGGTGTGATGGTTCGGCGAGGGGGAGGCATGGTGGCGGCTCACCGAAGTAGTGGCACGGTGAGACGGCGGCGACACTCAACGGAGGCAGCAGGGAGGAGGAGAGTGTGGCATGGGAAGGAGGAGGTGGTGGTGGTGTGGGGAGGAGGAGAGGGTGGCATGTCTTTTATAGGGGGAGGAGGTGCCTGAATAAATGGAAGCTATGGCCAAGAGATGGAAAGACATGTGTAGAAGGAAAGAGAGGAAGAATAAAGGAAAGAGGAAGAAAGGAAATAGAAGGAGAAGAAGGAAGGAGGAGGAGGGTGCGGCTAGGAAAAGGGAAGGGAGAAAAAAAGGAAAGAAAAGAAAGGAAAAGGAAAGGAAGAAAAAGATGAGGGAACGAGGAAAGAAGGAAAGAGAAGAGGAGGTTTCCATGCGCACAGATCCAGGAAAGAGAAGGGAAGAAGGAAGAAAGAGAAAAGAAGGAAAAAGGAAAGAAAGGAAAATAGGAAAAAAGGAAAATGTGTCTGAAAATTAAAACTTGGGGTTTTGAGAAAATGTGAAAAGGTTTTAGAAAGTTTGAAATTTAAAATAAAATTACAAATTTTGGATTTTCAAGAAATAGCGCGCGAATAAATGGTGTTTTGGAAAATCAATAAATTTTGTATTCGCGTCGAAATTAGAAATTTCGAACATGAACACAAAACCAATGTTTTGAATTTATTTTTGGGAATTTAAAAATATTTTTCAAAGTGATTTTTAATGGAATTTATACACGTAGTTAAAATGAGATTTTAATTTCACGGCCGAAAATAGAATGTTGATTCCTCCGGATTTTTGATTGGGAAAAGATATAGATAGTCAGAAATGATGATTCAAATTATATTGGAAAGAGAGTGATTCAATTACTTTTTTTATTAAAGTTATCCATTGAAATATTATGGATTACTATTCTAGTTACAAAAATCCTTAATAAAAACCTAAATTTATTTGAGGCAGGAGAAATTTATTAGAAATTTCTCTTGCCGATTTTTTTGGTTTTATATTATTTTTAGTTGAAATGATTTATCATATATTTTATTCACACAACATTCCTGTTGAAATATATTTTATTAATTAGTGTTATAGTTTTACAATGAAATGATATTGATTATATTTAATTCCTTTGCGCCAAAAATTACAAAAAATTTTTGGGACACAATTTAAGGCTAGGAGAATTTTGGGAAAAATACACTAGCTGCGATTTATTTTTAAATGAAATTTTTAAGCTCGCATTTTAGCTTTCCTATTTATCAATTTATAGTGAACCCTTTTCTTGAAATTCTTTTATTAATTACTTTATTTTATTTTTAACGCCTGATGAAAATCAGGGTGTTACAATTTGTAAGTGACTTCGTAGTGTAGTATGCCTATGAGTCCTTACCCGATTATAAATATCCTCACCAGTTGTCCCTAGCCGATGTGCTAGCGACACCAGAAAGTGAGGCCATATTCCTTTCTTGTATCTCCCCTTAACTTCTTTCGACCAATTTTACATCCACCACGCACAAGCTATCCTACGAGTTTTACCATCCGACGATTTGTGCCTGGCAACTTAGCTTTGGCCCACTACCAATTGATCTTTTTTTCATCGGTCGGATCTAGGTTCATGGTGAAGTCATGAGCCGCGTGGAGTTCGATCAACTTTTTTCCATGACCGATGCCATCCCTCTCGAGGAGTTCCCTTCATGGGCCGTGTTGGCGCAGTGGACTAAACCAATATGTTTTAGAATGTGTGAGAGTAATGAGAGGTTAAGCTCCAAGCTGTATTCTTGGATCTCGTGTCCTTTACAACAGGGGGAAGGGGAGTATTTATAGAGGAACCCAACTGGAGGGTCCGATACTTCCAGAACTCCCTAGCCGTTGCACTGCCTGACACAGGCCTACAATACAGACAAGGGTGGCAGCCCCATAGTACAGACAAAAAGTGTAACCCTGACAGCATATCAGCCATTCTGGGTGGTGCAGCGGATCCTGACGCTGCGCAGACGATTGCGATCCTGTCCCCGGACCACTCTGACCGAACTGGTCCCTAGTCTTCTATCACGGCCTTGGACCCTTCGCACCTTCCGGAGACTTGGCTCCGGCCTCCTGCCAATTCTCCGCTCCGGGACCCCTCCTGCCTGCTCCGAAGCCTCCGAAGGCCCCAGGCCTCCCCATCTTGAGGTTCTCTGATGCCTCCGGGAGGGAGCATCCGGCCCTCGACTAACGAAGCCCTTCCTTCGAACCGTGCACCTGCTCTTCACGTTTCCAATTACCGTTGGGATTATCTCCCCCAACAGTAGCCCCTCGCTTCTTTCTGCTCGAGGGCCCTACATGGAAGAAAAGGAAAGAAGCGCGCAAGATAATACCGATGCTTAATCTTGTAAGAAATCAACTCACGGCAGGGCCTTGGACATTTACTGCGAACCCTATCCTTCGCTTCGAATGCCCCGGAGGCGCTCCGGAGCCCTAGGAACGCTCCGAAGTCCCGGAGCCCCGGGCAGGCATCGAAGCGGCTTCGATGCACTTGACGCCCTCAAGTGACCCCTGGATGCCCGTCGCACACCGTTCCGCGGGAGGTATTTGACCAGCTGGGTTTAATGCACGCGCAACTTTGACCGTCGGGTGCTGATATGTGGAAAAAGTGGACCGGCGAGGCTTAAATGCAGAGACTGCGTGCCTGGCGTGCATGGCGAGCGGGGAAGATAGACCGTTGGGGGCCGGCGCATGGAAAAGGTGGACCAGCAAGGCTTTAATGCGGTGGCTGCGTGCCCGGTGCACGCGTGACGCATGGGGAATGTGAACCGGCGGGGCACCGAACAGACCGAGTGGCCGCCCCATGCGCATAAATGGCCCCTACCGACCAACTGAGCTCCTCTTGCTCAACTGGCCAGCCCCTAGAGCTTCAACTTTTACCTTCATCCCCCGAACTCCCAGCCTTCTCATCACCACCCTCAGTCATGGCGGAAAGGGGCGCTCCCGCAGCGGCGGTTGATCCTCGGTTCCTACAGCGCCAGGTGGCGGCGGCAGCAGCGGCGGCGATGGCTCCCGGCTCGTCGGAAACACATGACCCACGTGAGCTCCGCCCGGCGTTGGAGAGATTTCGGGAGCAGACACTAGAGTTGGGGCCATCAGCGTGCTCGGCCGGCTCCATCGATCTCGCAACCTGGGGTCGCCTTGGTCCTGGTGCGGAGGCCAGGAAGCCAGGCCTAGAGACCGTCCTGGAGCCACGCGAAGGAGAAGTCATTGTCTTCGAGGTGTTCTTCGATGCGGGGCTTGGGTTCCCGGCCTCGGATCCTGTCGGGGGTCCTAGACGCCTTCTACCTCGATCTTCCCCAGTTGTCTCTAAACGCCGTGGCTCACCTCTCCATCTTCGAGTGGGCCATGCGTGCAGAGGGCTGTGAGGGCCGAGCAGAGGTCTTCGCACAGATGCACGAGGCCCTCTGCCAGCCGAAGAAGAAAGATGGCTTGGTGCAAGCTTACGGGAGCATCAACTTTCAGCTCAGAAAGAAGTATACTGACTCCTTCCCCGCGAAAGCTATCAACGAGCGGTGGTACTCCAAGTGGATACACCGCTGGTTCTATGTCCAGGTAGGGCAGAGCTCAGTGCTCGCCGGGCCTCCGCGCCACATTTGGTTTCGGAGGGAGGTGACCATCGAAGCCAGCACCGGCTCGGTTTCTACCCGCACCGGCTCCTCCAAATCGTCGCTCGCCGAATGAGCATGCGAGACCTGACGGAGGAGTTCATCGCACTCGAGATTCCACCCCTGAAGGAGGAGTGGCCGGCATCACTCCGGAGCACCCAATATGGATCCTCTTCAGCGGAGCTCTCCAACCGGCTAGGTTCGATCACTTCCCTTGCTTTCCTTCGAACTTCAGGATCCGACCGTAGGGTTTTTTGGGGGGCTGACATTTAACTTGACTGCAGGGTCACTCGTTGCCAAGACTCTGGACGAGGTGACCTGACTCGCCAAGAAGATTCTCGGGGCTCCCACTCTGGCCGAGTACAAGCGGCGGATGGAGCTCGTCGGGTCCTGGGAGCGGTTCAACCGCGTATGGGATGCGGTCGAGCTCTCTCCATCGCCTCTCCCGGAAAGGGAAGCCCTTCGCCCGGCTTCGAAGAAGAGGGCGGCGGACCTCGACTGAGGAGCCATGCTGAAGAGCGTGGGCCTAATGGCTCCAGATGTGATGAGTCATTGTCAATGGTAGTCAAAGAGGACTGAAAAGAGAGAGAAGACCTGCTGTGTCTGGGCCGCATGTGACTCAGGTATACGGGCAGCGAGCGACTATCGGGCAGAGGGGCCGCGAAGTTGGGCTGGCCCAATCCGGGTACATGGGCTAGGAGCAGCAGAGGATCCACTGGGCTGTTGACTAGGATTGACTCATGTAAATGGGCGGCGAGCGGTTGCCAGGCTGAGAGAGCTGCGGAATCAGGCCAGCACAATCCGGGTACCTGGTGCAAAGCCGGTGGACACTTTGTCAGTTTCGGCGCAAAACTGACGACCGCTGATCTTGGAACGGACCGTCCAGAAGTGAAGCCGTAGTCGTCACGAAAGCTCCGCTTCCGGATAAGTCATCTATAAATAGGAGTTTACTATTTTGTCCTTAGGCCCACAATCAATCAGTCGAGTCTGTAAAAATATCCTAAGGGTAGTTGGGTCTTTTCTTTTTATTTCAGCGTCTGTAAAAAACCCTAAGGGGCTGGTGGAATATTCCTAGCTATTGGGCTGCCTATAAAAGGGCCCCAATCCCTAGGGTTAGGTTACCCTTTACTGAAATCGCTTTTCTAATCAATCCTTTGGGTCAGCTCTCTCTTTCCCTGTTTGCACCGCTAGCCATTGTTGTTCTTCATCCATACGCACAAAGATCGTACATCTAGGTGCTTTGTTTTCCTGATTATCGCATTTCGCCATATGCTTATTGTCTAATGCATCGTTTTGCGAGTCCTAGTTTTTGTTCTTGTGCGTGTATACACTCTAGTTGTTGTAGTTCTGTTTTCTGAGTAGTACTAGTTTCTCCTTGCTTTCTCCTGTAGCAGCAAGTAGTACCTAGTCTTTGTCTAGCTGTTGTGTGTCAGACTAGTCTGTTCATAGGCCGCAGTGAGTTCTTTATTGGTTTTTCCTGACATGGCGTTTTGATCGAGAAGGGAGTGTCTGGAATGTTTCTTAGAGTTTCTGGTGGTAGTCCATTCTGTGTTCGAAGTCCTTCAGTTTCTGTGAAGTAGGCTTCGATCAGGCTTCTCTATAGGCTCCGCTGCCTTCAGTAACTCCGAACTTAAGTTGAGGATCATATTTCGAAGTATGCACTGGTTGAAAGTTTCATTCTGACATACTTCGACTGATTCTTCCGAAGCACACTTCGACAGGTTTCGAAGTTAGCTTCGAAGCGTGTCTCTCTGGTTGGCTTCGCTCGGAGTATGTTACTGAGAGGTTTCTGATGTTTTCATTTCTGTTGTCGTGGGTCTCAGTTTGTGCTTTCGGAGGCTGTGATTCGAAGTCTGTTTCTAGGCTTCGGCCTCTTGTGTGAAGAGCTTCAGAGGGCTCCGATTCGAAGTTGGTCTGTGATTCGAAGGTTACCACTCCGGTAGATATACTTCGATCTATAAGGCTTCAATTTTTCTCTGTTAAGCTTCGAAGTTGTTTTCTTGTGTTAAGCTCTGTAGCCTCGGTGTGCTCTTCGAAGCAGGCTTCGATAGCCTCACACTTCGCCAAACTAGCTTCGATTTGTGTGCCGGTACCTACGAAGTTAATTCGTTCCGAAGTAGGCTTCGCATTCTTTTTGCTACACACTTCAACAACCTTCGCACATCTGCTTTGAAGCAAACTTTGGCACACCCCCCACGGGCTTCGACCTTTGACATCTTTAGGCTTCGCACATACTCCGAAGCAGGCTTCGACACTGTGAAGCAGGCTTCGACACTGTGAAGCAGGCTTCGACGTTGCAGGCTTCGTCGAGTTCCAAATAGGAGACAACTTTAAACAGTAACTCTTCATCACTATTTACGTATCTTCAATTTAATTGCTATGATGATTAGTTTCTGAGAACTTTGATCTGCCATGTTTTGAATGCTTTGTTATTCTGCCTATTAGCACTGTTTGTGTTTCTTGTCTAGGACACCGGTCGTTTCTAGGCTAGATACTTTTAGGCTTTGGCGATCTGTTTACGTTTTTGCTGCTGAATCTTTAGAGGTGCGTTGGGTGTTGGGATCAGGTCATTGATTCGAAAGAATTTTTAGGTGCCCATTCACCCCCCTCTGGTTGCTACTTTCGGTCCTACAAGTGGTATCAGAGCCTAGTTAGGGTTTTTCCATACCTTAACCGGTTCTAAACCCCAGTAGTGATCATGACATCTCCTAGAAAGGTCCCGTCCTTGGAAGCTTATGGCTATAACTATTGGAAGACTCACATGCGAGCCTATCTCATGAGCCAAAGCTCGGACATCTGGGACATTTGTGTTCATGCTACGTTTGTCATATTGCCAGTTGCTGAGCGTGATTCTCCTGGTATCATCGCCCAGCATCTGAACAATAACAAAGCTGTGAACATTTTGTTTTCTGGATTAGGTCCCACTGAATTTGAGCGTGTGAGCCATCTCACCAATGAGAGAGAGATCTGGGCTACCCTTCAGGCACACCATGAGGGGACAGCTCAGGTCAAGGCTCGGCTCTATCAGACCTACCGGCGTGAATATGAGAACTTCACACAAAAGCGGGGTGAATCTGTTGAAGCGTTGTTTGGTCATTTTCAATCGATCATAAACAAGCTTCGGGACAACAAGGCTGAGGGTGTTCAATTAGTCTCAGATCATGAGCAGGCGCTCAAGGTTCTCCATACCTTGGACCCTAAGATCTAGGAGATCAAGATATCCTCTATCATTGAGAGAACTTCTTATGATACCTTGACCATTTCTGAGTTGTTTAGCAAGCTGAAGGCCACTGAGGTTGATACCCAGTTGAGATCAAATCTCACTGGCTCTGGATCAAAGTCCCTGGCCCTTTCTACACCTTCTGTTGATCCCTCTTCTGTGAGCTGTGCTGGGTTCTCTTTGATGTCTATCACTAAGGACCAGCTTGAGTCTTTGGGAGATGATGACCTATGTCTTTTTAACAACCGGGTGCGTCATGTTTATGACAGAAGAATGTTCAAGAGACACGGCACAAAATCTGGGTGCTTTGAGTGTGGTGACCCAGGACACTTCATCGCCGACTGTCCCAAGCGCAATGGCCACAAGAAGGGCATCGGTGGTGGCTTCCACGACTCCGGCAAGCACGACAGCTCCTCCTTCACCAAGGGCAAGCCAAAGACTAGATTCTTCAGAAAGGCCCTGAAGGACTACCAGCGAGAAAACAAGAAGCGCGACAAGGCCTTCTTCGCCGAGATGGAGAAGAGCTACTCCAAGTGTTCCACGTCTTCTTCCTCTTCATCGAGCTCAAGCGATGAGGATATCAATCAAGAAGGGGAAGGACAAGGATGATCCGGCGGGCCTTTGCTTCATGGCCTTCAGGGACAGACCGAAGAGCCACTCACATCAACGCCGAAGATCCCACAAGAGCTTCTGCTCAATGGCTCTTGGGGATAAGGAAGAGAAGGGCTCCTCCGATGACTCCGACGATGACGACAACGAAAAGGTATCATCTTATGAGCATGAAATCGTTGATTTACTTGAAAGCAATCGTCAGGAGTTGAAATATCGGGAAAAACTGCTTAGGGGGGCTAAGAAGAGGATAGATGAATTAGAGAGTGAGCTCGCCGTGGCCAACGATAGAATTGAGAGTCTATCTTCTTCCCCTTGCTTGGGTGATTGCAGTGAGTGCCCAAAGTGTGAGGTGCTTCTGTGTGACCTAAAGACTCTAAAGTCCAGGTACACAGAAAGGGTTGATGAGAGGGACGCTTTGGCCACTGAGCTTGAGAGTGCTAAGCTGGAGCTGAAAGATGCTCATGCCACTGTCGTCGTGCCCTGTGCTGATTGCCCATCTCATCTAGCTAGTTTAGCTAAGTTGAAAGCCAAGGGCGATGAGCATTTGGGTGATTTGGAGAGAGTGAGAGCTGAGCTAGCGCAGACTAGGCTAGAGCTTGAGACACTGTCAGTTTCACCCACTGTCTGTGAGAACTGCTTGTCTCTTAGAATGGAGTTGATTAAGCTAAAAGCCGAGAAGTCTGTCCAAGTAGATAGAGAGTGTGAGACCTGCTTGTCTTAGGTGGAGGTTCTAGCTTCCTTGAGAGAGGAGCTAGATGATGCTCAAAATGAGAACTTTTACCTCTGTTCTATCCTGAGTTGGATCAGTGCCAGAGAGCCACAGCTCGACATGATGATCCAGCAGTTTAAGAGGCAGGATGGGTTTGGGGTAGGATACACCTACACCAAGGCTGACTTTGAGAGTGCCATTAGCTGGGCAGTGGAGTGGAGTAAAATGACTCCTGAGCAGAGATACCCCAAGACTCACTCCACTGAGTCTTACCAGGCTAGTCAGCCCAAGGATGGAGTGATCCAAGAACAGCCCAAAGCTCTACCCAAGAAGCCCATCTGGGTTCCAAAGCCCAAACACCTCCACACTTCTCTTGACTCTCTTCCTGAACCCTTTCAACCCAAGAAGACAACACCAAACACCACTAAGCCCAAGAACCCCAAGCCTCAACCACATCCCAAGAAGCCCACCTATCATTGTGAGTACTGTTAGAGAGACGGGCATCTTGCGGAGTTTTGCTTCAGGAGGAAGCGGGTTTAGAGAGCAGAGCGTGCTCGTGGTGGCTAGGAGCAGTTCTACCAACAGGGTGGTAGACTGAGAGTTGCTTGACGTGGGGAGAGGCTGGAGGCTAGGCCGCGTCATGTAGGTGGTGGTAGAGGAGACGACTTTCATGCCCGTGCTCTAGATGGTGGTGTTCGTTCTGGCAGAGCTCCAGGCCATTTTGGCTATGGTCCTGGACCTCGTGGCCAAGGCTTTAGGCAGAACCGAGGACCGCGCTTTGAGCCGCGTTTTGGTCCAAACTCTTCTGATGGTTTCTGCTTTCCGTCTTTTGAGCAGATGGCTCGACACTAGTTTAGCTCTTTTTCTAAACCTGGTGCTGGATCGGGGACTGGAGGACATTTGGATCATGGACTCGGGATGCTCTCGCCACATGACGGGACATCGCAGATGGTTCTCTAGTCTCACTCCCCCGAGCTCCAAAGAGTACATCACATTCGGGAACAGTGGTCAAGGGAAGGTACACGACATTGGCTCAATTTGCATCTCTGACCATTTCTCTTTGAAGAACGTTGTTTTGGTTGGAAATTTGAATTTCAATTTGATTTCTGTTTCGCAACTTCTTGAGGATGGGTTGGAGGTTCGCTTTAAGAAGGGCAGTTCTTCTGTGATTGATTCTAGAGGGTCTTTGATTTGCCAGATCTTACCTTTCGGTAAGGTTTTTTGGATTGACTTCTCTAGTTCTTTTGGCCCTTCTCGCTGTTTGATTGTTGGATCCTCCTCTGAGCTCTGGAAGTGACATAGGAGGTTAGGTCATTTGAGTTTTGATCTGCTAGTCAGGTTGAGCTCTATGGACCTCATCCGAGGATTGCCCAAGCTTAAGATGGAGAAGGATTTAGTTTGCCACCCCTGTCGTCACGGGAAAATGGTTGCCGCTTCTCACTCACCTGTGACTGAGGTGATGACTTCGTATCCGGGCGAGCTGTTACACATGGACACTGTCGGTCCAGCTCGGGTACGCTCAGTCAGTGGGAAGTGGTACGCGCTTGTCATTGTTGATGACTTTTCTCGATTCTCGTGGGTTTTCTTTTTGGAGTCTAAGGATGAAACTTTTCATTTTGTTCATGACATGATTTTGAAGCTGAATAATGAGAACAATGGTTGGATACGAGCAATTCGCTCTGACAACGGCTCTGAGTTCAAGAACTCTCAGTTCGTCAGCTTCTGTAGTGATCAGGGTCTTGACCATAAGTTTTCTGCTCCTTACACTCCCCCACAAAACGGCGTTGTGGAACGAAAGAACCGCACGGTAGTCGAGATTGCCAGGACGATGCTCGATGAGCACAAGACTCCTAGGCATTTTTGGGCTGAAGCCATGAACATGGCTTGCTATCTGGCCAACCGTATTTTTCTTAGAGCACACCTAGGTAAGACTTCATATGAGTTGCGGTTTGGCAGACAACCCAAAGTGAGCCACTTGCGAGCATTTGGCTGCAAGTGCTTTGTGCTCAAGAAGGGAGGGCATTTGGACAAGTTTGAGTCTCGTTGCTGGGATGGAGTTTTTCTTTGCTATGCTTTGCATTCTCGAGGCTTCCGTATTTGGAACCTCGAATTCCAGCAGCTTGTCGAGACTTGTGAGGTTTCTTTTGATGAGTCCTTGCCTTCTTTGACTCCTTCTTTTGAGCTTTCTGGTGATGGTGAGCTCGGAGAGTCCATCTTCGAGGAAGATGATGACACCCCAGCTGCTGATGAGGGTGGGCCTTCTGCACAGCCTGCAGAACCCACACCTTATGATACTTCGACTGAGAACGAGGGCGGACCTCTGATCACTTCTTCCACTTCGATCGAGCCCCCTCAGTCGAGTCCAGAGGTGCCAGCTGCTGACTCCGGTGAGGTGACTTCAGATCATCAGGGATCCCGAGCAGTTCAGCGTGATCACCCCTCAGAGCTCATCATTGGTGATTTGACTGAGAGAACTTTGCGTTCTTCTATTGACTCTCTTGCTGTGTTTGCTGAATATGCTTTTGTTGCATCTTTTGAGCCCAGAGATGTTTCTCATGCTCTTTCTGACTCCAATTGGATTAATGCCATGCAAGAAGAGCTTGAGAATTTTGTCCGCAATCGGGTTTGGACACTAGTGGAGCTGCCACCAGGATGCAACCCCATAGGCACCAAGTGGGTATTCAAGAACAAGCAAGGTGAAGATGGGGTTGTGGTGCGCAACAAAGCTCGACTAGTTGCCCAGGGTTTTTGCCAGAAGGAGGGTATTGATTTTGAAGAAACTTTCGCCCCTGTTGCCCGTCTTGAGTCCATTCGCATTCTCTTTGCTTTTGCCGCTTTGAAGGGTTTTATGCTTTTTCAAATGCACGTCAAGAGTGCTTTTCTGAATGGGTACATAGAGGAGGAGGTTTATGTTAGGCAGCCCCCGGTTTTGAGAACCCCAAGTTTCTTCGACATGTTTTTAAGTTGAAAAAAGCTTTATACGGGTTGAAGCAAGCCCCTAGGGCTTGGTATGACCGGTTAAAGCAGTTTTTGTTGGGGAAAGGCTTTGTGATGGGTTCTGTGGATAAAACTCTTTTCTTTCTCAGAGATGCTTCAGATTTCTTAGTCGCTCAGATTTACGTGGACGATATTATCTTTGGTGGTACTACTAATGATCTTGTGTCCAAGTTTTCTGAGCAGATGCACAGTGAGTTTGAGATGAGCCTCATGGGTGAGCCCAAGTACTTCTTAGGGATCTAGATCAAGCAGACCAAGGATGGCACCTTCATCCACCAAGGTAAGTACACTCGGGACATGTTGAAAAAATTTGACTTTGGTGGAGAGCTGAAGCCGCAGATGACCCCAATGGGCACATCTGGAGGCCTGGATAAGGACGAGAGCGGCGTCAAGATCAATGAGAGAGAGTTTTGAGGGATGATCGGTTCTTTGTTGTACATGACGGCGACAAGACCGGACATATAGTTTGCCGTGGGGCTATGCGCGCATTTCCGATCTTCACCACGCGCGTCTCATCGGCAGGCTGTCAAGCACATCTTGAAGTATCTCACCTATGCGCCCGATCTTGGTCTTTATTACTCAGCATCATCATCTCTTGATTTATCTGGCTTTTCAGACGCTGACTTTGGTGGATGCCGGTTGGATCGCAAGTCGACTTCCGGTACTTGCCAGTTTCTTGGTTCGTCTCTTGTGTCTTGGTCTTCTCGAAAACAATCTGGAGTTGCTCTTTCGACCACTAAGGTGAGTATGTAGCTGCTGCTCACAGTTGGTTTGGATGATTTCCACGTTGCGATATTTTGGGTTGTTCTTTCCTACCAGAGTTCCTTTGTTTTGCGACAGCACCAGTGCTATTAGTGTAGGGAAAAACCCTTGTCTCCATTCAAAAACCAAACATATTGATGTGCGTTTTCACTTTCTGCGGGATCAATATGAGAAAGGTGTCATTGACCTTGTTCATATTGATACCCATCATCAGTTGGCTGACATTTTCACCAAACCCCTAGATTAGTCTACTTTTGAGCGTTTACGTACGAGGGGATTTGGGTGTTGTGTATCCTTTTTAGGATATTTTGAGTCAGTTTCCTTTTTTCTTTACTCTTTTCTTGAGTCTTTTTGTGTGTGTTCATATCATACATACTCACATATCACACTTTTGAGCTTGCTTCTGTTATATGATTGAACTGCTTTACTTATTCTAGCTGGTACATGCTTTTGAATACTTGTCAATGATCATGCTTTGGTTCAGTTCACTTGATATGTCTGATATATGTCATATGCATGGCTTTTACGCTTTAAACTTGAAAAATGATCACCATTGCTTCTGGTAACTAGCATGTGTAGGCTGAGTGCTTTTGCTATTTGTTACATGCCTTGTAGCTAGTTCCTCACATAGATGCAGATATGCAACTTGGACATCTTTATGCTTTAACATGGAAAATGTGCTATAAAAATGATAAAAATAAAAAATGAATGAAAATTTCATGCCTTTTATGCTTGAGTTGAAAAGATCCAAGTGGGTTTGCTTTGTCGCATTGCATTGTTCTAGACTGCTTACCATAGCACTTTGGTATGACCTAGGACAGTGTAGTGTATGCCA
This sequence comes from Zizania palustris, assembly GCA_019279435.1. Lineage (NCBI taxonomy): Eukaryota > Viridiplantae > Streptophyta > Magnoliopsida > Poales > Poaceae > Zizania > Zizania palustris. Next base: position 9,476,285 of record JAAALK010000287.1, read on the forward strand.
AGACCAATGACTTAAGCTTCCGATGGTCCAACTCTGGCCTAGGCTTGACTTGGTCGGTTAGCATAAGGTTTGACATGCAAATAACCCTTGTCAAAAATGAAAAAGGGAAATGAAAAAGCCTAAAAATTAAAAAGACAACAAGTTTGCTGAAGCACTTTGTTTTGAACAATGCTTATCTTGGTAGATATCAGTTAGCTTCTGCATCTCATTTTTCTCTGTTAAGCTTCGAAGTTGTTTTCTTGTGTTAATCTTTGTAGCCTCGGTGTGCTCTTCGAAGCAGGCTTCGATAGACTCACACTTCGCCAAACTAGCTTCGATTTGTGTGCCGGTACCTGTGAAGTTAATTCGTTCCGAAGTAGGCTTCGCATTCTTTTTACTACACACTTCAACAACCTTCGCACATCTGCTTCGAAGCAAACTTTGGCACACCCCCCACGGGCTTCAACCTTCGACATCTTCAGGCTTCGCGTGTACTTTGAAGCAGGCTTCAACACTGCGAAGCAGGCTTCGACATTGCGAAGCAGGCTTCGACATTGCAGGCTTCGTCGAGTTCCAAACAGTAGACAACTTTAAACAGTAACTCTTCATCACTATTTACGTATCTTCAATTTAATTGTTGTGATGATTAGTTTATGAGAACTTTGATCTGCCATGTTTTGAATTCTTTGTTATTCTGCCTATTAGCACTGTTGGTGTTTCTTGTCTAGGACACCGGTCATTTCTAGGATAGATACTTTTAGGCTTTGGTGATCTGTTTACGTTTTTGTTGCTAAATCTTTAGAGGTCCGTTGGGTGTTGGGATCAGGCCATTGATTCGAAAGAATTTTTAGGTGCCCATTCACCCCCCCCCCCTCTGGTCGCTACTTTCGGTCCTACATCGACATCGGGCTGTCTCTGAAGCGGCCCTCGAAGAAGAAGAAGACTGTGAGGGGTCCCAAGTGACTCTCTTCGGCTCACTCCTCCACCTCTAACGCCGAATGGGGGAACTCCAGCGAGGGGGCAGGGACAGAGCCAGACGACTCCTTGGCAGACCCCGACCCGCCTCGTCCTGAACAGTCGGTTGAGCCCACGGCCGCCTGCCCCGAGGACTGGACAAGAGGCGCCTGACGTCGGAGCGACGACGTCTCCTAAGTCCACCCCTCCACGTGGCCCGACATCGGAGGGGGTTTCCGCCAGCTCCCGTGGTAGTCGGGAAACCGATAGCCTGGACTGAGGGGGGTTGGCTGACCCCTTAGGGGCTGCCGAGGGGAGCGCCAATGTCGAGGCCGAATTAGTCGCGGCGCTGGCGGGCTCTCCGATAAACTCGATGGATGAGCTGTTCTACCGGCCCAGCACTGCCGGGGGCATCCAGCCTTTGGGTCTTCCGGCCGAAACCGCGGATGAAGGTACATAGCTTTGCTTCAGCCCCTTTTCTGGACGTATCAGCTCACCCTGGTCTTGACTTGACTCTCTCCCGCACAGGCAGTTCCGCCCGGGCCTCGGCCCCGTCACCGGTGTCCTCCGGAGGCGCCGCCGATGCGAGACCCGAAGCCCCTGCAGACGCGGCGGAGGCCTCGGGGTTAGGCGGCGAGGTGGAGTCGGAGGGGACTTCGGAGGAGGCCCCGGGGGATGCCACTCGGGAGACCGAGGTCCGGCCCCCTACCGACCCAAGGCATGCGGGCTCTAGCGTGCCTCTCCTGGTTCCTTTCTTGGAGAGGGGCCAAGATTTCGTGGCAAGGACCGCTCCTCTCCACGACTCCTACTTGCGCCTAAGAGGGACCGGGCTGATAGCAGAACTTGGCCAAGTGGACGGTGTCGGCCTTGGTCGGGCTATCGAGAGCACCACGAGTCAGGTATGCCTTTGGAACACTTCCGAGCAAGCCCCTAGCGCCTTTCTTTCTTTGACTTATTGTTTCGTGCGCAGATAGTCGCGCTGGCGCAGGGCTCGCTACTGTCCCTGCTTTAAGAGTGGAGCCACCACAGTGCCTCGGAGCTCATCGGGCGCGCTGAGGCCGCCGAAAGGGTGGTACAGGAGCGCGCGGCCGAGATCGATCGGCTTCGGACGCTAGAGTCGGAGGTCGTGGGCCTCCGCGCCTAGGTCGCTAGGGCCGAAGAGCTCCAGGCTCAGGTCGCGGAGATCGGTGCCCTCAAGGCTCAAGTTTCCGAGTTGGACGGGCTCCGAGCTCGAGCGGCCGAAGCGAACGAGCTCGAAGTAGAAGTCAACGCCTTCCAGGCCCAAGCTGCAGAGGTGGAAAGGCTTCGATCTTGGGCTGATGAGGTCGACAAACTCGAGGCTGAGGTCTTCGTGCTTCAAGCCCAGGTCTCCGAGATGGAGGAGCTCTGGGAGAGGGTTGCTACCACAGAGGTCCACAAGGCCTAGGTGTTCAAGCTCGAGCGGACAGTCGCGGACCTCGTGGCCCGGAACAAAGCGGCGACCGAGGTGCTGGATCAGGGGGAGAAGACTGCGGCTGACACCGTGGTGTCCCTTCGAAGGGTCTTGGTGCGCTTCGGCACTGGGTGTGCGGCCTTTGACATCTCCCGGGAGCCCCTTAGCCACTGGCTGAAGTTCATCCAGGCCGCCGTCTGGCAGATAAGCTTCACCATATCGAGGTATGGGAAAGCATCAGCCCAGGTGGCTGCCCTCGGCGTTCTCCACCAACTGGAAGCCTCCAGGGGCTCCCTACCTTCGTCCTCGAGCTCCCCTCCAGTCACATTCGGGGGGAGCCACCTTCTTTCCCCCACTCCGGCGGTTGCACAGTCCTAGAGGGCCCTTCAGGAGACTTGGCAGGCGGAGGGTCTGGATGCAGTCAAGGCCTGGATAGACGAGGCCCTTCGATCGAGCCTCCCTTCATCTTCCTCGAAGCCCTCGGCCGTTGTGCCCCCACCGGACCCAAAGGTGTAGTCCTCTTAGGGCCTTGGTATCGCAACTCCTGTAATAGGTAGGAACTTGACAATTTTATTAATAAAGGGTGGTTGTTTTCTGGAAATCATCCAGGGCATTCGCACCACTTGTGACTCTGACGTCGAGATTCTCGACGAGGGTGAGGCCCTCCGGCATCAATGGGCCATCTTCGAGGCTCTTAGGGCCGACTGGGTTGCACGCTTCGACATCCCATGGAATGACAATGGGCACGTTGTCCCCGAGATCCTTCATGAGGTCTTGGGTTTTATCAAGGAAGAGGAAGGGAAAACTCGAGCCCCATCCTCATCGCCCGAGCCGATGAACTGGTCCAATGTGGAGACTGGGCCTGACGAACCGCGACTCGGAGATCAAGGCTTGCGCACCTGGGCCCAACTCCAAGAGGATCATAAGGCCTTCTGGGCTCAAAAGAGAGAAGAGAAGAAGCGGAAGAAAGAGAAGTCCATCCGTGCAGCTACGAAGTCACAGACCGAAGGGGGCTCCAAGGGTCCGGACAACCTTCCCGACCGAAAAGGCTTCCGATTCCTGCTTGGCTTAGATGACGAGTTTTCTTAGTTTTACTTCTCGGCTTGATTCTGGAATAGGTGTCATTTATGTTCTATGTGTCTAATAAAGCCTTACTTGCTCCACTTACGAATTCCGATTGTTTCCCTGCCCACTCCTCCCCCCTCCTTTGCGGGTAGGTGACTTGTCGGCTGGGCGCAATGTGCTCGACCCTAGGACTGGCAACTAGGAGAGATCGAAAGGGAGGAAAGGAAGCCTCGGAGGTGGAAATCGGGACACTGAGCTGAACAGGGGGTACTTCGAGCCGGAGCTCAAAACCTCGAGCTGGGGTACTCCAAGCCGAAGCTCATAACCCTGAACCGGGGTGCTTCGAGCCACAGCTCGGCACCTTGAACCGGGGTGCTTCGAGCTGAAGCTCGGAACCCGAGTAGGGGGTGCGTCGAACCGGAGCTTGGAACCCAAACAAGCGGTGCGTCGAGCCAAAGCTCAGAACCCGAATAGGGGGTGCGTCGAATTGGAGCTCGAAACCCGAACAGGGGGTGCGTCGAGCCGGAGCTCGGAACCCAGAACTAGGGTGCTTCGAGCCGAAGCTCAGAACCCGAATAGGGGTGCGTCGAGCCGGAGCTCGGAACCCGGAATTGGTGTGTTTTGAGCTGGATCTAGGAACCCGAATAGGGGGTGCGTCGAGCCGGAGCTCGAAACCCTGAACTGGAGTGTTTCGAGCTGGAGCTCTGAACCCTTCGAGTTAGGAGGGATTATGCTTAGTACCGTAGTGGATCCACTTCGGTTAAAATGCTCACCGTATTTCATTACAGAAGCTGAGAAGTCTAATACATCGAGAACAAACAGCAGAACACATATCTACTAAACTAAGCAAAATAGCGTTTCAGATGCTCTGCGTGCCAAGTGTGCTTCAGATCTTCGCCTTCTAGGGTAGCTAGATGATAGGACCCTGGTCGGCCAGAGCTGACTATGATGTATGGACCTTCCCATTTATTTCCTAGCTTAGTTGGAGCGGCAACCGCCCGTAGGACGAGATGCCCTGGCTGAAACTCGTTGCGCCTGACTTTTGGGTCGTACCATGCCTTCGTCTGCCTTTGATATTGAGAGAGGTTGGCGACGGCTCAGAGCCTTGATTCCTCCATGAGTTCAAGAGAGACGGCATGCTCTTGATTAGTTTCCGGAGTTGTAACCCGCAGGGAGCCGGCTCAGAGCTCCGTTGGTGTCATCGCTTCATCTCCGAACAACAACCGGAATGGGGTAAAACCGATTGCGCAGGAAGGGATCATCCGAATGGACCACAGGATCTTGGGCAGCTCTTCGGGCCATAATCCTTTGGCTAAGCCGACGATGTGCTTATTGAGACCGGACAATATATGCCCGTTGGCCCTCTCAACAGCTCCGTTAGACCGCGGATGCCAAACTGCTATGAAGCATAGCTGCACCCCCAGCTCTTCGCAAAATGCTTTCAAAGAGCCAGCATTGAACTGAGTGTCGTTATCCAGCGTGAGCTGCTTGGGCACTCTGAAGCGGCAGATAATATTTTGCCAAAAGAACTTCTGAACACTTCGGGAGGTAATGGCGGTCAATGGCTCAGCCTCGACCCACTTAGATAAGTACTCGATAGTGACGACGGAGAAGCGTAGGTTGCCCCTTGCCCTGGGAAACGACCTGATAAGGTCCATGCCCCACCGAGCTAGAGGCCAGACGGGTGCGATGAGTTGCAGGCTGGCCGGGGGCCGATGGCTCCGCCGTCCCATCCATTGACATCGCTGGCAGGAGCGCACAAAATCTTCGGCGTCGGTGATGATAGTGGGCCAATACACACCCTGATGAAGAGTCTTCCCGGTGAGTGCTCGAGGGGCTAAGTGTCTACCACACAGGCCCTCGTGGATCTCTTGGAGTATCTGATGCCCGTCGGGATGGGAGATGCACCGAAGCAACAGAGAGCATACACCCGACTTGTAGAGAACCCCGTTAATGACTTGATTGGGCCTAGCGTGGAGCTGAAGCCGCGCCAGCTCTGAACTAGGCCGATCGTCCATTTCACCGTTGAGTATCCGTAGAATGGGATCACGCTAATCGTTGTCGACTGTGCAAAGGACCTTAGCCGGCTTGGAGGACACCGAGGGACCTGCCGATACTTGGATCGGTGTGTCTCCTCGGAGAGACGCCGATGGCTTGGCAAGATCTTCGAAGAAGGTAGCGGGAGGGAGGGCTTGATCACCTGCTCCGGCTTTAGCGAGGATGTCAGCTTGGCAATTTTCACTTCTTGGGATGCTTTGGATGGAAATCCCTTTTAAAGATGCCTCGAACTTTCGAATGGCTTTGAGGTAGGCGGCGAGATCAGGGTGCCGGGCTTGGAAACTCTTATCCACGTGTCCGGCCATGACTTGAGGGTCGGTCTTGACAATCACTTGGGCTGCTCCGAGCGCGTGCGCCTTGCGGAGGCCCAACAACACTCCTTCATACTCAGTGACATTGTTTGTAGCTTTAAAGTTCAACCGAATGGAGTATAAAGCTTGCTGGCCAGAGGGAGAAACAATTACTGCCCCCGCGCCCGCTCTAGAGGCTTGGTAAGCACCATTTGAATAAATAGTCCACACTCCTTCACCGGCTTCGTCAGTGGTGCAGCTGGCGGCTGGTGTCCATTCGGCGACAAAATAGGCAAGGATATTAGACTTAATGGCAGTCCGAGCCACAAAAGTGATACCAAATGGAGCAAGCTCTACTGCCCACTTGCCAATTTGCCTGGTAGAGTCCTTGTTCTGGAACATGTCACCCAGGGGATAAGCGGTCGGAATGACTATGTCATGAGCCAAAAAGTAGTGCTGAAGCTTCCGGGATGCCATGACGAGAGCATACGCTACTTTCTCAAGCTCGATATACCGAGTTTTTGCTCCGGAGAGGGATTCAGACACAAAGTACACCGGGCATTGTATCAGCTTCCCACCAGTGTCTTCTTCTTGAATCAATGCTACACTTGCCGCGCTGCCTGAGGCGGTGAGATAGACAAGAAGAGGGTCGCCATTCCGGGGTGTTGCGAGGGCAATGAGGTTGGCGAGGTATTACTTTATCCTATCGAAACAATCTTGGCATTTGGGGGTCCACTCAAAGTCCTTGGATCCTCTTAGTGCCTCGAAAATGGGCAGACTTCGCTCAACCGATCTTGCCAAGAAACGGCTAAGAGCTGCGAGGCGCCCAGCCAACTTCTGAGCCTGCTTCAAGTTCTGAGGAGGAGACATATTCTGCAGCGCGCTGACTTGGGTTGGACTGGCTTCAATGCCCCGACTGGAAACCAGGTAACCGAGCAGCTTCCCGGCCCGGGCTCCAGAGGCTGTCGAATGTTTCAGCTATATCCATGCTATGACAACTTTTATCCGTGCTCTTAATGACGATGTCATCCATATAAGCTTCGATATTGCGACCGATCTGGTGCCCAGGGCCTTAGATATTAACCTGGAGAAGGTGGCCACAGCGTTACGGAGGCCGAAGGGCATCCGAACATAGAAGAATACTCCTGAAGGGGTAATAAAGCTCGTCTTGACTTGATCTTCTTGCTTCAGCCAAATCTGATGGTACCCCGAATAGACGTCAAGGAAGCTGAGGAGCTCGGAACCCACAGTAGAATCAACCAATTGGTCTATGCGAGGCATGGGGTAGGCGTCACGGGGGCAAGCTTTATTCAGAGATGTAAAATCGATACACATGCGCCACTTGCCACTCAGTATGACTAACTTCCCGAATGACCCCCGCTCGAAGCAACTTCTCCACCTCAGCCTTGGCGAGATCAGCTCGTTCGTTAGATAGCTTGCGGATCCCCTGGCGTACTGGGCGAGCCTTTGGGTTGACCGCCAGGGAGTGCTCAATGATCGAGCGGTCGACGCCCGGTATGTCTTCATCGGACCATGCGAAGATGTCCAGGTTGCTGCGGATGACTTCTTCGAGCTGCTTCAACACCTCTGGCTCGAGGTCGCCTCCGAATCAGATAGGGTACTCCTTCCCATATTGAACCAGGATCTTCATGACGACCTCTCCTTCCGGAAGAGGCTTGGCCGTGGGCCCTTTTGGGGGGGCGTCGTGCAGCAGGGGGACATCCCCGATGTCCATCAGTTCGGCCTCTTCCGGACTTCCGCGGATGCTGTGGACTTGCCTTGGCTCCAAGGGGGCTGAGTGGCCGTACTCGACCCGGCGGGCCACAGCCTGATCTTCGAGGACCGAGAGCACCCCCCCGGGAGTCAGCATCTTAAGGCATAAGTAATTGTGGTGAGTGATGGCCCCAAAGCGGTTGAGCATCCCTCTTCCGAAGATGGCGTTGTAGGCGTATGGAGCATCGATGACGTTGAAGATGATTTATTCACTGCGGAAAAGAGGGGATTCTCCGAAGGTCACCTCGAGCCCAATCTGGCCGAGAGAATCGAGGGGTGACCCTGCGAAGCCCTGGAGCGGCCAGGAGGCTGGCAACAGATGCTTCCGAGAAAGGCATAGCTGGTCAAAAGGCTGCACAAAAATGATGTCAGTAGAACTTCCTCCGTCAACTAAGATGTGACGCACCTCGACGCTCGCAATGTCTACTAAGATGACAAGGGGATCGGCGTGCGGGAACTTGACGCCAGTGGCATCCTCGGTAGTGAAGGAAATTGGGACATGGGACCATTTGGGAAGCGTGGCAAGGCTGGAAGTCCCGATATGCCCAACTTACTGGACATATTCCCTTCGCTGCCGCTTGGACATAGCTCCCAAATCTCCTCCTCATCCCGACGCCCAACTACTTGGACAACGTCGGCGCGGGGGATCAGAGTCCATTTGTTAGAGGAGTTGCGGCCGGAGCTTCGCTCGAGGTAGTCGTTCCGAAGGGCAAGGATGGTGCTACAGGAGTCGGTGTCGTGGCTCCGGTTCTCATCGTGAACGTTGCAGTATAAGGTTGCCCCCGGGAGTGCTCTTGCAGGTGTTCTAGCCCCGGTGTGATGCCCCCCACCAGCGGTGTGCGGGTGCTTGGCAGGACCCCTCAGGGTGATACTGAGGACTTCTCCTCGAAGGTGCTTGCGGCTTCGCCGGGAATCCCGATGGTGAAGGTCCAGAGCGGGGCCAGGAGGCGCCTCATACACCTTAGCGCCCGGAGCTCGAACGGGGACGATCATCGCCTAACAGCGCAGCTGGCCCTCTTCGGACCGAGCGTACTCCTCGAAGTATGTTATGAGCTGGGCTACCGAAGATATCGGCTTCCGGTGGAGCTTATCGAGGAGACCAGGGTTGGTGACGCCGTCTCGGGCGGCATCAATGACTGAGGATGCCGACAACCCCTTGATCTCAGCCTTGGAGTGTGCGAAGCGCTGAGAGTACTATCGCAGCGTCTCTCCGGGCTGCTGCTTCACCTGGAAGAGGCTCCCGGTTGACATCGGGGCCACAAAGGTTCCCTGGAAATTGTTGCCGAACTTCTTCTTCAGCTGGTCCCACGACCTGATGGTCCCAGGTCGTAACGACCAGAACAACTGGAGAGCGATTCCTTCAAGCGCCAAGGGGAAGCACTTGACCATGGTGTCGCGGCTCCCTCCACAAGCTTCTATCGCTAGAGCATACGAGCGGGAGAATTCTCTGGGATCGGAATCCCCAGAGTACTTGGGAAGCTTTGTGGCATGGAACTTGGAGTCGAACCGCACCCTCTGCAGGTCAGGGTGCAACGGAGACTCCTCATCGTAGGACGCATTCTCTTCCTCCCCCTGGTCTTCATCATCGCTTAGGGCGACGGCCGCAACCCCCAATGCCCTGGAAGGCTCAAGAAGGCGCAGCGACGCCTCCTGGCGCCATTGGGCCAGCTCCGTCTTCAACCTTGCGTTCTCGGCTGCTAGGGCATTGGCCTGACTCTCGCTGCCTCCGGAGGCAATCTCCAGGTCTTGCGAATGGACGTAATCAGTCCGAAGGGCCACAGCTGGGGGCCCGCCTAGAAGGTGCAGCCCAAAGGGCCCCTCCTGAGGCCCTAGGGGGTTTGCGGAGGCCGGCCCCACTGAACCAGTAGGGTCTCGCACCTCCGCACCCCTCCAAGAGCTTGGCCCTGCTCCGCACTCGGCGCTTTGGTGGGGGTGACGACAGGAGGGTCTGATCCGCCGGTTGGGGCGGGCTCGGCCCCAGCGGTGCGGGCCGATCTCTGGAGGGGAGCCGTGCTCGCACTCTTCCGGGCTGACATATCCTTCTGGAGTGGATGTAGAGGACGCTAGCTTCTAGAACTAGGATCCCCACGGACGGCGCCAACTGTTGGCGCGGTGGACTAAACAATTAGGTTTTAGATTGTGTGAGAGTAATGAGAGGTTAAGCTCCAAGTTGTATTCTTGGATCTCATGTCCTTTACAACAGGGGAAAGGGGAGTATTTCTAGAGGAACCCAGCTGGGGGGTCCGATACTTCCAGAACTCCCTAGCCGTTGCACTGCCTGACACAGGCCTACAATACAGACAAGGGTGGCAGCCCCATAGTACAGACAAAAAGTGTAACACTAACAGTGTATCAGCCGTTCTGGGCGTTGCAGCGGATCCTAATGCTGCGCAGACGATCGCAATCCTATCCCCGTACCACTCTGACCGAACTGGTCCCTGGTCTTCTGTCGCGGCCTTGGACCCTTCGCACCTTCCGGAGACTTGGCTCCGGCCTCCTGCCAACTCTTCGCTCCGGGACCCCTCCCGCCTGCTCCGAAGCCTCCGGAGGCCCCAGGCCTCCCCGTCTTGAGGTTCTCCGATGCCTCCAGGAGGGATTGTCCGGCCCTCGGCTAACAAAGCCCTTCCTTCGAACCGTGTACCTGCTCTTCATGTTTCCAATTACCATCGATATTATCTCCCCCAACAGGCCGTGTGCAGGGTGACATCGGTCTTCTTCAAGAAATGGTGGTCCAAGATGAGTCAGCACGTCTTCAACCACCATACCGAATGCTTCTGCCTCTCGCTGGATCAATCTTTCACTGGCATTGATCCCGAGGTTAGCTCTGGTCCCACACCTTGGTTCGCCTTAGTTTTGGTTCCTCTCGTGCCCCTTTTTACTTTCCTTCTTTTGCAGGAGGACGATATCGACGCTCCGTCAGTGAGACAAAGAGGTAGGCCAATCCGCTATGGGTTGCCGTCGGCCACTACTAATCTGGGCGGTGGGTCCCTTACCCCTTCGGAGTGTCTTGCCAAGAAGCGAATCAAGATTTCGGCACGCAAGCGCAAAGCGCCGACCACAATGACACGCCACTTCACTAGGGCCCATACTTCTCAAGTAATCCTCTTGGCCTTGTAAATCCTCGCTTCCTTCCTATGATTTCTTCATCCCCTATTTTGTGACACCCTTCTTTCCTCAGTTGACGCCGCACACGTTCCCAGCTGTAGGAGACTCTGTTGCCACTGGTGTTCCCCCATTGGCACCGGTATGTATACCTTCACTGCGTGGTACTCGTTTTGCTTCGTTCGATACTCATTGATCTTTCATTTTTTCTTTTAGCTTCTTCCCATTGTGGCGCCAGATCGTACGTCAAATGACTTGGCTGGCGCTCAGTCGGCTCCAACTGCCAAGAATATCACCAAGGGTCCCACCATTGAGGCCGACACTCTAGGGGGCATAATTGGATACCCTGTTGCATCAGCCGATGCTGCTATTGAATACGCACCGGCTGGGACCAATGCATCGAGAGAGGGGTCAGCGGTCGTCGAAGCTGATGCTGAGATTTCCCCAGTTAACGTCTTTCCGTGGGTATTTGCTTTGTCTTCTTTTCTTCGTACTACTCCCATCGGCCTTGAATGCAGTGTACATAAAAAATATCTAAAAACAAATATCTAAGAAGCCAAATGTTGACCACTTTCTCCTAAAAGTTGACTTTTTGATCTGTTGCTCGTATGGTCGATCGGGAACCGTGGTTGCAAAGATCTCATCGACATGATTCCATTTTTGGTATTAAACAGTTGTTTCGGATATCTGCTGAATCATAGTAGGCCCAACAATTTTCAGTCGTTAATTTATTTATAAATAAAGGATGAGGCTAAACCTCCTCACAAATTCTAGAGTTGCCTAGAGAGCTCTCACGTGCAACCATATCTCTTTTCTTCCTTGCTCTCAAGCATTCTCTCGATTTATTCTTTCTGTTGAATCTTCGCGATCCACCGCAGGTTTCTAGTTCTGTCAATCTTATCTATGTGCTATATTCATTATCTTCAGTTGCTCCTTTTGTTTTGTTCTCATACGCTGTCGTATGAGGCTGCTACCATTTAATCCATTATTTGTCGCTTTGTTGTTTTGTCTGTCGTCTCCATCCCTTCCTCTACTTATTCTAGAGTTTACCAACTTCTTGCCCATCAAGTTGCACAGTTAATTTATTGGTTATACTCACTTTTATTCAATACCCACCATGTGTTCAATGAAATGATTATAAGAGATTGATATGCTATCTTTCCTTTTTGGATCTAATAGAAGAGATATTTGTCACTTGCAAAGTGACATATTGTTGAAAATATGTTGTTTTCTTGAAGAAAAATCAATTTTGGTTACTATGAAGTAGACCAAATAACATCGGATAAACGACGTTAAGAAGTGTAGAAAGAATGTTTTGGTGTTGTTTGTACTTTGATCATGTAATACTCAATATGTGTTTATACAAGTGGTAACCCTTCCGAGCGCAATTAAACATATAGTGTTCTTTGTCGACACAGGTATAAAGGCAAGTAACATGTTATGTTTATATTCATGTCTTACTTCTTTCTCAAGTTAACTAAACTTGATATGTTACTTTTAAATTTAGTCCATCCATATTCAGGTGGGCTATTTTGTGGATATCAGGTTGCATCAAAGAAATTATAAGAATTGACGTCAATTCACATGCATACATATGCATTACATAAGGTGATAAAGGTCGGTCACTGCCACCGTGCGTGACTCATACTGATACATGGAGTTTCATGAGAGGCTAGTATATCTAGCACAAAACTCTCAATTGGAGTTGCATGAGAGGCTAGTATATCTAGCACAAAACTCTCAAATGGAGTTGCATCATGGCATACATATATTTATGTGATGATTGGATATACAAGAACCTCCATCGTGCGTGACTCATACCGGTACATGGAGTTGCATGAGAGGCTAATATATCTAGCACAAAACTCTCAATTGGAGTTGCATGAGAGGCTAGTATATCTAGCATAAACTCTCAAATGGAGTTGCATCATGGCATACATATATTTATGTGATGATTGGATATACAAGAATTTTGAGGAGTGAAATTCAATGCCATGATAGTTGATAAAAGCATGTTGAAAATTATTGGATGAAGCAATTGGTTAATTGAAAAACAACTTGTGAATGAGTAATATATGTTTATATTCATAAATGTTGCTTGCTGAGCTTGTCTCACTTTTTTAATTCTATTTCAGGTGTGTTTTCTCGATGAATCTACCTTTTGGGGTACGGGATTTGTAGTGGCACTTATCACTTCACCATCTACAATTATAAATGAAACCATGTTTAAAATAGTTGTAATTTGTAATATGTAGTTTGTGTTGTAATAATTTGAATTTTGAAACTAGTGGTGTTTTTAGTCATAGAAATGTTTATGACTATGAGTTTTGATAAAGTTGATATCTTTTTGGTGATAAGTTATAAACTGCATGTGATTGTGGGTGGATGACCTCGCAATTACAGAGGAGTTATTGCCAATTTTTTTGTTTTGGAGGTTAATTGTTGATTAGAAAAGTAGGGTGTTACATGCAGCCAATGTCGAGCGTTACAGACTCGACTCCCCCCTCCCCGAGGCGGCGCTGAAAAAGGCGACCCTCGCCCCCCTCCGGTGGCTTCAGATAATGATAACGAGGCCTCTCCTGCCGATTGTACTCCACGATCGGCCACCTCTACCAAATCTACTGATGTGAGTCTTTTCTTCTTTCGTAGTCGTCGCATACCTTGAGTGCACCTAACCCCTTTCTTTAGTCTTTGTCCTTGCAGTTTCCCTTCAATCTCGGCTCCTATCTTGAGGCCGATGACGAAATCAACGACGCCCTTGCACCGGCCGTTGTTTAGCTCCCCGGAAGTCAGAGAGGTTTTGCGGGACATACTATGTCATCTAAAGGACCCCTTGGAAGTCCCAGTCAATAACTCAGGGCCGATACGCGTACATCTCAATGACATTTTGAGCTTCCTCTAGGCCTGCTAGTGTCCTTACACCAGCCGCCAACTTGGAATTTCATCGGCCAGCCGTGCAGCGGGCACTGCATCAGATGGTCGACAGCGCCAGTCGTGCATCTCAATAGGCGGAGATCAAGACCCTCAATGCAGCGGCACTGGCCGAGGGCTCCCTCCTAGACCATCTTTAGGGTGAGTCGTTGGTCGTTCCGCGAAAGCTGAACTCACTTTGGTCAGAAGAAGTCATCCTCACCGCTCGATTGGACAAGATACGGGAAGAAATCACCGCCCAGGTAGGTGTCCTAGCTTCTCTCCCAAATCGGATTGAAACCCAGAGGCGCCGGCTCACCGAGACGGTTCGCCTCACGTGGCACCGACGTTGGTCTCTTCAAGACGTTCCTAGATCAGACGCAGATGATCGTGTCATCCTTCAGGATGTCGACGCCATCTGGGCAGGGGCTATTGAAGGCATCCGTCGTGTTCTGTCTTGAATCTTTTCTGTTGGATCTTTGATTTTGTACTTCAAACATTATATTTATCCTAGCGTAGTTGCCCTTGATTCTTTATGACTCTTCTTACTTGCATTGTTGGGCTAGGGGCGATGCCTCTGCATCGTCCATCTCAAGGCGACACCATGGGGCATCGCTGTGTACTTTGTCCGAACGATTAGGAGATGTCCCTTTTAGGCAACCGTTCGGCCTTCCCAACCCTCCCGGCGTAGTAGTCTTTAACTTATCCTTGTTTCGCTAGGAATCTAGTTATCCACAAAGAATGGCCTCGGCCTGTCCTCCAATCCGACGGTCACATTGTCGTGGCTCATTGGCGGATGCGATTTTGGCCCACGTACACCCTTCGCTTTTTCATCGTTTCCCTGATTGGCCTCCTCCTCTTGACGTCGCTCGATCTTTACCCTATGCAGCCGGGTGGTTTCTTCTTTGCACATATGCCGATCATCGTCATAGTGTGCCCGCAACATGTTGACTGGGCATAGATGATCCTCGATGTTCACTGGTTGTCTCCCATCATCAAACTTGAATCAGCCTTGTTCTACGGCCGATTGGATCTGCTACCTAAAGATCTTGCATTCGTTAGTATGATGCGATGGGGAATTGTGCCACTTGCAGTATTTTCTCTTCTTCAGTTCTTTGGTAGGTGGTATTATGTGGCCAGGTGACAAGTAAATTTGCTTCTCCTTAAGCAACATGTCAAATATTTTATCAACCTTGTTGATATCGAAGTCATACTTCTCTTCCTTCTCGGTTGATTTTATCCATGGGCATGCAACTTGCTTCTTGTTCTTAGACCACTCAGCCATCCTGACTTCTGCGTCAGAGTGCTATCCTCGTCAGAGTCCGAGTGGTACACTCGGGCGTATGGAATCTTCTTTTGGTACTTGCCCTGTCTGGCATCTTGGAATCGGCTCTCATGGGCCGATACCCTTTGCAGTAGTTACAAGAGGCTTTCGAACTCATGTGATGAAAATTTTTCCTTGGTAGGGACCAAAAGTTCCTTAAATGCCAGCTCTACCAACTGTCTATCACCGAGTATCGCGTTGTAACATCTGCATCGCACGTCCTAGAACCTTTGTATATAATCTGGGACCGACTCATTCACCCTTTATTTCATGGATGTAAAGTCATCAGCTTCATCTCTTGGATGTCGATGAAGAATTACTTGTGAAACTTCTTTTCCAGGTTTGTCCATCCTCTCATGGAATTCACCGGCAGCGAAGAAAACCACGCGAAGGCCGATCCTGATAGGGATAGTAGGAAAAGCCAGAACTTCAGAGCTTCATCAGCCGATGCCTCCCCACACTGGGCAAGAAACTGGCTAATGTGCTTGATTGTGGAAATCGAGTCTTGTCCTGAGAACTTGGTGAAATCTGGCACCTTGTATCGGCCCAGCAGTGGCACTCGATCAAACCATTCTGGATATGGCCGCTGATACATATGCGTCTACTCTTTGGGCTTCAACCTGAATTGATCCTTGATGAGCTATGTGATCCAATTTACCCAATCATCTTCCTGCTAGCCCGACGATGGACATTGGGTAGGCATTGGCGCCTATTGGTAATGGTCCCACCGAGCAACATCGTATCTATATTGCCTTGTATCGTTGTAGGGTATTTCTCTATAGTACGCCGTCCGATGATATCCAAGAGGGATGATATCGGGTACCCCCCTAGGCGACATGAGGTCCGCCGAGGGGTCTCTTGCAATATTGTACGTCACCTACAGCACTCATTGCCCTGGAATTCTTAGGTCGGACGCTGGGAACGGCGCCTACACATTCTTATTGGCCCCGCCTAGCGTGCCTTGGGGCGACATGTGTGAGGAGGCCGATGGCTAGGTCACCTTGCTGCCTTCATAGCCGAGTGAAGAGTTCAGTGGGTCTGGCCTCATCGGCCCTTGTGGTAGTGATGCTGGCCGAGTGTGCTGCAGTAGTATTAATTAGTCATTGGGGAGGTACGTTGGACCTTGCGGTGCCTCGCAAACCACTATGCCCCTGATAGCTGCTTGATTAACCTTTGAATAGTCTTGGCCAGTGTCCCTGATTTCCTGACTAGCGATTGGTGGATCGCCTGATCGACGACCTCTTAGAAACTGGCCTAAGAGTTCTCTATCGGCTGGCCACCCTCTATGGTCAGCACTAGTGTTGGAAATGGGGCCAACGGGACCCAGCCGATTCATGTCGTAGACTAGCATGCATGACTTATGGAATTCCTACACATGTTGCTGCACCTCTGACCTTTATTCTTCGGTCAAAGCGTCCATGGTGATTGAGATGACATTTTCCTCACTGTGCTCGCCCGCCATGGCTGAGTTGTGGGAGCTGGTCCCACCAGGTGTGCCAAAAAGCGTGTTGGCATGCTTTTTCATCACACGTTGACACACGCGTGGCCTGGGAGATCTTCTTAACTCACGTACAAGTCCTACATTCTTAGAAAAGGGGTTCAAGGCATGCCAATTAGTTTGACCCTGTAACAGATAAGGGATCAAAAAAATAAACGTTAGTAGCATAGACGATTGGCTGGCAAGCTGATGACCATGGCAAATACGATAAAATCATGAATCACCGTGCCAGTCGGCCATAAGGCCGACAACCTAAGTTGACCCAATCGAGCAAGCACGCCATCGGCCGATAGAAAAGATAGATCATGCATATAGGCCGATGCGCACCCTTCGACGATGAATATGATACAGAGATGAATTAAAGATATCCTATCAGCTTGTACTCTAATAGAAATAAATAAAGTATGCCAAATAACAAATCCATACCATGGAGATCATCACAATAACTAGATTGGACCTAACCAAGACAGTAGCTAGTCACAATGATCTGAACAATATATCAACAAATCGGGCAAACTTTATTTATATGAACAGCATACGGCATCAAAAAGATACAATAGCAAGAGATGTCGGACCTAACCAATGAAGCCTCAGACTATCAGAAAAATCACATCAATCTAAGAGATCAAACCTAACTGACTCAGTCTTAGACCTAGCCAAATACACTGAGAACAATCGATGACTGTACTGTGTCATAGTTCTCCTCAAGAGGTCGAACTGAACCGATGCAGCTTTGTGGATACTAACCTAGTGGGTACGGACGTCGGGGGTGGTGGGACTCACCTCTACACCGGAAATCGACACGATGCAGCCTAGCTCCGAGTGCCCGAGTCCCGCCTGATAACCTTGGGGCTCAAGGGTGGCGATGCGTCGATTGGTTGGTTGAACAAGAGTTGTCTAATCTAACCTAAGGGATACATATTTATAGTTTGGAGACTTGCCGTACAAGTAATTTATCCAACTGATTCTGTATAAACCTATAACCACTTTATGCTCTTATCTCCATAGGCTCCCCTATCCGATAATACAGCTGTTGTGGACGGACTCCTCTGACTTTCCTTGTCCGGATCATCTTTGACTTCTTGTTGACCATGCGGCAACTCGTAGTGGGCTTTGGGGCTTTACCAAATCCTGGCGTCAACAAAAGTACAATTTTTTGTCAGACCGAACTTTTGCTTAATGGCTCAAAAAGTGACCGTTATAGTTGATGTGACAGTCACTTCGGTCTAACCGGCCTCAGGCCTGGTCAGACCGTTCATGCGGGACTTAGTAAAAGGACTGGACAACCCCAAAAATTTGCTCTCTATATCCACTTAGGTCAGACCAGAAAAAAACAATGGTCTAATCGAACTATTTTAGTCTGACCGAACTGTGTACCTCGGTCAGACCGTAGGTCAAAATAGCACGACCAACACTTAGTAAAACAGCGATAACTTTTGACTCGGGTGACAGAAATCAACGATCTTGAACTCTATGGAAAGATAATTTTAAGGGATACACAATAAATATGATTTTTATTCAAGAAATCCAACTTTTATCTTAGATAAAATGCTCAAAGTCTCAAAGTCATTATATCGGACATTTGCACAAAGGGCAACTCATTCCAATTGCACATATCCACTTTCCACTCTATTTGAGACTTGAGAGAACTATCGACACAAGCTTGGACATTCCCCTTAATATGTCCACCTCTCTCTTTGTCCACAAAACCGACTCCGACAAAAATCATGAGTGGATAATCAATGCATGAAATACCTCTAAGCAAGTTTCAACACATGCATGCTAAAGATTCTAGTTGAGTACCAAACGGATCAAGATCCTTCTCGGATATCTTACTCAAGCTAGACAAAACATAAATGTGCATGCTAAGTGAAAAAGATGATGAATTGAGATTGAGCAATTTGTACACGGTTCAAATCAAGCTACTAGTCAATGACTCCTCTTAATAGTTCAGTGTCTATCTAGCAATCCAGTCTTTAGTCCAAACACCAACACCGGTAAAAGACTAAGAAACATATCCTTAGTTGTATTGTACTTTTGCCTTGCGCTTATCCAACTTGCGATCAATTCATGTGATCATTTGGCCAAATCATCCTCACGTTGAAACCTTGATCAACCTCTATTCTCATCGACCCATGATAATGACTTTAAATCGATGACCATTAATGCAAGATGCCATCTAATATTCTCCTCACAAATAGACCTATTTCTTTACACAACTTCGACAAAATCCATTAGTCCAAAAGTCTAGTTGTAAACCTCCACTTATTGACCAACCATTACATAAGAAATATATGAATATATTGATTATGTATTAACACCACAAGTGTCAAGTACTCACATCTAAATTTTAATTTAAATTTAGATTCTCAGTAGAATGTATGTGATGGTTTGTACTCCCCTTGAACATGTGCATACAAAATATATAAAAGAAAACCATATGCACGAGTATAGACAAAGCAATAGGAGAACATGAATTAATACTATGCACATTCAACATATAAGAATAACTCCTTTAAATATGTGCATTTGTGTATATGTGAAGAACCTATGTGCACATATTCAAGTTAAGCATATGAAAAATTTATCCTATAATATATGTCAAAAGCATGCAACAAGAATATGAATATGATAACATACGCATATCATCTTGATCTTCATATTTGCAAATGTGTAGGACCGAAACCGATGACTAGAGGGGGGTGAATAGGCACCTCAACAAATTCATCCGAATAGATGATCTTTTCTTAACACCCAACGCTCCTCCAAAGAAACCTAGCGAAAGCAAACAAATTTTAAATATATCACTCTCCTATCAGTTAAGATGTGTAGTGACAGTCTGAGATATCACAAGCATTCAAAACTAGATCAACAAGTTTGCCTTCAAAAATACCACAAACGTTCTATGGACAAAGATATGCATAAAGAACTCAAGGGCAATAGATTGAACACTTGGTGTATACAAGAAAAACATTCACAACATAATCAAGCATTTCATCAACCACATGATACATACTACACTAGTAGGCATTCAAACAAATGCATAGTACATAGGAAATATCTCTTGCAAAAATTTAAGCCAATATTTGAAGTGCAGTAGATAGAAACCTTAACTACATACATGTGAAGAGAAAACATTGATGAAGTGCAGGCAGTTGCTAGTGCTAGTGTGCAGTAGGTTGGCCTCGGGCAGCGAGAACACTGTCGTTCCTTAGGTGATGTGCAAGATGTGCAAGTGCGGACCGAGTGCTCCACACACATGGACTGGTGAAGATGCGCAAGTGAGATCCCATGAGAAGCATTGGGATCCCACGCACTCTGACCTTGGGAGGCGACCTGGTACTACCGACCAGAGGCAAGCAGCAACGGCGAAAACCGACTCCAAAAAATAAATCAGCGCAAAACTCGCCGCCCGACCAGTGAAACGCTAGCGATGGCTTCAGTGAGAAAACAATGTGGCGGCTTGGAGACAAGTAGAGAACAGAAGTGGAACGATTTCCAAGAAGGGCAGAGAAAACACAGGCAACAGGCAAGAATCGATCGACGAAGCAAGAAACATTAAGACTACTAGAAAAAATTCCCCGACGATGAGCAAAATGAAAGAAGAAAAGTGACCCAATTTTTTTGTGAATTACTAAAGTGATTTCTAAAAAAATGGGTGAGAAACCCTAGAGGGTTACATGGGCTTTTATAGCCTGAGTTAAAAATAGAAAAATACGAAAATACCCCTAGGGTTCAAAATACAGACTCAAGGCTCACTGGCAAAAAAATAAATTCCTATTCTAGATAGTTTGTCCTAACGCGGAGCTTTCGTAGAAGCTACGGCTTCGTATCATGACCTTTTGATCCAACGGTTTTGAGCCGAAACTGACAAAACCTCTTATGATCTTGACTTGTGTCAACCATCTCACGATATGGACCACCAGCAAGTCTCTTCTGCTCTTAATCCCTCGAGTTGCCTTATAACTTGTACTGGCATCCCTTTCGCTTGACTTGGTCAACACGCTGCCTCCATCAACCTTCATCACATATTGCTTCATCTCCACGTGTACGACTGGGATCATCCTCGACTTCACCATCCTCCTTGATCATCCGGCACCATGCTCCTCACTTGACCCTAAGCACCCGTCGTTGATAGTCGAGTAGCATCCAAGTTCTGCACACCGTGAGACAAGCAAATATATTTCTTCTACACACACCAAACCCTTCGGTGAACTCATCACACAATTACAAGTCCAAAACCGGAACCTAGCAAGTTTGTCAATCACTCATTACTTAGAAAAACCAAGGTACATATCAACTTGGTTTCTCAATCTCCCCCTTGATGAGTGTATTGACAACTTCCATAAGAATCAAGATGAATTTAAAACTCAACACACAAGTGACCACAAAAACTCAGAAAAAGCCAAAAACACATGTCACTTTATTTTATATTTATCCAAACTTGTTTAAGATTTCCCCCCTTTGACAGAACCATGACATAAATTCTCCCCCTTTGGCAATGCAAGCATCAAGGTGACAAAATGATGCAAAAAGAAGTGTGAGGATGGAGTGTAGATGCAAGCCTTTGATGCATGATTAACAACAATTACAGTACAGAGTAAACATTTGCTTTTAATATTGTCTTAAAGTACTATATGATAAGCTCAAGTAAATACTATCCAATTAAAATCATGATCAGACAGTTTTTTGATTTTTGCAAACAAAAGCACCACCACTCAGACTAGCATACTAGGCATGATAAAGTATGTAAAGCAAAAGCTAGCAAATATCTACCCAAATAAGCATATCAAAAACATGGAGTTTCAGCAAACTTGTTGTCCAATATTTTCAAGCTTTTGTTTCCTTTTTCTTATTGATTTAGTGACAGTGGTTATTTGCTTATCAACTTTATACTAACCAACCAAGCTAAGTCTAGGTCAGATAAAGACTATTAGAAGCTTAAAGCATTGGTTTTGGCAACACTGCAGTGTCCTAGTTCATACCAAAGTGCTATGGTAGTAGTCTAGAATAAAAGCAGTGTGATAAAGCAAACCACCTAGATCTTTTCAATTTTAGCACAAAATGTATGGATATCAATTTCATGATTTTTTATCATTTTCAGAACAAGATTTCCATGAAATGTATTTGAATTTTAAAGTTGCATATTTACATCCAAGTGAAAAGGACTTAGCTACTAAGTATGTAAAAGATAGCAAAAGCAATCATCCTACACATGCTAGTTACCAGACTAAGCGGTGACCATGTTTTAAATTTCATGAGTTAAAAGCCATGCTCATGACAAATATCAAATATATTCAATAGATCAAAGTCAACAAGATCATATATAATAATTCAAAGACAATATAAGCAAGTGCATCTAAAAGTAGTTAACCATATGACAAAAGCTTATGAATGCAATAACACACGACTCTCCCTCCTAAAATTCTGTAAGGATGATAAACACCAAGATCTCCTCTCAAAAATGCAAAACACAAAGCATCAAGAGGCTTGATAAAAATGTCAGCAAGCTGGTTCTAGGTATCAATATATTGCAGTTCTATTTCACCCTTCTCATTGTGGTCTCTTAAAAAGTGATAACACACGTCAATTTGTTTGGTTCTAGAATGTTGAACGGGGTTGTTGGCTAAGCTAATGGAACTAGTGTTATCACAAAGAAGTGGAATACCCTTAAAGTTCAACCCAAAATCGCACAAAGTAAAAATCATCCACAAAATCTGAGAGCAACAGTTAGTAGCATCTACATATTCATCTTTAGCAGTAGACTGCGCAACATTAGGCTATTTGCGAGAAGACCAACACATAAGATAAGAATCCAGAAAATGAAAAGTACCAAAAGTACTTTTCCTATCAATTCTACAACCAGCAAAATCAGCATCGGAGAAACCTCTAAGACAAAGGGATGATGATGCAGAATATCAAATGCCAAATTCTAAAGTGTACTTGAGATACCTTAGGATGCGTTTCATGGCTTGATGATGTGAATATCTTGGAGATGCTTGATAAAGAGCACACAGACATACAACGAAGTGTATGTCTTGTCTTGTGACCGTTAAATAGAGGAGGGAGCCGATCATGCTTTGAAACTTCTTCTGGTCAACGTCTTCTCCATCTTCATCTGGGTCAAGCGCAACCGAGGTAACCATAGGAGTGGCTAGTGGCTTTGCATCGCTCATGTCAAAGAACTTCAACATATCCTTGTTGTACTTCGTTTGATGAATGAAGGTACCTTATTTTCATTGCTTGATTTGCAAACCAAGGAAAAAGGTCAACTCGCCCATCATTGACATCTCGAACTCACTGCTCATAGAATCTACAAACTCGGTAACAAATGCATGAGAAGAGCCACCAAAAATGATGTCATTAACATATATCTAACAAGAATGAAATCTTTGCCTAGATTGAGAGTAAACAAGGTTTTGTCAACGGAGCTCATTTTGTACCCATGCTCTAGCAAAAACGACCTAAGCCGGTCATACCAAGCCCTAGGTGCCTATTTGAGCCCATACAAAGCTTTATGAAGTTTAAAGACTTTATGGGGATACTTGGGATGTTCAAAATTAAGGGGTTGTTTGACAAAAACATCTTCACCTATGAAACCACTAAGAAAAGCACTTTTGACATCCATTTGGTAAAGTTTGAACCCATGGGATGAAGAAAAAGCTATCAAAATCCTAATGGACTCAAGACGTGCAACGGGTGCAAAAGATTCCCCAAAATCAATTCCCTCAATCTGAGAATAACCCTGAGCAAATAATCTAGCCTTGTTTCTCACAATAGACACATCTTCCCGTGTTTGTTTTTGAAAATCCATTTTGTTCCTATGATGTTAACATTTGGGGTGGATCTACAAGAACCCAAACTTGGTTTCTCTTAAAATTTTCAAGTTCCTCATGCATGGCATTGATCCAGCTTGAATCAGATAAACATGACTAACATCTAGGGGCTCAAAAGAAGCAACAAATGCAGAATCTATAAATTAAGCATGAGATCGAATTACCCTTTCATTTAGCTCACCGATAATCTGCTTAGGGGGGTGATGTTGCTAAATGCGAAGAGGTGCTTCTCGTCAAGAGAGAATATCCTTCTCAACACTTGTCAAAGTGTGCTCGATGCTTGCCGAAGTAGATGCTTCGGTACCTCTTGCTGATGTAGAGGATGCAGGGTCTGCTTCAAGGGTCGCCGTAGAGGTAGGTAGAGGTACTTCTTCATATTCTCTGAGATTTGATGGATCTTTTTCCTCAAAAATGGTTTCATTTATATCCTGCTCACTTGCATGCTCAAAAGGACTAAAACAAGGAGATGATTCATCAAAAGTCACATCACATGACTCGATGACAATGTTAGTATCAAGATTAAAAACACGATATGAATGACTATGTAGTGAATAACCCAAGAAGATATCATCAGAAGAACGCGACTCAAATTTGTCAAGATTGTCGCGTTTCAAGATAAGCATCGACATCCAAATACTTTCAAGTGAGAAACTTTGGGCTTTCTCCCAAAATTTAGCTCATAAGAAGTTAAATTCAAAAATGAGCGCAAGAAACTGAGCTCTTCGGTGAACTCATCACACAATCACAAGTCTAAAACCGGAACCTAGCAAGCTTGTCAATCACTCATCACTTAGACAAAACTAAGGTACAACTCAACTTGGTTTCTCAAATGAATGAGACTAAAATGAACAATACTTAAGAGAAAACGTTAGTCTCATATATATATGCCCATAACATGAAAATCACATTTGAACCTATCAAACATGTACATGAGATGAAGAGTATTACAAATATATTTTATCTCCATGTATTTCGATCTTTTCGTGATTAGGTTCAATCATTATCAATATATAGATAGTGTTGACTAAATGATATATTCATTTCAAAATAAAGATGCTATATTAAATAAATTCTAACAAATCATGTAATATAAAGTGAGCTCCCCCATCAAGATGTGCATACATATGATTGTAGATGAAAAGCACATGAGCGTATTTAATCAAGATTAAAGAGGAGTTCACTCTATATTCAGTTCATGCAAGAGATATAAATTAAGACAATGAGTAATTTAGTGCATACCTCTTAACATTTCTATCTTCATATACTCAATAAAATATTAGTCTCAATATAATTATATTTGTCATTAATTACTAAAATCAAACTAATAACACTTGAACTTACAACGACCCACATCATAGATAGTAATCCACGTTCTGGAAACCCTATAAATAGATGATTGTCGTCATAGCTTAGATTATTCTACCATCGCAGTTTCGTCGTAGATCGGTTTGTAAAACAAACCAACTTCAAGTTCTTCAGATTATTATCTACAATTTAGATTGTGTTTATCTTGTTCTTACAAAGTTCTTTGATTGATTTGCAGGATCAAAAATTTTGTGGTGAAGTCGACTACGTGAGAGCGTGGTTGATAACGACTAGACGTGCAGGTGTAACGATTGCAAGGATTCAATCGCTGATCAGAAGCCTTAAAGCGTGAACGTCCACTCGTTGCTTCAATCGAACCTATCGAAAGATCGGATCAACAAAATACACACAAGTGCTCGTCAAGAGCTTATGGGGCTAAATATAAAAACATCTCGAAATTATGGATATTTTAAATTGTCTGCGTGTGCTTGAACTAGGCTTAGTTGGTCTGACGTGTTTTTTTTTTGTTAGTTGCACCTCGGTTACAGCCTATTTAACCACGTTCACATTGCTTAGCCCGGCTCTAAAGAAACAAAAAAATGAATCCTTATTATGAGATAGACCCAAGATGACTATATTAATAGCATGATTAGGAGATGATTAACATGACTTCACATGTATTAGTCTATTAAGCTATCTTAAGAACTAAAATGGTAAATAGTATATGCTAAATTATTTTTAAGATAATTAAAAACTATATTAATATTTTTTCATCTATCATGCTACTCATCTAATGCTACAAATACAGTCAACTAATTAATATCCCAACAGATTAAGGCTGTCATGCTTACCGCAACCAAACAAATCAGACTTCTATCTCAATATCACGTCTCAACCTAGCCTGGATGCACTTCTCAGCCAGAATGAATAAATCCGTACACCCAACATGCCCTATGTTGTTGTCTCGTTCCCAAATATTTATCACCAGATAGTCATCCTTAAATTTTGTGCCACTTCTATATTAGCAGTAACTTGGTGAATACAAATACTCCACATTATAAAGTGTATTGCGTCATAAAGACAACCAAACAACTTTTTGTTTATTATGTTCTAACCATTTAAAAGTTATCGATGATCACAGCTGAAACAGAGCGTACCATTTCAAGCATTAAGTGGAGTTTTCCTAGCTTCCCGACTGTTGACTACAATATATAAAAACGCATAAAAAGGCATTCTGAACATGCACGCAAACCCTACTAGCACGTCTGTTAGAACTGTCTGAAAAATGCAGATTTTGATAAGACAGTACATACACACGCATTCACACAGAGTGCGGCACAAGTACCGCACAGCGCCGGTCAGTTAGCAGCTGGCAACCGGACGCAACCAAGGCATGCGATTCTCACTTGGCATCGGCCTCGGTCCACTTGACGGTGACGAACAGCTCGCCGGACTCAACGTCGCGCAGCCGCAGCCTGGCGTCAAGCACGACCTCACCGTCGGCATACGTCACGAAGCTGTCGGAGAGAAGGCAATTGTCGACGCCAGCGGCAACCTTCCGGAGCTTGGTCTCCCCCGTCGTCAGCCGAAGCGCACGACGCAGCTTCGTCGCCGCGGCCACCGGCTGCAGGTCAATGAACGCGTTCCCCATCTTGTCGTCGTACTTGAACCGATCCCAGTCGAACACCTCCTGTCAATGGCAGTAGAATTAGCAGAGAGCCACAGCTACAGAGTTATTCAGTTCAGGCCAACAAAACAATAAAGATTTGAGAATGTCATTAAAAAATTTGTTCAGTTTAATTATTTACCACTTACATATATAATAAATAGGACTATCTAAATTTATGATAGTGGGTTAAAGTGACAAATAATCGAAACTACTTTTTAGGAGTAGCAAATTATCATCCATAATTGTAGACATTAATTAAAGGAAAATGCTCTTTCATCCCATAGTTGAGTAACGTTTTCTTTTTTGCCACTTAGTGAGATTAGTATTTTGTCCTAGTTTCACTCCAAAAATTTAAATGTGGTATTCAGTCACATCTCACATGTAGAATAATCTTCATCACACAAGAAGGGTGTCGACCAGGGGGGAGTAGGTTTAATACTGCACGCAGTTGGTGACATTTGCTTGTTCATGTACCGTTGATGATTTTCATGATGATCAAACTGGACATTGAGCAACCTTAGTATCGAAAGCCATGTTTCTTGGAGAATTTTGCTCAGTCCGCAATGAAAGAATTAATGCAGAGTCGCACATGCTGATACCGGCTGCTGGCTATGCAGTTGTACATAAACAGGGGCTGAGGTGAGAGAAGAAAAATGGATATGGAAAAAAATAGTAGTAAAGGAGATAGGTGATAGATTAAAACTGTTGGCACAAGGAGCCAGCCATATTGCATGGCAGATTGGCAGTGCAGCACAAAACATGCATGAGCTTGTGGACTAGTTGTTAGACTCGGCATCAGTACACAAGTCTCAAACATGCAATATCTGGTAAACTAGCACCGACAATGCATAATGTATATGACCATTTCTCTCCTTGATCAAAGTATTAACAAAAAGAGCATGCTTATTCAGAATGTATACGGCCATTTATCTCTTCGTCAAAGTATTAACAAAAGAGCATGCTCATTGAGATGACAATGAAATTCATGGAACCTAAAGGCTTGTTGAGTACCATCTCTTAGCAGGATCAAGGATCTTTATTTAAAACAAATTTTAACTAAGTGAATGAACAGAAAAACCTACGAATTTGATGACCCCAGCTGGTTCTTCAATGGAGAAGGACATCTCTTCATTCCAAACTGGGTTTAGGCAGCTGTTGATGACTTTTGTCTTTGCATTCTGCAGGGCCAAAAGAAAGGAACAAAGGAAGGGAGTTAGATGTCATAGAAGACAAAATAGACCCTCTTTAGGAAAAAGACAGTAGTCAGTCAAGCACGCCTGCTTTGACAGGTTTCACAAGTACCTAGCGACCAAAATTACTTGCTGGAAGTGCTCTTTAGCATGACAAAACAATGGTCAGTGAATGAAAAGTTGATACCTACGTTTTCATAACAAGCAAATGAGACAAGAAATTACTCATAAGTCGGTTTAAGCTCAGATTTTGTATGCCAGGGCTTCAGTGAGTACGGCTAGCATTGGGTAAAAGAAACTATGACATTTCCATGGACTGTTTCTAGCTTGGATTTTGCTCACTGAAATGAGTTTTAAAAAAAGTAAGAGTATGAACTTTCTGAACTGAATACCATTCTCTTGTTTTTGAATTGTGGACTAATGTCTTTTCAGAAAAAATAGACAAGTTGAGTTGTTGTGATCAAACTAATCATGCGTGTAACAGAGACACAATGTCAAATTGCACGGGTGGGTGAGTAAGGACTTTACAATTGGTTATCAACAAAAAATAAACTTTTTCTTCAAAAAAGAGCGACGAATGATCCAAAAGCACAGGCAAAAAAGTGTGTCACTGCCACATCTAAACACATGCAGATATCATGGCATGGTTAACATGTGAGAGGGTGAGTTTGGCACTCAAGTTCTAGGTCAATCATAACTAATAGGCTGGTAAAAAAAGTAAGGGGAAATTAGTTCTGCCGCATTGTGCCATGAACCCATAATCAACACAATCTCAATGAAACATACTGAACTCTTGTTGTACCTTAGATTGTAATTCTATTGCCCTATCAATGGGAGGATATACAGTCCAACAGTCTTAAGAAAAAAGAGAGAAATTGTCTCCAAGAAGATAAGCAGCAAGTTCTCTTGTGTATTCTCAGAAAAAAAAAAGAACATGACTAAAAGTCAATTGATAGGGCAACATATAAACGGCAGTCAACTTCAACAGAATTCACAGGTGTGCCTAGGCAGGAGGTTCGGAGTAGCAGATCGTTTTTACTACTTCCCTACCAATACACAGGCAATTTCAGCTCAGAATGGCTGAAAAAATCAATGCAAGAAACAAGGCATCCTGCGCATGCAGTGTTATGGGTGGCCGTAAGTGATCGGATGGGGTACGTGTGCCGTGTGCGAGATAGTTGGACGAGGCTTGAGTCGTTTGGACGACGGACGCCCCGTGACGTCGATGGTAAGAGGGCAGAAGCAGGGGAGGGGAAAACAGATGAGAAGCAGAGGATGAGAGGTACAATTTGATCCTTCTTAATTCCTCCAATAATGTTCAGTTCTCATATTGAAGAGCCTGCTAACAATCGATACTAATTAAATGGAAAAGAACAACAAACGCAGTAGATAACTTAACCAGATGAACAGATCACGTTCTCTCGCGCCGCCGTTGGTACGTGACGAGAGATGTGCACGCTCGTCTATCTGGTCTCTTTCAGGACTGCAAGAAGAAGCTAAGGTAAGCACAGCACATGCTTGGACTTTGGACTGTTGGCGACAACCTACAAGACTTTTACCCAGATTCAGAAGCCGAGCTAGGTAATCCGCGCAATGAGTAAGGAAGCAAGGATTGATCTCCCAAGGTTAATTAGTCCATCCGAGAAACATAGTTGATTTAACCGCGAGAAGGAATGGGGGCGTGCGTTACCGTGATGAGAAGGATTAGAACGGAGAAGAAGAGAAAATGGGTGAGGTGACTGACTGACCCGGTCGGCGAGGCGGACGACGACGTAGGGATCGCTGGAGGTGAAGTCCCGGACGGCGAGGTTGGTACCGCGCGCCACCAGCACCTTGAGCACACCGCGCCGCGCCCTCCGCCCCTCATCCTCCTCCATCCCCTTTACCGCGCAGCGGCGTATGGACTGGTCCCCTCCCTTCCTTCCTTCCCTCACTTCTCCTCCCCCCGAAGTCGGCCGCCGGCAAAGAAAAGGGGAAGGACTCCCGCAGGTGATGTTCTCCTATCCTCCAGGTCAGCTCGTGGTCGTGGTGGTGGTCGTCCTCGTCGCCGACGAGAGTCGAGAGGAGAGGAGCTGGGGTTGGTTTGCTCTGATCGCTTGGCTTTGCCTGTGCCTGGGGGAGAAGGGAAGGGGACAGCCGGACAGGAGAGGATTTAGCCAGGCTGGCCGCGGTGCGACCCGGTCCATCCTGTGCGTTGCGCGCCGCGCGCGCCCGACGTGGTCAAAGCAGTCGGGTTGGTGTCCGTTTCCTCAACCCATGGTTCGACCTTGTCGCCGTAACAAATCAGTCAAATTTAAATTTTTATTTTTATTTATTTTTTTAAAAAAATCTCATAAATAACGAGTGATTTCTTATAAAAATAATCTTAGAAATATTGAAATTTGAGTAACAATTTCCATTAAAATAGAAAATTCGAAAAATTGTGCTAGCTGAACCCTATTGCCGTATTTTTTGTTTTTTATATCATCGGATGATATAAAATGAATATCAAGCACATCCAATGTAACTTCATATGAAAATCCACTTTTACACACTTCTTCTGTCTAATATTATCGCACCAAATACAGGTTGTCGCTGACACACTATCAACTCATTTAGTAAGAATTGATTTTACCTATATTGTTTTAGTTGTATCATTTGACAAGACCTTATATTTAGCTCCATATTAATCATATTAAGATACTATGAGTTGTTTAAGAGCTCCATAGAATATCCTAAAAATACTAAAAAAAACCTTATATAAAACAGTCTACCCATCTAGCCCGATATATATATGAACACATTTAAAAGAGTAAAGTGGAATATGTGGAACCTCTTGATGTATCATACGATATATTTGACTACATCCCAATGCATATCGATGGATTTATTGGGAGATAAATAGCAGATCTTATTCATAGCAAATGAATATACGACATTAGTAATGTGGGATATTGCAATCTTCTGACTATGTTGCGAAAATTGCTAACATATATCAGCATCACCGAGAATAATGTTGTCTCGTGCTAGCTTGTCCAGGCTTTCTTGAGCTCTTCCCTGGACGATAAACAGTAATCGTTTCCCCCTAAAACTTCAACATTATGAAACTTCTCAATTTTCCTACGAATTAGGACCTCGGCGATGTAAAACAGAGTTCGAACGATCGAAAATTAGGCCAGAACAATCGGTAGGTTTGGAGTCCAGAACCCAAAATACTTGACACCTGATGAACAGCAGACTTGACACCTGCTGAACAGCAGATCACTGCTATCGGTCTCAGGTTGAGTAAAAATGTAAAATGACTATTTTATGCCATGTTTCTAACAACGATCAGTTCTTTCATTCATCGTAACCAACCAGTTTGCACCAAAGACTGAAAACTAATTGATTTAAAAATTATTAAAATCAATATGTAAAAAAATCAAGAACTTTTGAAAAATATGGGGAAATTTTAGAAAAATACAAGAATGTAAAGAACATTGTGATACAATGATTAAAAGATGCCATTATATTTGTTGTTTTTGGATGAATTAAATGGCACAAAATCCCAGATTTAGTAATGTAATTTAAAAAAACAAAAACCAAAAATAAAAATAAATGGCAATCTACTGAGCTAGCCCAATTTTTTAATTTGATCAATCTTGTTGTTCTCCGAATTATTCTAAACTTAAATGTTTTTGGGAAACAATATACAAAATCATCATAAATCACCTATTATTCATAGGATTTGTTTTTGGAATTTTCAAAAAAAAAATGAATTTCAAACCAAATTGGCCTATTTATCGAAACCGTTCTAGTAGAGTTCGACCTGTTACCGTGGTAACATGAACCCTGGTCATGTGTTAATTTTCTAACCAAGCAAAGGAATATAGAGGTTTTTACAGCTAAACCTAGTTGATATTGCACTGAACAATACAAGGAATACCTAACATTTGCCATCTTCGTAAATTCTAAATCATCAAATGTGTATGTTCACAGAAAACTATTATCAAAACAAATCCCAGAAAATAATAGCATGTACCAACTTTGTACAGAGCTGCAAATTCATACTGTTGTGAAGAGACTTTCCACGGAGAAACTCATGTTGGTGACCAATCGTACAAACACGAAAATGAAGATTCTGCTGAGTGTTACCAAAAATACGATGATACTCAACGCTCTCCAGTGGATTCGGCACAATCTTTTCAGGTAAAGACTACAGAGTGAAATCTTTCAACCATATTTCTTTTAATGGTACTATTTACATCATAATCTACAAACAATCAGCAACACTTCAGATTGTCAACATCAGCCGTCTTCTCAGCAGATACCTGTAGGCTGTAGACAGATCAAATTAATTAAAACATATTGTTGTAGTTAATATTTTCCAGACACCATTACTGTCAGATGAAATTGGTTATACAAAATCTTGGACTACTCAATGTAATATAACAAATCCAGAAGTGCCCCAATGTTTTGCCATTCAAAATATTTTACCCTTGTAGAAGAACATATGAAAATATTCAAAAGTAATAGCTCAATTGGCACAGGTCGCATCAGATAATGGTTTTAGTAATACAAAGTTTGAAACACTAAATACATTTCAGGTTACTAAATGATATGAGATGCATGAGAGCCTGGAAAAACCTTTCTGTTGCTTCAGAGAGGCTTGCTACATGGTAAATCATAATTCATAAGCACATAAGTCAAAATTCACAACAAATGGACTTAGTGTGTTACTGCTCACTTTGTAGGAATAGGAACCTGTAAATCTACTTAAAAAACAGTAGAAAGAAATAACTTTCTTCGTACAGGAGCTGGAGTGCCACATCGCTGAGTGTGCAAATTCCATCAATTCTAGTTACTTAGGCCTTGTTTTGGAGGCTCCAATACCAGCCCATCCCCGTGGAATGGGTTAGGATTAGGGCCTAACAAACAAACCCTTGAGGAGGATATAGTATGTGGACTAGTAACTCCAATCATAAATAGAATGTTTTTCTTGTTGCTAAAGCCAACTATAGAAAAAATTCCATGCCTCCCTCCAAAAAGAGGTTAGTTTTTTCATATACCATCAGTGTCACTGACAAATGAGAGCCACCATAGTCACTGATAGTGGCATGTAGGTAATTCTTGAAAATTATAATAGTATGTGAGTAATTTTCCCCCCAAAAAAATCACCAAGTGGATGTTTTTCTTGAACTATTGTAAAGATACAGAAAGCATCTTAACTAGTTTATATCAATTTTCAACTCAAAGAGATCACTTGAAACTGTACTCTGGTTGCACTCAGAGACTATCCCCTCAAGATCAATAGGGGCATTTGGAACAAATACGAGCAGTGGCTTCTTTCTTGGAACAGGCAGCAGCTCATTGTTGCCCTCCAGCATATCCAGAACAGTCCTCATGGTAGGCCTCTCTTCCGAAAACGGGTTCACACAGCTCAAACCTACAAGGAGAAACCTCATCATTTGCCCTGTGTCATATTCTCCATTCAGTGTCAGATCCACAGCATCCAAAACCTTGCCTCTAGAGTGCAAATTCCAAACCCAATCAACAACATTCAACATGTTCATACTGTCAGGTGCTGCTCTCTCTATTGGTCGTCTCCCTGTGCAGATCTCTAGCAGTACAACCCCATAGCTGTAAACATCACTCTTTTCTGTGGCCTTTCCCATCTGGAGGTACTCAGGTGCAAGATAACCAACAGTCCCTGCTGCCAAGGTTGACCGAGGGCTTGCATTAGGATCTTTCAACCTTGCAAGCCCGAAATCCCCCAACCTGGGGTTAAAATGAGAGTCAAGAAGTATGTTACTGCACTTGATGTCCCTGTGGATCACCTGCTTGTCATGCTCTTCATGTAGGTATGCAACCGCACAGGCAATGCTGACAGCCACATTATACCGCCGAGCCCAGTTGAGATGAACATGATGCTTGTCTTCAGAACAAGGGTGGAGAGCCATATCTAGGCTGCCATTTGACATGAACTCATACACCAGCAGCAGCTCATCTTTCTCGGCACACCATCCTTGGAGCTGAACCAGATTGGGGTGCTTCAGGTCAGCAATTATGGTAAGCTCAGCGGTGAACTCATGGTAGCTCTCCCTGGATTGCTTCGACCGCTTGACCGCATATGTGACCCCAGAATGCGGGCACACTGCCTTGTACACAGTACCAAAACCACCGCTGCCAACTACCAGAGAAGGATCAAATCCCTTTGTCGCTGATAAGAGATCTTGGTAGGTATACCTCCTTGGCTCATCTGCTGCCTTTGCCCCCAAACCCTCCTTAAACCCTGACTTCCATTTCTTGAGAAACATTAACACAAACACCATGACTGCACAAAGAAACACAATGGGCAAGGGGATGCCGAGCCCAAATGCTAGTCTTCTGTGACGCCCATGCTTACGGCCGGCGAGGCCACCCAACGGGGGGGCGCTGCGGACGCTATCAGAGATGTTGCGTGATGACCGAGACGCGGGGTCGACGGCTGGCAGCCCGGACGTCTGGAAGCTCCAGCTCTGGATGAGGAAGCCGCCATCGCTGCTCCCGTTGCTGGACGAAGACGTGACCTCAAAACCGATGAACATGAACTCGGCGAAGTGGGCGGCAAGGCTGCTGGTGTTGCCGACCAAAGCAGGCGTCGGCGGCCGCAGACTCGCATGGCTTACGAACACCTCCAGGCGCACCCGGGGCGCGTCGTAGATGACCCAAGAACCGACCTCATTTCCGTTGCGCAAGTCCACCGCGCCGGTGGAGTTACCGGCGACGTCCACCCCAGCGCACGAGGCGGACACGCGGTTGTTGGACGCGTCGAAGGCGACCTCGAGTGGAAGGGACCGATTCTTGGCATCGAGGCCCTCGGCGGCGGCGAGCGGGTCGGGTAGGAGCACGAAGGAGAGACGCGACGAGGGCTTCGTGGCGGAGGGGGAGGCGAATACGAATGATGTAGAGAAGGAGGCGTTGCGGGGGAACGGGAGCGGGAGCGGAAAGAAGGCTTTGGAGGAGGGGGGCGGGAGCGAGACGGAGGTTGCGCGGAGTGAGGCCCAGCCGAGGAGGGTGAGGTTGCGGAGGGAGAATGACGGGAAAGAGAATGCAACTGGGTTCGCCGAGGCGATCGGCGCCGGCCGCCAGAGGAGCAGGACAGCTGCGAGGAAGAGGAAGAGAGGAGTTCGTGGAGCCATCAGCTGGGAGGGGAGGGTGGTGCGGGTGGCGGAAGGGTTAACAAAACTGTCTTGATTGGACGGTAGGTGTTACCACTTACCACGGTAACTGAATAGTTTAAAAAATTCGATCAAATGTTGTATTTCAAAATTTATATTCAGCTCAGTTCACAAAATGATTTCGAGTCCGACACTTTGATTATCTCTGGTTAAACCATCTCGCTAACCACAGTATCGGTCAAATAATTTTTTTTGGAAAAAGATAAAAATTGCAAAATCGCAAATTATTTTTTTGAGATATGTATGAAAATTACAATACCATAAATTTTATGATTTATAATAAAATACAAATTATAAAATAAAATGATTAATTGATAATTTAAACATTTCTAACTTATCATTATTGTCTCCATTGACTATAAACGGCATTGTATTTATACGTAGAAATTAGTTGTAAGTTTCGTAAAATAAGAATGTTTGCTTTATACTCATAAAGCATAATATTTTATTTGATTAAACATATGACATTAATCACATAAACCTAAATGCAAGGAATCAAATAATAACGAATAAAGAAGATTGAAAAATAAATTATTTTTGTATTTTATATTTTGTTTATCGAGTACTCGGTTTATAATTTTCTAATAGTTCAATATTTTTGAACAATAATTTTACCGTAAACTATATTAATTTACCTGCTTCACTGCTTCCTCACATCCTCTTCGATAGTATACTTTACACGTGATGGTCCTTAGAAAAAATGAGGCTAGAGGACTCTAGTTTCTCCCTTATGCGATCGAGCATTCTATATATCACATAATTACTTGATAATTCATCTTTGACTTCTAATTACTTATTAGCCTTGTCTTTCCTCTCTGTAAGCTAAATGAGTTTATTGATTCTCTCACTCTCATCGACCACTCACGTGTTGCTTTTGTTTATTCTTCTACATGTTCCGTAACTTCTTACTCGTTAAGCCCAACATCACGTTCATTTGTACTTGGTCTCCCTAGCATTTGAACTATGTTACATTAGATACACCATTTCATACCACATCAACAGGCATTAGAAGGGGCTCGCTAAGGCCATCTTCAATGCATAATGTTAATATGGGTGCTTAGTATAAAAAATTAAACATCTTTCTTAAGAATTCCATGTCCCAATGCAAAAATACATAGTAGTTGTTGACACTAAAGTGCGCCAAACACACGGATGCCGATCTGGCGATCCAAAAGCGTATGGATACTTAGGAGTAAACCCCTAAACATAACGCAACGCCGACGCCACGTTCCAACGATCCTCAAACAATGGTGAGGAAAATAACAGAGTCGCCAGACAATCAAATAATATTAATATAAAATTATTCAATTAACTGATTAAACCTAATTAAACCGGCCAGAACAAGGCCAGTTCAACTGAGGGTTCTGACGGTCGGACCGGCCAAGTGAAGTCGGTCGGATTGGAGTTATACCGCCGGTCGGACTGGCGGTGTGGAGAACGGGCCAAAGGGGGCTTTGGCGTATAGTGCGGGGTGTTGGCCGAAGGGTAGTCTTTGGCGCTCGGATGTGAAGGGTGACCTTTACCCTTCGGCCGGTCGGATCGAGGTTGTACATCCGGTCGAACCGTAGATGGCCGAAGGGGGGTCAGGGAGACTTCGGTGAGAAATTACCTCCAATGCAAAGGGTTTTCGGGGTCCCCTGCGAAGCCTGGTCAGACCGGTCTCATGCTGTCGATCGGACTGCCGCGTGTCGGCGCGGCACAGGCCGATCGGACTGAGGAATGACCTCCGGTCGGACCGACTACTCCTGGAAAGTGGTCTTCGGACTCCGGCGACCATCTTCCCGTGGGTGGATTGCAACCAAAATTCTTGGAGGGGATGGGAGTGATGAAATACTGCAAAAAACACCAAGAGATCAAAATAATTTGGCTAGGAGACCAAATTACCGGTAAAAACCGATAAAACGATATAAATATGTTACATGGATGAAATAGATGATTCACGAGTGAACCGACAAGGACTTACCGTGATTACGACACAGCGGATGGATGGTTTACAACACAAACTAGCAAAGATGGATGTTACTTGGCTAATCATAGGGCAAGGAAAGTAAATTGAATGTAAATGCGATTCAAGGTAGATAATAGATTGGATCTATTAGGGTTTTTTAGGGGGGACTTCCTTGAATCGGCCTTGCCTCTATTTATAGAGGTTGGTCATGGGTTCCTAGGATCTAATCCGAGTTAAACACGGGTTCCAAGTCATCCAAAATTAATTAGGAATAAAAATACCCTAAAATTAGCCATTTGGAATCGGACTCAGGTTGGGCCGGTCAGACCGGGCCTACATGGCCGATTAGACCGGCATGTGCCAGGTCTCGACATATTTTTGGTAAAACTACCAAAAAGTGATATTTTGATAATTTTGACCATTAATGTCATTTTTTGCTATCAACACATGCCCCCTACGTTTTGGCAAACTTTAGTGAGCCAAAAGCACAACGAGCTAAGGGCGATATGCTTTATATCAGCCTTTCGACACTTCAAGAATTTTGCCACACACTTGGGAAGTATTTTTTTCAAATACCTACCATTCAAAGCACTGCGAAATCGCTGTCCTTGAAGTGACTCTAGCAAATACACATTACCTGGAGCGATTTCAACAACTCTAAAGGGCCTTCCCAACTAGGCGACCATTTGCCAAATTTTGGGCTCTTAGTGCCTAAAGGCAAAATCGTCTTCCAAACCAAGTCACCAACTTGAAACGATTTTGCTTTCACCTTCTTGTTATAAGCTCTAGCCACTCTTCTTTTGACTCTTTCCATTGCCTCTAGAGCTCTCAACCTCTTATCGGTCATCTCTTCTAAATTATCCTTCAAAAGAGTTTCATACTCATCGACCAATAAGCCATTTTGCTTAAGCAACCTTAATGAACAAGATTCACCTCTACAGGTAAAACGACTTCTTGTTCATACACCAACTCATATGGACTTACCTTGGTGGCACCATGCTTTGCAACTCTACATGCCCATAATGCTTCAAAAAGCACATCATGCCACCTTTTAGGAAACTCTTCAATCTTTTTATTAATAAGCTTAATTACAGTTTTATTACTAGACTCAGCCTGACTATTGGCCTAAGCATAGTATGGTGAAGAGTTTACCAACTTTATACCATAAGATTCGGCAAAATCACATACTTCCTTAGAATAAATGAAGCACCCTGATCTATAGTAAGAGTTTGAGGGATATTGAATCTATGTATAATGTGCTTCAAGATGAAATTGATTACCTCGTTCTACATCATATTCTTGAGAGGCATGGCCTCGGTCTACTTGGTGAAGTAATATGTAGCCATCAACATGAACCGATGCCCTTTTGAAGAGGAACGATAAATTTGGCCGATGAAGTCTAAGGCCCAACCTCGGAATGGCCATGGTTTGATAATAGGGTTAAGTAAAGATGATGGAGCAAGCTGAATATTACCAAACCTTTGGTTCCTCTATTGTATTTAAAACAGTCTTTAGTCATAGTCGTCCAATAAAAAACCGCTCTTTTGAGCATCCAACTTATTTTTTGGGCCGACTGATGAGTACCACAAATACCTTCATGTACTTCACCCACAACAAGTATAGACTGATCGACATTCAAACATCTCAAAAGTACTCCATCAACAGTTCGGCGATACAACTCATCGTCGAGTAATACAAATTTAAATGCTTGCCGCCGAACTTTTCGATCAACTCGCTTGCTAGGATCTCTAAAATATTGAATAATTGGAGTTCTCCAATCATCCTCATGATTTCCTAAAGTACTTGCCAAATCTTCCTTCGAATTGACGTTCAAATTACAAACCTTGGCTTGCCCCATGTGCCCTAAACTTCTCTGATGCAGATCGGTCAGACC
Organism: Zizania palustris; assembly: GCA_019279435.1. NCBI lineage: Eukaryota > Viridiplantae > Streptophyta > Magnoliopsida > Poales > Poaceae > Zizania > Zizania palustris. The sequence continues at coordinate 9,514,690 of JAAALK010000287.1, forward strand.
GGCCATAGGAGGCCGGTCAAACCGACTATTTCAGTCAGCCAGCATGGGGCGGTCAGACCGGCCTAGCATGGACGGTCAGACTGACCAGACACCTGCGGTCAGACCGGCCATGTCAAGCCGGTCAGATCGATGTGCTCTAACTCGCATGGTAAACTAAGGTCAAGCATCGATTTTTCTTGTGCGAAAAATTTACCTCTTTTAATTTGGTAACCAGATGCTTGCTGAGCGAAGTCATTTGCTGTAACGCCCACATTAAAATAATAATAATAATAATAATAATAATAATAATAATAATAAAACTAATATTTTGGATATTTATAAAATAATTCAAAACTACGAAAAGTTATTTTTTCCGGAATTTGACATGTTTTTCTTTTTAAAAAAAAATTGTATTTCTCTCTTTAGGTTTTCTCTCTCACTTACACGTGGGACCCACTTGTCATCACCTTCCTCCCACCCTCCTCTCTTTTCTCTCTCTCCCACTTCCACTATGCACGCACCTTCCTCTCCTCATGGCAACCGCCGACCGTTCCGCTTTCCCCATTGCCCACTTCGCGTCGAGGCCGCGTCCACGACGCCGGAACCACCATCCACTCTTCACCATTTTTCTCCTATGAGCTCTCCTTCCTCGCCGTAGTCACGTCGTCGTCGTCGTTTCCCCCCAGTGAGAACTCCTCCCTTGCCTATTTCTCCCCTAGGCTTGTCTATTTCTCCCCTAGGCTTGTCTATTTCTTCCCTAGGCTTGTCGTCGCCGTCGTCGTCGCGCCGCGGTGGCCGCTGTCGCCGCGCGCCCCCTACGCCGCCCGCGCGTCTACGTACACCCGCGCGCCCCCGCCCGCGCGCCGCCGCGTGCCTGGCCGCGTCCTCCGCGCCGCGGTGGCCGCGTGTCACCCACCTGGCCACGCCCGCCCATGCCGGCCAAGCCCACCACGCGCGCCGCCTCGCGCCGCCGCGCCTTGCCGCCCGGCCGCGCCACGCCGCCCAGCCGCGCTGGTCGTGCCGGCCGGACCACCGGACCTAGCCAAACCTTTTTTTTCAGTTTTGCGATATAGCCCCTCTATTTTAGGGTATTTAAATCCTGTTCTAGCACTTTAGCATTTTAGCCCCTCTGTTTTAAGATAATTATTTTCTGCCCCGCATAGTAGTACTGTTTCGGCTAAAAATAGAACTAAAACTTCTAAAATACACAACTAATTCATACTAGCTCCGTTTGGAGTGATTCAAATTGCTATGTTTTCATAAAATTGCAAAGAATCTAACTATGCATTTATTTTGTATTGTTCATGTGTATTTATGTACTGTTTTGCATTAATTATGAATGTGATCGCGTAGACGCCACCGATTTCGTACCGCCGGAGGCCTATTCCATTGAAGATCAAGCCTTCGCGGACCAAGGCAAGCTACCTGAACAGTTGAACATATTGAAATCCCATTTTTCATAATTTATTTTGATTTTAACTTAATGCATGTGTTGGACCGGAAACGGCGACCAGAGGGGGGGGTGAATGGGAGCTTTTTAAAATTTCGGGCTAAAAACTAGCCTTCGGTTTCAGTTCTGTCTTCTGCGGAACAGGCTTCGAACACAACCTTCGAAGGTCTGGTTCGGAGGTACTTCGATAGCTCCGAACACAGGCTTCGCAGGAGCAAAAGTTCGAAGCCAAGAAGACTTCGCTCCACTAACAACCCTAGAAAATCTACTCTGCTAAGTCAGTGCAGGCTCTGCACACGGGGTGCTTCGAGCAGGCTTCGCACTTCACCCTTCGCAAGAGTGGACAGCCCTCTGAGGACTTCAACCAAGTACTTGGCAGCAGCTGAGGAGCCATGCTGAATAGCGTGGGCCTCATGGCTCCAGAAGTGATGAGTCATTGTCAACGATAGTCAAAGAGGACTGAAGAAGAGAAGAGATCTGCTGTTTCATGGGCCGCGTGTGACTCAGGTACACGGGCAGCGAGCGACTGTCGGGCAGAGGAGGCTGCGAAGTCGGGTTGGCCCAATCCGGGTGCATGGGCAAGAAGCAGTAGAAGACCCACTGGGCTGTTGACCAGGACTGACTCAGGTACACGGGCGGTGAGCGATTGCCGGGCTGAGAGAGCTGCGGAGTCGGGCTGGCCCAATCCGGGTACCTGGTGCAAAGCCGGTGGAGGCTTTGTCATTTTCGGCGTAAAACTGACAACCGTTGATTCTGTATCCGACTGTCCAGAAGAGAAGCCGTAGTCGCTACGAAAACTTAGCTTCCGGATAAGTCATCTGTAACTCTAGGCCCACAGTCAGTCAGTCATGTCTGTAAAAATTCCTAAGGGCAGTAGAGTCTTTTTCTTTATTTTTGAGTCTGTAAAAACCCTAAGGGGCTGGTAGAATATTCCTAGTGTTGGGCTGCCTATAAATAGGACCCCAATCCCTAGGGTTTGGACTACCCCCTTTGTGCTGAAATCAAATCCACTCTTTTGGGTCACTTTTTGTCTCTTGCTTTGCCTCTCTCCTCTCTTGGTTCCCTGCTTGCGCCGCCAGGAAGCATTTGCTCCTGTGGTTAATGCTTTGCTTTTAATGTTGCAGTAAATGCCCTATTTCTTTGTGTGCTGCATCTGCAAAGGTTTTAAATGGCTGCATTTCATTAGCATAGCAAGTTTTCCCGTGATTTTTGAGGCTTTGGAGGCTTCGGCTGGGTGTGTTCTTCATTCTAGTAGTACTAGTTCTTGCTGTTGCAAGTAGTACTACTTCCTTGCAGCTACAGTGTACTGTGCAGCTTTTCACCTTCTACTGCACAGCTTTTTGATCGAAGCTGACAGGGTCTATTACCTTTTCTGGCTGTCTCTGGCGAAGTCTTTCTCTGTTCGAAGCCCCTCAGCTCCGTGAGACAGGCTTCGACTTAGCATCTTCGAAGTCTTCGCTCAATCTTCGATTTTCGGTGTACGGTCTGTGTTGATAAGCTTCGAAGTATTTTTGTGAACGGACAACATCGCATACTTCGAACAACATACTCCGAATATAGCTGTTCGAAGTCCACACTTCGGTAGGTTTCAAAGTTGGGTTCGAATCTTGTCATTTCTGATAAACTTCGATTTGATTTCCTTGTGGCGTGTCAACCTTCGATTCTCCTTCCGAAGATTTCCCTGTTCGAAGATAGAGTGTAGGCTTCGGACTTGATTTTCTGTCGTGTGACAGACTTCGCTTCTTTGTTCAAAGGTTGTCCTTTTGTGTGTTGTGTTCGAAGCTTTCTGTTCGAAGGTTTTGCTTCGAAGCTTTCGGTTCAAAGTTGTGTTCGAAGTTTTGTCTTCGAAGTGCACACTTCGAAGCAGGCTCCGACTCTGTAACTTTGCTCCGAAGCTCTTGGTTCGAAGCTGTGTTCGAAGCCTTGTCTTCGAAGTACATACTTCGAACCAGGCTCCAGCTTTGTCATACTTCGCTCCGAAGTACACTTCGCATCTTGCCATTTCGAACTAGGCTAGACCGTGTCACCTTCGGCATCTCGGACAGACTCCGTCACCAACCTCCGAAGCAGACCTCGACGTGCGAAGGGGGCTTCGCCAAGTTCCGGACAGGAGACAAATTTGGACAGTAACTTCTCTTTTCATCTTACACATACTTAGATCATTTCATTGAGAAGTTTAGGCCTGATTCACCATGTTTATCTGCCTAGTTGCACTACCTTAGTTTTACACTGTTTATCATCAGTTGCTTCTAGGTTAGAAACCTTTAGACTTAGGCCTTCTGTTTATTTTCTGCTGCGTAATCTGTTGAGGTGCATTGGGTATTGGGAGCAGGCCATTGATTCGAAAGAATTTTTTAAGGCGCCCATTCACCCCCCCCCTCTGGTCGCTACTTTCAGTCCTACAAGTGGTATCAGAGCGAGGTTAGGGTTTTTCCATACCTTAACCGGTTCTAAACCCCAGTAGTGATCATGACGTCTCCCGGCAAGGTCCCGTCCTTGGAAGCCTATGGCTATAATTATTGGAAGACTCGCATGCGAGCCTATCTCATGAGCCAGGGTTCGGACATATGGGACATTTGCGTTCACACCACGTTTGTCATTTTGCCAGTTACTGAGCAAGGTACTGCTGGTATCATTGCTCAGCATCTGAGTAACAGTAAGGCTGTGAACATTTTATTTTCTGGTTTAGGTCCCACTGAATTTGAGCGTGTGAGTCATCTCTCCACTGCGAGAGAGATCTGGGCTACCCTCAAGGCACACCATGAGGGAACAACACAGGTCAAGGCTCGGCTCTATCAGACCTACCGGCGTGAATATGAGAATTTCACACAGAAGCCGGGTGAATCTGTTGAGGCTTTGTTTGGTCGCTTTCAGTCGATCATAAACAAGCTTCGGGACAACAAGGCTGAGGGTGCTCAGTTAGTCTCAGATCATGAGCAGGCGCTCAAGGTTCTCCATACCTTGGACCCAAAGATCTGGGAGATCAAGGTATCCTCTATCGTTGAGAGCACTTCTTACGATACCTTGACCATTTCTGAGTTGTTTAGCAAGCTGAAGGCCACTGAGGTAGATATCCAGCTGAGATCAAATCTCACTGGTTCTGGATCAAAATCCTTGGCCCTTGCTACACCTTCTGTTGATCCCTCTGCTGTGAGCTGTGCAGGGTTCTCTTTGATGTCTATCACTGAGGACCAGCTTGAGTTGTTGGGAGATGATGATTTGTGTCTCTTTAACAACCGGGTGCGTCGTGTCTATGATAAGAGAATGTTCAAAAGACACGGCACAAAATCCGGATGCTTTGAATGTGGTGATCCAGGACACTTCATCGCCGACTGCCCCAAGCGCAGTGGATACAAGAAGGGCACCGGCAGCAGCTTCCACGACTCCAGCAAGCATGAGAGCCCCTCCTTCAACAAGGGCAAGCCGAAGACTCGTTTCTTCAAGAAGGCCCTGAAGGAATACCGGCGAGAGAACAAGAAGCGCGACAAGGCCTTCTTCGCCGAGATGGAGAAGAGCTACTCCAATCAGTCCACGACTTCTTCCTCTTCATCGAGCTCAAGCGATGAGGAGATCACCATCAGGAAGGGGAAGGACAAGGACGATCCGGCGGGCCTTTGCTTCATGGCTTTCGGAGACAAGCCGAAGAGCCGCTCACACCAACGCCGAAGATCCCGCAAGAGCTTCTGTTCAATGGCTCTTGGGGATAGAGAAGAAAAGAGCTCCTCCGATGACTCCGACGACGACGACAACAAGGTATCATCCTACGAGCGCGAAATAGTTGATTTACTTGAGAGCAATCGTCAGGAGTTGAGATATCGGGAAAAACTGCTTAGGGGGGCCAAGAAAAGGATAGACGAATTAGAGAGTGAGCTTGCCATGGCCAACGGCAGAATTGAGAGTCTATCTTCTTCCCCTTGCTTGGGTGATAGCAGTGAGTGCCCGAAGTGTGAGGTGCTTCTGTGTGACCTGTCGACTCTGAAGTCCAGGTACACAGAAAAGGTTGATGAGAGGGACGCTTTGGCCACTGAGCTTGAAAACGCTCAGCAGGAGCTGAAAGATGCTCAACCCACTGTCGTGGCACCCTGTGTTGATTGCCCATCTCATCTAGCTGCCTTAGCTGAGCTGAAATCTAAGGGCGATGAGCAGTTGGGTGTTTTGGAGAGGTTGAGAGCTGAGCTTGCGCAGACTAGGCTAGAGCTTGAGACATTGTCAGTTCCACCCACTGTCTGTGAGAACTGTCTGTCTCTTAGAATGGAGCTAATTAAGCTGAAAGCTGAAAAGTCTGTCCAAGTAGAGAGTGAGTGTGAGACCTGCTTGTCTCAGGTGGAGGTTCTAGCTTCCTTGAGAGAGGAGCTAGCAGATTCTCAGAATGAGAACTTTTACCTCCGTTCTATCCTGAGTTGGATCAGTGCCAGAGAGCCACAGCTTGGCATGATGATCCAGCAGTTCAAGAGGCAGGATGGGTTTGGGGTAGGTTACACCTACACCAAGGCTGACTTTGAGAGTGCCATCAGCCGGGCAGTGGAGTGGAGTAAAATGACTCCAGAGCAGAGGTATCCCAAGACTCACTCCACTGAGTCTTCCCAGGCTTGTCAGCCCAAGGATGGAGTGATCCATGAACCACCTAAAGCTCCACCCAAGAAACCTATCTGGGTTCCAAAGCCCAAAAATCTCCACACTTCTCTTGACTCTCTTCCTGGACCCTCTCAGCCCAAGAAGACAACACCAATCACCACCAAGCCCAAGAACCCCAAGCCTCAACCACATCCCAAGAAGCCTACCTATCATTGTGAGTACTGTCAGAGAGACGGGCATCTTGCGGAGTTTTGCTTCAGGAGGAAGCGGGTTGAGAGAGCAGAGAGGGCTCGTAGTGATCAGGAGCAGTTCTACCAGCAGGGTGGTAGACTGCGTGTCCCTCGGCGTGGGGAGAGGTTGGAGGCCAGGCCGCGTCGTGTAGGTGGTGGTAGAGGAGACGGCTTTCTTGCCCGTGCTCCAGTTGGTGGTGTCCGTTCTGGCAGAGTTCCAGACCGAGTTGACTACGGTTCTGGACCTCGTGGCCGCAGGGTTAGGCAGAACCGAGGACCGCGCTTTGAGCCGCGTTTTGGTCCGAACTCTTTTGATGGTTTTCTCTTTCCATCTTTTGAGCAGATGGCTCGACACTGCTTTAGCTCTTTTGCTAAACCTGGTGCCGGACCATTTTCTCCCACTTACAGACACTGATTGTGCAGGATCGGGGACTGGAGGATGTTTGGATCATGGACTCAGGATGCTCTCGCCACATGACGGGACATCGCAGATGGTTCTCCAGTCTCACTCCCCCGAGCTCCAAAGAGTAGATCACATTCGGGAACAACGGTCAAGGGAAAGTAAGTGGCATAGGCTCAATTAGCATTTCAGATCATTTCTCTTTACAGAATGTTGCTTTGGTTAAAAATTTGAACTTTAATTTAATCTCTGTTTCGCAACTTCTTGAGGATGGTTTGGAAGTGCGTTTTAAGAAGGGCAATTCTTCTGTGGTTGATTCTAGAGGGTCTTTGGTTTGTCAGATTTTACCCTTCGGTAAAGTTTTTCGAATTGACTTCTCTAGTTCTTTTGGCCCTTCTCACTGTTTGATTGCTGGATCTTCTTCTGAGCTCTGGAAGTGGCATAGGAGGTTAGGTCACTTGAGTTTTGATCTGTTAGTCAGGTTAAGCTCTATGGACCTCATCCGAGGATTGCCCAAGCTTAAGATGGAGAAGGATCTAGTTTGTCATCCCTGTCGTCATGGGAAAATGGTTGCCGCTTCTCACTCACCTGTGACTCAGGTGATGACTTCGTATCCAGGCGAGCTTTTACATTTGGACACTGTAGGTCCAGCTCGGGTACGCTCAGTCGGTGGGAAGTGGTATGCACTTGTGATTGTTGACGACTTTTCTCGATTCTCGTGGGTTTTCTTTTTGGAGTCTAAGGATGAAACTTTTCAATTTGTTCATGACCTGATTTTGAAGCTGAAGAATGAGAACAATGGTCGGATGCGAGCAATTCGCTCCGACAATGGCTCTGAGTTAAAGAACTCTCAGTTTGTCAGCTTCTGTAGTGATCAGGGTCTGGACCATCAGTTTTCATCTCCTTACACTCCCCCACAGAACGGCGTTGTGGAACGAAAGAACCGCACGCTAGTTGAGATGGCCAGGACGATGCTCGATGAGCACAGGACTCCTAGGCGGTTTTGGGTTGAAGCCATAAACACGGCTTGCTATCTGGCCAACCGCATTTTTCTTAGAGCTTACATTGGTAAGACATCATATGAATTGCGGTTTGGCAGACAGCCCAAGGTGAGCCACTTGCGAGCGTTTGGCTGTAAGTGCTTTGTGCTCAAGAAGGGAGGGCATTTGGACAAGTTTGAGTCTCGTTGCTGGGATGGTGTTTTTCTTGGTTATGCATTGCATTCTCGAGGCTTCCGTGTTTGGAACCTCGAATCCCAGCTGCTTGTCGAGACTTGTGAGGTTTCATTTGATGAGTCCTTGCCTTCTTTAACTCCTTCTTTTGAGCTTTCTGGTGATGATGAGCTCGGAGAGTCCATCTTCGAGGAAGATGAGGATACTCTAGCTGCTGTTGAGGGCGGGCCTTCTGCTTCCCCCGCAGAGCCCACACCTTCTGAGACTTCGACTGATGATGAGGGCGGACCTCTGATCACTTCTTCCACTTCGATCGAGCCCCCTCAGTCGAGTCCAGAGGTGCCAGCTGCTGACTCAGGTGAGGTGACTTCAGATCACCAGGGAACCCGAGCAGTTCAGCGTGACCATCCCTCAGAGCTCATCATAGGTGATTTGACTGAGAGGACTTTGCGTTCTTCTGCCTCTCTTGCTGTGTTTGCTGAATCTGCGTTTGTTGCATCTTTTGAGCCCAGAGATGTTTCTCATGCTCTTTCTGATTCTAATTGGATTAATGCTATGCAAGAAGAGCTTGAGAACTTTGTCCGCAATCGGGTTTGGACACTAGTTGAGCCGCCACCAGGATGCAATCCCATAGGCACCAAGTGGGTATTCAAGAACAAACAAGGTGAGGATGGGGTTGTGGTGCGCAACAAAGCTCGACTAGTTGCCCAGGGTTATTGCCAGAAGGAAGGTATTGACTTTGAAGAAACCTTCGCTCCTGTTGCCCGTCTTGAGTCCATTCGTATCCTTCTAGCTTTTGGCGTTTCAAAGGGTTTTAAGCTTTTTCAAATGGATGTTAAGAGTGCTTTTCTGAACGGGTACATAGAAGAGGAGGTTTATGTTAGGCAACCCCCCGGCTTTGAGAACCCTAAGTTTCCTCGACATGTTTTTAAGTTGCACAAAGCTTTATACGGGTTGAAGCAAGCCCCCAGGGCTTGGTATGACCGGTTAAAGCAATTTTTGTTGGGGAAGGGCTTTGTGATGGGTTCTGTGGACAAAACTCTCTTTTTGCTCAGAGTTGCTTCAGACTTCTTAGTTGCTCAGATTTACGTGGACGACATTATTTTTGGCGGTACTTCTAATGATCTTGTGTCCAAGTTTTCTGAGCAGATGCACAGTGAGTTTGAGATGAGCCTCATGGGTGAGCTTAAGTATTTCCTAGGGCTCCAGATCAAGCAGACCAAGGACGACACCTTCATCCACCAAGGTAAGTACACTCGTGATATGCTTAAGAAATTTGACTTTGGTGGTGAATTGAAGCCGCAGATGACCCCGATGAGCACTTCTGGGGGTCTGGACAAGGATGAGAGCGGTGTCAAGGTCAACGAAAGGGAGTTTCGAGGGATGATCGGTTCTCTGTTGTACTTGATGGCAACAAGACCGGACATTCAGTTCGCCGTGGGACTTTGCGCGCGTTTTCAGTCTTCACCACGCGCATCTCACCGGCAGGCTGTCAAGCGCATTTTTAGGTATCTCACTTATACGCCCGATCTCGGTCTTTACTATTCAGCATCATCATCTCTTGATCTATCTGGCTTTTCGGATGCCGACTTTGGTGGGTGCCGGTTGGATCGCAAGTCGACTTCCGGTACTTGCCAGTTTCTTGGTTCTTCTCTTGTCTCTTGGTCTTCTCGAAAGCAATCTGGAGTTGCTCTTTCGACCACAGAGGCTGAGTACGTAGCTGCTGCTAGCTGCTGCTCACAGATGGTTTGGATGATTTCCACTCTACGAGATTTTGGGTTGTTCTTTCCTACCAGAGTTCCATTGTTTTGCGATAGCACCAGTGCTATTAGTGTAGGGAAAAACCCGTGTCTCCATTCAAAAACCAAACATATTGATGTGCGCTTTCACTTCTTGCGAGATCAATATGAGAAAGGTGTTATTGACCTTGTTCATGTTGATACCCATCATCAGTTGGCTGACATTTTCACCAAACCCCTAGATCAGTCTACCTTTGAGCGTTTACGAGGGGATTTGGGTGTTGTGTATCCTTTCTAGGATATTTTGCTTCAGTTTTCCTTCTTCTTTACTCTTTTCTTGAGTCTTTATGTGTGTGTTCATATCTTGCATATTTACATATCACATCTTTGAGCTTGCTTCTGTTATATGATTGAACTGCTTTACTTATTCTAGCTGATACATGCTTTTGATTACTTGTCGATGATCATGCTTTGGTTCAGTTCACTTGATATATCTGATATCTGTCATATGCATGGCTTTTACGCTTTCAACTTGAAAAATGATCACCTTTGCTTCTGGTAACTAGCATGTGTAGGCTGAGTGCTTTTGCTATCTGTTACATGCCTTGTAGCTAGTTCATCACATAGATGCAGATATGCAACTTGGACATCTTTATGCTTTCACATGGAAAATGAGCTATAAAAATGATAAAATTCAAAAATGAATGAAAATTCCATGCCTTTTTATACTTGAATTAAAAAGATCCAAGTGGGTTTGCTTTGTCGCATTACATTTGTTCTGGACTACATACCATAGCACTTTGGTATGAACTAGGACGGTGTAGTGTATGCCAAGACCAATGTCTTAAGCTTCTGATGGTCCAGTTCTGGCCTAGGCTTGACTTGGTCGGTTAGCATAAGGTTTGACATGCAAATAACCCTTGGCAACAATGAAAAAGGAAAATGAAAAAGCCTGAACATTTAAAAGATAACAAATTTTGCTGAAGCACTTTGTTTTGGACGATGCTTATCTTGGTAGATTTCAGTTAGCCTCTGCATCTCATGTTTTACCTTGCTTGTTTACTGGAACATGTGGTGATGATTTTTGTTTGCAAAAACTGAAAAATGCGTGCTAATAATTTTCTTTAGATATCATCTGTTGCACTGATCATGCCATGTATTGTTACAGTATGTCTTTTGCTGTATCTGTTAGATGTTGTAATTGCAGTCAATCATATTTGAGAAGCATGCTTTCTACACTCCTTATGCACTCCAGTTGAATTCACTGCATATTTTGAGGGGGAGTTGCATTTCAGGGGGAGTGTGTGTCTCTTTTGAGTGCTTGATGAGTTCACTTGTCAACAAGGGGGAGAAAATTTGGGATCAGAGTTTAAGGGGGAGTTCTTACTCTGTTGATATCCTTGTTATTCTGAAATCGCACTCATTTTGAGCTTGGTTAACCATAATGACCGTTTCTTGCTTTTGGTTGGCTTTTGGTCATTAGGGTTAAACTTTTACCTTATTTTTCTTCTTCTTTGTTTTCTTGTGTTTTGTTTTCGTGTTTCCACATTTGTTCGCAGGTGCTGAAGAGCTGTGAAAAGAGGAGTGTTGACAATGCACTCATCAAGGGGGAGATTGAGGAGCCATGCTGAATAGCGTGGGCCTCATGACTCCAGAAGTGATGAGTCATTGTCAACGATAGTCAAAGAGGACTGAAGAAGAGAAGAGATCTGCTGTTTCATGGGCCGCGTGTGACTCAGGTACACGGGCAGCGAGCGACTGTCGGGCAGAGGAGGCTGCGAAGTCGGGTTGGCCCAATCCGGGTGCATGGGCCAGAAGCAATAGAAGACCCACTAGGCTGTTGACCAGGACTGACTCAGGTACACGGGCGGTGAGCGATTGCCGGGCTGAGAGAGCTGCGGAGTCGGGCCGGCCCAATCCGGGTACCTGGTGCAAAGCCAGTGGAGGCTTTGTCAGTTTCGGCGTAAAACTGACAACCGTTGATTCTGTATCCGACTGTCCAGAAGAGAAGCCGTAGTCGCTACGAAAACTTAGCTTCCGGATAAGTCATCTGTAACTCTAGGCCCACAGTCAGTCAGTCGTGTCTGTAAAAATTCCTAAGGGCAGTAGAGTCTTTTTCTTTATTTTTGAGTCTGTAAAAACCCTAAGGGGCTGGTAGAATATTCCTAGTGTTGGGCTGCCTATAAATAGGACCCCAATCCCTAGGGTTTGGACTACCCCCTTTGTGCTGAAATCAAATCCACTCTTTTGGGTCACTTTTTGTCTCTTGCTTTGCCTCTCTCCTCTCTTGGTTCCCTGCTTGCGCCGCCAGGAAGCATTTGCTCCTGTGGTTAATGCTTTGCTTTTAATGTTGCAGTAAATGCCCTATTTCTTTGTGTGCTGCATCTGCAAAGGTTTTAAATGGCTGCATTTCATTAGCATAGCAAGTTTTCCCGTGATTTTTGAGGCTTTGGAGGCTTCGGCTGGGTGTGTTCTTCATTCTAGTAGTACTAGTTCTTGCTGTTGCAAGTAGTACTACTTCCCTGCAGCTACAGCTACAGTGTACTGTGCAGCTTTTCACCTTCTACTGCACAACTTTTTGATCGAAGCTGACAGGGTCTATTACCTTTTCTGGCTGTCTCTGGCGAAGTCTTTCTCTGTTCGAAGCCCCTCAGCTCCGTGAGACAAGCTTCGACTTAGCATCTTCGAAGTCTTCGCTCAATCTTCGATTTTCGGTGTACGGTCTGTGTTGATAAGCTTCGAAGTATTTTTGTGAACGGACAACATCGCATACTTCGAACAACATACTCCGAATATAGCTGTTCGAAGTCCACGTTCGAAGTCCACACTTCGGTAGGTTTCGAAGTTGGGTTCGAATCTTGTCATTTCTGATAAACTTCGATTTGATTTCCTTGTGGCGTGTCAATCTTCGATTCTCCTTCCGAAGCTTTCCCTGTTCGAAGATAGAGTGTAGGCTTCGGACTTGATTTTCTGTCGTGTGACAGACTTCGCTTCTTTGTTCGAAGGTTGTCCTTTTGTGTGTTGTGTTCGAAGCTTTCTGTTCGAAGGTTTTGCTTCGAAGCTTTCGGTTCAAAGTTGTGTTCGAAGTTTTGTCTTCGAAGTGCACACTTTGAAGCAGGCTCCGACTCTGTAACTTTGCTCCGAAGCTCTTGGTTCGAAGCTTTGTTCGAAGCCTTGTCTTCGAAGTACATACTTCGAACCAGGCTCCGGCTTTGTCATACTTCGCTCCGAAGTACACTTCGCATCTTGCCACTTCGAACTAGGCTAGACCGTGTCACCTTCGGCATCTCGGACAGACTCCGTCACCAACCTCCGAAGCAGACCTCGACGTGCGAAGGGGGCTTCGCCAAGTTCCGAACAGAAGACAAATTTGGACAGTAACTTCTCTTTTCATCTTACACATACTTAGATCATTTCATTGAGAAGTTTAGGCCTGATTCACCATGTTTATCTGCCTAGTTGCACTACCTTAGTTTTACACTGTTTATCATCAGTTGCTTCTATGTTAGAAACCTTTAGACTTAGGCCTTCTGTTTATTTTCTGCTGCGTAATATGTTGAGGTGCATTGGGTATTGGGAGCAGGCCATTGATTCGAAAGAATTTTTTAAGGCGCCCATTCACCCCCCCTCTGGTCGCTACTTTCGGTCCTACAGCAGCAACTGGTGCTGTGCTTCGTACACGAAGGTCTACACGCACACAAACAGACTACGCTAAGGGCTTCGACACAAGAGGCAAAACGGGCCTCGATCAGGGCTTCGCTAGTAAGCTGTGAGGTCTGGCCTCAAGTTACACAGAGCGACAGCACACTGAAAAACTCACTTCGCACAAAACACCCTTCGCTTCGACAGGCTTCGGTGCACTACAACTAGCGAGGTATGTAACGCGAGCTCAAGCAAAAAGCACAAAGAAGCAGGGCTTCGCCGCTTGAACAAGGAACACAATAAATTGAACTCTGGATGAATACATCGAGGTATGTGGCTACAGGAGCTCAACAGTAAATGCTCAAAGTGTTCAATGTTTACCTACCGAGCCCCCATATTTATAGCCCACAGTTCACCCAAAGGAAGAGACTACTTTACCCCTAGGGTTTACAAAAGATTTGACTCTACAGAACTAAGGGGTACAAAAGGTAGTCCACCTTTATTCTGGAGGCTTCTCTGTCAGCTTTGCAGAGGGGACAGTGTCAGCATTTTTCAGAACAGACAGTGTCAGCCTTTGCAGTCTTTGACCTTCTGGAATCCTCCCTTCGCACGCGAGGGTGCGGTAGCTTCGGTGAGAAGCCTTGAGCCTGTTGGCCTTCGCTTCGCCGAAGACAGCCTCCGATACAGTGACGGTTTTGAGCCGAAGCCGTCAAAGCCCTTGGGCCTTCGCACCAACACCTCCGGAGTGGACCACCACGGCTTCGCAGCTACTCCCAGCTCGAACTCCGTCAGTCCGTGTACCGAAGCCATGCAGGCCGAAGTACCTCAAGTCAACCTTGCTCCGGAGCTAGCCTCGCTCCGAAGCCTTCCTTACTCCGAAGCCCCACCTTCGGAATACCACCCTTCGAAGTCCCTCCTTCGTCCAAGGCCTCCGCATGAAGTATTCCATGAGCACTTTGTCGCAGTGTCTCTCCCCGAGCACACTCCTCGACGAGCCTCACCAGGACCATGCCTTCGATGCACCTTGACTTTTGAGACCTTCGTCGGGTACCTTCGAATGTCTCCCTCCGGAGCACACTTCGAATTCCTTGCCTCCGCAGAGGACTTGATCCACCAACTCCGAAGTCACTCCATTCGGAGTACCTTCGAAGTGCCTCACCTCCGAGGACTTTGTCTCGGAGTACCTTCAGCCGGAACCACGCTCCGCACTCTCTGCCTTCACCTGGCACGTCTCGACCCGAGGACCGACCCGGACCCCCTTCGCAGCCACCGTGACGGAGCTCCCCGCTCCCCTGGCATCAAGCCTCCCGCTCGACCCAGGTTCACCTGCTGCGAACCTTGTCCGTCGCCTCCAAGGTCCCTGCGCACCACCGACAAACAGACAAGTGTTTCCAGTACTCCGGAGACCTCTCCGGGTTAGCAACCTCCGGCACACACTCCGGTGTACCGCCCAAAGTACCGAAGCCTTCGGTACAAACCCAGTCATCGCGTACTGTCGGACCCCTCCGACGAGCACACTCCGCTGCACAGCTGCAGCAAGCAAACACGATCACCCTTCGGTGAAACCACCTCCGAAACCCCTTCGGAGGTCCAACCTCCGAACACCCTTCGGAGGTACAACCTCCGAAGCCCCTCCGGAGGTACCCTTCGAACAGAGGGTAAAAAGCTTGTCAATCACTCATCACAAAACACCGAAACCAACCCTTGGTTTCTCAATCTCCCCCTTGATGAGTGCATTGACAACCAAATCCAAGTTCAAGAAAATTTAAAAACTTTCAGCACACAAGTGACCATAAAAACTCAGAAAAGAGTCAAATCATGTCACTTGATAAAAGAATTTTCCTCCCCCTTTCTCAAAAGAGTAAAAAGCCCCTTCGGCAATGAAAACTCCCCCTGAGTTAAATTTTCCCTTTGGCAATAAAAAATCTTCTCCCCCTTTATGTCAAATTTTCTCCCTCTTTGAAAATTATACCCCCTTGCGGCAGAGAACGAAGCAAATCTCTCCCCCTTTGGCAATGCAAGCATCAAGGAGCATGTAAAAGATGCAAAGCTTCGAAATGAGCAGAATTGCAAAGACATAGAAAGCAAAAATATGCCAACATTAATACCAATGACCATGTGCTCAGCTCAAATTAATATTCTCTAAAAACATGATGAAGCATGTGAATTTATCATTTTTGGAATAAAAGCATCACCACTTAGTCAAGGAAACTAGACAAGTAAGAGCAAGGAATGCACAAAGCTAGTCAATTTCTACTCTAGACAGACAAGTCTAGTTCAAATGGAGCTTGAAGAGCAAACTTGATAAGCAATGAATTTGTGTTGTTCTTATCTTAGTGCCAGGGGTTATTTGTTTGTCCACCTTATACTTTCCAATCCGGCCAAGCCTAGGCATGAAAGCCATAAGAAGCTTAAGGCAAAGATTTTGGTATACACTACACTATTCCAGTTCAGACCGATGTGCAATGGTAAGCAGTCTAGAATAGAGTAGTGCGACAAACAAACCCACCTGGATCTTTTCTCTTAAAAGCATGCAAATCATGGAATTTTTAATTTTAACTAAGTGAACCAATGTTTGGCACTTTATGAATATCCATGAAAATGTAGAACAGTTTTCAAGTTGCAATTTTTAGCATCCAATGAACAGTGTCTCGCTGTCAAGCAAATAAAAGATAGCTAAAGCAGTCCTGCCGAAACATGCTAGATTCAAGACTAAACAGTGAGCATGATTTGACTTTGAAAATAAAACATCATGCACATGAATGTTCTAGATGAATTAAAGAGAGCTGAGCTGACACGATTTCATGAATTAAAAGCAGGCATATAAGTGCAAAATATATAAATGCAATTTCAGCACAATTAGCAAAAGCACATCCATCTAAAACTGCTCCCCCTCACAAAATGCCGTAAGGGTGACAAATGCCAAGTTCCCCATGCAAGTAAGCAAATCGAGAAGCATCGAGGGGTTTTGTAAAAATATCGGCAAGCTGGTGTTGGGTATCAACATATTGAAGTTCAATATCACCCTTCTCATTGTGATCTCTGAGAAAGTGATACCGTACATCAATGTGTTTGGTTCTGGAGTGCTGAACCAGGTTGTTTGCAATACAAATAGCACTAGTGTTATCACAGAAAAGTGGAACACTCTTATAGTCTAACCCGAAATCCCGCAAAGTGGAAACCATCCATAGACTGTTTGCGGGAAGACCAGCAAACCAGAGAAGTACCCAGAAAATGACAAGTACCAGAGGTACTCTTCCTATCAATTCTACACCCAGCAAAATCCGCATCGGAATAACCTCGAAGACATAAAGATGAAGATGCTGAATACCATATGCCAAATTCAAGGGTGTGTTTGAGATACCTTAGGATGCGCTTAATCGCTTGGCGGTGCGAAGCTCGTGGTGAAGCCTGAAAACGAGCGCACAAACACACAGCGAAGTGTATGTCCGGCCTCGTGGCAGTCAAGTAGAGGAGGGAGCCGATCATGCTCCGGAACTCCTTCTGATCTACGGCTTCTCCATCTTCGTCAGGGTCCAATGCTACAGATGTAGCCATTGGAGTAGCGAGTGGCTTCGCATCGGACATGTCGAATTTCTTGAGCAGGTCCTTGGTGTACTTCGTCTGGTGGACAAAAGTACCTTGTTTGCTTTGCTTGATTTGCAAACCAAGGAAAAAGGTGAGTTCACCCATCATTGACATTTCAAATTCCTTGCTGATGGTATCTGCAAACTCGGCAACCAAAGCATGAGAAGAGCCACCAAAGATGATATCATCCACATAAATCTGCACTAGAAGGAAATCTTTGCCATGCTTGAGAGTAAACAAAGTTTTATCAACAGAGCCCATCAAATACCCTCGCTCAAGCAGAAAAGACTTAAGTCTATCATACCAAGCCCGAGGGGCCTGCTTGAGTCCATAAAGAGCCTTATGAAGTTTAAGGACTTTATGTGGGTACTTGGGGTTTTCAAAACCAGGGGGTTGTTTTACATAAACATCTTCACCTATGAAGCCATTAAGAAAAGCACTTTTGACATCCATTTGATAGAGTTTGAATCCCCGGGATGTCGCAAAGGCAAGCAAAATCCTAATGGCCTCAAGGCGAGCAACAGGTGCAAAAGTTTCAGTAAAATCAATCCCTTCTAGTTGAGAAAAGCCCTGAGCTACAAGTCTAGCCTTGTTTCTAACAATAGTCCCATCCTCCCCTTGTTTGTTTTTGAAAATCCATTTTGTTCCTATGAAATGAACATTTGGTGGAGGATCAACTAAAGTCCAGACTTGGTTTCTCTCAAAATTTTCAAGTTCCTCATGCATGGCATTGATCCAACTAGAATCAGAAAGTGCATGACTAACATCTAAGGGCTCGAAAGAAGCAACAAAAGTAGCATTAGTGAAATGGGCATGAGAACGAGTTACCCTTTGATCAAGCTCACCAATGATCTGCTCGGGAGGGTGCATCCTTTGAACATGATGTGGAGCCTCGCGGCGGGATGCAGTCTCCCCCTCAACTTGTGCGTTGGAGTGGTCCAAGATGACCGATGTTGAGGTAGTCACTTTGGGACCTCGTGCCGAAGTAGTTGAAGCGGGGTCAGCTTCGGGGGTCGATGTCGAGGGAAGTAGGGGTTCATCCTCGAATTCTCCAGGATCTTCTTCTTCAAATAAGGTCTGTTCCATGTCGTGTTCATTTGCCTGTTCAAAAGCAGAACTAACAGAGGGGGTTGACTCATCAAAAGTCACATCACATGACTCGATGACAGTGTTAGTTTCCAAATTATAAACACGATAGGAATGACCATGAGTAGTATAGCCCAAAAAGATCCCGTCAGAAGATCGTGACTCAAATTTATCCAAGTTACCACGTTTTAGGATAAAGCAGCGACAGCCAAAAACTCGAAGATGAGTAACGTTGGGCTGTCTCCCAAAACACAGCTCATAAGATGTCAAATTTAAAATTGAGCGCAAGAAGATTCGGTTTGAGATGTAACATGCAGTGTTCATGGCCTCAGCCCAGAATTTTCTAGGAGTCCTATGCTCATCAAGCATCGTCCTAGCCATCTCAACCAAAGTGCGGTTTTTCCTCTCAACAACACCGTTCTGTTGAGGAACCCGCGGAGCAGAGAATTGATGTTCTATGCCATGCTCCAAGCAAAAGTCAACAAAGAGACTATTTTTGAACTCAGTGCCATTATCGCTTCGAATGAATTTTAATGCACCGGGGAGTTCAGTGAAAAGTCTCAAAGCCAAGCTCCGAAAGTGTGAAAACACTTCATCCTTGCTGGCAAGAAAGAAGACCCAAGAGTAGCGAGAGTAATCGTCGACAATAACTAAAACATACCACTTGCCGCCTAAAGAACTAACCCGAGAAGGACCTACAGTGTCCATGTGGAGAAGTTCTCCGAGCTGTTCAGTCATCACTGTGGTGACTGGTGAATGCGAAGCGGCAATCATTTTACCATGTCGACAAGGAGCGCAAACTAAATTCTTCTCAAACTTGAGCTTGGGCAATCCTCGGATCAGACCTAGGGCGCTCAGACGAGCGAGCAACTCAAAGCTCATATGCCCTAGTCTCCTATGCCACTTCCAAAGCTCAGAAGTCGAATGTGCAACAAGACAATGAGAAGAACCAGACGACTCTGAAAAATCAGCTCCAAAAACTCTCCCAACTCTAAAGATCTTACACACCACAACGCCATCAGAATTGAGCACTTGCGAAGTATCGCGATGAAATCGCACTTCGAAGCCCTCATCAAGCAACTGAGATACAGACAGCAAATTGTATCCCAGGTTTTCAACCAAAGCAACATCTTTGAGAGTGAAATTCGAGTTGATTCTTACCACACCTTTACCTTTCACTCTGCTCCTTCGATTGTTTCCGAAGGTGATATGTTCCTTTTGCTTGGTTGAGGTGAGGCTGGAGAACCATGCTGCATCTCCGATCATGTGGCGCGAACAACCGGAGTCCATGATCCACGTGCCCTCCAAGCCTCGATCTGTCGCCTACACATGATGAGAACGTCTCGATCGCTCAGTGCTGGGGTGAGTAAAATAATGGCGAGGCATCCAGCACTGAGTGACACGAGTAGTAGGCACAGTAAAAGCAGACAATCTACGCACATAATAATCAGAATGATGCAAAGTGCGAGGTCTACCTACATGCTGTGAAAGAACAACATGTCGAGGTCTCCTACTCTGACGAGGTACAAATCTGCTAGCCCAAGGTCTACCACCATATGGAACATGGTGAACACCTCGAGGAGCAAAACCTCTCCGAGAAGCTCGAGGAGCCTCAAAGGCAGGACGATAGTACATCTCAGACTCATGCATACCTAAAGATGGGTAATGCATGTCCTGGTACCTCATCGCCTGAGAGCGTCGCTCATCCTTGATGCGACGAAAACAAAACCCAACCAAATGACCCGCCCGCTGACAATAAGAACAATGGAACACTTTCCTAGGGGCACTCTCATGGGTCATAGGAGCAACTCTCACAGGCTCCTTGGGTTTCTTCTGAGTGGTTTTCTTGGGAGGATTTTTCTTGGCAGGAGGAGTGGTTTTCTTTGGTGGATGGGTAGGCTTTTTGGCTGATTGGGTGTCTAACAGAGCTCTCTCTTTCTCTAGGGTGGTGGGAGAGGTAAAAACAGTTTTGTTTTCACTAACTGAAGGTATCCTCTCAAAACCCAAACCTAGAGCTACCCCTGCTCTGTCAGCACACAACTTGGTCTTGGCCAAGAGCAAATCCATCCTACCCTTTCCCTCAGTGCATTTATTAACCACGGAAAGGAGATATTCATTTTCAGACATGAGGTTTTCAGCTCGCTCTCTAACAGTGCCTAGCTGGTCCTTAAGGGTGATGCAAGTGTCACAAACAGGTTGCACATCCTTAGAACTACCGGCCCTCTCCAATCTAGCCTCCAAATCATGAACATGCTTATCACGTAAATTAATGCTATCGCGCAGTAAAGAGCAGTTCATGCAATCAATAACATCATGAGGTCTAGAATCCACCTCCAAAAGCTGCTTCTGTGCAGTCTCAAGCTCAGAAAGAGTTTGAGCATGAACAGAACACAACTGAGCAAGCTCACTCATGACAACAGAACAGGACTCACTTTCAGCATCATTAAACTTAGACTTAAGCATGGCATATTCAGTAGAAACATTTTCTAGCCTAAGTCTAAGGTCTTTTCTTTCTCTAGCAGCTTGCACAAGTAATCTATCCTGACCAAGAACTACTTCATTCAGCTCATCTAGTTTAATTAATAGCTGGTAAGATGATAGGGTTACCTCAGATGAGTCAAGCTCATCGCCGCTGAGATCGCTGTCGGCCATGAAGCAAAGGTCGGTGAAGTCACGTCCCTTCTTGTCCTTCTTGTCCTCCTTCCTTGGGGACTCCTCCTCCTCAGAGCTCGACTCCTCAGTTGAGGAAATGTCGATGTCGCTGAGAGCAGCAACAAAGGCTCTCGAAGCGGCCTTGGCTACTTTCTTAGCCATCTTGCCGCGCTTGCCCTTCACAAAAGGCTTCCTCTCCTTTTTGTGGTATTTGGGGCGCTCACTCTCGTCTCTCTTCTTGAGCTTAGGGCAATTTGCCTTAATGTGAGAGGTGTCGCCACATTCATAGCAACCACTAAAACCACTTCTCCTCTGATCCCGTCTCTCATGATGAAAACGGGTGAACCTCCGGGCAATGAGAGCAAGCTCATCATCAGCTAGAGTGTCCACCTGCTCCTTTGTGACGGAGACCAGGGAGGACAAAGCAAAACCATCTGCAAAAACACAAGTGCCAGATGTGCTTGGTTCTGCAGTGGTGCCACGGCTAGTGCTAGAAACCAATGCCAATGGCTGTGGCAAAGAGCTTCTGTGCACTGCAAGAGATGCCTTGGCAATATCTGTGGACTTCAGCTTGCTAAAGAGCTCATCACAGGTCAATGTGTCATAACCTGTGGACTCCTCAATGCTGGATATCTTTACTTCCCATATGCTACGGTCAAGAGCATAGAGAAGCTTGATAGCCCTATCATGATCACTGTAAGCAAGCGTCCCGTTGGATCGCAAGTTACTCACTATCGCATCAAAGCGAGAAAACATGGCATCTATAGATTCACCAGGTGCCTGCACAAACAGCTGATATTGTTGGTTGTAGGTGCTTTGGCGCCTGGCCTTAATCTGTGTAGAGCCCTCATGAAAAACAGTGAGCGTTGTCCAAATCTCCCTAGCAGTCCTAAGGTGCTGCACCCTATCAAACTCACTTCTACTCAAATCGATGAACAGTATATTTCTTGCCTTGGAATTGGCATTATACTGATCCTTCTCAGTCTGAGAGGTGCGAGTCTCAGGGATGGAGTATTGTGAGTCCACAATCTCCCAAATTGCATTTCCTTGGCTTAACAAGTAAGCCTCCATGCGCACCTTCCAGTATGCAAAATCAGTCCCATCGAACAGAGGAATTTTACTGCCTCTGTCCATGTCGCCAATAGATCACAAAACCGGTTAAGGTCAACTGGTGATCTTAACCTGCTCTGATACCAATTGTTGGACCGGAAACGGCGACCAGAGGGGGGGTGAATGGGAGCTTTTTAAAATTTCGGGCTAAAAACTAGCCTTCGGTTTCAGTTCTGTCTTCTGCGGAACAGGCTTCGAACACAACCTTCGAAGGTCTGGTTCGGAGGTACTTCGACAGCTCCGAACACAGGCTTCGCAGGAGCAAAAGTTCGAAGCCAAGAAGACTTCGCTCCACTAACAACCCTAGAAAATCTACTCTGCTAAGTCAGTGCAGGCTCCGCACACGGGGTGCTTCGAGCAGGCTTCGCACTTCACCCTTCGCAAGAGTGGACAACCCTCTGAGGACTTCGACCAAGTACTTGGCAGCAGCAACTGGTGCTGTGCTTCGTACACGAAGGTCTACACGCACACAAACAGACTACGCTAAGGGCTTCGACACAAGAAGCAAAACGGGCCTCGATCAGGGCTTCGCTAGTAAGCTGTGAGGTCTGGCCTCAAGTTACACAGAGCGACAGCACACTGAAAAACACACTTCGCACAAAACACCCTTCGCTTCGACAGGCTTCGGTGCACTACAACTAGCGAGGTATGTAACGCGAGCTCAAGCAAAATGCACAAAGAAGCAGGGCTTCGCCGCTTGAACAAGGAACACAATAAATTGAACTCTGGATGAATACAGCGAGGTATGTGGCTACAGGAGCTCAACAGTAAATGCTCAAAGTGTTCAATGTTTACCTACCGAGCCCCCATATTTATAGCCCACAGTTCACCCAAAGGAAAAGACTACTTTACCCCTAGGGTTTACAAAAGATTTGACTCTACAGAACTAAGGGGTACAAAAGGTAGTCCACCTTTATTCTGGAGGCTTCTCTGTCAGCTTTGCAGAGGGGACAGTGTCAGCCTTTTTCAGAACAGACAGTGTCAGCTTTTGCAGTCTTTGACCTTCTGGAATCCTCCCTTCGCACGCGAGGGTGCGGTAGCTTCGGTGAGAAGCCTTGAGCCTGTTGGCCTTCGCTTCGCCGAAGACAGCCACCGATACAGTGACGGTTTTGAGCCGAAGCCATCAAAGCCCTTGGGCCTTCGCACCAACACCTCAGGAGTGGACCACCACGGCTTCGCAGATACTCCCAGCTCGAACTCTGTCAGTCCGTGTACCGAAGCCATGCCGGCCGAAGTACCTCAAGTCAACCTTGCTCCGGAGCTAGCCTCGCTCCGAAGCCTTCCTTACTCCGAAGCCCCACCTTCGGAATACCACCCTTCGAAGTCCCTCCTTCGTCCAAGGCCTCCGCATGAAGCATTCCATGAGCACTTCGTCGCAGTGTCACTCCCCGAGCACACTCCTCGACGAGCCTCACCCGGACCATGCCTTCGATGCACCTTGACTTCTGAGACCTTCGTCGGGTACCTTCGAATGTCTCCCTCCGGAGCACACTTCGAATTCCTTGCCTCCGCAGAGGACTTGATCCACCAACTCCGAAGTCACTCCATTCGGAGTACCTTTGAAGTGCCTCACCTCCGAGGACTTTGTCTCGGAGTACCTTCAGCCGGAGCCACGCTCCGCACTCTCTGCCTTCACCTGGCACGTCTCGACCCGAGGACCGACCCGGACCCCCTTCGCAGCCACCGTGACGGAGCTCCCCGCTCCCCTGGCATCAAGCCTCCTGCTCGACCCAGGTTCACCTGCTGCGAACCTTGTCCGTCGCCTCCGAGGTCCCTGCGCACCACCGACAAAAAGACAAGTGTTTCCAGTACTCCGGAGACCTCTCCGGGTTAGCAACCTCCGGCACACACTCCGGTGTACCGCCCAAAGTACCGAAGCCTTCGGTACAAACCCAGTCATCGCGTACTGTCGGACCCCTCTGACGAGCACACTCCGCTGCACAGCTACAGCAAGCAAACACGAACACCCTTCGGTGAAACCACCTCCGAAACCCCTTCGGAGGTCCAACCTCCGAACACCCTTCGGAGGTACAACCTCCGAAGCCCCTCCGGAGGGACCCTTCGAACAGAGGGTAAAAAGCCTGTCAATCACTCATCACAAAACACCGAAACCAACCCTTGGTTTCTCAGCATGATTATTAGGACTATAATATGCCATTACTATTGTGTAGCTATACCCATTGTGTTAATTATGGCCCCGTGCAATTAATACCATGCCTTTGTCAACTTAGGTAAAGTTTGGTTCAGCTCGTACCTTAATAAGGGTTGGGTTGATCGGGATAAGAAATACTGCTTAGCCATGCTTAGTTTACTTAGACTCTTTAATGACAAATGTTGTATCTTTCATGTCGATTTAATTGTACCCTACGGTAGGGTTACTACCGTTAGTGGTTTGGATTAAAACTTGACCAATTAAAATATTGAAAGGGCTGGTCATGGGTGCATGCTAGTATTTTGGGATGTCGCACCCAGGGTGATTAAGGACCGGTCCGTGGCTACTGTTGCAATGCATTTTCGTACTACCACAAGTCTAATGGGTACGACCTGGCTTAGAGTATTAATTGTACATGCTTACAACACCAGTGGTATAATGGGTGACGGTTTGTGGTGGGTCGCACCCCCAGGCCTAAATGTCACTTGGCGCAAGAGGGGGCTTACTCGACTAGGGTTGACCCTACGGGAAGCGAAACCTTAGCGGGTGTTTGTATGTTTGTATGGTATACGATGGGCCTTGGCATGGGATTGGGTCGGGGTACCGTGGTGGTATCCTGACATTAACCGAGACTCTGCCTTGTGGGTAAAGTTGTACACCTCTGATCAGAGTTAAAATCTATTCGAATAGCCGAGCTCACGGTCAAGGGCGGGCAAAGTGATGTTTTCACGGTTAGAATAACCTTCCACTTTAATTCTTATATGATGGTTGGGTTGGGATCTAAGGATCCTGCAGGTGGTGGTAACCTGCCAGTGCATGTGCACTGCTTGGATTGTAGCTTGTTCATAGCACCTACTTTATTACTTGTAGATGCTTTACAATTGTTTTAATTGAAAATCAGCTTTACGCAAATGAACCCTATTATGCCATCCTTGTTATTGCCTTGCATTATTTGCATCATTTCAGGTGGCTTGTTGAGTACCAATGTACTCAGCCCACTATTTCAAACCTCTCCAGAAGTTGAAGGGTTCTACACAAATGAAGACGAAGAGGAGGCGTGAGGCTTGGCCACACTCGAGCGCTTGTGGGAAAAGGCCGTTATCCGCTGCTTGTGTTTTTCTTAGTAATCTCTGTTCAGGCCGTTTAGGCCATGTATACAACTATGGGTAATTACTTTTAATTCGTGTGGAACTCTGTTGTATCTACTTGTTATTGTGTACCCTGCCTTTTCCTGGGACAGGGACTTAATGCACAAAGAGTTCGGGAAGGTATTATTCCCGGGCTTGACATTTGCTACTGAATTGGCTTTTCTAGACACATGTGAAATCTCAAAATCATCAAGAGTAGCAATTATGTCTAAACATTTATCCAAGTAGCTATTTAGCAAACCATTAAAATATTGAGAAAGTTTAGCTACTTGTTGAACTACTAACAACGAATCACCATATTCATGAACATATTTAACACCCATGGAACTTAACAATTCAAGTCCTAGCAACAAAGCTTCATATCCAGCTTGATTATTAGTACAAAGGAATTCTAATCGGGCGGAGGTCTCAAAACTCATACCACTGGGTGATATGAGCACAACTCCAACACCTTGGCCATTCTTGCGAGCCAAACCATCAAAATAAAGTTTCCATGGTATTACCTCAATAAAAGTAGTATCACTACTCCAATTGACATCTACATGGTGATCAACTATAAAATTTGCAACGACTTGGCCTTTCATAGCTTTCAGGGGTTCATAAGCCAAATCGTACTCAATTAAAGCATAAGATCACTTTCCGATTCTCCTGCTCAAAATTGGTTTTTGCAACATGTACTTTATAACATCAGTTTGATAAGTGACAATGCATGTGCCAAATAGAAGATAGTGGTGAAGTTTGGTACATGCATAATAGAGTGACAAACATAAATGCTCTAAAAACATATACCTTGTCTCGGCATCCAGTAGGCAGCGACTCAAGAATGTGATGATGTACTCTTTTCCTTCCACTTCCTGAGTTAGCACAACTCCTATCATACTATCTTCTGCAGCAACGTATAGCCGAAACAGAATCCTGACTTTTGGTGCTCTTACCACATGCGGTGATGACAATCACTCTTTATTTTTTTCAAAAGCGCGTTGCTGACTTGCCCCCCAATTGAATTCAGCTTCGTTCTTTAGCTGAAGTATGGGGACAAAAGCATTGATCTTGCCAGACAAGTTAGATATAAAGCGATGCAAATAATTAACCTTTCCTAGCAACTTTTGCACATCTCTCTTGCATGTCGCCCCTTCAAAGTTCTTAATCTTCTCAAGCCTCTTAGGATCAATCTCAATACCTCTTTCATGAATCATGAATCCTAAGAACTTGCCCGCCGACACGCAAAAGCACACTTGAGCGGGTTCATCTTTAAGCCATACTAACACATCCTATCAAAAGCGACTCTCAAATCGGCTAAATAGTTTCCCATAGCATCTGATTTGACTACAACATCATCTATGTATACCTCTAGCATAACTCCTAGCAAGTCATGAAAGATCAAGTTCATAGCACGTTGATATGTAGCGCTAGCATTATTTAAACCAATAGTCATAACAACCCACTCAAATAAGCTGATAAAACCAGGGCATCGAAAGGCTGTCTTGTAGACGTCCTCTTAGGCCATAAAATTTGATTATAACTAGTATTGCCATTAGGAAAACTTAGTACATTGTGTCCTAAAGCGTCGTTGATCAGCATGTCAGCTATCGACATGGGATACTCGTCCTTCGGAGTGCCTTTGTTCAAGTCCCTGAAATCAATACACACATGAATATTACCACTTCCTTTCTTCTCCACAGGCACAATGTTAAGAACCCATTTACCATACCTGCATGGCCTAATAAACTCATCCTTGAGTAACCGTTCTATCTCTTCTTTAACTCAGTCATACATAGCCGAATTAAAGCGACGAGGGGGCTGTTTATAAGGATTAAACTCGGGTTTGATAGGAAGCCGATGCTCCACGAGCTCACGGCTTAGTCCGGGCATATCACTATACTCCCATGCGAAACAATCAACATACGATCGAAGCAACTTTATTACTTTGGCCTTTTCATCAGCCTGCAATTTTTTGTTTACAAAAGTAAGCCTTGGAATACTACCATCGCCTATATCGACCTCTTCAAGAGGATCGGCTGACATAAAACCTTGACCTAACTTTTCTACTTCGCTAAAATCTTCAATGGCTTTGGCAATACTGTCTTTGGAAGACCGATAATGCTCTACACGAAACTTTAGCCAATTAAGATTACTTTTACTAGACATGACTACTAGTTTAGAGATAGTCGTGCTACACCAGCCGACTTTACAGACATGGGAACAAAACGCCCGTCGGACACGCTAACAAAGTCGTACTCTAAGAGATATCTACCTAACAAACACTCTACCTTATCATGGACAGCGTCAATAGACACATCGACCAAAGCAACCTGGGTTGAAGTATCAGCTGGTACAACCTCCATGTTATCACCATCCCACTGAATCAAGCACTGGTGCAAAGTAGACGGAATACAACAATTTGTGTGAATCCAATCACGTCCAAATAGCACATTTTAGTTACCTTGCACGTCGACGACGAAGAACACCGTCGGCAATGTCTTGTTGCCCACTGTAAGCTCCAGAGAAAGTACGCCCGTGGCCTCGGAGCTCTCACCGTTGAAGCCGTTGAGCGTCAGGTTGGTCCTCATCAAGTCATCTTCATTCCTGCCGAGCTTCTTCAATAGAGAGTACGTCATTAGGTTGACGGTGGTGCCTCCATCTACAAGCATCCTTGAGATCAGCTTCTCGTCGATGTGCCCCTTGACATAGAGAGGCTTCAAGTGATGAGCCGTATCCTCAGGCTTCTCAAAAATAGCCTCCTTTGGGCCGAGGATCAACTGAGCGACATCTGCTCGTCTTGTGGAAGAGCAAACTCAGCAGACAACATGATGATGTTTATGTTCATCGCCTAAGGAGGGGGCCCCTCGGAGACGAGCGTGTAGTTGTCATCTATTAGATCATCCTCGTCGTTGCTCGGAGTAGGAGCCGAGTTATTTACGACAACCAGCTTCGTCTTCCATACCTGTCTCGCTGCTGGTCGGGGATGAATCTCCTCGAACACGCCGTCCCGCTCATCCTCGGCCTTCTTCTCGTGCATCTCCTAGGCTCGAAGACATTGTAGCTGCCTCTTCTAGGACTTGGTCATACCTGGGGGTTCCCACGAAGGTTGCGGCTTAGTGTCGGGTGCCACAACTTTGCTTTTCGAGTTCTTGGCTGAACGGGAATTTCCTGGATCAGCCTCAGTGATTTTGCGCTTGGTGGAACCCTGCTCCTATTCCTTGTCGGTTGGACCGGCCTTACTAGGCCGATCTGACTAGGCTGTGTCGGTCGGACCAGCCATAGGGGGCTGGTCAGGCCGACTAGCGCCGGATGTCTAAATAGACCCGGTCAGACCAGCCATAGTAGGTCGATCAGACCACAACGGTGAAGTCGGTCTGACCGGCCCTGAGGCTATGGTCTGACCGATGATCTCCTCGGGTGACCTCTACAGTTCGCCTTCGCCTTGCTTCGGGGAGGCCCCCTTAGGGATTGGGACGTCCTAGGACCTCACCTTGACAATTATAGCCTCAGACACCTCCTCGTGGTGTGACAGATAGTCTGCCGAAGACGTCGCCTCTTGGACCACTCACTTGTTTGTGCATGTTATAAAACCAATACGACACGAATGGATGAATATAATATGGGGCAGGGTATCCGGGAGGCGGAAAGTAGAAAGGGGGCCACTGCGCCATCGGCATATGATACGGCGGTGGAGGGAAAGGTGGCTCCAATGGCCTCGTCATCGTGGGCCGAACCCACTCCTCCGAGGAGGGCCCGACCTCACTAGAGGTCTTGGCTGAGTCCTCGCCTTCTCGGAGCAGCATGTCGTATGTCACCTTCGATTTCTTGCAATTTGTAGCCAAAGATGATGTGTTCGTGTTCACTTTCCACACTCCTACCTCGGGGTTCTTTGGCACGAGCGTGTGTGAGCGTGGTTCTTCGATCACTATTTCCTTCCCCTTAGCAGACTCGGCCCGCTCAGACCGAATCAACACCTTCTTCCCATCGAGATCGATAGTGTTCACGGGGAAAGGGTCCTGGTCGAGCTTCATCTTGGGGCTTGTATCCAATTTCAACCATACTTATTTTATGGCAGTTTGAACCTGCCGATGAAAAACATTGCAATCATTAGTAGAATGATAATGAGAATCATGCTACTTACAATAAGCCTGCTTCTTCAAGTCATCGGAAGTTGGGATGATGTGACCCTTCGGTAACCTGATAAGTTTTCTTTTCAACAAAAAATCGAATATCTTATCGCACTTGGTCACATCAAAAGAATACTTTACCTCGTTTGGCCGACTCTTGGTGGGAGACGGACATAATTCAGTGCAAGTGATGGGCTTGGCCTTACTAGACCAAGTCCACTCTGCGGTGTACATATCGGCCGAGTCATCCTCGCTCTCTGATGATTCCTCATCGGAGTGATCCATGATGTGCACCTTGGCCTTATGCTTGTTAAATGTCTTAGTGACTTTTCTACTCTTAGCTCGGGTTTGCTGAACCAGAGCCTTTTGTAGAACCTGACTAACATCGAAGAAATCCTGACCATCTAGACTCTCCTTAAGTTCGGAGTGAAGACCGTTAAAAGCTAGATCGGCCAAGTCTCTATCAGAAATGTTCAAAGTAAAACATCGATTTCTAGTGTCCCTAAAACGCCTAACGTACTCAGAGAGTCTCGTTAGCCTTCTGTCTAACAGATGTCAAGTGTGAAAGTCTAAGCTCGGTCTCCCTAGTATAAAAATAATCATGGAACTTCTACTCCAATTGGGCCCAAGTCTAAATGGAGTTCAGCGGTAACGCCGAAAACCAAGTGAAAGCGGTGCCGGAAAGCGATAGAGAAAACAATCTAAGCTTCAATGCATCCGACCCACTAGCTTGGCCACACTGTGCTAAGAACTAACCTATGTGCTCTAGGGTGGTCTTACTACCTTCGCCGTCAAATTTTGTAAACTAGGGCACCCTAAAGCCACGTAGGTACGGGATGGTGTCGAAGTAATCAGGGTACGACTTTTTATAAACCCTAACCCGTCCTCTAGGTGTCCAACCCGCAACCTCTCTAAATAGTGTGCGAATCTACTCGTCAAGTTCATCTATGCCTAATGCCTGCGTGTGTCTCTCATGTGGGGGCATGACACGCAGTGGTATATCGTGGTGTCGGCCATGCGTGTCCTCCTCTCATTATGGCTCACAATACGAGACGTAATCGGGCCTATTTTGGTGTGCATGAGCAAGAGGTGCGGGAAGCTCAAGGAGACGTAGCGTAGGCGCGGGTGGTGGCGGCGCATAAAATGTGGAAGGGGCGGTTTGACCGGCCATAGGGTAGGTCTGATCAAGGGCATAATGGCCGGTCGGACCGACCTGATGGCCGGTCTGGCCGACTGTTGCCATCTGCTGATTCTAACACATGTCGGTCTGACCGACGGGGTCATGCAGGGCTTCAACCGTGGATGGTGTAGCCGAAGACGCGACAACTTTTCCGGTACTCCCGTTGATTCTACTATATATGTGATGAACAAGGGGTACACTAGCGATTGGATTGGGGGAAACAGCTTCAGAAAAGCCGAATCTCCTAAACATCGCCTCCATCTTCGTATCCAATTTCAAGTCAACCATGTCCTCTACGTGGTTTGCAATGGTAGCGCTAACGGCCTGGCCAACTGTGTTGTCTATCTTTTGCTTGAGGTCCTAGGAGGACATTCAAGGAGGCGATGATGTTACCTTAGCCCCGGAGAGATTGGGGATGTCGCTGTCACGCTTGACGAAGCCCCCGTGGGTCTTGGTGAAACAACCAAGAAAAAGAGTGTGTAGCTCCCTTGTCCAGGCCTCGATATCTGCTCTATCCTCCTTAGAGAGGTCATCGAGGGTGGGGACGATGATGTTGCCATCATCGATCTTTGAGCTCCCCACTGGATTCATCGGCGTTGAGGGTCCCATTGATGTAGAGGTAGTAGGTGTACCCATCGCTGATGTACAAGTGCTTGGCATGTTTGTCCCTAGCGGAGTCGCCAAAAAGTGTGTTGACACTAAAGCGCGCCAAACACACGAACGCCGATCCGACGATCCAAAAGCGTAAGGATACTTAGAAGTAAACCCCTAAGCATAACGCAACGCCGATGCCGCATTCCGATGATCCTCAAACAGTGGTGAGGGAAATAACGGAGTCGCCAGACAATCAAATAATATTAATCTAAAATTATTCAATTAACCTATGTGTGAGAAAATAAATAAAAACAATTAAACCTAATTATACTAGCTAGAACAAGGTCAGTTCAACCGAGGGTTCTAGCGGTCGGACCGGCCAAGGGAAGCCGATCGGACTGGAGCTATACCACCGGTCGGACCGGTGGTACGGAGAATCGGCCAAAGGGGGCTTCGGCGTACAGTGCGGGGTGTTGGCCGAAGGGTAGTCTTCGGTGCTCGGATGCGAAGGGTGACTACCTCCGGTCGAACCGCAGATGACTGAAGGGGATCAGGGAGACTTTGATGCGAAGTTACCTCTGATGCGAAGGGTTTCCGGGGTGCCCTGTGAAGCTCGGTCAGACCGGCCTCATGTTGCTGGTCGGACCGCCGCGTGCTAGCGCGACATAGGCCGGTCGGACCGAGGGATGACCTCTGGTCAGACCGACTGCTCTTCGAAGGTGGTCTCCAGACTCCGATGACTCTCTTCCCGTCGGTGGATTGCAACCAAAATTCTTGGAGGGGATGGGATTGATGAAATATTGCAAAAAACACCAAGAGATCAAATTAATTCGGCCAGGAGACCAAATTACCGATAAAAACCGATAAACCAATAGAAATCCGTTATGTGGATGAAACAGACGATTCACGAGCGAACCGACAAGGACTTACCGTGATTATGATGCGGCGAATGGATGGTTTACAGCGCAAACCAGCAAAGATGGATGTTACTTGGCTAATCCTAGGGCAAGGAAAGTAAATTGAATGTAAATGCAATTCAAGGTAGATAATAGATTTGCTATATTAGGGTTTTTTTGGTGGGGACTTCCTTGAATCGGCCTTGCCTCTATTTATAGAGGTTGGTCATGTGTTCCTAGGGTCAAATATGAATTAGACACGGGTTCTAAGTCGTCCAAAATTAATTAGGGATAAAAATACCTCAAAATCAACCATTTGGAGTCGGACTCGGGTTGGGCCAGTCTTATTGAGCCCATATGGCTGGTCAGACCGGGCCTACATGGTTGGTTGAACCGGCCTGTGCGAGGTCTCGGTATATTTTCGGTAAAACTACCAAAAAGGATGTTTTGATAATTTTGACAATTAATGACATTTTTTGCTATCAACAGTTGTGTTACATTTGTTGGCAAATTTTTTGTTACAACTACTTGACTATACATATACTGCTACAACTATCATGACTAGCACTCATTAGCACCTGGTGCTATACTAAGCAACGACTCCTATCATTAAGCATTCCTGCTACAAAAAATATAGGACCGAGAATAGCGACCAAAGGAGGGTGAATGAGCGTCTAAAAAATTCTTTTGAATCAATGACCTTCTCCCAATACCCAACACACCTCAAGAGATAACCAGAAGAAGCAAAACAAATCTCAAGTACTAAAAATAATCTAGCCTAAAAACGATCGGTGTCCTAATCGAAAAGCCACCACCAAAGTGCTTAAAGACAGATTAAAAATTCATTTAACTCACAGGCACTTCAATTAGCACAAACAAAAACATCAACAATACTTGGGCATTTTATCAGATAAAATAAATACAGATGATTAAATGTACTCACAGTTAATTAATATATTTAAGACTATTAAGGATTAAATTCTGCAGTAAACAT
Organism: Zizania palustris; assembly: GCA_019279435.1. Taxonomy (NCBI): domain Eukaryota; kingdom Viridiplantae; phylum Streptophyta; class Magnoliopsida; order Poales; family Poaceae; genus Zizania; species Zizania palustris. Next base: position 9,547,386 of record JAAALK010000287.1, read on the forward strand.
GAATCAAGAGAAAAGATTATTGTTCATGGATGCTCATCACTGTGTGTAAACTACACAACACCAAGGAGTGTATGGCCTCCTGCGTCTGCTGTGCTGGGTATGTTCTATGCTACTATGCAACTGGACTGAAGAAGAACTGCTTCAGGTTACGTGTAGAACTGTTCTTGCACTAAGCCGAACAACAGGGGATTAAGGGCCACGAACAGGACAATCGAAATGTGAGCCCATGGTGCTGGCGAGGCAATCCTATTTTAGTGAGAATAAAAAATTCTGATGAACAATAACTTGCCTTGGATGATGTGTGCGTTGAGGAAAAGAGCATAGTTCATATGCACAATCGCTGGGTGCCCTGAACAGCCGACCAGGCCAGAAGAAAACTGGACGGTGCCCTTCCTACGATGTCTAGAAAACCAGAATCAGCACTATTGCACTGCCCCTGACCACGACGGAGTCGACTACGCCAGGAGAAAACCAGCGAGGCGCTATCGCGAGGAGAGATTCCGAGCACATAGTGGTGGCGGAGAAAACCTTCAAAATTCGATAGAGCTGGCGGTGGAAGAACAGTACTTAGAAGAGGAAAAAAATCTGTAATAAAGTGTGAACTCTGATTTTTCATTTAAAGTGAGTTGAAAACCCTAGGAGGGTACAAGCCCATTTTATAGGCAGCCCATTAAATGAGAAAAGACATATTTACCACTAGAGTAATTTACACAGATGCAAAAATAAAACTGCGGGCTCAATGGGCAAAATAGTAAAAACCTATCTACAGATAGCTTGTCCTGATGCGGAGCTTTCATAGCAGTTACGGCTTCACTTCAGGATCATCGAATCTTTGATCGATAGTCTAGATTGGTGCGTCAATTTTACACCAAAACCAACAAAGCGTCCGTCGTCTTCGCACCGGGTACCTAGATTGGGCCGGCCTGATTCCGTGGCTCCCTTAGCCCGGCAATCACTCGCCGCCCGTTTACCTGAGTCAAACCCGGTCAATAAACCAATGGATCCCTTGCCGTTCCTAGCCCATGTACCTGGATTGGGCTGGCCTGACTCCGCGGCCCCTCTGCCTAGCAGTCACTCGCCGCCCATGTACCTGAGTCACATGCGGCCCAATAACCGATAGGTCTCATCTCCTCATATCTCTCTCTTTGACTTTCGTTGATAATCACTCATCACTTTTAGAGCCATTAAGCTCATGATCTTAAACATGGCTCCTCAATCACCCCCTTGAGAAACCAAATTGAGATGTGCCTTGGTTTCATGTCTATGATGAGTGATTGACAAGTTTCCTTCTGAACGAAGGGGTCCCTTCGAAGGGGTTCGGAGGTGTTTCACCAAAGGGTTCAGTGCTTGATGGTTGTACAAGTGTGCAGCGGAGTATGTTTGTCAGAGTGGTCCGACAAAATACATTTCGGAGTTTGTACCGAAGGGTTCGGTATTTTGGGCAGTACACCGGAGTGTGTACCGGAGGGTGTTTACCCAGAGAGGTCTCCGGGGTATCGGAGACACTTGTTTGCTTGTTGGTGGTGTGCAGGTAACTTCAGAGGCGATGAGACGGTTCGTAGCAGGTGAACTTGGGTCAAGCAGGGAGCTTGATTCCAGGTGAGCGAGGAGCTCGGTCACGGAGGCTGCGTAGTGTCGTGGTCGGTCCTCAGGTCGAGGTGCACCAGGCGAAGGTAGATAGTGTGGAGGGTGGTTCAGGCTGAAGGTACCCCGAGACAAAGTCCTCTGCAATGAGGCAAGGCTTTCGAAGTGTGCTCAGGACGGAGACACTTGAAGGGTCACCTAACGAAGGTCTCATAAGTCAAGGTGCATCAAAGGCATGGTCCGGGTAAGGCTCTTTGGGAGTGTGCTCTCGGCGGAGACACTACGAAGGAGTGCTTATGGAAGTGCTTCATGCGGAAGCCTTAGACGAAGGAGGGACTTCGGAAGGTGGTGAAGGTACTTCGAAGGTGGGGCTTCAGAATGTGGATGACTTGATGTACTTCAGCCATGCATGGCTTCGGTACATGGATGGGCGGAGGTTGAGCATGGAGTAGCTTCGAAGCCGTTGTGGCCCACTCTGGAGGTGATGGTGCGAAGACTTAAGGGCTATGATGGCTTTGACTTAAAACCATCAATGTATCGAAGGCATACTTCGAAAGTAGCGAAGGCCTACGGGTTCAAAGCCTACTACCGAAGCCTCTGCACACTTGATGTGCGAAGGCAGCTCCGAAAGATTCCGCTCTGCAAAAGCTGATACTCTCTGTTCTACAAAAGTTGATACTCTCTGTTCTGTGAAGTTAACAAAAGGATCTTCCAATAAAGTAAACTACCAAATGTACCCCTGTGTCTGCCAGAGACAAAAACATTGTAAACCCTAGGGGTAAAGTAGTCTATTCGCATGAGTGAGTTGTGCCTATAAATAGTAAGGCCGACTGTCTCTAGGTGACACTTTGAGAAATCATTTCTAGAACATCTAGAGATAGCCGCCATTCACGTGTACTCAGTTCTGTGAGTCTTTTTGTGCTCCCTGTTCTTGCAATGAAATTTTCATTCCATTCTCTTGATTTCATGAACTTGTATCCGTATTATTCGCACTATCAGAGTTGAGTTTTCTGCAGTTCATATAGTCTTATGCAGACTCTAGTTTTTCCTCTGCGCTCTCACTGACGAAGAGTTCTGTGTCATGTGCATGCATTTTTGAATGATTTAGGTGTTCGTTTGCTCTGTGTATATCGAAGGTTAGTCCTCATAGATTACTAGTGAAGTATCTTTTGAGTGTATGCGAAGCTGACAGTTCTGAGCTTGCCGAAGTCTTTCTAGCTAGTCATTTTTGCTGTCCATTTCGGAGCATTCAGTGCGATGCCTATGTATTCATTACTAGTGCGGAGTATCTGATCAGAGCTCTTTGAGGGAATCTCATTCGTGTGAAATACTCTTGTGTGAAGCCTGCACGTAGGCACCTCTATGGGCGGAGCCAACACAAACTTTGCTGAATTAAGTGTGTCTTGGGGTTTCGGAGTGTGAGCGAAGTCTTCTGGACTTCAAACTTTTTACCCTGTGTGAAGCTTGTGTTCAGAGTGTGTTTCATACCTTTGAACCAGACACTTCGAAGGGTGTGTTCGAAGTCTGTTTAACAGAAGGAAAAGTTAAAAAGCTCATATTCACCCCCCTCTGGTCGCCTGTTTCGGTCCAACATCCCTTGATAAGTGCATTGTCAACACCTTCTTCATCATCGCTTTGTAACCTGCAAAACATGTGGAAACACGAAAAACAAAACACAAGAGAACATAAAGAAGTAAATAAAATAAAAGGATTAACCTTAATGACCAGAAGCCAAACAAAAACCAGAAAACGGTCATTATGGTTAAACAGAAAAGAAATCAACAAAAATTTCAAATAAAACTCAAACGAGTGTAATCTCTGAATTATCAACAAGGATATCCAAAGTGTAAGGGTAAAAGAGACTAAAACTCCCCCTGAAACAAATCCTAGAGAAAGCCAAAACTCCCCCCTAAAATCTTCTAAAAGATTAAGTGACCCAAAATTTCTCCCTCTTGTTGACAACTAGAGTCATTAAGTGAGACTAAATGCACTCAAAAGAGACAAAGACTCAAACTCCCCTGAAATGTAGCTCTCCCTCAAAATATGCAATGAATGCAACTAGAGTGCAAGTGGAGTGTAAAAAGCATGCTTCTCAGATATGATTGACTGCAATTACAACATCTAGCAAGTATAGCAAAAAATATTGTCTAAGACAAATGGCATGATCAGTGCAATAGTTGATATCCAAAAAAAGTCATTAGCACGCATTTTTAGATTTTTTTGCAAACAAAAACATCACCACATTTTCTAGCAAACAAGCAAGGTAAAGCATGAAATGCAAAGGCTAGCTGAAATCTACCAAGATAAGCATTGTCCAGAACAAAGAGCTTTAGTAAACTTGTTATCTTTTTAATTTTCAGGCTTTTTCTTCTTTTTTCTTTTGTGCCAGGGCTTATTTTCATGTCAACCTTATTCTAACCGACCAAGTGTAACAGGCCAAAATTTCATTAGTAAACTAAAATTTTTAAATATTCTATTCTTGAAAACGAATTATTTTTGATTTTCTCTAAAGCTGAAAATTTCCAAATAAATAAATACCCACAGAAATAGTCCAAACCAAGGTCTAAGAAAATTATATTATGATTTTAAGACCAAGATATATTTTTGAGAATTTTAATAAATTTTTAGAACCCTTGCAAGTAGCCCATAATTTTTAAACTAATTTAAGCAATTATTTTTATTTAGAAATGCATTTTAAACAATATTGGCCCCCTCCCTTTCTCTCTCTCCAACCGGCCCGGTGATGCGTCACGGGGTCCCGATCTTCACGATGTAGAATCGATCTTCAGATAACTAGCTGTAGAATAGCCGGATAACTTGCTGCAAGCAGCGATAACTAGTGCAACCTAGCAAATAAAACTCGAAGCCAACCACCGTCTTTAACCGGCAACCTAAATCGAGGATTCGCCCAACCACACTCTCAAAGAACCAACAAACACAGCCTACAATCAATCAAGGAGGACCTTGAAGGGAGTAGGAGCACCAATTCGGAGCGGATGAAGCCGCCGCTTCTGTAATCCCGCGAAGGAAATCACAAGAGCAAAGGAAGGTAGAGATCTCTCTCTGAATTTGTTAGCACGCAGCTGAACAAGGGGTTCTGTATTCAATAATCAAAAGTGCCGATTACAATGGTGCTAGGGGGTGTTTATACAAGGAGTAGACCTCGAAGATAGGTGCAAACATGAAAAGAAAAGACTAGGCGGACTATGTGAAAACGAATCAGCTTCTGGAGAGTTTCTGCGTGGCTGTTGGTCTTCTGAGCGGTCTTCGATATTTCAGCAATAACTCCTCCTTGGAAGCTTCAATTCACGAACGGTTGGATCCCTTGGAAAGGTGTCTTGATAAGGTTTCACACCATGTAGAATATGCACCATGGAACTCTGTAGAATGATACAGTTTTAATACGAGAACATTGACTTCATGCAGACTGTTGACCTTCGGACCATCAAGCATTAAAACTGGTCGGACGCCTTCATGCAAACTTCAAACTGGTCGAGGTTAGATTCATTGGAAACTAGACTTCAAGAGTTTTCCAACAAGTGCTCATTTGCCTTCATAGCTTTTGGAAATCAAAAGTTATGATTATTTCTTTGAGACGATCCTGCAGGACTGGCTTGGTTCGAGCATGATTCTGCTATGTGTCCATTTCCTTGTGAGTTCTTGTCATCCTTCTTGGTAAACCTGAGCATTAGCAATGTACACGACTTAGGTAGTATATAACTCTCATTAATAGTAAAATGAATTTCACAAAGTAGCGTGTGCACCTCTTGTTGAAGTTTCTTAGCTCGACTGCGTGTAATTGGTCCATCAAAAACATGTATTGGAGTCGCTGTGGTCGAAGTGGTCGGTGTAGAGGTTGGAGTGGTCGGCGTGGTCATATCATCCTCCCCCTCTTGAAAAGGAGTCGTCCTCGACTCTAAAATGTCTTCACTTGTGAATGCTGATAGGTCAGCAACATTGAAGGAGTTGCTCACGCCATAGCTATATGTGAAAACGAATCAGCTTCTGGAGAGTTTCTGCGTGGCTGTTGGTCTTCTGAGCGGTCTTCGGTATTTCAGCAATAACTCCTCCTTTGAAGCTTCAATTCACGAATGGTTGGATCCCTTGGAAAGGTGACTTGATAAGGTTTCACACCATGTAGAATATGCACCATGGAACTCTATAGAATGATACAATTTTAATACGAGAACATTGACTTCATGCAGACTGTTGACCTTCGGACCAGCAAGCACTAAAACTGGTCGGACGCCTTCATGCAAACTTAAAACTGGTCGGGGTTAGATTCATTGGAAACTAGACATCAAGAGTTTTCCAACAAGTGCTCATTTGCCTTCATAGCTTTTGGAAATCAAAAGTTATGATTATTTCTTTGAGACGATCCTGCAGGACTGGCTTGGTTCGAGCATGATTCTGCTATGTGTCCATTTCCTTGTGAGTTCTTGTCATCCTTCTTGGTAAACTTGAGCATTAGCAATGTACACGACTTAGGTAGTATATAACTCTCATTAATAGTAAAATGAATTTCACAAAGTAGCGCGTGCACATCTTGTTGAAGCTTCTTAGCTCGACTGCGTGTAATTGGTCCATCAAAAACATGTATTGGAGTCACTGTGGTCGAAGTGGTCGGTGTAGAGGTTGGAGTGGTCGGCGTGGTCATATCACTCGGCCCATTCACCCCGCGATCCCCTCACTGACATGTGCACCCCGCCTATCGGTGCTCTCAGCCTCGCGCCCGAGTCCCTGGGCCACTTGTTAGCCCCCTCTCCCTCTCTCCGTGTGCGCCCTGGCCCGCCTGTCGGCGCCAACCGTTGCGCCTCGCCCCATCACCCGTCATTGATCGGTGGAGCCCAGCTGTCAGGTTCGTCTTCCCCGAGCCCTTGCGCCCCCAATATCTTTAGCTGCCACCCTAACTTGCCATTCCGCCTCCGCCGTGGGCCCCGTTGACATGAAAATGTGCCCCCACACTTGGGTCAGTTCGATGACCCAAAAGTGTGTGGATACTTAGGGACGAGCCTAAGCGCAACACAACACCGACGTCGCGTTCCGACTACCCTTAACCATGGTAAGGGGGTGGAGTCACCAGGTAATCAGATCACACAAAAATAATCCAATTAGCCAAAAAGAAATATATTAAACAGAATAAATCAGCAAGCCGAGCGGAGCCTGACTGATCCGAAGTATACAGTGCGAAGGGTATCGCCGAAGGGTACCTTTGGCATCTGATGCAAAGGGTCCCGCCGAAGGGTTGCTTCGGCGTTCGGACTGATCTGGCCGAAGGCGAGCTCCGAATAGATCTTGATGTGACAATCACATCCGAACAGTAGGGTTCGGCGCGAAGTCTCTGACCCAATAAAATAACTCAAACGCAACTGTCACGCCCCGATTTACCAAATCGGAACATTGTTGAATTTCCATAGAAAAACAATAATAACAAGAGGTTCATCATACGACAACGTACATACGGGAAATTATCCGTGGTTCGCAGACCACATTATTACATAAGTGTAAAAATAAAAGAAACAATGAAAATAAACAGCATGACGAACTTCTTCTCCAGGATCTTCTTCTTGACTGGGTCGCTACTCCAGACCATCTTCCTCGTAGTAGGCAGCCTCTGAAGTGTTTGTCCAATGGGTATGAGTACAAAAGTACTCAACAAGCCACCGAGAATGCAATAATAATGCGGGATAATGACAAAGGAATGATAATGGCTAAAAGTGCGGAAAAGTATATTTTTTAATTGTAGCATTTAGTGTAGTCAAATTTAATCATGCAGAATAATTAAACATGAACAATATAATATCGTCTAACTCGAGGAGTACGTTTTCCCTCCTCGCTCAACAGTCCTTACATGCCAAGTCATCATGCACACTCACTCATAAAATAAACTAACTGCGAGTAGTCACGCAACCCGCCCTTGACCATGGGCTCGACTTTTCGAAAAGATTTAGACTTTGATCAGAGGTGTACCACTATACCCACAAGGCACACACTCATCCCAAACACCAAAGTGTAACAAGATGACCCATACCACGGGAACTCGTGCAAAAACCTCAGCATGAAATGCTCTAATCCGATAATCACCCGCTCTAGGTTTCGCAGGCGCGCCCGACCACTCCGGGCTAACATCACCCCCCTTTTGCGCCACATCAGTACAAGCCACCCGCAGGTGCTACTTGACCCATCTCCAAGTGGTGCCTCGAGTTGGAACACTCCATTCCTTAGTTAAGACTTACCCACTAGACTTGTGGTTAGTACGGAAATGTATTGCAACGGATCCCACAGACCGGTCCTTATAGTGCCGCGGGTGCTATCGACCAATGCCCTAGATTGCACCCAGAACCCACCATGCTTACACACTTAACCACAACTCTATTACCAACGGAATTCCAGAGATAAGAATAACAGAGATCATATAGTGGAACCCAAATCTCTTCGACTCATTTTTAACCTATAGCAATTGTGCCAATACATTGGACACTATCTAATAGTACTAATAATATGGTGACAAGGAGTTTAGGCTAGATAGCATGGCTTGGGTTTGCACTTCAAGGTCGGGGATCTAAATAGATATAATGTAAGGCTTTCATTTGACTAATGCATGTATAACATATGTGTTTTAGCGATAGTTTAAGAAAATTAAGTTCAATATGCTCAAAAGATTGGTTTGGTGACTTTCCTTGTTCAGTGAAGGGTGAGGGAGGAACTTCTGGGTAGTATTCCGGCTTCTCGGCGGCGGCGTAATCTTCTCGTTGCATATAATAAACGTTACATCAAATAAACATTCCAAAATCACAAAACAACATAAAGGTTTTGATTGGGCTAAAATACATAAAGTGAAGTCATGAACTATTTTGAAATTATTATTTAAATTTTTAAGGCAAATTTTATGGAATTAGGGATTTTCTAAAAGAATTAAGATTTTATCCTAAAGGGCCTTTAAATACTTTATTAAATAAAAATAAAATACTCAAAGTAAACCTACTGTTTTTATTGCATAAACATGTAGAGAATAAAATTATAAGTTTTCTGGAATTGAAATGGTTAAATTTGGAGTTAAAATGAGCTAGATATGAATTTTAGAAGTTTAAACAATTTCTGGAATTTTATTTAAACTCAAAACAGTCGTCGGTCCACGGTGAACCGATTCCACCGTGAACCCGCACACTGTGCACGTGCAGTGGATCGCGATCGGGCGGCCACAGGTGAGGTGGGGGTGTTAAGTGGACGTGGACGGCCTTGATTAAAACACCGAACCGGTACGCGATGAACGGCCTAGATTCGATGCAGGTTTTAAATATAAGCAGACGGTCCAGATTAGAACGTAACGCTTCACCGAGATCTGACGGATCTGATTAAACCGAGCGAACGATTTAATCGCCACCATCGGATCCACATCACACGGTCACGATTGAATCCAACACGGCACGGGCACTTTACCCGTGCCGGTCATCTTCTCCAGCGACGGCGTGGGCCTAGCGGCCACGGCGAGCGATGGCGACCGGAGCTAAGTGCTAAAATAGAACTAGGGTAATGCAGCGGTTAGGATGGTACTGTTGGTGAGGCTAGAGGTCATCGGAGTGTGGCCGACGATGAGCGGGGGCGGCGAAGATGTTTGGGTCCTCATCAACATCGGTGTTCTGGCGGGTTTCGTCATCGATGGAGTGGTGGCCGAGGTTGGGGAGGCGTCGGTGGTCACAACGGTGTGGTCGCCGAGGATGGGGGAGGACTACGGTGACGGCGAGCGATGGCTGGAGCGAGGGTGGCGGTGTGGCGTTAAACGGGGTGTCGTGGCACTCTGTTCGGTCTAAGTGCAATTGGACGTGTGGGCTAGACGTGGGGGTGGCCGAGGGTTTAAATAGAGGCGTCGGTGGGTTCGGAGGGGGCGTAATCGGGGGAGACCGGAATTAAAATGGCCTTAACGCCAGCGAGCTCGGGATGCATGGGGATTCATTGAACCGGGACGCGATTGGGCTAGTTTTATTGGGGGAAACGGTCACTGGGGATCGGGCGACATAACTCCGGGCTCAATTTGAGGGGAGGGGGTCGGGGACAGCGGGCCAGAGGGGGGATTTGGGGGCGGATCTCATGGGGAAGATGGATCCGATGCGTGGGCCATGGCAGTCAGCGGGCGCGGGGATGCGGGCATGGTGACGCGGGCGTGGCGACGGGCGCGGTTGACAGGTGGGGTCGGGCTCGGCCGAGAGGGGGGAAAGTTGGCGCCGATAGGTGGGGTCGAGGTGTCGGGCACGCGCGTGGAGGGAGAGGGGGTCGCTGATGAGTGGGGCCCATCTGTTGGTGAGGGGCACGGGGAGAGAGTGGGCTAGGCCGGCTGGCTAGGGGGAAGAGGGGAATGAGGCCCATTACTGTTTAAATTCTTTTCTAAATAAATTTAATTGCTGAAATTGGTTTAAATTATTTGGGTTGCTTCCAAGGGTGATAAAATTTGTAAAAATTCTCAAAAATATGTCTTGGCCTTGGGATCACATACAAATTTTCTTAGCCTCTAGTTTGGACATCTCCTCTAGGTTTTAGTTTATTTGGGTATAAATGGCCTTAAAGGGAAATTCAAATAATCTTTTTCAGAAAAATATAATAAAAGGTATTTTTATTTCTTTGAAAATTTTGGTTGTTACAGCAACGCGCGGGCGTGACTTCGTCTGACGCGGGGTACGAATGTGACGAAGCCTATCGTGACAAAGCCTGTTGCAAAACGTGATGGCACGTGAGACTCGGTCAAACCGACAATAGCGTGACGGTCCGACATAGGTAGTCGAAGCAGTATTTCTACCGAGGGGTGTTCTAGCAGCCTCTGAAACCAATCTCTTGGCTCTGGACACCTACGGCGAAGTGACTCCAAGTGTGGAAACCTGCAATAGAATAGAGATCAAGTGCCAATTCGGTCTGGGGACCGAATTCTACTAAGTGTTGCACTAGAGAATGAAGGTAGCAATCTATTACACAGATTAGCGGATACTTCACAGGCAAAGATCCAAGGCGATAGCCATCTATTATGTAGATTAACGGATACTTCACAAGCGAAGTAACAAGGATTACCACTATTCCGAAGTGGCCGTCGGAGGGCTTCCAGGCAAACCCACGAAGGTTGCAGAAAAGTAAAGGTAAAAGTAAAGGTATGGTTCAAAGCTAGGGCTTTGTGTTGATTTGTGTTGGGGGGTTTTAATGAACCGGCCTCACCCCTATATTTATAGGGGCTAGACTTCTAATCTCTAATATTAATCTGTTAAGATTCTGCCTAATCATGTGTAGGGATAAAATTAGCCAGAATCAGACTCAAAAATCTATCTCTAGAATTCAGCCCGAAGTGGGCCTTCGGCCAGGCCCACCAAAGCCTGCTCCTCAGGCCAAAGCTTCGTCGAGTAGGGCCTCCGAAGGGCTTCGGGCTGAAGGTAGCAGGCCTGCTGGAAGCTTCCGAAGCCCATATCTCAATGGGCCTTCGGCCCCGTAGGGCTTCGGCTCAGTCCAGGACATGAGTATTTTTGGCCCAAATTACCAAAATTGATATTTTGACAATCTTAACCATTAATGCCATTTTTTCTATCAACAGGCCCGAGCTTGCTTTAAAGTCGGGAAATTACTCCCCGTTACGCCGGCACACGAGCCTCCTCAGATCCCCTCAAGTTACGTCTCTTAATCACCGAAATAACTCTCGCTAGAGTTATTCCCCTCTCTCGGCATTCATGGCGCCCCGACCCTCTCACTCACTGTGAGCGCCCTATAAAACCCCCCTCGGCACACCGCGTCTAGCCCACCCCGCAATTGCCAATACCTCACCAAAACGAAGCACTAGCGAAGCTCTTTTGCGCCGTCCCTCTGTTCCACCTCCGATCACCACTCGCCGTCGCTGGAGGCCGTATCCGTCACCGTTGATCGCCTCCTAGTGACCGCCATTGCCTCCCCGACCCTGGCCACCACTCCGTTCGAGCTCCTCGCCACCAGAACCCCATCGCCGACGAGGACTCGTGACTTCACCGCTGCCCTCGCTCATCGCCGGCTTCACTCCATCGACCTAGAGCCACCACACTGGTACCATCATGATCCCCTCACTGCCCTGATTCCATTTTCATGCTTAGGTTAGGCCGCCGACCATCGCTGTCGTCGCTAGGACACCCTCGGACATCACCGGAGAAGATGACTAACACGGGTAATTACCCCGTTCTGTATCGCATCGCTCCACGGTCATGCGATCTCGATCAGATGGTCGACGTTATATCGCGATCAGGTTTAATCCTGGTCGTTCATTCTGAACGAAGGGGTACCGAATGCTCTCGGTCATCCATCATCACTTAAAACCCCTACGCGTGCTGTGGCCGCCAGATATCAAACAAACGACTCTCATTCACCCGGCTCATAGCACAGTGTGTTGGTTCACTGTGAACTCGGTTGATCGTGGACTAGAGACTATTTTAGAATTTGAAATAAATTCCAGAAATTGATTTAAACTTCAAAAATTCATAACTTCTTCAAATTAACTCCAAATTTTACCATTCGAATTTTATAAAATCTATCTTTTTATTCTCTACATCCTTAGCCAATTTGTTTGACATGTTTGCACTGTTTATTATTCAAAATAGAACCAAGAACATTGTTTTAAACTTTAAAAATTCATATTTTCCCCATTTTAACTCCAAATTTCACCATTTCAATTCCAGATAACCCCTATTTTATTTTCTACAACTTTAGACAATTTAATTGAAGTGATTGTACTATTTATTTTATTATGTTTAATTGTTTGTTGTTATCGTTTTGCGTGCCACGAAGATTACGCCACCGCCAAGGAGCCGGAGTACTTCCCCGAAGTCCCATCATCTCCCTTTGCCATGCAAGGCAAGTCACCACCCTATTTTTGAGAATATTGAACCCAGTCTTAAATTAAATATCGCTAAAACCCATAGGTTATAATTGAATTAGTCAAATTAATAGCTTTACAATATAATTATTTAGATCCCGACCTTGTCGTGCAAACCCAAGCCATGCTATCGAGCCTAAACTCCTCGTCACCATACTAATAATATTATTAGATAGTGTCCAATGTATCGACACAACTGCTATAGGTTTAAAAATGAGTCCTATATACTTTTGTTCTATTATATGATTTCCCCATTATTTTCTCTCCCATGGAATTCTATTAGTGATGGAGTTTTGGTTATTTAAGTTAGCATGGTAGGTCCCGGGTGCAAGAAAGTTGCATTGGTTAGTCGCACCAAGGGCACTATAAGGACCGGTATGTGGGATCTGTTGCAATACACTTCCGTACCAACCACAGGTCTAGTGGGTAAGTCTTAACTGGAGGTATGGGACGTTCCAACTCGAGGCACTATGTGGAGAGGATCAAGTAGCACCTGCGGGTGACTTGTACCATGTGGCACAAAAGGGGGCGTGACGTCGGTCCAGTGCGCTGGCGCGTTAGTGAAACTTATAATGTGTATTATTGGGTTTGAGCGCTTCAAGCTAAAGGTTTTGGCATGAATTCCTATGACTTGGGTCATTGGGACACACTACGATGTGCGGCAATGAGTGCCTTGTGGGTACAGTGGTACACCTATAATCAGAGTCTAAATCTTTTCGAAAAGCTGAACCCACGGTCAAGGGCGGGTTGTGTGACATCCCACAGTTAGTATATGTTTGAGAAGTGTTGCATGTTGATTGATCATGTAAGGATCAGTGAGCGAGGAGGGCTGACTATACTCCTCGAGTTAGAAGATGTTGCATCATCCATGATTTAATTATTTTGTATGATTAAACTTGAATCATATTAAAGGCTACAAAAATAAAAATGTACTTTTCCGCACTTTAAACCATTATCTCTCCATGTTATTACCTTGCATTATTATTACATTTCTTCGTGGCTTGTTGATTACTCTTGTACTCATACCCGTTGGAAAACCCACTTCAGAGACGACGTACTATGATGAGGACGGTCTGGAGTAGCGATCTAGTCAAGGATGCGATCCTAGAGAAGATGTTCATCTAGTGTATTATTTTCTTAGTTTCTTTTATATTAACACTTATGTAATAATGTGATCTGTGAACCACGAATGCTTGTCGTATGCGCGTTGTCGTGTGATGAACATCTTGTGATTATTAATTTCCTTGGAATTTCAATAAAGTCTAGAATTGTTAAATTATGGGCACTACAAGATGGTATTAGAGCCGACTTGACTGTAGGTAGCCAAACAGACCCACCTCATACGTAACTTTACAAATATCTATTTAATAAAAATCTACTTCATATTTTTATTCTCTCCCTTACTCTTTAAATTTTGTCTTCTTTAGATGTTGACCCACATTTGCAGTTTCTGTCGAGAGGCTATCGGCTTCGTCCAGGAACTCCGTATGTTGGCAGCGTCCCTACGATACACCCATGAGCCTGAGTACAATGGGATCTACCAGATCGGTGAGAGTGGCCCGTGCGAAGTAACCCTGATGCTCATCACCTCAGACCAGGGACTGACCTCCTTAGCCACCTCGGCTAGAGCTACAAGCTTTGAATTGGTTATCAGGAGACGACTCTTCAAGCACTCGGAGAGCTTCATCAGATCTACAACGAATGCCTTGACAGCACCGCCTTTCACCATCTGCCGTCTCGGGAGCCAGGGTAGGATCACAACACCTACGTCAGCTGTCTCGACGACTGCGACCCCCTAATAGCCATATAGATCTGTCTCTTGTCAGCTATGGATACCCTTCACACCGAGGCTCTCCTGCACACCGACGAGACACAAGCATGGGTCGACTGCTATCATAAAGAGGCCGATGAACTTCAATAATAGAACACCCAGCTCCTTAGCCAGAACCGGGAGCTTCGGAAAGATATTACAGAGCTAGTACCCTCGGTCCCTCCAAGGAGGAAGACCCTTCGCCGATCGAAGAAGTTGACCAGGCGAAGCACGGCCCTACCCAACCCAGGTGAGGCTGGGACATCATAAGGAGTAATGGTCGATGATGAGGCCGAGCCTAGCACCACAGCAGGGTCTGTCCAATGGTCCGAGCACATCTCCGACAATGCCCCTAATACCCACTAGATGGTTGTACTAGATGCTAGATTCTGGATGATTGTTTTTCTTGTTTGTGGTACCATCCATATCGACGTGTGCTATGGGTGAGATAAAAATAAGGGTTGGATTGAAATGAACTATTTTGTATCACATTTAATACAGAATCTGTGAACCATTTTGGGTAAATTTTTCTAAGAATCTTTCTTATGTCTTGGGGGTATTATCACCCTCAGAATGGCTAACGACCAGAACCCATCCGCCACCTCCAACTTGCCAAGCCACGTAGTACCAAACGGAGAAGCTCCAGGGCAACGTCATACCGGGGCACCCATCGCCAACATCCGTACAATGGCCGAAATGATGGCCAACCAGAACCAACTCATCACCGCTCTATTGGCTCAGATGCAACAGTAGCAGGCCCATATGAATGAACAACAAGCTCTGATAATTCGTCTGCAGTAGCAACACCACTTGGAGCTACCTCCATGCCCTCAATCCCCCGCACCGGCCCCCGCCACCCAACTTTTAGAGTTCCTACGCGTAAGACCTCCCACATTCTTGAGCACGACCAACGCGATGGAGGCAGTGGATTGGTTGAGGACCATGGGAAAGAAGTTGGATCTCCTCCCTTGCTCTAATGCGGAGCGAGTGGCATTCGTAGCCCACCAACTCTAGGGTCCTACTGCCGAGTGGTGGGACAACTACCATGAGTCCCAACCCAAGGCTCACGTAGTCACCTGGGCAGAATTCTCCACCGCCTTCCGAGCCGCCCATGTTCCTGCTGGTGTCGTGGCCCAGAAGCAACAAGAATTTTGTGACTTGTAGCAGGGAGGCAAGTCAGTCACGAAGTATCTCCACGAGTTTAACTGCTTGGCCCGTTATGCGCTAGAAGAAGTCCGCACCGACGCCAACCGTCAGGCTAAGTTCCTCCAGGGACTAAAGGACGAACTATCCGTCTAGCTTGTCACAGTGGACTATGCCAACTTTCAACAGTTCATGAATAAGGCTATCGTCTAGTAAACCGAGCAAAATTAGGTGGACCTTAAAAGAGGAAGATGATAGTCTTCATACACAACCAGGGGATCCTTCAGAGACCCCGCTTCACTCCTCCGGCCCACGAGCCGAGCCATCACCCTCGCCTCACCTTCAGGGCACAGTACAACTCCGGCGGTTCGAGCACCGAAAACCCCCGCCCAGCTCCACTAGCTCCACCAGCTCCATCAGCTCCACTAGCACTGGCCGCCAAGGCCAACACTATGAGGGACCAGAATGGCAAGTCGGTTGTATGCTTCAACCGCTATAAGGAAGGGCACTACTCCCATCATTGTCCTCACCCCAAGTAACCCAAAGGAGCTGCTCCCAATCCGGCGATCCGTGCCTGCGTCAACCACGTCACCGCAGAAAAACCCTATGAGGCTCCAGAAGTCTTCCTCGGTATGTTTACTAAAAACTCTATACCCGCAGTAATCTTATTCGACTTGGGAGCAACCCACTCTTTCATATCCAGAAACTTTGTGATAAATAATGGACTAGAAGTACTCCAACTACCCAAACAATTGGTAATTGCCACCCCCGGTAACCAAAATCTAGCCACCCTGTTTAGCCCAAGGACAAGGATAGAGATCCAAGGGGTATTATTTTGGGCCGACCCAATCCTTATAGATTGCAAGGTGTGGGATCAGAATGGCGACTAGAGGGGGGTGAATAGGTGCCTCAACACTATCTTTCGAATGTGATGGCTTGTTCAAATCACCCAACACACCTCTAAGAGATTGCAATATCAAACTTGATAATCACTTGAAAACAGATTTAAAATCAAACCAATTTCAAAATCTGATATTAAATGATGAATCAAATGAGTTACAAGATTTCTGATAAGATCAGGATCAGCCGCTGGATAAAGATCACCTTACTCGGAATAGTGCTTGTCGAAATCCCTATAGCGCGTGTGAAAACCAATCAACAGAACACTGTATCGAATCAGGAACACATCAAACAGAGTTTTTCTCTTGGAGTCTAATTGGAATTTTTGTCCAAAAGTTATTTCCCTCAAGTTCTGTTCGGCTGAGCAAAGCCAGGGGATAATGTCCCAACAACTCACATGTTCTAGAAGCTACTTTTTACACAAAGCCCCTTGGTAATTTCAGATTTGCACATTCTGAAAATCACCCTATAAGTCCTAAAAGAAAAATTACAATTAGACTCTCCTTTTAATATATTTTCAGAGTAGACCCACTCTAAAAATTATACCAAAAGGATACACTATGAAACTGAAATATTTAAACTAACACTAGACTCTTATTTATTGAATTAACAAAAACATTTAAAGTTTCGACGGTTTTCAACAAAAACCGACAAAGCCTCTCCTGATCATCGACAACCGTCGTCAGTCCGCGAACCCAACCGCCATCATGTCTCTCCCGCTCTCGATCCCTCAATCTGCCTTGCCACTTGAACAAGCTTCCCTTTCACTGACTCGAATGCCGCTTCGTCTTGATCAATCTTCAACTCAACGTCCTGTGCGACCTCCATGCGTACATCAGAGTCCACTCTCGAATTCGACTGGCACCCTCGACCATCTGGCATTAGACTCCCCATTTAACCCTGATCCCGTGCCATCGACAGTTGACGAGTAACTCAAGCCTACACACATGAGATAAACACAAACACACACACCATATCCAAACCACCCAGACACAAACCCATGGTTTCACCCTGTCAATCACTCATCATTACCTTGAACTATAGTGACAAACCTCACTATGTTCCTCAATCTCCCCCTTGATGAGTGCATTGACAACACAAGATCAATAGAAGTATAAAGCAAAGGTTCAGCACACAAGTGACCATGGAAGCTCTAAAGAGAGCAAAGTGAAGAAACATGTCACTTGCCCGATGTTTCAAGCAAAAACTACCTCAAAAGCTCAAAAGAAAGATCAAGTCCAATTACAGAATATAATTAAGTCCAATTACAGTACAAGCACTTCTTGTGCCTCACAACCTGTCCTAGCAAAACTGTATGACAAGCTTTCAATAAACACAATCTAAATATCCGTATGAGCAATCATTTTGAAGTTTAAGCAAATAAAAGCATCACTACCCAGACTAGTGTACTAGACATGGCAAGGTAAGAGATACAAAAGCTAGTCACAAGCAAACTTGAAAAGAACATCCCACTACAAGGAGCTGCAGCAAACTTGATATGCGAGAAAATTAAACTTTTTATTTTATTTTTAATGCCAGGGGTTATTTGCATGTCAACCTTATGCTAACCGATCAAGCCAAGCCTAGGATAACCATTTGAATCTTAAGTCATTGATCTTGGTATACACTTAATGTTCCAGTTCAAACCAAAGTGCAATGGTAAGCAGTCTAGAACAAAGTAGTGCGACTATGCAAACCTGTCTGGATCTTTTCAATTTTATCACAACTTTTTCATTTTTGATTCATTTTCATCATTTTCATTTTTAATTTTTATTTTTATTTTATTTTTGAGCAAAACATGATCAAGTTGCATATGATCATCCAAGTGAAAAGGACAAAGCTATTATCCTCATGGTCATTCATATCGTGGTTTTAACCATGATACTAACACTGTCATCGAGTCATGTGATGTGACTTTTGATGAACTTCTCAATGTGTTAGCACATCTTTTGAGCTTGCCAGTGAACATGATATGGATGAAGCCAATTTTGATGAGGAAGATCCATCATACTTCGGAGAGCACGAGGATGATACCCTACTACCCACTACGACAACCCCTAAGGCGAACCCTGCATCCTCTACATCAGAAGGAGGTCCCAGAGCATCGACTTCGGCAAGCATCAAGCACACTTTGGCAAGAATTGAGGGGGAGATTCTCTCTCGATGCGAAGGCCCTCTTCGCATTTAGTGCCATCACCCTCTTGAGTAGATTATCAGTGAGCTAAATGAAAGGGTAACTCGATATCATGCTTATTTTATAGATTCTATTTTTATATCTTCTTTTGAGCCCCTAGATGTTAGTCAGGCATTAACTCATTCAAGTTGGATCAATGCCATGCATGAGGAACTTGAAAATTTTATAGAAACCAAGTCTGGGTCCTTGTAGAGCCTACCGTCTCCCAATGTTCATGTTATTGGGCCAAAATGGATTTTCAAAAACAAACAAGGGGGATGGGTCTATTGTGAGAAACAACGCTAGACTTGTTGCTTATGATTATTCTCAGATTGAGGGCTTGATTTTGGGGAAATTTTTGCACTTGTTTCTCGTCTTGAGGCCATTAGGTTTTTGCTTTTTTTGGGTTCATCCTATTGATTCAAACATTACCAAATAGATGTCAAAAATGCTTTTCTTAATGTTTTCATAGGTGAAGATGTTTTTATCAAACAACCCTTGGCTTTGAACATCCCAAGAACCCCCATAGGGTCTTTAAACTTCACAAAGCTTTGTATGCGCTCAAGCATGCACCTAGAGCTTGGTATCATTGGCTCAGCTCCTTTCTACTTGAGCATGGGTATAAAATGGACTTTGTTGATTAAACCATTTTTACTCTCAAGCAAGGCAAAGATTTTCTTCTTGTTTAGATATAAGTTGATGATATCATTTTTGGTGTCTCTTCTCATGCCCTTGTTTCCAAGTTTGAAGATTCTATGAGCAAGGAGTTTGATATGTCAATGATGGGTGAGCTCACATTTTTCCTTGGTTTGCAAATAAAGAAATGAAAATAAGGTACCTACCTTCATCAGACGAAATACACCAAGGATCTGATGAAGCGCTTTGTGGGATCAGAATGGCGACTAGAGCGGGGGTGAATAGGCACATCGACACTTTCTCGCGAATGTGATGGCCAGTTCAAATCACCCAACGCGCCTCCAAAAATTCAGATTTCAAATTTATACCAAACAAATCAAAATCAGAGTAATACTAACTTTTCAAATCACACACTTTGAATTACCCTTTGACTTGCCACTCTTATCCTTACTCCAAGAATCAAGTAATCAGATCAACTTTCAATGGAATACTCATTTCAAGATTACTTGACAAGCACTATTGCAAATCTGAAAACGAACAGTAGACCAACTCAGCAATTAGACACAATTCAGAACTGATTCTTGTGTAAGGCACTCAACTCAAACTTCTGAAACAAATACACTAACCTTACTTGATTCAGCTTTAGTAATACAACCAGACAAACTGATAAATGGAATGACAAAACAAGCTTGATGAGTACAAGTACAAGAAAGCAGTAATGAAGTATAGTACTATTCAGACTATAAACAGGGATTTTATAACTTTCATAACCAAAAGATAACACAGATCTGAACACCTTTGCAATGAAATCAAGTCAATTCTCAAGCAAGAATCTGAAACATTATTCTCAAAACATGAAACTATACAGTATTTTCAGACAAAAATAGAACAGCCAACACAAAAGTAATTTCACAATTGATTTATATTTGAAAACTGAATTCAGTGGTTCATTTCAACCCAAGACAAAGAACAGATTCAACCAATTTTTAACTGGTCTGAACATTTATCTAACAGTTCTTTGACAAACTAATTAATCCAGAAAAGCAATGATACAATCTGAATGAAAACATTATTTGAACCTGAAATCAGAGAATGTTTTCACAACTCAATTTACCTTAGCACATCTGTTTAGCAGCGAATTTCTGAACCTGGCTCAAATACTCTGAACACAACAACACACTGATTGCACTTTTGACAATCTGATGGCAAAACCAAATACTACTTTTCTATTCAGACATGAAACACAATCAAGACACAGCTGAATAGAATACTGACGTGAAATATTTTCAAAATTTCAATTGACACAATACAACTATGGATACAAAACTGATTGATTTCACTGCATTTTACTTTTCTGACTTGCTGTAGCACAACACAAAATAAACTAACCTCATGATATGAAAACAGATCAGTTTAGAAGATACTAGAAGCAAAAAAACAGAATCTAAACTCACTTCTGTCATCTCTGGAGAACAATATTTGTAAATCTGACAAACTCCTGATGAAGAATAGTATATAGTTTCAAAACAGATTCAGATTTGAAATTTGAAAAACCTACTTCAATTCAGATAACCTCAATACTATTTATTCAGACTTGAACACATCATTCAACTAGACAACATTACAACTTGAAAGATATAGCTCAACTCTAAATAGAATCAGATTTCAACTACAGTGTACATACTATTCAAACTGAAAAAGATCTTCTGAAATTAAACAGAGATCTTAGTGGAAATTTATGAGATAAACCTAAGAATAAATTTCAAGTAATAAACCAGGACTGAACATGGTATTGAAACAAATTTTGTAGACATGACAGATCAGTACAACGTTTTCCTCAATCAACCAAACAGAACTGGATTATTAACCAAAAAACAACTTTCAGAATTTCTTCAGAATAGCAGCAGAGTCAACTACTCAATCATCATTCACCAAAACTCCAGAAACACATACCAAACACCCTACCAATCATCTATAGATAATCTAATGAATCATGAAACAAGAAAATTGAAAACAGAAGGTTTTTCGGTAACTTA
This sequence comes from Zizania palustris, assembly GCA_019279435.1. NCBI lineage: Eukaryota > Viridiplantae > Streptophyta > Magnoliopsida > Poales > Poaceae > Zizania > Zizania palustris. The sequence goes on from JAAALK010000287.1 coordinate 9,568,538, forward strand.
CAGTTTTAAGAACAGCAGACTTCCTTTAGGTGTAAGGCCATTATATAGCCATACCCTAAGATCTAGCTTTACAAAATAGTCCACCTAATTTTCAGAATTCAACATGAGTACAAGACACAATTTCAGAAATATTAAACATGAAAATTACTCTACTACTTGACTCAAAAAGAAATACAACCTTGACACAACCTTTTAATATATTTTCAGAATTTTATAATTCTAAAAATATACCAAAAGTTTACTTTATTATACTGAATTACTCAAATAAAAATAACTTCCTATTTATCGTATTTGAAGAAAAAATAATTTGACGGTTTTTAGCAAAAACCGACAAAGCGCCCTCTCATCATCGACGACCGTCGTTATTCCGCGAACTCGACTGCTAGCAAGTCTCTCCCGCTCTCGATCCCTCGAGCCGCCGTGTCACTTGAACTGGCTTCCCTTTCGCTGACTCAATCGACGCTTCGTATTGATCAACCTTCAACTCACGTCCTGTTCGACCTCCATGCATACATTAGAGTCCACTCTCGACTTCGATTGACACCCTCAACCATCTGGCATTATACTCCCCGTCTAACCCTGATCTCGTGCCATCGACAGTTGACGAGTAACTCAAGCCTGCACACACGAGACAAACACAGACACACACACCATATCCAAAGCACACAAACACAAACCCATGATATCACCCTGTCAATCACTCATCATTACCTTGAACTATAGTGACAAATCTCACTATGTTCCTCAATCTCCCCCTTGATGAGTGCATTGACAACATAAGATCAAAATAAGTATAAAGCAAAAATTCAGCACACAAGTGACCATGAAAGCTCTAAAGAGAGAAAAATGAAGAAACATGTCACTTGCCAAATGATAAAAGCAAAAACTACCTCAAAAGCTCAAAAGATCAACACATTCACCAAAAAGCTCAAATACTCTTCCCCTTTGGCAATGCAGACATCAAGATAGCCCCATGAGTTGAGAGAGTAAAGTGACCATGCAATGCTTCTAGAATATAATTAAGTCCAATTACAGTACAAGCACTTCTTGTGCCTCACAACCTGTCCTAGCTAAACTGTATGGCAAGCTTTCAATAAACACAATCTAAATATCCGTATGAGCAAGCATTTTGAAGTTTAAGCAAATAAAAGCATCACTACCCAGACTAGTGTACTAGACATGGCAAGGTAAGAGATACAAAAGCTAGTCACAAACAAACTCAAAAAGCACATCCCACTACAAGGAGCTGAAACAAACTTGATATGCGAGAAAATTAAACTTTTTGTTTTATTATTTTGTAATGCCAGGGGTTATTTGCAAGTCAACCTTATGCTAACCGATCAAACCAAGCCTAGGAGAAACCATTGGAAGCTTAAGGCGTTGATCTTGGTATACACTCAATGTCCCAGTTCAAACTAAGGTGCAATGGTAAGCAGTCTAGAACAAAGTAGTGCGACTATGTAAACCCACCTGGATCTTTTCAATTTTATCAATTTTTTTTATATTTTTGTTTCATTTTCATTTTTCATTTTTCAATTTTTCAATTTTTTTTATATTTTTGAGCATAACATGATCAAGTTGCATATGAGCATCCAAGTGAAAAGGACAAAGCTATCAAGTAAGAAGTGAATAGCAAAAGCACCCTAGCCTATTCATGCTAGAATCCAGACTTGGTAGTGACCATTTTCAAATTTTCGCAAAGAAAAGTCATGCTCAAACCATATAAATAGATAAGTTCATTCTAAGCACAATCAAATAGTGAATATAGGACAATATTGTAAAGTGCACACACAGGCATGCACATGTAAAATCATTTAATCATATTTTAGAAGCAAATGCAAAAGTACACAACTCCCCCTCACATGATGCCATAAGGATGACAAATGCCAAGCTCTCCCCTCAAGAACGCAAAGCGAGAAGCTCGAGAGGCTTGGTGAAAATATCTGCAAGCTGATTCTAAGTATCAACAAAACACAATTCAATATCGCCTTTTTCATTGTGATCTCTTAAAAAGTGATAACGCACGTCAATGTGTTTGGTCCTAGAATGCTGTACTGGGTTGTTTGCTAAACTGATTGCACTTGTGTTATGGCAAAATAATAGAACACGTGAAAACTCCAACCCAAAGTCCCGCAAAGTAGAAACCATCCACAAAATCTACGCGCAACAGCTAGCGACAACTACATATTCAGCCTCAGCTGTGGACTATGCAACGCTAGACTGTTTGCATGAAGACCAACACACAAGAGATGACCCCAGAAAATGACACGTCCCATAAGTACTCTTACTATCAATCTGGCAACCAGCAAAGTCAGCGTCAGAAAAACCTCTCAAGCATAATGAAGATGATGCAGAATACCAAATACCGAATTCAAGAGTATGCTTGAGGTACCTTAGGATGCGTTTTACAGCTTGACGATGTGATTCCCTAGGAGAAGCCTAAAAACGAGCGCACAGACACACAACAAAGTGTATGTCCGGCCTCGTAGCCGTCAAGTACAGAAGGGATCCGATCATGCTGTGATACTCCTTCTGGTCCACTTCTTCTCCGTCTTCATCTGGATTAAGGGCAATAGAAGTACCCATTGGGGTAGCAAGAGGTTTAGCATCAGAATGTCAAAAAGTTTAAGCAAATATCTAGTGTATTTTGTTTGATGAACAAAAGTTCCTTGTTTGCTTTGTTTGATCTGCAAACCCAGGAAGAAGGTCAGCTCGCCCATCATCAACATCTCAAATTCCCTGCTCATTGATTCTGCAAACTCGACAACAAGTGTATGAGATGAACCAGCAAATATTATATCATCGACATATATCTGAACGAGTAGGAAGTGTTTGCCATGCATGAGTGTAACACCCCAAATTTTCAAAGTAATAAAAATATTATTTAATTCAATTTCCTGGAATTTATTATTTTGGAAATACCTTTAATACCCTCCTTTACCATTTTGAACTACAACATAGATGAAATGGCCAAACCAGGAGCTGAAACTTTTTATGTAGGATCCTAAGGCCAAGATATATTTTTGAGAATTTTTACAAATTTTTACCAACCTTGGAAGTAGCCCTACTATTTTAAACCAATTTCTGTGATTATTTTTAATCAGAAAAGATTTTAAACAGTAATGGGCCTCCCTCCTCCCTTTCTCTCTCTCCAGGCCAGCCCAGCCCGTTACTCTCGCCCGCCTCGGACTGACAGCCCGACCCCACCCATCAGTGACCCCCTCTCCCCTCGCGCGCGCGCCCGACACCCCGGCCCCACCTGTCGGCGCCAACCGCCCCCTCTCTCGTGCCCGAGCCCGACCCCACCCGTCAGCCGCCTCGCTCGTGCGCTCACCCCCACTGGCCAGTGGCCCCCGCCTGTCAAGACCGTCGTCCACCTCGCGCAAACCCCCCTAACTCCGCCGGCCGATGACCTCGCCTCGGATCCACTCGCCGGCTCCCCCTCCCGTTAAACCGACGCCGACATTAAATTCCCCGAGGCCCGCCGACCATTTAAACGCGTTAAGGCATGCGTTTAAGCCCCCGAATCGCGTTTACCTGCATGGCGAAACCTCGCCGGCGAGTAAATCCCCCCTCGGCTTTCCTTGCATGCGACCCCCTCTGACCCTCGCCGGCGCCTCTATTTATACCCCTGACCTCCACCTCGTTCGACCCCCATGCTCTCGCAGTCCAGAACCGAACAAAACGCTCGTTATTCACGTTTTAGTGCACCCCTCCTGCCTCACCTCCGGCCACCGCTCGCCGTCGCCTCGAACCGCCTCCATCCACACTGTCACCACCATCGTGACCATCACCGACCGCCTGACCTCGGCCACACCTTTGTTGGCCAAGGAGACCACCAGATCGCCATCGCCGTTGAGCACCCGAGGAACCCTTCGCGTCTACCCTCACCGTCGATCACCATCCGCCATCCTTCATCACCGTCGAAGGTTCCGTCGTGACCGTCGTAGCCTCCTCTTTCCATTTTCGCATAGAACTAGGGCCTAGCCCCCTCGTCAGCGCCGTCGCCGCCGTACCTGAACCCCACCGTCGCTAGAGACGAAGGGGGGGTACAAGCCCCTTAGCGCGTGTCGTGCCGAATTTAATCCTGGCCACACGATCGCGATCGGAGCGCCCTGATTAAAGCCCTACGGGATTTAATCTCCGCCCTTGATCCGGTCAAAGGGGTACTAGGCCATCTAAGCCGTTGATCGCTTATTAAAACTGTGACTCGATCTCGTGCGTCCACGTAGTACCCTTTCGCACGTTTTAATCATGGCCATCCATTATCACTTAACCCTCCCGCCTCGTGCTTGGCCACCGGATCTAGATCCAACGGCTCTGGATCAACCGGTCCACCACTACTACAAAGCAACACTGTAGCGGCGGGCAAAACCGACCTGTAGTGGCGGTCATCCAGTCCGCCACTGCTCTAACGCCACTGCTATCCCTGGTTAGCAGTGGCGGGCAGAGTGCCCGCCACCGCTGTGTTAACAGCAGTGGCGGGCGCGCTGACCTAATCTGCCCGCCACTACTATTGATAACAACAGTGGCGGGTAGATGAGGTCAGCTCGCCCGCCACCACTGTGTCAACAGCAGTAACGGGCGAGCTGACCTCATCTGCCCGCCACTACTGTTATCAATAGCAGTGGCGGGCAGATGATGTCAGCGCGCCCGCCATCACTGTGTCAACAGCAGTAACGGGCAAGCTGACCTCATCTGCCCGCCACTGCTGTGTATAACCCATAACACAAAATGTTGTGATCCATAATTCACAGTTCCACAAACCAAAACACAGAAATTATATGCTTCACACAGCCATCCACATACACAGCAGCAAAACATCCACATATCCACATACACATCCACAACAGCAACACATCAACACAACGACAATCGATCTAATCAATTTACAAATTTACAAAGTTTACATTTCATCACACATCAAGTTTAAAAAGTTTACATTTATCAAAATTTCAAAATTAACCATTGTTTCACAAATACATGCTCATGCGGTTTATGTTTCACAAATACATGCTCATGCTCATGCATCTTTTCTTTGCTTCTCATCAGCTTCAAAATTTTTAGCGATTTGTTGTTCTTGCCTTTTTGTTCTTCCGGTCCAATCATACAAAGTTGGATGTTTGGCCACTTCACCCTCAGGATCAAAGAATACTCCATGCTCATGAAGAACTTCATGCATCGTGAAGCGGCACATCCTTGATACGATTCCATACATTTTTGATTCTAAGAGTTGGCTCTTATCGGCAATGGTTGATGGACCTGACGCCTGCATACATAACATATAAGTACATACATTGCAAGTTATATTAGATTAACACACAATAAATCAACTTACTTCTTTACTGAGGTCAGAGACTGTCCGCGCAAATTTTCCTAAGCCATTGCTCATGAAATCACACGTGTAGTACCCGCAATGCACCGAACCAAGAGGTTGTTTGTGACACTTAAAAATAGACAAAGTTAGAATGGTATATAGTTTGGCTTTATCAATTGAATTAAGAAATTTCAAAATATAATATTATCGGATAGTTGGTTCTGATATGCATATCTTTCAGCCTTTGTGGATCATGTGGGCCACCTAACCTTTCCACGTAGTATTTGTATGCACTCTGAATAACATTTAATATATCTTGATAATCTTTTTTGGGTTTGTCGAGAGAGTCGAGCACATAAACCCTTGAGTCTTTTGGGTATATCAGAAGTGCAATCCAATGATCACTATCGAAAGAAGTAATATATGATTATGTTAGTTTCATAATCGATAAAACGTGATTAAGTGGATATAGTGGGTATACTCACTTAAAATTATATGCTCCACTTATCATTTCTCTGTCACTCCATTTATACATGCATTGCGCAATATACAACGCGGCACAATTCCTTTTATTCTTCTTATGTGCGTCTTGGTCTTTATTGAACATCTTTTTTTGAAATTTTTTCCGACTGGCGGTCCAGTACTTGTCATTGTCCCGATTTAGTACCGGGTTCAGTGTACTTTGGCTTATGAATGACGGGTTCAAGTACCCATATTTATTAGAAGTGTCACAACATGAATTCAAACTGCATATGTTATGAAACAATAGTCAATATAAGACATGATTAATTTTTGCTTTGTATTGACAAAGTATAAAGTACTTACAGGCACCAGAGTATCATGTGTGTGATGTCGATTCGCTTCAGACGGAACATCCGATGGAAGTCGTCGAAAAATAGTGCAAGAGTAAACTCTGGGCAGTTGAATATTTCTTTTGGAACCTTCACTTCTATGTGTGTAACACCTAACGCAGACGCTTTGAGGTACCAGTCATGAAATGATCCCATCTCCCAAGGCATACTCTTAAGTACTCGTTGGGGTAATAATGGTTTGCCTGATTCATATTCAATATAATCCTCGTCTCCGTAGGTCCATTTATCAACAGAAAGTGAGGCCGCCTGCTTTTGTACTGGAGCCTTTATGTGAGCCTCTATGGGCGTAGAACGTGTTTGCCCCACAGTACTAAAAAATTTAAGCATTTCAGATTTAGGCGCAGAACACTGCCCAACTTGAACAATTGTCTTGTGGATTGCTGGCTTTGGGCATGCATCGTGTTTTTCAGGCTCGGCCACTGGCACTTGAGGCTCAACCGGAACTGGCACTGGCATTTGATCTGGCTCTGGCACATTTGTGTTGGGCTCATTAGTGGGCTCAAGCACTGGCACCGGCTTTGTCACTTGAGGATCAGGCTCAGCCACTTTCGATTCTATCACTTCTGCCACTTTATCGGGCACTGGCTCTTCCTCTGCCTTTTCCTCTATCTCACGCTCATCAACAGGTGATAAAGATCCTATATTTTGCACATCGTGAGATGAAAGATATGTGGGGGATTGTGATGAGACAATAGGTGATTTACTCTGAGAACTTGTCTGCAGTAATTTGATATCTCGGCTCGCCCATAGGACAAAGTTATTTAGAGCATCTCCGATTGTCTCAATCCCCTCATCAGGCATTGGAAGATCCAAGGGGTCATTAATAAATCTGTCGTTGGTGATCTCATTGACCTGAACCTTGGTATAGTCAGCAGGAATAGGCCGATTGTGAAATAAATCCCCAGGCATAACAATGCCTCGTGCAGCCTCTTGGGAATGCCCTTTGCGTCCTATCGGTATATGCAGGCTGCATGGTGTGTCCTCTTTAATATAATTTACAGGAAATTTGTCTTGTACTAAGCCAACACTGCTTGGTACGTCGAGTCGTACCTCTGGCACAATTATTTGTCCTGCTGCAGCCTGCATTATGTTTGGATTCTCGTTAATAAATTCAAAAAAGTGTCGCTCCCACTCTGCACGGCGCTCTGCGGCGTCGTCTGTGCGTGCTTGACGCTTCTTGTATGTGGCACCCTCCTGTTTCTTGAAAGTATTTTTCCAGGGTGCTATAGAAGAGACACCTCGGGTGCGCCCTCGATGTTCCTCGTTTCCGAGAGCAGATGTAAGCTGGTCATTACATCCCTCGGGCTTGAACTTTCCAGTCTTCTCCAACTCAGCGATTTCCTGTGCTTTCTGGAATACTTCACTAGTCCGTGAGTCGGAGAGCATATATTGGCCCTCGAGTGTTTTTTTAGCTCGACCTAGGAGCCATCTCTTAGTGCGCTGATCAGCACCTGAAAACTGTTCAGGTAACCCAGCCGCACGGTCCTCCTCCTCCTTTCTACTCCACTCATCCTCCTTGGCCTTATATCCACCTGGCCCAAGTTTATGTGGGAACTTATTCTTCTTATTAAGTTCTTTGAACATGATGCTCTCTTGTTTGGCTTCTTCCGAGCAATGCTGTATTTTGAATTTGTTCCATTCATTTGGCGTTATAAAGCCGTAGTCGTTGAGTGGCGACTCATCTTTCTGAAGGTATTGTGTGTTCAGTTTAGTCCTAAATGTACGGAGAGCCTTCCCGATAGTCTTCAATGTGGCAGCTTTAGCGTCTTCTAAGCGGTCTTTCGGGAATTTATAATGCGCTTTTATATGCTGCCACAATTCGTTCTTTGTAGCTTCAGGGACAGTCTTCCAATTTTTCCAAACTATCTTACATCGCTCCCTGGCGAGACATCCACAGTCGTTACGCCACTTCGCTGTGATTTCTTTTGGCTTCTTTGGAGCCCCATCAATATGCACTTCTTCAACCTCATAGATAGCTGTATGCAGCTTGTTCTTCTCCCATTTCCCTCTCCTCTTCGCATTTGCAGACGATGTTGTGGCAGCGGGCTCAACATCTGTTCGCTCAGCTGACTCAATAGCTGGGACAATAGTTGTTCTTTTCTCGACTTGGAATAATCGACGCTTGCTTCCTCGCTTTGGACGATCCTACGATGATAGACAATGTGAGCTTCAGGAATGTAATCCTCGGTTAGAAGTTGCTCTGACTTGTTACTAACGTAATAATTACCTCCGCTTGAGCTTTAGGAATGTAATCCTCATCGGCGTATTCTCTCGTTCTCTTCTTCCTAGGCTCCATTGGATGTTCATTCTCCGGAGAGTGGTACGAAGATTCGCTACCGGAGGATCCTTCAGATGAACCCTCTTTATTTGTTTTTGCGGGAGACTCGTAGATGAGCTCCTCGATGGAACGTTCTTCTTCCGCCATAGATAAACTATTCATAGTTAAGAGGCTAATGTATCAGAATTTAGGTTATGCAAAAAAGGTCTGCTGTCATATTTTCATAGTTAAGAGGCTATTACTTCCGAAGCCACTATACTAATCATAGTAGCCTTAGAAGTAATAACAGTAGTAAACTGATCACAGTGTTGTTGAGGCCTCAGCATATTTTGTGTTGTTTTTCAAAATGTTCATGGGTGCCATGGAACCATGAGCATATCCATTCCCTGTCAGCAACACGAGAAATAAGAAGCTGTTGACGGGAATGGATGTGTCACATGGCTTGATGACATACATGAGATAACTCAATAACAATTTGCATCATAGGCCTCTAAAAGGAATTGCGGAATCTAATGTTGGCCTTCAGCTGGATGAACTTGAGGATTAATATAGTAGCCTTAGAAGTAATAACAGTAGTAAACTGATCACAGTGTTGTTGAGGCCTCAACATATTTTGTGTTGTTTTTCAAAATGTTCATGGCTGCCATGGAACCATGAGCACATCCATTCCCTGTCAGCAACACGAGAAAGAACAATCTTTGACAGGAATGGATGTGTCTCATGGCTTGATGACATACATGAGATAACTCAATAACAATTTGCATCATAGGACTCTAAAAGGAATTGCAGAATCTAATGTTGGCCTTCAGCCGGATGAACTTGAGGATTAGTATATAGTAGCCTTAGAAATAATAGCAGTAGTAAACTGATCACAGTGTTGTTTAGGCCTCAGCATATTTTGTGTTGCTTTTCAAATATGTTCATGGCTGCCATGGAACCGTGAGCACATCCATTCCTTGTCAGCAACACGAGAAAGAAGAAGTTGTTGACAGGAATGGATGTGTCCCACGACTTGATGACATACATGAGATAACTCAATAACAATTTGTATCATAGGCCTCTAAAAGGAATTGCAGAATCTAATGTTGGCTTTCAGCCGGATGAACTTGAGGATTAGTATATAGTAGCCTTAGAAGTAATAACAGTAGTAAACTGATCACAGTGTTGTTGAGGCCTCAACATATTTTGTGTTGTTTTTCAAAATGTTCATGGCTGCCATGGAACCGTGTGCACATCCATTCCCTGTCAGCAACACGAGAAAGAAGAAACTGTTGATGGGAATGGACGTGTCACACGGCTTGATGACATACATGAGATAACTCAATAACAATTTGCATCATAGGCCTCTAAATGGAATTGCAGAATCTAATGTTGAGGATTAGTATAGTAGCCTTAGAAGTAATAACAGTAGTAAACTGATCACAGTGTTGTTGAGGCCTCAGAATATTTTGTTGCCATGGAACATTAGAGGGAAAAACAACACAAAATATGTTGAGGTCTTAACAACACTAGAGAGAGAGAACAACACAATCTCCTAACTTGAGAATTAATATAGTGGCTTCGGAAGTAATAGCTGACTACTGTAGCCAAGAAGAGTTTTCATACATTTCCCACCTTTGACACTGTGATCAGTTTACTACTGTAGCCTCAGAAGTAATAGTAGTAGTAAACTGATCATAGTGTCAAAGGTGGGAAATGTATGAAAACTCTTCTTGGCTACAGTAGTCAGCTATTACTTCTGAAGCTACTATATTAATCCTCAAGTTAGGAGATTGTGTTGTTCTCTCTCTTGTGTTGTTGAGGCCTCAACATATTTTGTGTTGTTTTTCAAATATGTTCATGGCCGCCATGGAACCGTGAGCACATCCATTCCCTGTCAGCAACACGAGAAAGAAGAAGTTGTTGACAGGAATGGATGTGTCGCACGGCTTGATGACATACATGAGATAACTCAATTACTATTTGCATCATAGGCCTCTAAAAGTTGTTCTAAAAAAGTGGTAATGTGGTATGCAATATTTCTCATGGCATAACTTAGATATAGAAGACTTCACTCAAGAACTAGAGGGGGGGTGAATAGGCGCCTCGACAAAATTCTTTCGAATTAGATGGCCCTTTCAAAACACCCAACGCTCCTCCAAACATAATCATAGATTTAGCTCCAATGAGTCAAATTAAAGACTATATCACAAACTTGCTATTTAATCTTTATGTCTGATCAAGAAATCAAAATTTAAACAAACTTATGTGTTTAGCACCATACAAATAAAAATGTAATCATGGTTGTCACGGCACCCCGGCGAAACCAGTCGCCAGGGGGCCGACTGGACGCCTAGGCGTCGCCTAGGAGACCAATTAAATTCAGCAAACAGAGGTAAGCACTTTGCATTTCAGCAAACATATCCATAGCACACATGTCCATAGCAAACAGAGGGCATACTTCATAGTTCATACTTCATAGCACACAACCACACATGCAAAATAAAGTTTCACACAATTCACACAAGTCCATAGCAATTCACACAAGTCCATAGCACACAACCGTGCCCTTCTCTGCCTTCTCTGCTTGCGCCCATCGACCCGTGCCCTTCTGCCTGCTGCTGCTGCCTACTGTGGCGAGGGAGCAGAGAGGGAAGCAGAGAACGAGCTGCCGTGCGCCCGTGGCCTGTGCCTTCTGCTGCCTGCTGCGGCGAGGGAGCACAGGGGAGGGGGAAGCAGACAACGGAGGGGATCAGGGGAAGCCGAGGCGGCGGGGCGGCCGGCGGCCGGGCGGCACAAGGGGAAGCGGTCAAGCGGAGCCCGCCGGCGGCGGCGCAAGGGGAACAGGAGACCGCGGCCGGCGGCGAGCAGATCTGGCGGCCGGCGGCGAGCAGATAACATTAAACACTGCCATAACAGTAAAAAAGGGCACTAGCTGACCTTTTTTTTCAGCACGGTGGCGACAAGTGGAGGGCTGCGACACGGACTCCAGGGACGGTGGCGGCGCATGCTCCAGGACGACGGCGACGGGCTTCAGGGATGGCGGCGACAGCTCCAGGAGCGACGAGCGGAGTTCGGTGGCGACGGGCTCCGAGGGTGGCGTGGGCTTTGGGAGCGACGTGCGGAGTTTGGCGGCGACGGCCTTCGGCAACGACGACGACGGGCTCCGAGGGCGGCGTGGGCTCCGGGAGCAGCGGCAATGGGCAGAGTTCGGCGCACGGGAGTTAGAAATGAAACTAGGTTTTCAGACGGCGGGAGCAAAAACTTTTATATAGTTGTATTAGCAGTGGCGGGCATGATGACGTCATCCACCCGCCACTGCTATTTTCTCATAGTAGTGGTGGGCATGCTGACATCACCAACCCACCACTACTAATCCGCCCGCCGCTGGTGCTCGATGCTACTACTAAAAGGAATAGCAGTGGCGGGCTGGTGACGTCAGCATACCCGACCGCCACTACTATGAGAGGTGGGGATTATCTAGCATACGTTGCCTCTAATGTCGAGAAACACTTTGTAGCGCAGTGGTGCGGGGGTTGCTTTGGTGCCATGCGGTTCGAGGTTCGAACCTTGCTGCCTGCAGGCGGTTTGAGGTTTGAACCTTGCTGCTAGCATCCAAACATTTTTTTTACATTTCTATTCTAATTTTCATGACTTTTTTATTCATGTTTAAATTCTAGTTTGAACTTGATTTTTTAACAATAAAAATACATCATAACTTATCAAATTTAAAAAATTGGTATTTTTCTGCCTCACTTTACTTTTTTTTATTTCATTAAGAAACATGAGATTCTCCAGGGATGCATTAGGGTTTAGAGAAGAAATGACTGAGGTTTGAAAGCAAAATCTAGTTTGAACTTGATTTTTTTAACAATAAAAATACATCATAACTTATCAAATTTAAAAAATTGGTATTTTTCTACCTCACTTTACTTTTTCTCCCTTAGTTTACTGTTTTTATTTCATTAAGTGTGTTTTTATGATCAAAGTCAAAATAAGTTCAATTTGAACTACAAGACATGAAATAATTCACCAAAATTTATAGAAAAACCATATTCATGTTTTGACTCTATAATTAGTTATTATTATCCAGTAAATTTAAAACCATCATAAAAAATGTAGGTTTCCACAACACTCGATCGACAACTTGTATTTTTATAGTTTTTTAATCCTCAAAAAATAAAATAAAGTCAAAAAAAGATGAGACTTGTCATGTTGTTATGATATGATCGATCCATAGATGTTGTCATAAAAAATAAAATTGTTTCGAGAAAATAATCATGTAGGGCGTTAAGAAACCTAAGATTCTGCGGGGATGAATTAGGGTTTAGAGATGAAATGACTCGGGTTTGAAAGCAAAACCTATTGTTGATTCTTCCTTTGAACTTGAAACTTTTGGTACAATAAAAATACAACACCAATATTCTGATTGCAAAAATTGGTATTTTTCATTAACAGAAATTGGTATTTAAATGCAAAAAAGTCCACGTAGAGATAGGGATTATGTAGCATACACTGCACAAATAGCCGAGAAATACTTTGTAGCGCAGTGGTGCGGGGGGTTCTTTGGTGCCATGCGGTTTGAGGTTCGAACCTTGCTGCCGACAAGCGGTTTGAGTTTCGAACCTTGTTGCTGGCCCCAAATTAACATTTTTTTCTGTTTTGTAATTTTTTAAATTTTCAGCACTTTTTTATTGATGTTTAAATCCTCTTTGAACTTGAATTTTTTTTAACAATAAAAATACATCATAATTTATCAAATTTAAAAAGTTGGTATTTTTCTGCCTCAGTGTACGTCACTCGACTTAGTGGTGGCGGGCCGATGACATCATGCGACCGCCACTACTAAAAGGATAGCAGTGGCGGGCTGGTGACGTCATCATGCCTGCCACTACTAATCCGCCCGCCGCTGGTGGGGTTATCTAGCATACGTTGCCTCTAATGTCGAGAAACACTTTGTAGCGCAATGGTGCGGGGGTTGCTTTGGTGCCATGCGGTTCGAGGTTCGAACCTTGCTGCCTGCAGGCGGTTTGAGGTTCGAACCTTGCTGCTAGCATCCAAACATTTTTTTTACATTTCTATTCTAATTTTTTTTAACAATAAAAATACATCATAACTTATCAAATTTAAAAAATTGGTATTTTTCTGCCTCACTTTACTTTTTTTTATTTCATTAAGAAACATGAGATTCTCCGGGGATGCATTAGGGTTTAGAGAAGAAATGACTGAGGTTTGAAAGCAAAATCTATAGTTTATTCTTGCTTTGAAATTGAAACTTTTTGTATAATAAAAATACAACACCAATATTCTAATTGCAAAAATTGGTATTTTTCTCCCTTAGTTTACTGTTTTTATTTCATTAAGTGTGTTTTTATTACATGTTGTTACGATATGATCGAGACTTTGTAGCGCGGTGGTGCGGGGGCTCGCTTGACACATCATGTTTATTTGAAAGCAAGTAAACAAACACAAGTCCAGGCTGGGGAAACCAGCTTACACATCGAAACACACTACTGGTCAAACCCAAAAGAAAGATATGGTTTGGAGCTTCTTCTTCTTCCTCGGCACAAACCCAACCTATTTCTGGTTAAACAGATTAAAAGCCTCAACTTGCCAATCCTCAACCAACTCGGCATCATTAGGCAGTCTGAACTGCTCTCCATGTTCCTGAACAAGAAAATACACGCGGCGGCGATAGTGAGAACAAATTATTATCAATGATTGAATTGGATGATAAAAATATAAAATTTGCATAAAAAGAGGATCTTGCCTCCTTCCTCCTCTTGCTGTCGCATTGATCTACATGCTTCCCTTTTCCACCGCTAGCCTCAGCATGTTTCCCTCTACCACCAGTTGTCTCATCATTCTTCCGTTTGCCAACACTTACCCTATCTGGTTGCGGCGATCGCGAGTCGTCCTCCGAGTCGGAGTCCATAATGAGAATCACTTTCTTCGCCAAACAACTGCAAACTATACCATCATGTACCTTATGTTTACCGCATTTGCAAACCTCACACACGCCACTTGATGTAGAGTCTGAGGATCCACTGTTTGGTTCAATCTTAGGAGGAGCCATCTGCAATTTTTTTGTCACATTGATATAACATTAAAAAACCCTAAGCTAGTAATATTATAGTACATTAAAAACATTATTGTTATAGTGGAAATTTTTTTCTCAGAATTTTTTATAGTACATTAAAAAACATTATTGTTATAGTGCATTCTACTAGTAATATTATACTAAATTATATTACCACACATAAATTAATATAACAATTAGAAATCATTTTAACCCTAAGCTCGAATAAAATAAGACCAAAGATAGGTTATCTAAGATTTACTGACTAGATGGCGGCGACGGGCGGCACCGAGACGGGCTCCGAGGAAGGCGGCGACGGGCGGAGGGCAGCGGCGACGTGCTCCGAGACGTCGACGGCGGCGACGGGAGGAGGGGGGTGACACGGGAGTTTAGGATTTAGAAAATGAAACTAGGTTTTCGGACGGCGGGAGTGGAAAGTATATATAGGTGTATTAGCAGTGGCGGGCATGCTGACGTCATTCTGCCTTAGTAGTGTCGGGCATGCTGACGTCATCCAGCCCGCCACTACTAATAGAGGTAGGGTTTATATATATAGCATATAATACTCTTCCTACATTGACGTGAAACACTTAGTAGCGCAGTGGTGCGCGGGGCTCACTTGGGGCCATGCGGTTCGAGGTTCGAACCTCGCTGCCGGCAGGCGGTTTGAGGTTTGAACCTTGCCGTTGGCCCCAAAAATTAAATTTTTAAAATTTTTTCTATTGTTGTTTAATAAATTTTCTATTGATGTTTAATTAAATCCTCATTTGATCTTGAAAATGTTTTAACAATAAATGACATAATTGATTTTACAAATACGCACGCTAAACATAAATGATCTAGCCTTGCACTAATTTTCCATCGCCATTGGTGCGTAGATAAGGAATCACACTGCCAAATGACAGTTTTGCTTCAACCACATTGATCCTTGATATGTCAACGAAAAACGGCACCTCATCAAACTGATTGTATTCTTCTTCGTCTTCGACTCCATCAACTCCAATAATTCTTTGTTTTCCTGGAGCAACGATGTATTTTTTCTCATCTTTAGGATCAAGTATGTAAAATACTTGTGCCACAGATTGAGCGAGTATCCAAGGGTCATCTTTATAAGCCACCTTATTAAGGTCAACTATCGTAAACCCGTAATCATCCACCTCCACACCTTCTGGATGTCTGACCCACTGACACTTAAATACAGGGATTTCTATAGAGTTCCCGTAGTTAAGTTCCCATATTTCTTCGATGTATCCATAGTAAGCATTATTTTGTCCAGTGCTATCTTCTGCTTCTCCTCTGACACCACTATTTTGGCGCTGACTCTTTTGATCCTTTGCTTTGGTATAGAATGTGAAACCATTGATGTCATACGCTTTCCATGTTTTAACCATGCTCAATGGACCGTAAGACAATTTATTTATCATCATCCTTTCGTCGGTTTCTCCAATCGAAAGGTTTAGATCCCTCAGCCATGATGTGAAATAAATTTTGTGTTCTTTCATAATCCATTGTTCATCGTGATCTTCATTCTTTTCACGAAGCTCTTGCAGGTGTTGTTCAACATATGGTCTCATAATCGCCAACTGATGCATTACACTGTAATGTGATTCTCTTATTGTTTGGTAACTATTGTCTCGTATGATTTTCCTGCCTTTAGTTCCTTTACCGGTGAGTCTTCCATGGTGCCGGGATACGGGAACTCCTATTGGTCTTCCATCTCTTATGTAATCTGCGTAGCACTCAATGACTTCCTCAGTCGTGTAGCCCTCTATCATGGAACCCTCTGGATAAGCACGACTTCGTACGTAACCCTTGAAGATAACCATTAGACGCTCGTACGCATACATATTGTGCAGGTACGTTGGACCGAGAACAAAGATTTGGTCTGCTATATGTATCATATAGTGCTCCATAATATCAAAATATGAAGGAGGAAAGCACATCTCAAGCTGACACATAGTCTCCCTCATTTGTTTACGTAATTCATTTAACTCTTCAGTGTCGATCACCTTCTTTGATATGACATTGAAGAAGTGATACATGCGTGTTATCACCATCTTCAGAAATGAATGTTTGACTCCTCTTACTGCGATGGCGAGGAATAGCCCAAGCATAACATGACAATCATGAGTGTTGTAGCCGCTCATCCTCAAATCTGCTATGGAGACAATATTCTTTATATTCGTTGAGAATCCTATTGGAACTCTAGTTCCATGTAGACACCTGCAGATTGATCTTTTCTCGTCAATTGTGAGGTTATAGCTAGCAGCCGGAAGGAAAAATTTTCCATTGGCCCTTTCCTGTGGGTGAAGCTCGGGTCTAATTCCGAGAGTTTGAAGGTCCCTTCGTACTTTGAGTCCATTTTTTGATTTGCCCGGTATGTCTAACAAAATACCGATAGTGCTTTCGAAGACATTCATCTCAACGTGCATTGTATCGATAGCATGCCCAATCTCCTACTCCTTCCAATAGGGCAAATATCTAAAGAAGATCGTCTGCTTTTTAAATGGAGCGTCCTTTGAAATTTTTTCAGATTTCTTCCTCTTCTTTCTGAAAACAACTTTGATATTCTTTACCATTTCGAATAGAAATTTGCCATCTTGATTTCGTGGAGGCTGTCCAAGCTCGATTGTACCGTCGAAATGGTTCCTATTTCTTCGATATTTGTGGTTTTTTGGTAAAAATCTGCGGTGTCGCATATATATCGTCTTAACGAATGATGGAAGATGCATAGATTCTGTCTGGTCCACACACACCACACATGCTGTCTTTCCTTTAACCTGTCCTGTTAGGGACATGCGTCCTGGGTTGTCAGCTATGGTGCAAAAGATTATGGCTCTTAGATTGAAGTGCTCTTTCTTGTGCTCATCCCACACACAGACACCATGTTCCCATAGACGTTTCATATCCTCCATCAAAGGTTCTAGAAAGATATCAATGTCATTGCCAGGTTGTTTTGGACCAGAAATTAGAGTAGTGAGCATAAGGTATTTTCTTTTATGGCACAACCATGATGGAATGTTGAACAAGCATAGAAAGACTGGCCACGTACTATGTGGGTTCCTCATCTCACCGAAGGGATTCATTCTATCCGTGCTAAGTCCCATCTTGATATTTCTAGGATCGTCCGAGAAATCTGGATGGGCCAGGTCAAATGATTTCCACTGCCTAGCATCGGCAGGGTGCCGAAGTTTTCCGTCCTTCTTTCGCCCAGCGAAATGCCATATTAATAGTTCAGCATCTCTAGGATTAGAGAACATACGTTTCAAGCGATCAATCACCGGTAGGTACCACATTACTAAGGCTGGAACTTTCCTCTCCGTCTTTTTTCTAGGATGGTCTTCAATAACATTTTTATTCCTCTTCTGCAACCTCTTATTATTCTTCTTCTGGTGGTCATTGTAGTCCTCCACACAGTCATTTGGATGTTTGTATCGACTCGTGTTGCACCGCGGACATCTCTCTAACAATCCATACTCTTTTCGATATAGGATACAGTGGTTCGGGCATGCATGAATCTTTTGAACGCCCAAAGTCAACGGACAAATCATCTTCTTTGCTTGGTACGTATCAGATGGTAAACCATTGGGTTTTGGCAAAACCTTTTTTAGGACTTGTAAAGGATCTGAAAAACTAGTGTCAGACCATCCATTGCTGGCCTTCAGTTTCATAAGCTCAAGAATTGTGTACAACACAGTATACTGCTTATCGCATCCGTGGCGTTCCTCGTAAAGAAGGTTTTTCGATGCTTTGTCAAGTGCTTCAAAGTTATCGTATCCTTTGGTTGTAGTTCTCTGCAACAACACCTCAGGCGCAACATTTCACATCAGTTCCTCCACATCAAAGGCGTCATCATCATCATGTTGATCAACATCATCATGTGTTATGTCGGATGTATGATCACAACCTCTTCTATGTTGATGAGCATCTTGCAGCACATCAGAATCTTCAGGAGGATTTTGGCCCATCTCACCGTGTTTCGTCCATATATAATAGTTCTTCACGAAACCATTTTTCAACAAGTGAAATCATATGGTTTCACGATCAGAACACGGATACATCACTTCGTTTTTACAAACTTTACAAGGACAATATATTGCCTCTTCACTCTGACGGGAAGCATATTGTGCGGCAGCTTCAGTAAATTCAGTTACTCTATTAAAATATGTGAGGAGCCATGCTGAATAGCGTGGGCCTCATGGCTCCAGATGTGATGAGTCATTGTCAACGATAGTCAAAGAGGACTGAGAAGAGTGAAGATCTGCTGTTTCATGGGCCGCGTGTGACTCAGGTACACGGGCAGCGAGCGACTGTCGGGCAGAGAGAGCTGCGAAGTCGGGCTGGCCCAATCCGGGTACATGGGCCAGAAGCAGCAGAAGACCCACTGGGCTGTTGACCAGGATTGACTCAGGTACACGGGCGGTGAGCGATTGCCGGGCTGAGAGAGCTGCGGAGTCGGGCCGGCCCAATCCGGGTACCTGGTGCAAAGTCGGTGGAGGCTTTGTCAGTTTCGGCGCAAAACTGACAACCGTTGATTCTGTATCGGACTGTCCAGAAGAGAAGCCGTAGTCGCTACGAAAGCTTAGCTTCCGGATAAGTCATCTGTATCTCTAGGCCCACAGTCAGTCAGTTGTGTCTGTAAAAATACCTAAGGGAAGTTGAGTCATTTCCTTTATTTTAGCGTCTGTAAAAACCCTAAGGGGCTGGTGGAATATTCTAGGTCATTGGGCAGCCTATAAATAGGGCCCCAATCCCTAGGGTTGGACTACCCTTCTAGAAATCACTTTTTCAATCATTCCTTGGGTCATTTTGTTCCTGCGTGTTTCTCTCTCTCTCCTGTTGTGCGCCGCCAGGCTCCTGGTTGTGGCATTTTTGAGTTGCATTTATTTTGGTCTTTCTGATGTAGTGAAGCTTCTATTCTCTGTTCATTTGCAGCAAAACTGCAGCAGTTTTTATGGCTTCATTTCACGTGCACAAGCATTTAACTTGAGTGATTGGGCTTCGTTTGCCTCTGTTCTTCATGGAAGTAGTACTAGTTCTTGCCTGCAGCAAGTAGTACTACTACTCTGTAGCAACAGTACTCTAGTGCTCAGGCTTTGCTTTTTCTGTGTAGCTTTTTGATCGAAGCAGACAGGACTGAATATCTTTTCTGGATGTTTCTGGCGAAGCCCCTTCTCTCTGATTCGAAGTCCCTCAGCTCCATGAGGCAGGCTTCGATCTGACATCCTCGAAGGCTTTGCTTGAACTTCGACTTCGCTTTGTGTTCTGTGTTTCTAGCTTCGAAGTACTTTTTGAGCTCTGTCAGCTTGACATACTTCAACCATCTGTGCGAAGGTTTACTCCGACTCGAGCTCTTCGAAGTCCATACTTCGACAGGTTTCGAAGATGGCTTCGAAGTTTGTCTCTCTGATAGACTTCGCTCGACGTGTGGTCTCGAAGGTTGTTTTGCTGTTGTCTTTTTGAAGGTCTCAGTTTGTGTGTTCGAAGTGTGTTATTCGGAGTTAGCTCTCGGGTCGAAGGATATCACTTCATTTATCACACCTCGACCAAGCTAGCTTCGAAGGTTGTGTGTAGGCTTCGATTTCGTCTAGCTGGTGCGTGTATGGCTTCGCTTCTCTTTCGGAGGTTGATTTTCTATGAGCTTGTTCGAACCTTACTGATCGAAGTCTAGGCTTCGAAGTACTCTGTTCGAAGCAAGCTTCGATACTCTCATATATCGCTTCGAAGCATACTTCACTCTTTGCCACACTCAAACTAGGCTAGACCAAACCAACCTTCGGCACGTATCTGTCAACCTTCGCTCGTCTTCGACAACCATTTCCGAAGCAGGCTTCGACCAGCGAAGCAGTCTTCGACTTCCGAAGCAGACCTCGAATGGCGAAGCAGGCTTCGCCAAGTTCCGAACAGGAGACAGATTTGAACAGTAACTTCTCTTCTCATTCTTAGTGCACTTAGATTGCTTTACTGAGAAGTTTATCTTCCCTTGTCTCGTGTACTTTGTTTATCTATCTATTAGCACTGCATTGGCATTTCTCTGTTGATCAACAATTGCTTCTAGGCTAGATACCTTTAGACTTAGGCTATCTGTTCATTCTTTGCTGTTTAGTCTTTAGAGGTGCGTTGGGTATTGGGAGAAGGCCATTGATTCGAAAGAATTTTTAGGTGCCCATTCACCCCCCCTCTGGTCGCTACTTTCGGTCCTACAAGTGGTATCAGAGCCTGGTTAGGGTTTTTCCATACCTTAACCGGTTCTAAACCCCAGTAGTGATCATGACTTCTCCTGGCAAAGTCCCATCCTTGGAAGCCTATGGCTATAACTATTGGAAGACTCGCATGCGAGCCTATCTCATGAGCCAGGGCTCGGACATCTGGGACATCTGTGTTCACAATACGTTTGTTATTTTGCCAGTTGCTGAGCATGGTACTCCTGGTATTATTGCCCAGCATCTGAGCAATAGTAAAGCCGTGAACATTCTCTTTTCTGGTTTAGGTCCCACTGAGTTTGAGCGTGTGAGCCATCTCTCCACTGCGAGAGAGATCTGGGCTACCCTCAAGGCACACCATGAGGGAACAGCCCAGGTCAAGGCCCGGCTCTATCAGACCTACCGGCGTGAGTATGAGAACTTCACACAAAAGCCGGGTGAATCTGTTGAAGCTTTGTTTGGTCGTTTTCAATCAATCATTAACAAGCTTTGGGACAACAAGGCTGAGGGTGCTCAGTTAGTCTCAGATCACGAGCAGGCGCTCAAGGTTCTTCATACCTTGGACCCAAAGATCTAGGAGATCAAGGTATCCTCTATCGTTGAGAGCACTTCTTATGATACCTTGACCATTTCTGAGTTATTTAGCAAGTTGAAGGCCACTGAGGTAGATATCCAGCTGAGATCAAATCTCACTGGCTCTGGATCAAAATCCCTGGCCCTTGCTACACCTTCTGTTGATCCCTCTTCTGTGAGCTGTGCTGGTTTCTCCTTGATGTCTATCACTGAGGACCAGCTTGAGTCTTTGGGAGATGATGATTTGTGTCTTTTTAACAACCGGGTGCGTCGTGTCTATGACAAAAGAATGTTCAAAAGACATGGCACGAAATCCGGGTGCTTTGAGTGTGGTGATCCAGGACACTTCATCACCGACTGCCCCAAGCGCAATGGCCACAAGAAGGGCACCGGTGGTGGCTTCCACGACTACAGCAAGCACGAGAGCTCCTCCTTCAACAAGGGCAAGCCAAAGACCAGATTCTTCAAGAAGGCCCTGAAGGACTACCGGCGAGAGAATAAGAAGCATGACAAGGCCTTCTTCGCCGAGATGGAGAAGAGCTACTCCAAGCAGTCCACGTCATCTTCCTCTTCATCGAGCTCAAGCGATGAGGAAATCATCATCAGGAAGGGGAAGGACAAAGACGATCCGACGGGCCTTTGCTTCATGGCTTTCGGGGACAGACTGAAGAGCCATTCACACCAGCGCCGAAGATCCCGCAAGAGCTTCTGCTCAATGGCTCTTTGTGATAAGGAAGAAAAGAGCTCCTCCGATGACTCCGACGATGACAACGAAAAGGTATCATCCTATGAACGCGAAATCGTTGATTTACTTGAAAGCAATCGTCAGGAGTTGAAATATCGGAAAAACTGCTTAGGGGGGCCAAGAAGAGGATAGATGAGTTAGAGAGTGAGCTTGCCATAGCCAATGGCAGAATTGAGAGTCTATCTTCTTCCCCTTTCTTGGGTGATAGCAGTGAGTGCTCGAAGTGTGAGGTGCTTCTGTGTGACTAGTCGACTTTGAGGTCCAAGTACACAGAAAGGGTTGATGAGAGGGACGCTTTGGCCACTGAGCTTGAAAGCGCTCAGCTGGAGCTGAAAGATGCTCAAACCACTGTCGTCGCACCCTGTGTTGATTGCCCATCTCATATAGCTGCTTTAGCTGAGTTAAAATCCAAGGGCGATGAGCATTTGGGTGATTTGGAGAGGTTGAGAGCTGAGCTTGCGCAGACTAGGCTAGAGCTTGAGACATTGTCAGTTCCATCCACTGTTTGTGAGAACTGCCTGTCTCTTAGATTTGAATTGATCAAGCTGAAAGCTGAAAAGTCTGTTCAAGTTGAGAGTGAGTGTGAGACCTGCTTATCTCAGGTGGAGGTTCTAGCTTCCTTGAGAGAGGAGCTAGCTGATTCTCAGAATGAGAACTTTTACCTCCGTTCTATCTTGAGTTGGATCAGTGCCAGAGAGCCACAACTCGGCATGATGATCCAGCAGTTCAAGAGGCAGGATGGGTTTGGGGTAGGTTACACCTACACCAAGGCTGACTTTGAGAGTGCCATTAGCCGGGTAGTGGAGTGGAGTAAAATGACTTCTGAGCAGAGATACCCCAAGACTCACTCCACTGAGTCTTCCCAGGCTTGTCAGCCCAAGGATGGAGTAATTCATGAACCACCCAAAGCTCCACCCAAGAAACCTATCTGGGTTCCAAAGCCCAAACACCACACCTCTCTAGACTCTCTTCCTGTACCTTCTCAACCCAAGAAGACAACACCTAACACCACCAAGCCCAAGAAAACTAAACCTCAACAACATCCCAAGAAGCCCACCTATCATTGTGAGTATTGTCAGAGAGACGGGCATCTTGCAGAGTTTTGCTTCAGGAGGAAGCGGGTTGAGAGAGCAGAGAGAGCTCGTGGTGGTCAAGAGCAGTTTTACCAGCAGGGTGGTAGACTGCGTGTTCCTCGATGCGAGGAGAGGCTAGAGGCTAGGCCGCGTCGTGTAGGTGGTGGTAGAGGAGACGACTTTCTTGCCCGTGCTCCAGTTGGTGGTGGTCGTTTCGGCAGAGCTCCAGGCCGTTTTGGCTACGGTCCTGGACCTCGTGGCCGAGGGTTTAGGCAGAACCAAGGACCGCGCTTTGAGCCGCGTTTTGGTCCGACCTCTCATGATGATTTCTGCTTTCCGTCTTTTGAGAAGATGGCTCGACACTGGTTTAGCTCTTTTGCTAAACCTGGTGCTGGACCATTTGCTCCCACTTACAGCCACTGATTGTGCAGGATCGGGGACTGGAGGACATTTGGATTATGGACTCAGGATGCTCTCGCCACATGACGGGACATCGCAGATGGTTCTCCAGTCTCACTCCCCCGAGCTCCAAAGAGTACATCACATTCGGGAACAGTGGTCAAGGGAAATTAAGTGGCATTGGCTCAATTCGCATTTCAGATCATTTCTCTTTGAAGAATGTTGCCTTGGTTAAGAATTTGAACTTCAATTTGATTTATGTTTCGCAACTTCTTGAGGATGGTTTGGAAGTGCGTTTTAAGAAGGGTAATTCTTCCGTGATTGATTCTAGAGGGTCTTTGATTTGCCAGATTTTACCATTCGGTAAAGTTTTTCGAATTGACTTCTCTAGTTCTTTTGGCCCTTCTCGCTGTTTGATTGCTGGATCCTCCTCTGAGCTCTGGAAGTGGCATAGGAGGTTAGGTCATTTGAGTTTTGATCTGCTAGTCAGGTTGAGCTCTATGGACCTCATCCGAGGATTGCCCAAGCTTAAGATGGAGAAGGATCTAGTTTGCCATCCCTGTCGTCATGGGAAAATGGTTGCTGCTTCTCACTCACCTGTGACTCAGGTGATGACTTCGTATCCGGGCGAGCTATTACATTTGGACACTGTTGGTCCAGCTCGGGTACGTTCAGTCGGTGGGAAGTGGTACGCTCTTGTCATTGTTGACGACTTTTCTCGATTTTCGTGGGTTTTCTTTTTGGAGTCTAAGGATGAAACTTTTCAGTTTGTTCATGACTTGATCTTGAAGCTGGAGAATGAGAACAATGGTCGAATGCGAGCAATTCACTCCGACAACGGCTCCGAGTTCAAGAACTCTCAGTTCGTCAGCTTCTGTAGTGATCAGGGTCTTGACCATCAGTTTTCTTCTCCTTACACTCCCCCACAGAACGGCGTTGTGGAACGAAAGAACCGCACGCTAGTCGAGATGGCCAGGACGATGCTTGATGAGCACATGACTCCTAGGCATTTTGGGGCTGAAGCCATGAACATGGCTTGCTATCTGGCCAACCGCATTTTTCTTCGAGCTTACTTAGGAAAGACTTCGTATGAGTTGCGGTTTGGTAGACAGCCCAAGGTGAGCCACTTGCGAGCGTTTGGCTGCAAGTGCTTTGTGCTCAAGAAGGGAGGGCATTTGGACAAGTTTGAGTCTCGTTGCTGGGATGGAGTTTTTCTTGGTTACGCTTTGCATTCTTGAGGCTTCCGAGTTTGGAACCTCGACTCCCAACAGCTTGTCGAGACTTGTGAGGTTTCGTTTGATGAGTCCTTGCCTTCTTTGACTCCTTCATTTGAGATTTCTGGTGATGATGAGCTCGGAGAGTCCATCTTCGAGGAAAATGAGGATACTCCAGCTGCTGATGAGGGTGGGCCTTCTGCGCCTCCTGCAGAGCCCACACCTTTTGAGACTTCGACTGAGGACGAGGGCGGACCTCTGATCACTTCTTCTACTTCGATCGAGCCACCACAGTTGAGTCCAGAGGTGCCAGCTGCTGACTCCAGTGAGGTGACTTCAGATCACCAGGGAACCCGAGCAGTTCAGCGTGATCACCCCTCAGAGCTCATCATTGGTGATTTGACTGAGAGAACTTTGCGTTCATCTGGTACCTATCTTGCTGTGTTTGCTGAATCTGCTTTTGTTGCATCTTTTGATCCTAGAGATGTTTCTCATGCTCTTTCTGATTCAAATTGGATTAATGCTATGTAAGAAGAGCTTGAGAATTTTGTCCGTAATCGGGTTTGGACACTAGTTGAGCCGCCACCAGGATGCAACCCCATAGGCACCAATGGGTGTTCAAGAACAAGCAAGGTGAAGATGGGGTTGTGGTGTGCAACAAAGCTCGACTAGTTGCCCAGGGTTTTTGCCAGAAAGAGGGTATTGACTTTGAATAAACTTTCGCCCCTGTTGCCCGTCTTGAGTCCATTCGCATTCTTCTAGCTTTTGCCGTTTCGAAGGGTTTTAAGCTTTTTCAAATGGACGTCAAGAGTGCTTTTCTGAACAGGTATATAGAGGAGGAAGTGTATGTTAGGCAACCCCCCGGTTTTGAGAACCCTAAGTTTCCTCGACATGTGTTTAAGCTGCACAAAGCTTTATACGGGTTGAAGCAAGCCCCCATGGCTTGGTACGACCGGTTGAAGCAATTTTTGTTGGGGAAGGGCTTTGTGATGGGTTCTGTGGATAAGACTCTCTTTTTGCTCAGAGTTGCTTCAGATTTCTTGGTTGCTTAGATTTACGTGGACGATATTATTTTTGGCGGTACTACTGATTATCTTGTGTCCAAGTTTTCTGAGCAGATGCACAGTGAGTTTGAGATGAGCCTCATGGGTGAGCTCAAGTATTTTCTAGGGCTCCAGATCAAGCAGACCAAGGACGGTACCTTCATCCACCAAGGTAAGTACACTCGTGACATGCTTAAGAAATTTGACTTTGGTGGGGAATTGAAGCCACAGATGACCCCGATGGGCACATCTGGGGGTCTAGACAAGGATGAGAGTGGCGTCAAGGTCAACGAGAGGGAGTTTCGGGGGATGATCGGTTCGCTGCTGTACTTAACTGCAACAAGACCGGACATACAGTTTGCCGTGGGACTTTGTGCGCGTTTTCAGTCTTCACTCCGTGCGTCTCATCGGCAGGCTGTCAAGCGCATCTTCAGGTATCTCACTTATGCGCCTGATCTCGGTCTTTACTATTCAGCATCATCATCTCTTGATCTATCTGGCTTTTCGGACGCTGACTTTGGTGGGTGCCGGTTGGATCGCAAGTCGACTTCCGGTACTTGCCAGTTTCTTGGTTCTTCCCTTGTTTCTTGGTCTTCTCAAAAGCAATCTGGAGTTGCTCTTTCGACCACTGAGGCCGAGTATGTAGCTGCTGCTAGCTGCTGCTCACAGTTGGTTTGGATGATTTCCACTCTGTGAGATTTTGGGTTATTCTTTCCTACCAGGATTCCATTGTTTTGCGATAGCACCAGTGCTATTAGTGTAGGGAAAAACCCGTTTCTCCATTCAAAAACCAAACACATTGATGTGCGCTTTCATTTTCTGCGGGATCAATATGAGAAAGGTGTCATTGACCTTTTTCATGTTGATACCCATCATCAGTTGGCTGACATTTTCACCAAACCCCTAGATCAGTCTACCTTTGAGCGTTTACGAGGGGATTTGGGTGTTGTGTATCCTTTCTAGGATATTTTGCGTCAATTTTTCTTTCTTCTTTACTCTTTTCTTGAGTCTTTTTTTGGGTGTGTTCATATCTTGCATATTCACATATCACACCTTAGAGCTGCTTCTGTTATATGATTGAACTGCTTTACTTATTCTAGCTGGTACATGCTTTTGAATACTTGTCAATGATCATGCTCTGGTTCAGTTCACTTGATATGTCTGATATCTGTCATATGCATGGCTTTTATGTTTTAAACTTGAAAAATGATCACCATTGCTTCTAGTAACCAGCACGCGTAGGCTGAACGTTCTTGCTATCTGTTACATGCCTTGTAGCTAGTTTCTTGTCTTAGATGCAAACAAGCAACTTGGACATCTTTATGCTTTAAAACACGGAAATGTGCTGTAAAAATGATGAAAAATCAAGAAAAATGAAAATTCCATGCTTCTTTATGCATAACTTGCAAAGATCTAGGTGGGTTTGCTTTGTTGCATTGCATTGTTCTGGACTGCGTACCATAGCACTTTGGTATGAACTAGGACAATGTAGTGTATGCCAAGACCAATGTCTTAAGCTTCTGATGGTCCAGATCTGGCCTAGGCTTGACTTGGTCGGTCAGCATAAGGTTTGACATGCAAATAACCCCTGGCATAAATGAAAAAAAAAAGAAAAATCCTGAAAATTGCAATGTTAACAAGTTTGTTGAAGCACTTTGTTTTGGACAATGCTTATCTTGGTAGATATCAGTTAGCTTTTATGTCTCATGCTTTACCTTGCTTGTTAACTGGAGAATGTTGTGATGCTTTTGTTTGCAAAATTGAACATGCGTGCTAATGACTTTCTTTAGATATCATCTGTTGCACTGATCATGTCGTGTATCGTTAACAGTATGTCTTTTGCTGTATCTGTTAGATATGGTAATTGCAGCCAATCATATCTGAGAAGCATGCTTTATTCACTCCTCATGCACCCCAGTTGCATTCATTGCATATTTTGAGGGGGAGTTGCATTTCAGGGGGAGTCTGTGTCTCTGTTGAGTGCTTGATGAGTTCACTTGTCAACAAGGGGGAGAAATTTTGGGATAAGAGTTTAAGGGGGAGTTTTTGTCCCGTTTGTCCTTACTCTTTTGCTATCCTTGTTCATGATTCTGAGATCGCACTCATTTTGAGCTTTTACCTTTGGTTAACCATAATGACCGCTTCTTTCTTTTGCTTGGCTTTTGGTCATTAGGGTTAAACTTTTACTTTATTTTCTTCTTTGTTTTCTTGTGCTTTGTTTTTGTGTTTCCACAGTTGTTCGTAGGTACTGAAGAGCTGAAGAAGTGAAGTGTTGACAATGCACTCATCAAGGGGGAGATTGAGGAGCCATGCTGAATAGCGTGGGCCTCATGGCTCCAGATGTGATGAGTCATTGTCAACGATAGTCAAAGAGGACTGAGAAGAGTGAAGATCTGTTGTTTCATGGGCCGCGTGTGACTCAGGTACACGGGCAGCGAGCGACTGTCGGGCTGAGAGAGCTGCGAAGTCGGGCTGGCCCAATCCAGGTACATGGGCCAGAAGCAGCAGAAGACCCACTGGGCTGTTGACCAAGATTGACTCAGGTACACGGGTGGTGAGCGATTGCCGGGCTGAGAGAGCTGCGGAGTCGGGCCGGCCCAATCCGGGTACCTGGTGCAAAGTCGGTGGAGGCTTTATCAGTTTCCGCGCAAAACTGACAACCGTTGATTCTATATCAGACTGTCTAGAAGAGAAGCCGTAGTCGCTACGAAAGCTTAGCTTCCGAATAAGTCATCTGTATCTCTAGGCCCACAGTCAGTCAGTTGTGTCTGTAAAAATACCTAAGGGCAGTTGAGTCATTTCCTTTATTTTAGCGTCTATAAAAACCCTAAGGGGCTGGTGGAATATTCTAGGTTATTGGGCAGCCTATAAATAGGGCCCCAATCCCTAGGGTTGGACTACCCTTCTAGAAATCACTTTTTCAATCATTCCTTGGGTCATTTTGTTCCTGCGTGTTTCTCTCTCTCTCCTGTTGTGCGCCGCCAGGCTTCTGGTTGTGGCATTTTTGAGTTGCATTTATTTTGGTCTTTCTGATGTAGTGAAGCTTCTATTCTCTGTTTATTTGCAGCAAAACTGCAGCAGTTTTTATGGCTTCATTTCACGTGCACAAGCATTTAACTTGAGTGATTGGGCTTCATTTGCCTCTGTTTTTCATGGAAGTAGTACTAGTTCTTACCTGTAGCAAGTAGTACTACTACTCTGTAGCAACAGTACTCTAGTGCTCAGGCTTTGCTTTTTCTGTGTAGCTTTTTGATCGAAGCAGACAAGACTGAATATCTTTTCTGGATGTTTCTAGCGAAGCCCCTTCTCTCTGATTCGAAGTCCCTCAGCTCCGTGAGGCAGGCTTCGATCTGACATCCTCGAAGGCTTCGCTTGAACTTCGACTTCGCTTTGTGTTCTGTGTTTCTAGCTTCGAAGTACTTTTTGAGCTCTGTCAGCTTGACATACTTCAACCGTCTGTGCGAAGGTTTACTCCGACTCGAGCTCTTTGAAGTCCATACTTCGACAGGTTTCGAAGTTGGCTTCGAAGTTTGTCTCTCTGATAGACTTCGCTCGACGTGTGGTCTCGAAGGTTGTTTTGCTGTTGTCTTTTCGAAGGTCTCAGTTTGTGTGTTCGAAATGTGTTATTCGGAGTTAGCTCTCGGGTCAAAGGATATCACTTCATTTATCACACCTCGACCAAGCTAGCTTCGAAGGTTGTGTGTAGGCTTCGATTTCGTCTAGCTGGTGCGTGTCTAGCTTCGCTTCTCTTTCGTAGGTTGATTTTCTGTGAGCTTGTTCGAACCTTACTGATCGAAGTCTAGGCTTCGAAGTACTCTGTTCGAAGCAAGCTTCGATACTCTCATACATCGCTTCGAAGCATACTTCGCTCTTTGCCACACTCAAACTAGGCTAGACCAAACCAACCTTCCGCACGTATCTGTCAACCTTCGCTCGTCTTTGACAACCATTTCCAAAGCAGGCTTCGACCAGCGAAGCAGTCTTCGACTTCCGAAGCAGACCTCGACTAGCGAAGCAGGCTTCGCCAAGTTCCGAATAGGAGACAAATTTGAACAGTAACTTCTCTTCTCATTCTTAGTGCACTTAGATTGCTTTACTGAGAAGTTTATCTTGCCTTGTCTCGTGTACTCTGTTTATCTGTCTATTAGCACTGCATTGGCATTTCTCTATTGATCAACAGTTGCTTCTAGGCTAGATACCTTTAGACTTAGGCTATCTGTTCATTCTTTGTTGTTTAATCTTTAGAGGTGCGTTGGGTATTGGGAGAAGGCCATTGATTCGAAAGAATTTTTAGACGCTCATTCACCCCCCTCTGGTCGCTACTTTCGGTCCTACAATATGCCACCACATCTCCGTCGTTGGGCGAGTACATCCAGGACCTGTGCTCCATCTAAAACATATATTATTTGAAAAAATATTAATAAATTCATTATTGTTAATTTTAGTAATTTACAAATTGAAAATATATTGATTTATTATCGCTCATAACAACATTGATTAAAAATCCTCAATGCTTTAATTAAAACTATTTATTAAGCAGAAAAAATTATTAAATAAATTAACTATATTGGTTTCTCTCTCTCCAAAACAACATAACTCTAGATCTATAATCATAAATCAAATTAAAAAAGAGATTAAAATGACATAAATCAATATACAAGTGATGAATAATTGTGAGGAGGGTCATATTTGTTCATTTGGGAGAAGGTAACACTGTAAATGAAAGATTATTTGAAAATTTCTATTCACAAACGCTAAATTAGTAAAACGTTAATAACTCATTGTATACATGATTAAATACAAAATAAATGTGAGATTCGGCATGGATTTACCTCCTAGAATGAAATCCTTCAAAACAAAGCCTCCCCCTCTTTATCTAGATTTTTGTCGCCATTGTACGGACAAAATTAAATGCGAACTCTGGTAGAGCTCGGGGAGGAAGAAGCTGCGCATTTATAGCTAGAATAGTAGTGGCGGTCGCAAGTGATGTCATCAATACTTTAGTGGCGGCCATATTAGCAGCGGCGGGCAGCACCAGCGCCCGCCACTGCTATTGGTACCAGAGTGGCGGTCCGGGATGACATCAGCACTAACCGCCACTACTTTACCAACAATAGTGGCGGGCGCCGGTGCTGCCGTCAGCACCAGCAACTGTAGTGGCGGGCATCTAGTGGCCCGCCACTACAGTGGTTTTGCCCAACGCCACTACAGTGACGGTTTGTAGTAGTGCACGTGCACAATGCGCGGGTTCACCGTGGGCCTAGCTCACCGTGGACCCGAGGGGATTTAAATTTGAAAATAAATTCCAGAAACTGTTTTAAACTTGTAAAATTCATATCTGGCGCATTTTAACTTCAAAATTACCATTCCAATTTCAAAATTTTTTTAATATTATCCTCTACATGTTCATTCAATAAAAACAATATGTTTACTTTGAAATTTTTATGTTTATTTAAATAGGTATTCAAATGCCATTAGGATAAAAATGAAAATTTAATTATTTAAATTTCAGTAAGGCTTATATTTAATTATTTCCTATTAATATGATGAAACCACTAGGTTTTCTCTGAACCTTTCTGTTGGGGTAAAATATCTCACCTTCGGGGTTATTGCCGAAGCAACATAAAGGTAGACAGCGGATTCGAAGGTTCCCTGACGATCATCTTCGAAGATACCCGGAGTCAAGTTCGAAGTACGAAGATAGGCATTGGTTCGGAGTACATCTTCGAACTAAGGCTTTTCAAGATCTTTTCTGCCAGCTAAGATGGAAGACTTATCTTCTTTCTCATTAGATTAGTCTTTTACCATTTTAGCCCTATTAAGGGAGCCGAATAGTTTCCACTATGTCGGTTGTAATAGAGGGGTAAATAGGTCTTTTCCTTAATATTTGGGCCTATAAATACCCCCCATTTCACCCTGTAATAGGGACCGAATACAAGTTATTCAATACACACTTTCGAACTATTCTAAGTTATTATCCTTTCGGAGGCTTAGAACAGTTTGCTTCGCAAACACTTCGTTTGTTAGTTTCTTTTCTACAGAAACCTGTTAGCGTAATCTTTTACGCCAACAGTTGGCGCCGTCCGTGGGGAACCTAGTCCGAAAAACTTCGTTCTCTACCAACTTCTTACATCATGCCTCCTAAGCGGAGCGCACCCCGCAATCCCACTCGGAGGTCTTCTCGGATCTCCGGAGAGATACCCTTCGACACGGTTGAAGTCGGAGGGTCTTCGGCATTCCCTCCGCAAACTCCGGAAGGGGCTTCTATCCCTCGAGCATACGAAGCTTCTCCGCCAACCCCTTCCATACTCCGACCGCCCGGAGTCCCTCCTCCACCCTCCATCCCAATTCGAACTGATCCTACTAGTTCTCAAGACCCGGAAGATCCTTCCGGAGGAGATGAAGACAATCTTGGAGATATGGCCACTCAAATGGCCAACCTTCAAGCTGAAGTGGCAAGGTGGCGACAGGAAGCTGCGAGTAGGCTTCGCTCTCAAGACACCCCAACCATCCCAGAAGTGCCCGAAGACGATGATCTCGATTATCCCGAAGCCCCGGAGAACGCCTCCTTCGATAATGAATCTCCGCTGCATCCTGAGCTGCAGAAGGTTTGCTTTGATCCAAAGTTTAAAACTTCGAAGCTCTGTAAGTATGCCGGAGATGAAGATCCCGGAGAGTTCATTATCGAAGGAGGCGTTCGAGACACCATGGCGAAGTGCTTCCCTTTAGCTCTTCAAGGAGTGGCATTAAGGTGGTTCTGGTCCTTGAAGCCAGGATCAATTAATTCATGGTCGCAGCTGAAGAAGAAGTTTATAAGCAATTTTCAGGGCACCTTCGTGCCTCCTATGTCAACAGGAAGCCTTTTCCAGGTGAAACAACTCCCCGGAGAAACATTGAGGCAGTACTTTAAGCGCTTCGCTCATACGAAGTCGCAAATCCGGGGGTTGTCTGCATCTTCGGTAGTTGATGCAGCTCGGGAAGGCGTCAGTCATCAAGGCCTCTTGGATAAGCTTCATCGGAAAAGCATCTCCTCGGTCTCTCAGTTGATGTCATACTTCGAGGAGTATGCGAGGTCAGAAGAGGGTTGGCTTCGGAGGACTGCTGCTACTTCGTCCATATTGCAAGAAGTCAAAGTAGAAGTGAAAACTTCGGCACAGCCGCAAGAACCAGTCTTCGAAGTGCAACATGATCGGAGAAGAGGGCAAAAGCACCCTCGTTCTGAGGTCATGAATATTGCTCCCCCGCAGAAGTTTACACAGAGAGCTCCACAGTATACGGGAAACAAGGCCAGCGGCTGGAGGCCGCCAGGGAAAACGGCTGGCAAGGGCCAGCCCCTTTTCTGCTGCATCCATGGAGAAAATCGAAGCCATGCAACTGATACTTGCAAGGCTATACTTACCCTAAGGGGAGAGTACCTAGAGAGAACTTCGGGTCGAGGTACTACCGACCGAGTTCCAGCGGCAACGCGCCCTGAGCCGGTCCAGGCTGTGGCGCGGATAGAAAACTTTGATGCTGCAAGACACCCTCCAGTGGCCAATGTTATGCCACCTCCGAAGCAAGAGGAAGGGCAAGATCGAGGGAAGAGAGTAGTTCTCCCCATCTCCGGAGGAGGTACCCTCGGAAGCATGTCCAAGAGACAGCGAAGAGAGTACGTTCGGGAAGTAGGTCATATTGGGACTTCGTCGTCTGCAGCTGCAATGCCGGAGTGGTCTCATGTACTGATATCCTTTTCTGCGGAGGATGCAGCTGGTATTAAGTTCCCGCATGCAGATCCACTGGTTATCACTGCTGATATTGCAGGCACTGAAGTTCGAAGGGTGTTGATTGACGGAGGTAGTTCGGCAGATATCATTTTTGTTCAAGCCTTCGATCAATTGTGCATTTCCAGGAAGCATCTCCTTCCAGCGGCTCATCCTCTGCAAGGCTTCGCAGGACCTCCGCTTGATGCGCTCGGCCAAATAGGCCTGGAAGTTACCTTCGGAGAAGGTTTATTGGCCCGGACTGAGGAAGTAATCTTCGATGTTGTAGATGCCCCGTATGCTTACAACGTCATCTTCGGACGAGGCATGCTAAACCAGTTCGGAGCTGTGGCGCATCACAATTATTTGTGCATGAAGATGCCCACACAAGCAGGAGTCCTTACAATCTTCAGAGATCAAGCCATTGCTTGGAGGGCGGAATATGGTCATGGTCCCCCTCTTGA
Source organism: Zizania palustris (assembly GCA_019279435.1). NCBI lineage: Eukaryota > Viridiplantae > Streptophyta > Magnoliopsida > Poales > Poaceae > Zizania > Zizania palustris. The sequence goes on from JAAALK010000287.1 coordinate 9,602,516, forward strand.
CCCGAGGCAAGTAAACAGTGTGCAGGATAATGAAGAAATTTTTTCAGCCTCCTCCGAAGTTTCGAAGAAGTCCTTTCCGAGACCAAGTCCCGAAGGAGAGATTGCAACGAAGGTCATTGTTAAAGATGGTAAAGAGTATGCATTTCAATTTGGTAAAGATTTACCTCCTGAAGTTGCAACCTCCTTAGAAAAGGTGGTGGAAGAAAATTTGGATGTCTTCGCTTGGTCTGACGAAGATATCACCGGAGTCAATCGGGATATCATTGAGCATAGTTTACTTGTAAACCCGAAGGCCCGACCTGTTCGGCAAGGACTCCGAAAGATGTCCGCAGAAAGAGCTGCTCTAGCTAAGGACGAAGTGGAGAAATTGTTGAAGGCTGGGATTATCAGAGAAGTGGCTCATACAGAATGGTTAGCCAACCCAGTCTTCGTCAGAAAGAAGTCTTCCGGGACGTGGCGCATGTGCATTGATTTCACATCCTTGAATAAAGCATGCCCACGTGACCCCTACCCCATGCCCCGAATTGATCAATTGGTTGACTCCACCGCAGGTTCAGAGTTACTAAGCTTCCTCGACGCGTATTCTGGTTATCATCAAATATGGTTGAAGCGCGAAGATGAAATCAAGACAAGCTTTGTAACTCCTTCGGGAGTCTTCTGTTATGTAAGAATGCCCTTCGGCTTAAGAAATGCTGGGGCTACTTTTTCGAGGCTAGTTGCTAAGGCTCTAGGTCATCAATTAGGTCGCAATGTGGAGGCCTATATGGATGATATTGTAATAAAGAGTGCTTTAAAACACCAACATAGCCTAGACTTAGCAGAAACGTTCAATAGCCTTCGGGCATGCGGGATCCGTCTTAACCCCGAAAAATGTATATTCGGAGCTAAGGCTGGAAAGCTGTTAGGGTATTTAGTTTCAAGCAGGGGAATTGAAGCTAGCCCTACTCAAATAACTGCGCTGCAGAAGATGGCTCCTCCGAAAAATTTAAAGCAAGTGCAAAAGCTGACTGGGCGTCTGGCAGCACTTAGCAGGTTTTTATCAAGGTCTGCGAAGAGAAGCTTGCCTATATTTAAAGCATTGAAAGGTTCCGAAGATTTTGCATGGACACCAGAGTGTCAGAAAAGCTTCGAAGATATTAAAGAGTATCTCAGTAATCTTGCTACACTCACGGTGCCTACTGCGGACGAAACCCTACTACTTTACCTTGCAGCTACAGGCTCTGCCGTCAGCGCAGTCCTTGTCAGAGAAGTGGATTTCAATGGGAAGTTGGTCCAAAATCCTGTTTATTTTGTATCCGAAGCATTATCAGGAGCGAAGACAAGATACTCCGAACTTGAGAAGTTCGTTTATGCTCTGATAATGGCTTCGAGGAAGCTAAGACATTATTTTTTGGCTCACAATGTAATTGTACCAACTTCGTATCCTTTAGGAGATATGCTCCGAAGCAAAGATTCCACTGGAAGAATTGGAAAGTGGGCAGTTGAGCTAGCACCCTTCGGCATATCTTTCTTGGCAAGGACAGCTATCAAATCCCAAGTCCTAGCAGACTTTATAGCAGAATGGACTCCACCTGCAAATTTGGTTCCGGAGAAGTCAAGTGACGGAGTTTGGACTGTTTACTCCGATGGGGCTTTCCAAGCATCCGGAGCAGGCATTGGAGCAGTGTTGATTTCACCGTCAGGGCAAAGAGCAATGTACTCCGCAAGACTCAACTTTAAGTCTACCAATAATATAGCGGAGTATGAAGGGATTTTATTGGGACTCCGAAAAGCACGTGCTCTAGGGGCTACAAGAATAATTATAAAAACAGATTCTCAGATAGTAGCAGGGCACGTAGACAAAAGTTTCCAAGTTCGGCATCCATAGCTTGCGAAGTACTTAGAAGAAGTCCGTAAAATCGAAGCACACTTCAAGGGTATTTCCATTCGGAGTATACCAAGAGCAGAAAATGTGCAAGCGGACATCTTAGCAAAAGCTGCAGCTGGAGCTGTGGATGTGCCCGAAGATGCTTTCTATGAGGAGCTCAATATACCTTCGGTGCCACAAATTCCCTCTGCGGAGATTCTTTGCATTCCTAGTGCAGATTGGAAAAATTCGATCATGGAACTTTTGCAGGGAGGAACAAATTTGCCCGAAGAGCCACAGCTGTCAAGATTAAAGCTTAGAGCCAGAAATTATCAAATAATCAACGGTATTTTATACAAGGCCGGAGTATGTTCCCCTCTACTCCGATGTATATCTCAAGCCAAAGGCCAAGAAATTCTTCGAGAAATTCATGAAGGCCTTTGTGGAAGCCATTTAGCCCCTAGAGCTCTGGCAGGAAAAACACTTCGCCAGGGGCTTTATTGGCCCACAATAACAGCTGATGCGGAGAGCTTAGTCCGCACTTGTCAAGGATGCAAGTGGATGGGTCGACGGAGTCATCGCCCACCAACAGCTCTTCAAGTCATTGCTCCGGTATGGCCTATGGCCAGATGGGGTATGGATTTAATTGGTCCCTTTCCGGTAGCCAAGGGAAATCTAAAGTTCGCAGTGGTAGCTATTGAATATTTTTCTAAGTGGGTGGAAGCAGAACCCTTAACAGCTATCACTTCGAACAATGTACGGAAATTCTTCTAGAAGAACATCATTTGCCGGTTCGGAGAGCCTAGATACCTCACAGTTGATAATGGAACACAGTTCGACGCAGAACCCTTCAGGAAGTTTTGCGAAGATCTAGGCATTCAGCTATGTTTTGCTGCAGTGAGGCATCCTCAGTCTAATGGAGCCGTAGAGCGAGCCAATGGAAATATTTTATCAGGACTAAATCGAAGAATAGTAGGATTAGCAAAGGGACTGTGGACCGAAGAGCTTCCGAAGATTCTGTGGTCCATTCGGACTACGCAAACAAGGTCCACAGGTTTTACTCCGTTCAGACTACTATTCGGAGATGAAGCTATGACTCCAACGGAGCTCAAAGGAGGATCATTTCGCAGCACCGAACCAGACATTGAAGAAGAAAGACAAGCTTTGTTAGATTTATCAGAAGAAACAAGACTTCGAGCTGTGGCAAATTTATCAAAGTATCATCAGCAGACGAAGGCTTGGTTTGACCCGAAGGTTAATCTCAATGAACTAAGACCGGGTCATCTTGTTCTACAAAGCATTATAGCACCAGAGAAGTTAGGGAATAAATGGGAAGGTCCATACCTAATTGTCCGTTCAGGGCGCCCTGGTTCCTTTAAGTTAGCTAATTTAGAAGGTGAAGAGTTAGCACACACTTGGCATGCGGAGCACCTAAAGCGATACTTCGCATAAGGGCTCCTTGTAATTCGCTTGTAATCATCTTCTAAATTAATAAAGCATATGATCCTGATAGTGCCTTCCCCTCATAGACTTCCAGCTTCCGAGTGGACGCACTGAAACCGCGGGGTCGACCGAGAGGGAAGTGTCATGAATCTGGGTTGTATTTTCGGACTTCGAACCCATAAAGTTCGAAGCTTCCGACGTGGGGGCTGGCATAATCCGGAGCCCAGGCCACCGGCTTGTAGGCATCCGTAAAAGAGCCCAAAACCACATCCTACGGAGTCCAAGCCATTGGCTGGTAGACTTCCGTAAAAAGAGCCGAAGGTGGCCAAAATCTGCGGAGTCCAAGCCATTGGCTGGTAGACTTCCGTAAAAAGAGCCGAAGGTGGCCAAAACCTGCGAAGTCCAAGCCATTGGCTGGTAGACTTCTGCAAAAAGAGCCGAAGGTGGCCAAAATATACGGAGTCCAAGCCACTGGCTGGTAGACATCCGTAAAAAGAGTCCAAAGAGACCATTGCAAACTCCGAACCATTGGTTCGACAGAGATCGCAAAAATAAGCCGAAGGTGGCTAAAGCAAACAGAATTTGAGCCATGAGCTTCGAATGTCTGTTAACACAGTCCAAAGTGACAAATTTTTTAAGACACTAAAGTGTCCTGAAAGTTATCTCAAGTGACTTCTTTCATAAAACAAAGGTACTAAGTTGCCATTCTTCCGACTGCAAATAGTCGAAGACATTTCATAAGATTTTAAAAGATCTTTAAATTACAGAGGGACTCCGAACCCCCAAAAAATTGTACTCCGAAGTTTTTTCTTTGCGCATAACCATCTTTGAATACATTTCGAAGTTGCTTATACCCAAAGAGGGGCTAGTAAATATGGAGACAATTTTAAAATCGGCATTCATTATTCAAATAAATGTGTTTACAGATTACACTATGAAAAATCGGTATCTATACCAAGAAGGAATCGGAGACCTCTTCGGTCCCTAGAGCTAGGGGTGGAACGACTAGTTCCAGCATCGGAAGTTCTAATAACTTTACGTTTAACTCTCTTCCTCCCCTTCGAAGCTCTAAAATCCTTCTGTTCTTGTTGAAGCTCGGCCCAAGTTCGAAGCCGTTCGGGGCTTCTTTCCCAGCTTCTAAGATCTTCAGATCTTTTATTTCGAGCTTCACCTTTGTCTTCAGACCAAATAGTGTCTTCAGAAGACGAAGTGTTTACGTTAACCTCTTTTTCTTCCTCTTTAATATAAGACACTACATCTTTGATTACTTCGGGCGCAATTACGCCGGAGTCATCTCGAGGAATTAGAAATCGAGGACGCTTGTAAGTCTTTAGAAGTTCGAAGGTGTTCCATAATGAGCGAAGTTCGTCGTTAAGCTCTAACACTTCGATGTCTTCCATAAGAGGCAAAGCCTAAAAATATGACAAACAAGATTTTCATTGATAAATGTTTACAAGCATGAAGTTTTACATAGTCAAAAACCCTAAATTATTCCTAAACCTGCGGGTTCGGAGGAGGCTGACTGCTCGAAGCCTGGTTCCGAACTTGCTTCTGGCGTTGGCCTTTGTCGATCCAAGCAGTTGACCTTCGGCTCTCCATGAGGTTTGAAAGGCTCGCCAGGCAGCAGTCACGCCTTCGGAAGGAGTTAGAAGCCGCTCGTCGTCGAAGGTAATAGAGCCCTCTGCGCTCGGAGTGATTGTTCGGCCCAAGTCCTCATAGTAACGAAGTAGTCCGATGGCAGACACTTGTCCGGAGAGTTCTCCGTAATGAATGCCCGCCGTCTTCATTTGCTTCGCTGCTCCTTGGATTCTTTTTAACCGGCGCAGCAGAGTGACGTTGTCATCTGAAGGAAGTGATCCAGTAGTACCGAAGTACTCTAGAACACCTAGCATCTGTTCTATGACCTCTGTAGCTACCTTCTCAGACTTAAGCTTTTCTTCAATTAATGCATCCTTGCTCGAAGTCATTTCTTCTAGAACTCCGGAAAGCCTAGCATTCTCCGTAGTTAAAGTATTCTTCTGGTTTAGGAGTTGGCTAGCTTCCTCTTGGAGCCTCACAAGTTCGGACCCAGCATTAGCATGCTCCAACCGCACCTTTTCGATTTCCGCTCGAAGCACGATCCTTTCTGCTTCGAGCTCTTTATTTGCAGCCTCCAAGCCCTGTCTGGCCCTGCGCTCTGTCGAAATCACATTATTCATTTGAGTTACTCTAGCTTCGGAGAATGATAAGTTGCGCTGAAGAGCTTCGTTTTCTTCCCGAAGCTGAGCAATATCACGTTCGCCTGATAAAGTTGCAGCACGGGCCAAGACCGCTTGCTAAGAAAAGAAAAAATCGAAGTAAGAAATTATCCATGTATAATTCGCTATTGTTTCGAAGGTGTTCCATACCTAGTAGGCTGCTCGTTCCATGGCAACGTTTAGCTCCGAACTCTTCGCCCCGCTTAAAATAGCTACCAGCTCTGTCTCCCCGACTTCGCGACTGACTCGACCTAAAGGTTTGAGCAGAGTCCGAAGCCCGGTTCTTTGCTCCAAAAAAGGAGTTAAAAGAGGGAGCATTGCCGAAGCTTCTTGGTCATCCCTGCTTGGCGAAGCTCCGGAGCGTTCTGCTGAGGTCCTTGGAGCTTCAGTAGATGGCCCCCCCTCAGTAGATCGACTTTCATCTGTTGATTCAGACGAAGTTGATCCTTGAGCAGGGAGAGGCTCTATATGTCTTTTACCCCTTCCAGGCCCCTGTTGAGCGACCTCCGGGTGCGGCTCCGAAGTTGTCGAAAGCCCTTGAATTGGATCTTCGCGGTGTACTTCTACAGAAGAGGGCTCTGCAAAAGCAAAGGTATTATACATTGTATAATTTTGCAGAAAAGAATAAGAGAATTATGCGAAGTTTACCTTCGACATTTTGGGGGTGATCGAGCATCGGACTGATCGGAGGATCGAAGGTGAGGTCTTTGTCTGAATCCACAGTTAAAATTTCAACTACCGGAGTATCTCCTTGAGCAGTCCTCCCTTCATCCAAAACTGAAGTTGTAGCAACTTCAACTTCACCTTCGCCCACAGGGGCTTCGATTTGCTCCTCCTCTTGAGCATCTGAAGTTCTCACTTCCTCAATATTAGCCTGGGACTCCGTCATACCTGCAGTATCTTCAATGTGAATAGCTGTTTGAGCTGCATCTTCATCAATCAACCTCACTAATAGTTTACCTTCATCCTCCTTAGAACTAGAGGTTGAGGATCTTGGGCTCGGAGGTGCAGGCTTTCTAGGCTTTTTAGCCACCTTCTTCACCGGAGTCTTTGCGGAACTCGAAGCTCCGGCTTTGGCTTTCCTCTTTTTGGGTCCTTTCTCCGAAGGCACCCAATCCATCAGAGGGGGCGGAGTGAGTCCTAGCATCCCCCACACTCTGTTAAACCTTTCCCAACTTCCGACTAACTTGACTCTCCATTCTTTTTCGGTCGGAGTTGGAGCGCCCAAAATCTTCTCCGAAGCCCTTATGATTTGTTCCGAAGTAACAGGGGCTGAAGAATCTAAAAAAGAAAAATAAATCAAGTTAATTTTTCTTCGAATGAATATGAATAAAACATATTGTCTTCGAAGTTACCTGCAGGGCTCGAAGTTGAAGCAATTTTTCGAAGACCGCCTTCCGAATCCTCTTCGAAGATGATAGGCCAGTTGGCCATCAGCGGAGAAATTTGCAGACCGAGGAATTCTTCGGCTAAGTCTCGCATGCTTAACCTTCGGCTAATCTTCTGAAGCAGGTTGACACGGGCTTCGAGCTGACCTTTGTTGGGCTGCACTAAGGCTTCCTTCCGGAATTGGATTTCTTTAAGGGGTCCGGCCAGAGGACTGCTTGCCCCAACTTTGGCATAAAACCATCTCAGAACCCAATCAGTATACCATCTAGCATTGATGGCCTTGACAGGAAACTGAAGGGCATACTCATCTCGAAGCCTAAAGTTGATACTACCGAAGGCTACTACTACCTTTTCACCTCCGGAGCCTACGAAGGTCTTTGGTTGGCATGTTGCTCTATGAAGTGCAGCGAAGATCTCTGCCCTCCCCTCACAGCCTTCGGCTCTCAAGGCCCATTCGAAGATAGCCAGTCTAGCTACTGCATTCGGAGATAACTGAGGGAGGGTGACATGGAATAGATCAAGTACCTCCGCCAGGAAGTCTACTGCAGGAAGGCCCAAGCTAGCTTCGAAAAAGGCTTCGAATACAACTACTTCTTCGGGCCTTGGTGACGGAATAAGCTCTTTACCGGGCTTGCGGATCATCACTCCAGTACTAATTTTCCCTTCTACTGCGATTGCCAATGACTCTCTCTTGCAGGTAGAAGGCCCCAACTGGAAAGATTGGTCCAAATATTTGGTTGATGGCGGGCACAAACCTTGATCATCGACATTTTGGGGATTTCTCCCTCCTGCCGCCACGGATGTCGCTGCAGATGCCGGAGGTGCCGTCGCCATTGCTGCCGCCGCTGATGCAGCTGCGGCCTGCTGCCTAGCCAAAGCTAAAGGCCCCGCACCTTTGGTCTTCGCCATTGCAGTTACTGGGTTGCTTTGGAGAAACTGGAGGCTAGGGCTCAAGAACTCAAAGGGCTCAAAAGGTTTTGATTGCGAGAAAGCGGTGAAAAGGTAACCGGTTAAGTTCTAGGCCTTCTATTTATAACCTAGATTTTACTTTTTTACCGTTAGTCCATGCCGTTTCGCATTCCTGCCGTTACTTTTCTCCGAAATTAACGCATTCTACAGTTTCCGTTAGAAACAGAAAGCTAACGGCTATTTTCTCTAAGTCTAAAAGACTTTCGAACTTCCTGAGTCGGTTCTAAGATAGTTCGAAAAGCAATTATCCTAAGACTGATTCGGAGTTTATATCTTCATGCATTTCGGAGATAAACTAAAAATCAATAACCCCTATGTTTGGTTATCTTTTCTTTCCGTATACTGCTCTCCTAACGTTACAGGTTAAACGGAGAAGCGTATTCGAGGGGCTACTGTTGGGGGAAAATATCTCACCATCGGGGTTATTGCCGAAGCAACATAAAGGCAGACAGCGGATTCGAAGGTTCCCTGACGATTATCTTCGAATATACCCGGAGTCAAGTTCGAAGTACGAAGATAGGCATTGGTTCGGAGTACATCTTCGAACTAAGGCTTTTCAAGATCTTTTCTGCCAGCTAAGATGGAAGACTTATCTTCTTTCTCATTAGATTAGTCTTTTACCATTTTAGCCCTATTAAGGGAGCCGAATAGTTTCCACTATGTCGGTTGTAATAGAGGGGTAAATAGGTCTTTTCCTTAATATTTGGGCCTATAAATACCCCCCATTTCACCCTGTAATAGGGACCGAATACAAGTTATTCAATACACACTTTCGAACTATTCTAAGTTATTATCCTTTCGGAGGCTTAGAACAGTTTGCTTCGCAAACACTTCGTTTGTTAGTTTCTTTTCTACAGAAACCTGTTAGCGTAATCTTTTACGCCAACACTTTCATTTTAAATTGATTAGAAAGTTTAAAATGAGACTACTCACATTCAAAACCCTTCTTACAAAAGACAACATTTCATTATAAGTTCCTTTTTAATTATTTATAAAATAAATTTCAGAAATTTAACGACTTGATTTCCTTTAAATTAAACCGATTTAAACCTATGTGCTTGTGGTGTGATTTTATATTGTTTAAATTGAATGTTGTGTTTATTTTATTTTACTTTATTTAAATTGGGAAGATTACGACGCCGTCGAGGAGCCGGAATATTTCCCGAAAGTTCCTCCCTCTCCCTTCGCTGAACAAGGCAAGTCACCAAACCAATCTTTGAGCATATTGAACCCATGTTTTATTAAACTACCGCTAAAACACATAGGATATACATGCATTAGTCAAATGGAGCCCTTACAGTATATTTATTTAGGATCCCCCGACCTTGATGTGCAACCCAAGCCATGATATCTCGCCTAACCTCTGAGAAACCATGTTGAAGAATATGGTTTTGATATTCCAGATGTGATGAGTGATTGTCAACGGAAGTCAAAGGAAGAGAGAGATGGAGACCTGTCGAGTCTGAGGCGCATGTGACTCAGGTACATGGGCAGTGAGCGACGGCCGGGCAGAGGAGCTGCGGAGTCGGGCTGGCCCAATCCGGGTACATGGCTAGGAGCGGCAGATGATCCACTGGTCTGTTGACTGGGTTTGACTCAGGTACACGGGCGACGAGCGATTGCCGGGCTGAGGGAGCTGCGGGGTCGGGTCGGCCCAATCCGGGTACCCGGTGCGAAGACGGTGGACGCTTTGTCAGTTTCGGCGTAAAACTGACAATCTATCATTAATTCGTTTTTAGGATATTAATATTTAGTTTTTAAGTTTAGAATATTTTTATTCGAGTTAGTTAATTTTTCTAAGAATATTTTAGTAATTTTCGGAATTTATTTTAGAGTCAGTTTATTTTACCCGAGGGTAAAGTAGTCTTTTCATGTATTAGGATTTGCCTATAAATAGGCCCCTATCCCCTTGGGGATAGATGACTGTTTTGAAAAGGAGATCAATCTACAGTCCACTTTTCGGTCGCAAGTTTTTTGGATCCCCAAATTTTTTCTTCCTTCGCCATCGTGCGGTACCTGGTTCTTTTTTTCTTTCGGTCAGAAAGTTTCGCGTGCGCCGCAGCGAACGCAGGTAATCCGTGTGCGACAGCAGCAGTTCTCACGGCCTCCCCGGCACGGCGCAAGCAATCCCGGCGGAAGAAATCAGGCGTTTTTTCCTTCTCCAAGCGCAGGGTCTACGAATCTCGGCCAGAACTTCTTTTCTTTTCCTTTCCACGTGCAGAGGCTGGTTGGGGCCCACGGAACTCCGTTGCCGAATGTCGCATGGCTACAGGCGAGCGGAAAGCTCATTTTTCTTCCTGGCGCTAGGTTCTGGCGGGTCCCACAGGCGTGGCATGCAAAAGCATTTCCTTCTCAGGTCACGGGTGTTCGGTCTACAGAGAAACAAAGAAGCAGATCTTCACGGCGCCGGTAAAAGTTTTAATCTCCTATTTTTTAGTAGATCAATATTTTTAGAGATAATTATCCATTAATTAATTAGCTGAAAATATTTCAAAATCTCGTGCTATTTTAATCTGTTAAATTTTGTTAGTTGACTAGTATTAATTTTTGTTGTTGTTTAATCTGGTCATAAAAAAACATTATTATTAGTTGCAGTTATATTATTCTAGATTCACATGAAATATTTTAGGGTTATTTCTGAATTAATTTCTGGATGATCCATGTTTTATACAGTTGATTAGTTTTTTATTTTAGACTGCAATCTGAACAGTTAATAATATATTTAGGTATTTTGCCTACGCCATTAAATATTTTTAGTATTCATTTTTATTCACTACAGTTATTTTATTTAGTCTAGTTAATTTTTAATTGCATTTTATTTTCGTCACCAGTCATTTTTAAACTAGACAACTTTAATTCTTGAAATTAGCTTTGCAAATATTATTTGTCTAGTTTAGTTCTTTTGGGTGGTGGGATTAAAATATAGTTTAGCAAGAAATTTTTAGGCGCCCATTCACCCCCCCTCTGGTCGCTACTTCCGGTCCTACAAGTGGTATCAGAGCAAGGTTAGGTTTTTCTAATATCTTAACCGATTCAAAACCTAGGTAGTGACCATGGCGTCTTCTGGTAAAATCCCATCCCTAGAGGCTTTTGGCTATACTTATTGGAAGACTCGCATGCGAGCATACCTTATGAGCCAGAGCTCGGACATATGGGAGATTTGTGTTCATCCTAGTTTCACCATTACAACTATTGCTGTGGATACTGCTGAAAATATAATTACCCAGCATCAAAATAATAGTAAGGCGGTGAACATTTTATTTTCTGGTCTAGGTCCTAGTGAGTTCGAGCGTGATAGCCATCTCACCACTGCTAGAGAGATCTGGGCTACCCTCCAGGCACACCATGAGGGGACAGCTCAGGTCAAGGCTAGACTATATCAGACCTACCGGCGTGAGTATGAAAATTTCTCACAGAAGCCGGGTGAGACTGTTGAGGCCTTGTTTGGTCATTTTCAATCGATCATAAACAAGCTTCGTGTCAACAAGGCCGAGCGTGATCAGCTGGTCTCAGATCATGAACAGGCGCTTAAGGTTCTTCATACCTTGGACCCTAAGATATGGGAGATCAAGGTTTCTTCTATTGCTGAGAGCGCGTCTTACGATACCTTGACCATCGCAGAGCTTTTTAGTAAGCTCAAGGCCTCAGAGGTCGATATTCAGTTGAGATCAAATCTCACTGATTCTGGTTCAAAGACTCTGGCGCTTGCGACGCTGTCGGCTGATCCTAATGCCATGAGTTGTACTGCTTTTTCTTTGATGTCTATCTCCGAGGAACAACTTGATACTCTAGGAGATGATGATTTGTGCCTGTTTAACAACCGGGTGCGACGTGTCTATGATAAGCGAATGTTTAAGAGACACGGTACAAAATTCGGATGCTTTGAGTGTGGTGATCCAGGTCATTTTATCGCCGACTGTCCCAAGCAGAAGAATTACAAGAAGGGAACCAGCGGCAACTCCTACAACTCCGGCAAGTACGACAACTCAACGAAGGGCAAGCCCAAGACAAGATTATTTCGAAAGGCTCTGAAAGATTACAGGCGTGAGAACAAGAAGCGAGACGAGACCTTCTTTGCCGAGATGGAGAAAAGATACTCCAAGAGATCCTCGTCTTCCTCATCGTCTTCAAGTTCAAGTGATGAAGATATCATGATCAGGAAGGGAAAGGACAGGGACAATCCGGCGGGCCTCTGTTTCATGGGCTTCGGGGACAAGCTGAAGAGTCGCTCACGTCACAGCCGAAGACCCCACAAGAGCTTCTGCTCAATGGCTCTTGGGGAGAAGAAAGAGAAGGACTCCTCCGACGACTCCGACGATGACGACGATGAGAATGCATCTTCCTATGAACAAGAAGTTGTTAATTTACTAGAACAGAACAGTCAGGAGTTGAAGTATAGGGAGAAACTTCTTAGAGGGGCTAAGAAGAGGATAGATGAGCTTGAGAGTGAGCTTGCCACAGCAAATGGCAAGATTGAAAGTCTGTCTTTTTCCCCTTGCTTGGGTGATAGTGGTGAGTGCCCTAACTGTGAGGTGCTATTGTGTGACCTGACGACTCTTAAGTCCAGGTACACAGAGAGAGTAGATGAGAGAGACGCATTGGCCACTGAGCTTGAGAGCGCTCAGCAGGAGCTGAAATATGCTCATGTCACTGTCGTCGCACCTTGTGTAGACTGCCCATCCCATTTAGCTAGTATAGCTGAGCTGAGAGCCAAGAGTGATGAGCAGTTGTGCGAGTTAGCTGGAGTGAGAGCTGAGATGGAGCAGACTAAGCTAGAGCTTGAGACCTTGTCAGTTCCATCCACTGTTTGTGAGAACTGTCTATCCATTAGAATGGAGTTGATCAAGCTAAAAGCTGAGAAGTCTGTCGAAGTTGATAAAGAGTGTGAGATATGTTTGTCTCAGGTGGAGGTGTTAGCTTCTTTGAGAGAGGAGCTAGCTGATGTTCAGAACGAGAACTTTTACCTTCGTTCAATCCTGAGTTGGATTAGTGCTAAAGAACCACAACTCGGCATGATGATCCAGCAGTTTAAGAGACAGGATGGTTTTGGGGTAGGTTACACATATACCAAGGCTGATTTTGAGAGCGCCATTAGCCGTGCAGTGGAGTGGAGTAAGATGACTCCCGAACAGAGATATCCCAAGACTCACTCCACTGAGTCTTTCCAGGCTAGTCAGCCCAAGGATGGTGTGTTCCAAGAACAGCCCAAGGCTCCACCTAAGAAGCAGATCTGGGTCCCAAAGCCTAAAACTCTCCACACTTCTCTTGATTCTTTACCTAGACCCTCTCACATCAAAGATTATACACCAAGCACCACCAAGCCTAAGAATCCTAAGCCTCAACCACAATCCAAGAAGCCTACCTATCACTGTGAGTTCTGCCAGAGAGACGGGCATCTTGAGGAGTTTTGCTTCAAGAGGAAGCGGGTTGAGCGAGCAGAGAGAGCTCGAGGTAGGCAGGAGCAGTTCTACCAGCAGGGTGGTAGACAGAGAGTCCCTCGACGTAGAGAGAGGCTAGAGGCCAGGCCACGTCGTGTAGGTGGTGGTAGAGGAGACGGTTTTCACGACCGTGCTCCGGAGGGTGGTTTCCGTTCCGGCAGAGTTCCAGATCGTTATGGATATGATTTTGGACCGCGTGACCGTGATTTTAGGTAGAACAGAGGACTGCGCTTTGATCCGCGTTTCAGTCCAGACTTATATGATTCCTTTTGCTTTCCTACATACGCGCAGATGGCTCGACACTGGTTCAACACTTTTACTAAACCTGGCATTGGACTGTTTGGTCCCACTCATGATTTTTGATCGTGTTTTGGGAGCTGTGTATCTTTTTAGGATATTTTGAGTCATCTTTTCATTGGTATCAGTTTTTTCCTTCTTCTTTATTTTTATTGAGTATTTTGTTTGTGCGTTCATATCATGCATAATCATCAATCACATTTTTGAGCTTGCTTCTGTTATATGATTAATGTGCTTTACTTTCTCTAGCTAGTATATGTTTTCGATTACTTGTCGATGATCATGTTTTGTTTCAGTTCACATGATATATCTGATATTTGTCATATGCATGGCTTTTATGCTTTAAAATTGAAAAATGATCACCATTGCTTCTGGTAACTAGCATGTGTAGGCTGAATGCTTTCGCTATCTTTTACATGCCTTGTAGCTAGATCCTTACTTAGATGCAGATATGCAACTTGGACATTTATATGCTTTAAATATGCAAAATGTGCTTTAAAATGATAAAAATTCAGAAAAATGAAAAATTTACGCATTTTTATGATTCTCAGAAAAGATCCAGGTGGGTTTGCTTTGTCGCATTGCATTGTTCTGGACTGCTTACCATAGCACTTTGGTATGAACTAGGACGGTGTAATGTATGCCAAGACCAATGTCTTAAGCTTCTGACGGTCCAGTTCTGGCCTAGGCTTGACTTGGTTGGTTAGCATAAGGTTTGACATGCAAATAACCCCTGGCAGAAATGAAAAAGAAATAATCTGAAAAATTTAAAAAGATGACAAGTTTGCTGAAACACTTTGTTTTTGGACAATGCTTATCTTGGTAGATATCAGTTAGCTTTTGCATATCATGCTTTACTTTGCTTGTTAACTAGAAAATATGGTGATGCTTTTGTTTTGCAAAAATCGAAAAATGCGTGCTAATGACTTTCTTAAGATATCATCTATTGCACTGATCATGTCATGTATCTTAGACAGTATATCTTTCGCTATACCTGTTAGATGTTGTTATTGCAGTTAATCATATATAAGAAGCATGCTTTTCACACTCCACCTGCACCCCATCTGCATTCATGGCATATTTTGAGGGGGAGCTGCATTTCAGGGGGAGTTTGTGTTTATGTCTCTTTAAAGTGCATTTAGTCTCACTTGATGAGTCCAATTGTCAACAAGGGGGAGAAATTTTGGATATATTTTCGGCTTTCTCTCGGATTTATTTCAGGGGGATTTTATTCTTGTTGGTAATTTTGAGATTTGCACTTGTTTTTGAGGCTTTTATTTTTGGTTAACCATAATGACCATATTTTTCTTGCTTTTATTTGGTTTTTGGTCATTAGGGTTAAACTTTTATTTCCTTTCTTCTATTTTCTTTTGTCTTTGTTTTTCTGTTTCCACATGTTTTGCAGGTTCTAGAGATGAGCTGAAAAGGATATTGACAATGCACTCATCAAGGGGGAGATTGAGAAACCATGTTGAAGAATATGGTTTTGATATTCCAGATGTGATGAGTGATTGTCAACGGAAGTCAAAGGAAGGGAGAGATGGAGACCTGCCGAGTCTGAGGCGCATGTGACTCAGGTACACGGGCAGTGAGCGACGGCCGGGCAGAGGAGCTGCGGAGTCGGGCTGGCCCAATCCGGATACATGGCTAGGAGCGGCAGATGATCCACTGGTCTGTTGACTGGGTTTGACTCAGGTACACGGGCGGCGAGCGATTGCCGGGCTGAGGGAGCTGCGGGGTCGGGTCGGCCCAATCCGGGTACCCGGTGCGAAGATGGTGGACGCTTTGTCAGTTTCGGCGTAAAACTAACAATCTATCATTAATTCGTTTTTAGGATATTAATATTTAGTTTTTAAGTTTAGAATATTTTTATTCGAGTTAGTTAATTTTTCTAAGAATATTTTAGTAATTTTCGGAATTTATTTTAGAGTCAGTTTATTTTACCCGAGGGTAAAGTAGTCTTTTCATGTATTAGGATTTGCCTATAAATAGGCCCTATTCCCTTGGGGATAGATGACTATTTTGAAAAGGAGATCAATCTGCAGTCCACTTTTCGGTCGCAAGTTTTTTGGATCCCCAAATTTTTTCTTCCTTCGCCATCGTGCGGTACCTGGTTCTTTTTTTCTTTCGGTCAGAAAGTTTCGCGTGCGCCGCAGCGAACGCAGGTAATCCGCGTGCGACAGCAGCAGTTCTCACGGCCTCCCCAGCACGGCGCAAGCAATCCCGGCGGAAGAAATCAGGCGTTTTTTTCCTTCTCCAAGCGCAGGGTCTACGAATCTCGGCCAGAACTTCTTTTCTTTTCCTTTCCACGTGCTGAGGCTGGTTGGGGCCCACGGAACTCCGTTGCCGAATGTCGCATGGCTACAGGCGAGCGGAAAGCTCATTTTTCTTCCTGGCGCTAGGTTCTGGCGGGTCCCACAGGCGTGGCATGCAAAAGCATTTCCTTCTCAGGTCACGGGTGTTCGGTCTACAGAGAAACAAAGAAGCAGATCTTCACGGCGCCGCGAAAAGTTTTAATCTCCTATTTTTTAGTAGATCAATATTTTTAGAGATAATTATCCATTAATTAATTAGCTGAAAATATTTCAAAATCTCGTGCTATTTTAATCTGTTAAATTTTGTTAGTTGACTAGTATTAATTTTTGTTGTTGTTTAATCTGGTCATAAAAAACATTATTATTAGTTGCAGTTATATTATTCTAGATTCACATGAAATATTTTAGGGTTATTTCTGAATTAATTTCTGGATGATCCATGTTTTATACAGTTGATTAGTTTTTTATTTTAGACTGCAATCTGAACAGTTAATAATATATTTAGGTATTTTGCCTACGCCATTAAATATTTTTAGTATTCATTTTTATTCACTACAGTTATTTTATTTAGTCTAGTTAATTTTTAATTGCATTTTATTTTCGTCACCAGTCATTTTTAAACTAGACAACTTTAATTCTTGAAATTAGCTTTGCAAATATTATTTGTCTAGTTTAGTTCTTTTGGGTGGTGGGATTAAAATATAGTTTAGCAAGAAATTTTTAGGCGCCCATTCACCCCCCCTCTGGTCGCTACTTCCGGTCCTACAACCTCCTTGTCACCATATGATTAGTATTATTAGCTAGTGTCTAATGTATTGACACGATTGCTATAGGATAAAAATGAGTCGTAGCGAAATGGTTCTACTGTATGATCCCCATTGTTTCTTATCTTTGGAATTCTGTCGGTGATGAGTTATGGTTGTGAGTGTATGCATGGTGGGTTCCGGGTGCAAGCTAGAGCATTGGTCGGTAGCACCCGGGGCAATATAAGGACCGGTCTGCAGGATCCGTTGCAATACACATCCGTACTAACCACAAGTCTAGTGGGTAAGTCCTAACTAAGGTATGGAGTATTCCAAACCGAGGCCACCAATTGGAGATGGGTCAAGCAGCACCTGCAGGTGGCTTGTACCGATGTGGCGCAAAAGGGGTGCAATGTTAGTCGGGATGCGGTCCGGCGCACCGGCGAAACCTAGAAGGGTGGTTATCGCTTGGAGCATTTCATGCTGAGGTTTTGGCACGAGTTCCCATGGTATGGGTCATCTCGTTTGGGATGAGTGCATGCCTTGAGGGTACAGTAGTACACCTCTGATCAGAGTCTTAAATCTTTTCGAAAAGCCGAGCCCACGGTCAAGGGTGGGTTGCGTGACATCCCACACTTAGATTACTTTGAATATGTATGTGCATGATGGTTTGACACGTATGGACTGTTGTGCGAGGAGGTAAAACGTACTCCTCGAGTTAGAAGATGTTATTGTTGTTCATGTTTACATTTCCGCATGATTAAATTTGACTACACTAATTGCAATAACTAAAAATGTACTTTTCCGCACAGCTAGCCATTGCCCCTTCCTTTGTTATTACCTTGCATTATTACTTGCATTTGCGGTGGCTTGTTGAGTACTTTTTGTACTAATACCCATTGAACACCACAGAGGATGCCTACTATGAAGACGGTCTGGAGTAGCGACCCAGTCAAGCAAAGATCCTGAAGAAGGTGTTCGTCATGCTTTTTAATTATCTTTATTATCGTTTTATTAAAACTATGATGTAATAAATATGGTCTGCGTACCATGGATATTGTCGTATGTACGATTGTCACATGATGAACCTCTTGTATTATTGTTTTTCTTATGAAATTCAATAATGTTCCGATTGAGGAGCCATGCTGAATAGCGTGGGCCTCATGGCTCCAGATGTGATGAGTCATTGTCAACGGTAGTCAAAGAGGACTGAAAAGAGAGAGAAGACCTGTTGCATCTGGGCCGCGTGTGACTCAGGTACACGGGCAGCGAGCGACTATCGGGCAGAGGGGTCGCGAAGTCGGGCTGGCCCAATCCGGGTACATGGGCTAGGAGCAGCAGAGGATCCACTGGGCTGTTGACCGGGATTGACTCAGGTACACGGGCGGCGAGCGATTGCCGGGCTGAGGAAGCTGCGGAATCGGGCCGGCCCAATCTGGGTACCTGGTGCAAAGTCGGTGGACGCTTTGTCAGTTTCGGCGCAAAACTGACGACCGCTGATCTCGCATCGGACTGTCCAGAAGAGAAGCCGTAGTCGCTACGAAAGCTTAGCTTCCGGATAAGTCATCTGTAAATAGGAGTTTACTATTTTGTCCTTAGGCCCACAGTCAGTCAGTCGAGTTTGTAAAAATATCCTAAGGGTAGTTTGGTCTTTTCCATTTATTTCAGCGTCTGTAAAAAATCCTAGGGGTATTTCTGCATTTCCCCCATTTATTGGGCTGCCTATAAATAGGCCCCAATCCCTAGGGTTAGGGTTAACACACTTTAATCAAAAAATCAGTGTTCACCTCACCTGCTCCTGTTCTTTGTGCGTCGCCATTGTTCTGTGAGCAAAATGATTCTGTCATGTTTGTGTATCCCCCGCCTTTGGCCTCCATCAGACACGGTATGAAATCGCAGTCGAATTTTATTCTCTTTGCTTCGTAGTCTTCATGCACTTCTGCGAATTTGGTTTTTCGATCTACGTGTCCTGATTGTTTTTCTGCTTCAGAGAGTTATTCTTTTCTCTCGGTGGATATCATCTCATTTTTACCAAGTTACCGAGTTATTTTTGATTTCCTGTAGCACTTATCTCTTCGTGTTGAGAAGCATGATTCACTGTGCCGCAGGCAATCCAGCAGGCTAGTGTCAGTTTATTTGTTGTAGTAGTATTGCTATGGTGTTTCCTGTGAACTCTATTCGTACTGTAGCCTCTATTCGTACTGTAGCCTCTTCTAGCTTGTTCCTTATCTACTTTAGCATTATTTTTCAGCAGCTAGAAAGAGGGCACTTGAGTAGTTTTTCAGCTACTGCCATCCGGCGCATGGCATAGCCTGCCACAAGCGTCTAGCTTCTTCAGCTTAGGCCTTCGGCTAGCCCTGCTGCAGCTTCTCGTTTTTCTTGCCCAAGGCGTGATTGACTTGTTTCTTTTTGGTGAAGTACACGTTGTTTTGCTTGCTGCGCTGGTAGCTAGTTCCTTTTTGTGTGTATAGCACATAGGATAGGTAGTAGTGTGTGAAGGCTGTCTGCCATTTTTTTAGACCTTGGTGAGAAGCCAGGCTTCGGGAGTTTGCGTGCGAAGTCTGCTTCGAGAATATTTTTTTTCTTCTGTCAAAACTGGTTTGCGTCGTGTCTATGATAAGAGAATGTTCAAAAGACACGGCACAAAACTCGGATGCTTTGAGTGTGGTGATCCAGGACACTTCATCATCGACTGCCCCAAGCGCAATGGACACAAGAAGGGCACCGGTGGTGGCTTCCACGACTCCAGCAAGCACGACAGCTCCTCCTTCAACAAGGGCAAGCCAAAGACCAGATTCTTTAGAAAGGCCCTAAAGGACTACCGGCGAGAGAACAAGAAGCACGACAAGGCCTTCTTCGCCGAGATGGAGAAGAGCTACTCCAAGCGGTCCACGTCTTCTTCCTCTTCATCGAGCTCAAGCGATGAGGAGATCACCATCAGGAAGGGGAAGGACAAGGACGATCCGGTGGGCCTCTGCTTCATGGCCTTCGGAGACAAGCCGAAGAGCCGCTCACATCAGCGCCGAAGATCCCGCAAGAGCTTCTGCTCAATGGCTCTTGGGGATAAGAAAGAGAAGAGCTCCTCCGATGACTCCGACGACGACGACAACGAAAAGGTATCATCTTATGAACGTGAAATCGTTGATTTACTTGAAAGCAATCGTCAAAAGTTAAAATATCGGGAAAAACTGCTTAGAGGGGCCAAGAAGAGGATAGATGAGTTAGAGAGTGAGCTTGCCGTAGCTAACGGCAGAATTGAGAGTCTATCTTCTTCCCCTTGCTTGGGTGATAGCAGTGAGTGCCCAAAGTGTGAGGTGCTTCTGTGTGACCTGTCGACTCTGAAGTCCAGGTACACATAAAGGGTTGATGAGAGGGACGCTTTGGCCACTGAGCTTGAAAGTGCTCAGCTAGAGCTGAAAGATGCTCAAGCCACTGTCGTCGCACCCTGTGTTGATTGCCCATCTCATCTAGCTGCCTTAGCTGAGCTGAAATCCAAGGACGATGAGCATTTGGGTGATTTGGAGAGAATGAGAGCTGAGCTGGCGCAGACTAGGCTAGAGCTTGAGACATTGTCAGTTCCACCCACTGTTTGTGAGAACTGTCTGTCTCTTAGAATGGAGTTGATTAAGCTGAAAGCCGAGAAGTCTATCCAGATAGATAGCGAGTGTGAGACCTGCTTGTCTCAGGTGGAGGTTCTAGCTGCCTTGAGAGAGGAGCTAGCTGATTCTCAGAATGAGAACTTTTACCTCCGTTCTATCCTGAGTTGGATCAGTGCCAGAGAGCCTCAGCTCGGCATGATGATCCAGCAGTTCAAGAGGCAGGATGGGTTTGGGGTAGGTTACACCTACACCAAGGCTGACTTTGAGAGTGCCATTAGCCGGGCAGTGGAGTGGAGTAAAATGACTCCTGAGCAGAGATACCCTAAGACTCACTCCACTGAGTCTTCCCAGGCTTGTCAGCCTAAGGATGGAGTGATCCATGAACCACCCAAAGCTCCACCCAAGAAACCCATCTGGGTTCCAAAGCCCAAACTCCTCCACACTTCTCTATACTCTCTTCCTGGACCCTCTCAACCCAAGAAGACTACACCGAACATCACTAAGCCCAAGAACCCCAAGCCTCAACCACATCCCAAGAAGCCCACCTATCATTGTGAGTATTGTCAGAGAGATGGGCATCTTGCGGAGTTTTGCTTCAGGAGGAAGCGGGTTGAGAGAGCAGAGAGAGCTCGTGGTGGTCAGGAGCAGTTCTACCAGCAGGGTGGTAGACTCCATGTTCCTCGACGCGGGGAGAGGCTGGAGGCCAGGCCGCGTCGTGTAGGTGGTGGTAGAGGAGACGACTTTCTTGCCCGTACTCCAGTTGGTGGTGTTCGTTCCGGCAGAGCTCCAGGCCGTTTTGGCTACGGTCCTGGACCTCGTGGCCGAGATTTTAGGCAGAACCGAGGACCGCGCTTTGAGCCGCGTTTTGGTCCAAACTTTTCTGATGATTTCTGCTTTCCGTCTTTTGAGCAGATGGCTCGACACTGGTTTAGCTCTTTTGCTAAACCCCGTGCCGGACCATTTGCTCCCACTTACATCCACTGATTGTGCAGGATCGGGGACTGGAGGACGTTTGGATCATGGACTCAGGATTCTCTCGCCATATGACGGGACATCGCAGATGGTTCTCCAGTCTCACTCCCCCGAGCTCCAAAGAGTACATCACCTTCGGGAACAGTGGTCAAGGGAAAGTAAGTGGCATTGGCTCAATTCACATTTCAGACCATTTTTCATTGAAGAACGTTGCTTTGGTTGGAAACTTGAACATCAATTTGATTTCTGTTTCGCAACTTCTTGAGGATGGTTTGGAGGTGCGCTTTAAGAAGGGCAATTCTTCCGTGTTTGATTCTAGAGGGTCTTTGATTTGCCAGATCTTACCTTTCGGTAAAGTTTTTCCAATTGACTTCTCTAGTTCTTTTGACCCTTCTCGCTGTTTGATTGCTGGATCTTCTTCTGAGCTCTGGAAGTGGCATAGGAGGTTAGGTCATTTGAGTTTTGATCTTCTAGTCAGGTTAAGCTCTATGGACCTCATCCGAGGATTGCCTAAGCTTAAAATGGAGAAATATCTAGTTTGCCATCCCTGTCGTCACGGGAAAATGGTTGCCGCTTCTCACGCACCTGTGACTCAGGTGATGACTTTGTATCCGGGCGAGCTATTACACATGGACACTGTCGGTCTAGCTTGGGTACGCTCAGTCGGTGGGAAGTGGTACGCACTTGTGATTGTTGATGATTTTTCTCGATTCTCGTGGGTTTTCTTTTTGGAGTCTAAGGATGAGACTTTTCACTTCGTTCATGACCTGATCCTGAAGCTGAAGAATGAGAACAATGGTCGGATGCGAGCAATTCGCTCTGACAACGGCTCTGAGTTCAAGAACTCTCAGTTCGTCAGCTTCTGTAGTGATCAGGGTCTTGACCATCAGTTTTCTGCTCCTTACACTCCCCCACAGAACGGCGTTGTGGAACAAAAGAACCGCACGCTAGTCGAGATGGCTAGGACGATGCTCGATGAGCACATGACTCCTAGGCGTTTTTGGGCTGAAGCCATGAACACGACTTGCTATCTGGCCAACCGCATTTTTCTTAGAGCTTACCTTGGTAAGACATCATATGAGTTGCGGTTTGGTAGACAGCCCAAGGTGAGTCACTTGCGAGCGTTTGGCTGCAAGTGCTTTGTGCTCAAGAAGGGAGGGCATTTGGACAAGTTTGAGTCTCGTTGCTGGGATGGAGTTTTTCTTGGTTATGCATTGCATTCTCGAGGTTTCCGTGTTTGGAACCTCGAATCCCAGCAGCTTATCGAGACGTGCGAGGTTTCTTTTGATGAGTCCTTGCCTTTTTTAACTCCTTCTTTTGAGCTTTCTGGTGATGATGAGCTCGGAGAGTCAATCTTCGAGGAAGATGAGGATACTCCAGCTGCTGATGAGGGTGGGCCTTCTGCACCTCCTGCAGAGCCCACACCTTCTGAGACTTCGACTGAGGACGAGGGCGGACCTCTGATCACTTCTTCCACTTCCATCGAGCCCCCTCAGTCGAGTCCAGAGGTGCCAGCTGCTGACTCCGGTGAGGTGACTTCAGATCACCAGGGATCCCGAGCAGTTCAGCGTGATCACCCCTCAGAGCTCATCATCGGTGATGTGTCTACAAGAACTTTGCGGTCGTCTGTTGACTCTCTTGCTGTGTTTACTGAATCTGCTTTTGTTGCATCTTTTGAGCCCAAAGACATTTCTCATGCTCTATCTGACTCGAACTGGATTAATGCCATGCAATAAGAGCTTGAGAATTTTGTCCGCAATCGGGTTTGGACACTAGTAGAGCTGCCACCAGGATGCAACCCCATAGTCACCAAGTGGGTGTTCAAGAACAAGCAAGGTGAAGATGGGGTTGTGGTGCGCAACAAAGCTCGACTAGTTGCCTAGGGTTTCTGCCAGAAGGAAGGTATTGATTTTGAAGAAACCTTCGCCCCTGTTGCCCGTCTTGAGTCCATTCGCATTCTCTTAGCTTTTGCTGCTTCGAAGGGTTTTAAGCTTTTTCAAATGGACGTCAAGAGTGCTTTTCTGAACGGGTACATAGAGGAGGAGGTTTATGTTAGGCAGCCCCCCGGTTTTGAGAACCCTAAGTTTCCTCGACATGTTTTTAAGCTGCAGAAAGCTTTATACGGGTTAAAGCAAGCCCCCAGGGCTTGGTATGACTGGTTAAAGCAGTTTTTGTTGGGGAAGGGCTTTGTGATGGGTTCTGTGGATAAAACTTTTTTCCTACTCAGAGATGCTTCAGATTTCTTAGTCGCTCAGATATACGTGGACGATATTATCTTTGGCGGTACTACTAATGATCTTGTGTCCAAGTTTTCTGAGCAGATGCACAGCGAGTTCGAGATGAGCCTCATGGGTGAGCTCAAGTATTTTCTAGGGCTCCAGATCAAGCAGACCAAGGACATCACCTTCATCCACCAGAGTAAGTATACTCGGGACATGTTGAAGAAATTCGACTTTGGTGGAGAGCTGAAGCCTCAGATGACCCCAATGGGTACATCTGGGGGCCTGGACAAGGACGAGAGCGGCGTCAAGGTCAACGAGAGAGAATTTTGAGGGATGATCGGTTCGCTGCTGTACTTGACGGCGACGAGGCCAGACATACAGTTCGCTGTGGGACTGTGCGCGTGCTTCCAGTCTTCACCACGCGCGTCTCATCGGCAGGCTGTCAAGCACATCTTCAGGTATCTCACTTATGCTCCTGATCTTGGTCTTTATTATTCAGCATCATCATCTCTTGATTTATCTGGCTTTTCGGACACTGACTTCGGTGGGTGCCGGTTGGATCGCAAGTCGACTTCCGGTACTTGCCAGTTTCTTGGTTCTTCTCTTGTCTCTTGGTCTTCTCGAAAGCAATCTGGAGTTGCTCTTTTGACCACTGAGGTTGAATACGTAGCTGCTGTTAGCTGCTGCTCACAGTTGGTTTGGATGATTTCCACTCTGCGAGATTTTGGGCTGTTCTTTCCTACCAGAGTTCCCTTGTTTTGTGACAGCACTAGTGCAATTAGTGTAGGGAAAAACCCATGTCTCCATTCAAAAACCAAACACATTGATGTGCGCTTTAACTTTTTGCGGGATCAATATGAGAAAGGTGTCATTGACCTTGTTCATGTTGATACCCATCATCAGTTGGCTGACATTTTCACCAAACCCCTAGATCAATCTACTTTTGAGCGTTTACGAGGGGATTTGGGTGTTGTGTATCATTTTTAGGATATTTTGAGTCAGCTCATTTCTTTCTTCTTTACTCTTTTCTTGAGTCTTTTTGTGTGTGTTCATATCATACATATTCACATATCACACTTTTGAGCCTGCTTCTGTTATATGATTGAACTGCTTTACTTATTCTAGCTGGTACATGCTTGTGATTACTTGTCAATGATCATGCTTTGGTTCAGTTCACTTGATATGTCTGATATCTGTCATATGCATGGCTTTTATGCTTTAAACTTGAAAACTTAATCACCATTGCTTCTGGTAACTAGCATGTGTAGGCTGAGTGCTTTTGCCATCTGTTACATGCCTTGTAGCTAGTTCATCACATAGATGCAGATATGCAACTTGGACATCTTTATGCTTTAACATGGAAAATGTGCTATAAAAATGATAAAAATCAAAAATGAATGAAAATTCCATGCCTTTTTATGCTTGAGTTGAAAAGATCCAAGTGGGTTTGCCTTGTCACATTGCATTGTTCTGGACTGCTTACCATAGCACTTTGGTATGAACTAGGACAGTGTAGTGTATGCCAAGACCAATGTCTTAAGCTTCTGATGGTCCAGTTCTGGCCTAGGCTTGACTTGATCGGTTAGCATAAGGTTTGACATGCAAATAACCCTTGGCAAAAATGAAAAAGGAAAATGAAAAAGCCTGAAAATTAAAAAGACAACAAGTTTGCTGAAGCACTTTGTTTCGGACAAAGCTTATCTTGGTAGATATCAGTTAGCTTCTGCATCTCATGCTTTACCTTGCTTGTTAACTGGAAAATGTGGTGATGCTTTTATTTGCAAAAATTGAAAAAATGCGTGCTAATGACTTTCTTTAGATATCATCTGTTGCACTGATCATGCCATGTGACTTCGACAGTATGTCTTTTGCTATACTTGTTAGATGTTGTAATTGCAGTCAATCATATCTGAGAAGCATGCTTTCTTCACTCCACCTGCACCTACGTTGCATTCATTGCATATTTTGAGGGGGAGTTGCATTTCAGGGGGAATCAGTGTCATTTTAGAGTGCTTGATGAGTTCACTTGTCAACAAGGGGGAGAAATTTTGGGAGAAGAGTTTAAGGGGGAGTTTTGGCTTTCTCTGGGATTTGTTTCAGGGGGAGTTTTTGTCCCGTTTGTCCCGTTTGTCCTTACTCTTTTGATATCCTTGTTAATGTTTCTGAGACTGCACTCGTTTTTGAGCTTTTACCTTTGGTTAACCATAATGACTGTTTCTTGCTTTTGTTCGGTTTTTGGTCATTAGGGTTAAACTTTTACTTTATTTTCTTCTTCTCTGTTTTCTTGTGCTTTGTTTTCGTGTTTCAACGGTTGCTTGCAGTTACTGAGAGCTGATGAAGAGAAGTGTTAACAATGCACTCATCAAGGGGGAGATTGAGGAGCCATGCTGAATAGCGTGGGCCTCATGGCTCCAGATGTGATGAGTCATTGTCAACGGTAGTCAAAGAGGACTGAAAAGAGAGAGAAGACCTGTTGCATCTGGGCCGCGTGTGACTCAGGTACACGGGCAGCGAGCGACTATCGGGTAGAGGGGTCGCGAAGTCGGGCTGGCCCAATCCGGGTACATGGGCTAGGAGCAGCAGAGGATCCACTGGGCTGTTGACCGGGATTGACTCAGGTACACGGGCGGCGAGCGATTGCCGGGCTGAGGAAGCTGCGGAATCGGGCCGGCCCAATCCGAGTACCTGGTGCAAAGTCGGTGGACGCTTTGTCAGTTTCGGCGCAAAACTGACGACCGCTGATCTCGCATCGGACTGTCCAGAAGAGAAGTCGTAGTCGCTACGAAAGCTTAGCTTCCGGATAAGTCATCTGTAAATAGGAGTTTTTTATTTTGTCCTTAGGCCCACAGTCAGTCAGTCGAGTCTGTAAAAATATCCTAAGGGCAGTTTGGTCTTTTCCATTTATTTCAGCGTCTGTAAAAAATCCTAGGGATATTTCTGCATTTCCCCCATTTATTGGGCTGCCTATAAATAGGCCCCAATCCCTAGGGTTAGGGTTAACACACTTTAATCAAAAAATCAGTGTTCACCTCACCTACTCCTGTTCTTTGTGCGCCGCCATTGTTCTGTGAGCAAAATGATTCTGTCCTGTTTGTGTATCCCCCGCCTTTGGCCTCCATCAGACACGGTATGAAATCGCAGTCGAGTTTTATTCTCTTTGCTTCGTAGTCTTCATGCACTTCTGCGAATTTGGTTTTTCGATCTATGTGTCCTGATTGTTTTTCTGCTTCAGAGAGTTATTCTTTTCTCTCGGTGGATATCATCTCATTTTTTACCAAGTTACCGAGTTATTTTTGATTTCCTGTAGCACTTACTTCTTCGTGTTGAGAAGCATGATTCACTGTGCCGCAGGCAATACAACAGGCTAGCGTCAGTTTATTTGTTGTAGTAGTATTGCTATGGTGTTTCCTGTGAACTCTATTCGTACTGTAGCCTCTATTCGTATTGTAGCCTCTTCTAGCTTGTTCCTTATCTGCTTTAGCATTATTTTTCAGCAGCTAGAAAGAGGGCACTTGAGTAGTTTTTCAGCTACTGCCATCTGGCGCATGGCATAGCCTGCCACAAGCGTCTAGCTTCTTCAGCTTAGGCCTTCGGCTAGCCCTGCTGCAGCTTCTCGTTTTTCTTGCCCAAGGCGTGATTGACTTGTTTCTTTTTGGTGAAGTACACGTTGTTTTGCTTGCTGCGCTGGTAGCTAGTTCCTTTTTGTGTGTATAGCACATAGGATAGGTAGTAGTGTGTGAAGGCTGTCTGCCATTTTTTTAGACCTTGGTGAGAAGCCAGGCTTCGGGAGTTTGCGTGCGAAGTCTGCTTCGAGAATATTTTTTTTTCTTCTGTCAAAACTGGTTTGCAGACTTTGGAAGTCACTGCCTTCGCACGATCTCCTCGCTGCTGGTTTCATTGTTTTAACGAGTTTTGAAGCTACTCTTCGAACAGATCTTAGAACAAACCTCGTGATGGATTTATTCGAAGTACTCCACGAAGTCATAGGCTTCGGTTGCACAGCTTCTTAGCTCAGGCTTCGTTCCCTGTCTGTTTCGGAGTAACAGCTTCGAAGATATTACTTCACTGTAAAATTCCTGCAGTCAAACAGTTCCAATACCGTTCGAAGCATACTACTGTCCGAGCGAAGGTCAGGAACAGACTTCGAAGTCAATTTTGCACTGACTACAAAGTATGTTTTGAGTCGGAGATACTTCGCTACTTTGACTTTCGAAGTATAAACTTCTTCAGAATCTGCGAAGTGCTTCTTTTGTGAATCGTGCTGCAGACTTCGCACTGTCTTAGTCTTGATTTCTATTGTGCTTCATTGCATGCGAAGTAGTACTCCGAATTTATTTTTCAGCTAGTCTTCTTCGCAGTACGTGGTTTTTGTCGGGTTCTTTCAGAAGTGTCTTGCTTCGAAGTGTGTATTTTTGACAGTCAGGATTCAAAGTTCTTGCGAGGCTTCGACAGTTCCGAACTACTTTGTTTCAAAGTAGGCTTTGCACATCTGCTACTTCAACTTCATACTTCGATACCCTTCGACAACTACAGGCTTCGCACAGCGCAGGCTTCGTCAAGTATCTTACAGGAGACAACTTTGAACAGTAACTTCTCATCTATTTTACTTGTACTCAGTTTGAATTGCTGTGATGAACTTTGATCTGCCCATGTTTTAAATGCTTTGTTTATCTGCCTATTAGCACTGTGTTGGTGTTTCTTTGTTTAGAACACCGGTTGTTTCTAGGCTAGATATTCTTAGGTTTTGGCGATTTGTTTTTATTTAGCTGCTAAGTCGTTTGAGGTGCGTTGAGTGTTGGGAGCAGGCCATTAATTCGAAAGAATTTTTAGGCGCCCATTCACCCCCCCTCTGGTCGCTACTTTTGGTCCTACACTGATTTCGATAAATCAGGGCGCCACAATGAGAGTGAACAAAGTTTTGTCAATAGGCCCCATCTTGTACCCGTGCTCAATCAAGAACATCCTAAGGCGGTCGTACTAGGCCCTCGGTGCTTGCTTGAGCCCATATAGTGCTTTGTGAAGTTTAAAGACTCTATGGGGGTACTTGGGATCCTTAAAGCCAGGAGGCTGCTTGACAAACACGTCCTCTCCTATGAAACCATTCAGAAACACGCTTTTTATATCCATTTGAAAAAGTTTAAAGCCGTGCAAAGAAGCAAAAGAAAGCAAGATCCTCATGGCCTCAAGTCGAGCTACTAGTGCAAAAGTTTCTCCAAAATCAACCCCCTCGACTTGAGAATATCCTTGAGCCACTAGCCTAGCTTTGTTTCTCACTATCGCCCCATCCTCCCCCTATTTGTTTTTGAAAATCCATTTTATACCAATAATGTGAATGTTAGGGGGTGGATCAACAAGAACCCAAACCTGATTTCTATCAAAAAATTTTAGTTCCTCATGCATGGCGTTGATCCAACTCACATCAGACAAAGCATGACTAACATCTAATGGTTCAAAATTTGCAACAAAGGCAGAATCAACGAAATGAGCGTGAGATCGGGTTACTCGTTCATTTAGCTCGCCGATGATCTGCTCCGGGGGATGCATTCTTTGAATACGAAGCGGTGCTTCTCTCTGCAACATAATCTCCCCCTCAACTCTTGTCTAGGTTTGCTCAAAACTCTCAGAAGTAGAATCTTCAGGTCCTCTTGTCGACGTGGTCGAAGCTTTTGTAGTTGTCGTAGAGGGAGGTAGTGGTACAACTTTAGGATCTTCATCATCTGATGGATCTTCTTCCTCAAAAAGTGTTTCACTCATATGATGCTCACTTGCAAATTCAAAGTTAGTACTAACACAAGGAGATGTTTCATCAAAAGTTGCATCACAAGATTCAACCAATGTGTTAGTTTCAAGATTGAAAACACGATAAGAGTGGCCATGTAAAGAACAGCCCAAAAAGATCCCATTAGATGTGCGCGATTCAAATTTGTCCAAATTACCTCGCTTTAGGATGAAGCAACGACATCCAAACACTCTGAAGTGAGTGACCTTGGGTTTCCTCCCAAAGTGAAGTTCATAAGAAGTCACATTCATCAAAGAGCGCAAGAAAATCCTGTTGGAGATATAGCATGCTGTACTCATGGCTTCTGCCCAAAATTTTCTAGGAGTCCTGTGCTCATTCAGCATCGTCCTAGCCATCTCCACAAGTGTGCGATTTTTCCTCTCAACTACACCATTTTGTTGAGGGACTCTCGGTGCAGAAAACTGATGTTCAATCCCATGTTCAAGGCAAAATTCCGCAAAAAAGCTATTTTTGAATTCGGTGCCATTGTCGCTTTGAATAGCTTTCATTGCACCAGGGAGTTCATTGAATAGCCTCAGTGCTAAGCTCCAAAAGTGTATGAACACTTCATCCTTGCTTACGAGAAAGAAAACCAAAGAGTAACGAGAATAGTCATCAACCACAACAAGTACGTAGCATTTGCCGCCTAAAGAGCTAACCCAGGATGGACCAACTGTATCCATGTGAAGAAGCTCACCGGGTCTCTCTGTCATCACCATGTTTATGGGGTAATGCGAGGCAGCAACCATTTTTCCAAGACTACTTGGAGCACAAATGAGGTTCTTCTCAAATTTTAGCTCGGTCAATCGTCGGATGAGTCCTAGGGCACTCAATGTCACAAGAAGATCAAACCTCATGTGCCCTAGTCTCCTATGCCACATCTAAAGTTGAGAAGACGGTTCAGCTAAAAGACAATGAGAAGATCCAAAAGACTCGGTGAAATCAGCTCCAAAAATTCTCCCTACTCTTATGATTTTGCAAATGAAAACACTAGAAGAATCAAGCACATAAGAGGCATCACGACTGAAATGAACTTCAAAACCCTCATCGAGTAATTTTGAGATAGAAAGCAAATTGTACCCTAAGTCCTCAACCAAAGCAACATTTGTGATAGTGAAATTTTCATTAATTTTGATCATACCTTTGCCCTTCACTCTGATTTTGCGATTGTTTCCAAATGTGATGATTTCTCGATGCCTGGCTGAGGTGAAGCTGGAGAACCATGAAGACTTTTTGGTCATGTAACGTGAACACCCGGAATCAATGATCCACTTGTCTTCCAGCCTCACATGACTCCCCTAAGTAGAGACGGGAGATCTCAAGTACTCAGCACTGGGTTTAGAAATAAGATGCCTAGTTATCCAGCACTGGACTACTCGAGAAGTAGTTAAAGCAAGAGACTGTGTGGGATGAGAGTCATACTGAACATGTTGTCTTCTTACAAATTGCTGAGGTATCCTAAAATAATTTGGACCAAAACGCCTACGTGGTCTATCATCATACGAAGTATGATATACACCACGATGGGCATAGCCACTCATATAACTATATGGAGCCTCACATGATAACCATAGTCATGCATATCAAATGAAGGATAATATGAAAATGTAAAGCATGAGCACAATGTTCATCTTTCATGCGTCTATAACAAAAACCAATCAAATAACCTACACGATGACAATAAGCACAATGAAAAACTTTCTTGGGTGTAAGTTTATAGGTTTCTGGTGCAAACCTCATAGTTTTCCTAGGTTTTTGCTTGGAGTCTGTCTTGAGTGGTGGAATGATTATCCTTCTAGATTGGGTTGGATTTTTGGCTTTTTGTGGTGTGTCTAACTGGGCTCTCTCTTTCTCAAGGGTAGTAGGTAGAGTGAACACAGTTTGGCTTGGGGTATTAGATGAAGTTCTCTCATAACCTAACCCAAGAGCTAACCCTGCCCTGTCAGCGCACATTTTTGTTTTATCCAAAAGCAAATCCATTTTCCATTTCCCTTCAGTGCATTTGTCTACCATGGAAATCATATAATCATTCTCACACTTCAGTTTTTCTACTTGCTCTCTAGCAAAGTTGAGTTGGTCCTTAAGGGTGATGCAGGTGGGAAACGCCGGCTGCACATCCTTAGAACACTCAGCACTCTCCAATCTAGCCTTAAGCTCATCAATATGCTTATCTCTCAGATTAATGCTTTCAATCAGTAAAGTGCAATTTAAGCATTCATCGATGGCACAAGGACTAGACTCCACCACCAAGAGTTGCTTCTGAACATTTTCAAGTTTTTCGATGTTTTGAGCATGAATCAGATGCAACTGAGCAAGTTCATCCATAACGACAAGACATGACTCACATTCAACAATTTCAGATTTAGACTTCAACAAAGTAAGTTCAGTAGAAAGTGATTCAATTTTAAGCTTTTGTTCTTTTTGTTCTTTAGCAGCAAGTTTAAGCAGTCTATCTTGTGAAATAATTGCATCATGTAATTCATCATTTTGAACAAGTAATTGATCAAGAGATAGACTGACCTCATATGAGTCAAGCTCATCGTTGCTTTGCTTGCCATTGGCCATGAAGCAGTGGCCGTTGAAGTCCTTCATCTTTTCCTTCTTTTCTTCATTCTTGCTTGGTTCATCTTCATCATAACTTGGTTCTTCACTCGAGGTGTTGTCAATGTCACTGAGTGCTGCCACGAAAGCTCTAGCTATCCTTTTCGCCACTTTTCCTCTTTTGCCTTTGTAAAATAGTTTTTTATCTCTTTTCTGATATTTGTGTTCATGTTCATTTTTGGCCTTCAGTTTTGGGCAATTGGCTTTAATGTGATTAAGGTCACTGCACTCAAAACACCCTCGAGAGCCTTCTCTCCTCTGATCTCTTCTATCATTGTAGAACCTAGTGAACTTTTTGACTATAAGAGCAAGCTCTTCATCGTCCAATGTGTCCACTTGTTCCTTTGTGATAGAGACCAAAGAAGACAAGGCAAAACCCCCATATAAAGCACAAACACCAGACACACTACCTCCAGATGAGCTGATTACTCTTGGATGCCACTGCCAAACACTACCTCAAGTTATGTTTGGCTGAGAAAAGCTAGGGGATAATATCCCAACAGCTCACATGTTCTAGAAGCTACTTTTTACACAAAGCCCCTTGGTAATTTCAGATTTGCACATTCTGAAAATTACCCTATAAGTCCTAAAATAAAAATTACAATTAGACTCTCCTTTTAATATATTTTTAGAGTAGACCCACTCTAAAAATTGTACCAAAAGGATACACTATGAAACTGAAATATTTAAACTAACACTAGACTCCTATTTATTAAATTAACAAAAACATTTAAAGTTTCGACGGTTTTCAGCAAAAACAGACCAAGCCTCTCCTGATCGTCGACGACTGTCGTCAGTCCGTGAACCCAACCGCTAGCAAGTCTCTCCCGCTCTCGATCCCTCGAGCTGCCTTGTCACTTGAACTGGCTTCTCTTTCGCTGACTCGAACGATGTTTCGTCTTGATCAATCTTCAACTAAACGTCCTGTGCAACCTCCATGCGTACATCAGAGTCCACTCTTGACTTCGACTGACACCCTCGACCATCTGGCATTAGACTCCCCATCTAACCCTGATCCCTTGCCATCGACAGTTGATGAGTAACTCAAGCCTACACACACGAGATAAACACAGACACACACACCATATCCAAACCACCCAGACACAAACCCATGATTTCACCCTGTCAATCACTCATCATTACCTTGAACTATAGTGACAAACCTCCCTATGTTCCTCACAAGGGCCTAGACCTCATCCTCGCTATGTACTAGTTGTTGAAGCCGAAGGGAATGATAGACTACGCCAGCAAGTGTGTCACCATAACCAGCGAGGACGGAATCACCATCACCTTTAAGATGGTCACCTAGGGTTTGAGAAGAACTTACCTCCACTAGATGGCGATAGAAGAAGTACATGTGGTCTCAGAATATGCGGACGTCTTTCTAGAGGAACTACCAGGAATGCCACCCAAGAGGGACATTGAATTCAAGATCGAACTCATCCCCGGAACCACGCCCATCTCCAAGTGACCATATCGGATGGCCGCAAACGAGTTAGCCGAAGTGAAAAGTAACATTGAAGAGCTCGAGCAGAAGGGATATATCCAACCAAGTACCTCACCTTGGGGTGCACCGGTCATATTCTCCATGAAGAAGGATAAGACAAAGAGCATGTGTGTGGAATATAGGGCTTTGAATGATGTAACCATCAAGAACAAGTACCCTTTACCACGGATTGATGACCTATTCGATCAACTCAAGGGATCCTCGGTCTTCTCCAAGACTGACCTCCAATCAGGCTACCATCAGCTTAGGATTAGAGAGGAGGACATCCCTAAGACCGTATTCACATCCCAATATGTCTTATATGAGTATACAATGATGTCGTTCAGGATCACGAATGCCCTCACATTCTTCATGAATATGATGAACATCGTCTTCATGGAATTATTGGAGAACTTCATCGTAGTATTCATCGACGACATCCTCGTATACTCCAAGAACAAGAAAGAGCATGAAACCCATCTCCATCTGACTTTGGGAAAGTTATGGGAGCATCAGTTATATGCTAAGTATAGCAAGTGCGAATTCTGGTCCTCTGAAGTGAAATTCCTAGGGCATATCATATCTGCCAGAGGGATAGCAGTGGATCCGACCACCGTGGAAGCAGTAACAAACTGGTTACAACCTAAGAACATATCGGAGATCCAGAGTTTTCTAGGACTGGCCGAATATTACCGATGATTCATCAAAATTTTTTCTAAGATCACCAAGCCCATGACGAGATTGTTACAGAAGGAAGTAAAGTTCGAATGGACTCCAGCCTATGAAGAAAGCTTCCGGACCCTCAAGAAGAAGCTTGTATTAGCCCTGGTGTTGACTCTGCCGGACATCCGAAAAGACTTCCATGTCTATTGTGATGCCTCTCGTCTTGGACTAGGGTGTGTTCTAAGCAAGACGGGAAAGTGGTATCATACGCCTCTCGGCAATTGAGATCGCATGAGTTGAACTACCCCATGCATGACTTAGAATTGGCAGGAGTAGTCCACACGCTAAAAATATCGAGGCATTATCTTGTTGGTAATAGATGTGAAGTTTTCACCGACCACAAGAGCCTCAAGTATATATTCACCTAGCTCGATCTAAACCTCAGACAAAGAAGATGGTTAGAATTAATCAAGGATTATGACTTAGGCCTCCACTACCATCTAGGCAAGGCAAACGTGGTGGTCGATGTTTTAAGTCAGAAGGGATACTGAAATGCCCTCACGATACGAGATCAAGGCCCTCTGGTATACCGAGAAATGGAAAGGTTGAACCTAGGAATCACTACTAGAGAATACCTCGCCATCCTAGAGGCAATACATGTATTAATGAACCAAATCCGCGAAGCACAAAAAGAAGACCCCGACATAGCAGATATCTAGAAGAATATGAGGAAGGGAAAATCCCTGGTTTCTCCGATGATGAAGTCGACACTATATGGTTGGGAAACCGGCTGTGTGTGCCCAACAAGCTAGAGCTAATGGTCCTTATCCTCACGGAAGCCCATGAGACCCTATACTCCATATATCCGGGGAGTACGAAAATGTACTAGGACTTGTAGGAGAAGTACTGGTGGGTCAGTATGAAGAGGGAAATCTCTGAATATGTAGCTAGATGTGATACTTGTCAGCAAGTCAAGACAGCGTAGTAGAGACCTGCCGGTTTATTGTAGCCCCTCAAGGTCCCCGAATGGAAGTGGGAAGAGATAGGAATGGACTTCATCACTGGACTACCTAGAACCCAAGCCAGATATAACTCCTTTTGGGTGATCATTGATTGGCTCACCAAGGTAGCTCACTTCATCCCCATCAAGACGACTTATAGTGGCTCAAAGTTAGCGGAATTATACATGGCCCGGGTCATGTGTTTACACAGAGTCCCAAAGAAGATAGTATTTGATCGAGGTAGTCAATTCACCTCCAAGTTTGGAAAAATCTTTAGGAAGAGCTCGGTACCCGATTGAACTTTAGTACGACATACCACCCATAGACCGATGGCCAGACTGAAAGGGTAAATCATATACTAGAAGACATTCTCATAGCATGCACCATAGATTTTGGCAGAATGTGGGACAAGAGCTTGCCATATGCAGAGTTCTCCTACAACAACAACTATCAAGTCAGTTTACAGATGCCCCCCTTCGAGGCATTGTATGGACGTAAGTGCCAAATTCCGCTACTATGGGATTAGGCGGGTGAATCTCAGCTGTTCGGAATGGACATTCTGTGAGAGGCCGGAGCGAAAGTCAAGATTATCAAAGACCAGTTAAAGATAGCACAGTCCCACCAAAAGAGTATGCCGACAATCAACGTAGGGATTTGGCATTCGAGGAAGGCGACTATGTCTATCTTCGAGTCACTCCCCTCCGAGGCACTTAGAGGTTCAACATGAAGGGAAAGTTAGCTCCCCGTTATGTGGGTCGCTTTCTGTTGGGGGAAAATATTTCATCTTCGGGGTTATTGCCAAAGCAGCATGAAGACAGCCAACCAGTTCGAAGATTGTCCGAAGACCATCTTCGAAGGTGCTTGGAACCTGGATCGAAGCCCGAAGGCAGGCATTGGTTCGAAGTATGTCTTCGAACCAAAACCCTTCACGATCTTTTCTGCCAGCTAAGATGGAAGACTTATCTTCTATCCTATTAGATTAGTCTTTTACCATTTTAGCCCTATTAAGGAAACCAAATAGTTTCCTTAATGTCGGTTGTAATAAAAGGGTAAATAGGTCTTTTCCTTAATGTTCAGGCCTATAAATACCCCTCATTTCATCCTGTAAGAGGGACCAATTACAAGTGAATCAATACACACTTTCGAACTATTCTAAGTTATTATCCTTTCGGAGACTTAGAAGAGTTTGCTTCACAAACACTTCGTTTGTTAGTTTCTTTTCTACAGAAACCTGTTAGCGTAATCTTTTACGCCAACAGTTGGCGCCGTCCGTGGGGAACTTAGTCCAAAAAACTTCGTTCTCTACCAACTTCTTGCATCATGCCTCCTAAGCGGAGCGCACCTCGCAATCCCACTCGGAGGTCCTCTCGGATCTCCGGAGAGATACCCTTCGACACAGTCGAAGTCGGAGGGTCTTCGACTATCCCTCCACCTCAAACTCCGCAAGGGGCTTCTATCCCTCGAGGATACGAAACCTCTCCACCAACTCCTTCCACACTCCGACCACCCGGAGCCACTCTGCCACCCTCCATTCCGATTCGAACTGATCATACCAGTTCTCAAGACCCGGAAGGTCCTTCCGGAGGAGATGAAGATAGGCTTGGAGACATGGCCATTCAAATGGCCAATCTTCAAGCCGAGGTAGCAAGGTGGCGACAAGAGGCTGCGAACAGGCTTCGCCCTCAAGCCACCCCGGCTATCCCCGAAGTACACGAAGACGACGATCTTGATTATCCCGAAGCCCCGGAGAACGCCTCTTACGACGATGAATCTCCATTGCATCCTGAGCTTCAGAAGATTCGCTTCAATCCGAAGTTTAAAACTTCGAAGCTCTGCAAGTATGCTGGAGACGAAGATCCCAGTGAGTTTGTGCGTTCTTATGCCCTAGCGATTGAGGCTAGCGGCGGAGACAGAGAGACTATGGCGAAGTGCTTCCCGTTAGCTCTTCAAGAAGTGGCCCATACAGAATGGCTAGCCAATCCAGTCTTCGTCAGGAAGAAGTCCTCCGGTTCGGAGTTACTAAGCTTCCTTGACGCATATTCCGGCTATCATCAAATATGGTTGAAGCGCGAAGATGAAATCAAGACGAGCTTTGTAACTCCTTCGGGAGTCTTCTGCTATGTAAGAATGCCCTTCGGCCTAAGAAATGCCGGGGCTACTTTTTCAAGATTAGTTGCTAAGGCTCTAGGTCATCAACTAGGTCGCAATGTGGAGGCCTATATGGATGATATTGTAATAAAGAGTGCTTTAAAGCACCAACATAGCCTAGACTTAGCAGAAACATTCAATAGCCTTCGGGCATGTGGGATCCGCCTTAACCCCGAGAAATGTATATTCGGAGCTAAGGCTGGAAAGTTGTTAGGGTACTTAGTTTCAAGCAGGGGAATTGAAGCTAGCCCTACTCAAATAACTGCGCTGCAGAAGATGGCTCCTCCCGAGAATGTAAAGCAAGTGCAAAAGCTGACCGGACGTCTAGCCGCACTTAGCAGGTTTTTATCAAGGTCTGCGGAGAGGAGCTTGCCAATCTTTAAAGCTTTGAAAGGGTCCGAAGATTTTGCATGGACACCGGAGTGTCAGAAAAGCTTCGAAGATATTAAAGATTATCTCAGCAATCTTGCTACACTTACGGTGCCCATTGCGGACGAAACCCTACTTTTGTATCTTGCAGCCACAGGCTCAGCAGTCAGCGCAGTCCTTGTCAGAGAAGCTGATATCAATGGGAAGTTGGTCCAAAATCCTGTCTATTTTGTATCCGAAGCATTGTCAGGAGCAAAGACAAGATATTCCGAGCTTGAAAAGTTCGTTTATGCTCTGATAATGGCTTCGAGGAAGCTAAGACATTATTTTTTGGCTCATAATGTAATTGTACCAACTTCGTATCCTTTAGGAGATATGCTCCGAAGCAAAGATTCCACTGGAAGGATTGGAAAGTGGGCAGTAGAGCTAGCGCCCTTCGGCATATCTTTCCTGGCAAGGACAGCTATTAAATCTCAAGTTCTAGCAGACTTCGTAGCAGAGTGGACTCCACCTGCGAAGTTGACTCCGGAGAAATCAGATGACGGAGTTTGGACTATTTACTCCGATGGGGCTTTCCAAGCATCCGGAGCAGGCATTGGGGCAGTATTAATTTCACCATCAGGACAAAGAGCAATGTACTCCGCAAGACTCAACTTTAAGTCTACCAATAATATAGCGGAGTACGAAGGAATTTTATTGGGACTCCGGAAAGCACGTGCTCTAGGGGCTACAAGAATAATTATAAAAACAGATTCTCAGATAGTAGCAGGGCACGTAGACAAAAGTTTTCAAGTCCGACATCCACAGCTTGCAAAATACTTGGAAGAAATTCGTAAGATCGAAGCACATTTCAAGGGTATTTCCATTCGGAGTATACCAAGAGCTGAAAACGTGCAAGCGGACATTTTAGCGAAGGCTGCTGCCGGAGCTGTGGATGTGCCTGACGAAGCTTTCTATGAGGAGCTCAATATACCTTCGGTGCCACAAGTCGCTTCTGCAGAGATTCTCTGCATTCCTAGTGCAGATTGGAAAGATTCAATCATAGAACTCTTGCAAGGAGGAATGAATTTGCCCGAAGAGCCCCAATTGTCAAGATTAAAGCTCAGAGCAAGAAACTATCAGTTAATCAACGGTATATTATACAAGGCCGGAGTATGTTCCCCTCTACTCCGATGTATATCTCAAGCCGAAGGCCAAGAAATTCTTCGAGAAATTCACGAAGGCCTTTGTGGAAGTCATTTAGCCCCTAGAGCTCTGGCAGGAAAAACACTTCGCCAGGGGCTTTATTGGCCCACAATAACAGCTGATGCGGAGAGCTTGGTCCGCACTTGTCAAGGATGCCAGTGGATGGGTCGACGGAGTCATCGCCCACCAACAGCTCTTCAAGTCATTGCTCCGGTATGGCCTATGGCCAGATGGGGTATGGATCTAATTGGTCCCTTTCCGTTAGCAAAGGGAAATCTGAAGTTCGCAGTGGTAGCTATTGAATATTTTTCTAAGTGGGTGGAAGCAGAGCCCTTAACAGCTATCACTTCGAATAATGTACAAAAATTCTTCTGGAAGAACATTATTTGTCGGTTCGGAGTGCCTAGATATCTCACAGTTGATAATGGAACACAGTTCGACGCAGAACCCTTCAGGAAGTTTTGCGAAGACCTAGGCATTCAACTATGTTTTGCTGCAGTAAGACATCCTCAGTCAAATGGAGCAGTTGAGCGAGCCAATGGAAATATCTTATCAGGGCTAAATCGAAGAATAGTAGGACTATCAAAGGGACTGTGGACCGAAGAGCTTCCGAAGATTCTGTGGTCTATTCGGACTACGCAAACAAGGTCCACAGGTTTTACTCCGTTCAGACTGCTATTCGGAGATGAAGCTATGACTCCAACGGAGCTCAAAGGAGGATCTTTTCGCAGCACCGAACCAGACATCGAAGAAGAAAGACAAGCTTCGTTAGACTTATCAGAAGAGACAAGGCTTCGAGCTGTAGCTAATTTATCAAAGTATCATCAGCAGACGAAGACTTGGTATGACCCGAAGGTTAAGCTCAGCAAGTTAAGGCCGGGTCATCTTGTTCTACGAAGCGTTATAGCACCAGGGAAGTTAGGCAATAAATGGGAAGGTCCATATCTAATCGTCTGCTCGGGGCGCCCTGGTTCATTCAAATTAGCTAATTTAGAAGGTGAAGAGTTAGCACATACTTGGCATGCGGAGCACCTAAAGCGATACTTCGCATAAGGGCTCCTTGTAATTCATTTGTAATCACCTCTAAATTAATAAAACATACACCCTGTGGTTTAACCTTCCCCTTGACACTCCTAGTCTCCCGAGCGGACGCGCTGGGACGGAAGTCGATCGAGAGGGAAGTGTTATCAAGCTGGGAGGTATTTCCGGACTTCGTACCCATAAAGTCGAAGCCTCCGGTGTGGTGGCTGAAATCCATCCGGAGCCCAAGCTAATACCTTGTAGGCATCCGTAAAAGAGCCAATACCACATTCTACGGAGTCCAAGCTTCGGCTGGTAGACTTCCGTAAAAAGAGCCGAAGGTGGCCAAAATCTGCGGAGTCCAAGCTGCAGCTTGTCAGACTTCCGTAAAAAGAGCCGAAGGTGGCCAAATTCTGCAAAGTCCAAGCTCCGGCTGGTAGACTTCTGCAAAAAAGAGCCCAAGTGGCCAAATTCTGCAAAGTCCAAGCTCCGGCTGGTAGACTTCTGCAAAAAAGAGCCCAAGTGGCCAAATTCTGCGAAGTCCAAGCTCCGGCTGGTAGACTTCTGCATAAATAGTCGAAGGTGACTATAAATTCTGCGAAGTCCAAGCTCCGGCTGGTAGACTTCTGCAAAAAAGAGCCCAAGTAGCCAAATTCTGCGAAGTCCAAGCTCCGGCTGGTAGACTTCTGCACAAATAGTCGAAGGTGACTATAATTTCTGCGAAATCCAAGCTCCGGCTGATAGATTTCCGCAAAAAACAGTCGAAACTGTATAAAGTAAAACAGCATTTAAGCCATGAGCTTCGAATGTCTGTTCTTATAAGTCCAAAGTGACAAATTTTTAAGACAATAAAGTGTCCTCGAAGTTATCTTAATTGATTTCTTTCGCAAAGCAAACAAGGTACCAAGTTACCATTCTTCTGACTATAAAGGTCGAAGACATTTCATAAGATTTCAAAAGATCTTTAAAAATGACAGAGGGGCTCCGAACCCCCAAGAAAAAATTGTACTCCGAAGTTTTTTCTTTGCGCATAACCATCTTTGAATACAGTTCGAAGTTGCTTATACCCAAAGAGGGGCTAGTAATATGGAGACAATTTTAAAATCGGCATTCATTATCGAAATAAATGTATTTACAGATTACATTATGAAAAATTGGTATCTATACCAAGAAGGAATCGGAGACCTCTTCGGTCCCGAGAGCCAGGGGTGGAACGACTAGTTCCAACATCGGAAGTTCTAAGAACTTTACGTTTAACTCTCCTCCTCCCCTTCGAAGCTCTAAAATCCTTCTGTTCTTGTTGAAGCTCGGCCCAAGTTCGAAGCCGCTCGGGGCTTCTCTCCCAGCTTCTAAGATCTTCAGATCTTTTATTTTGGGCTTCACCTTCGTCTTCGGACCATTTAGTGTCTTCAGAAGACGAGGTGTTTGCGTCGCTCTCTTTATTTTCCTCTTTAATATAAGACAATATGTCTTTGATTACTTCGGGCGCAATAACGCCGGAGTCATCTCGAGGGATAAGGAATCGAGGACGTTTATAACTCTTTAGAAGTTCGAAGGTGTTCCACAGTGAGCGAAGTTCGCTGTTAAGCTCTAACACTTCGATATCTTCCATAAGAGGCAAAGCCTAAAAATATGACAAACAAGATTTTCATTGATAAATATTTACAAGCATCAGCTTTACATAATCAAAAAATCCTAAATAGTCCTAAACCTGCGGGTTCGGAGGAGGCTGACTGCTCGAAGCTTGGCTCCGAACTTGCTTTTGGCGTTGGCCTTCATCAATCCAAGCCTTGATCGCAGATCGACCTTCGGCTCTCCATGAAGTTTGGAAGGCTCGCCAAGCAGCAGCTACACCTTCGGAAGGTTTTAGAAGTCGGTCGTCGTCGAAGATGATAGAGCCCTCTGCGCTCGGAGTGATTGTTCGGCCCAAATCCTCGTAGTAGCGAAGTATTCCAAGGGCAGACACTTGTCCGGAGAGTTCTCCATAACGTATGCCTGCCGTTTTCATTTGCTTCGCTGCTCCTTGGATCCTCTTTAGCCGGCGCAGCAGAGTTACATTGTCATCCGAAGGTAGTGATCCAGTAGTACCGAAGTACTCCAAGACACCTAACATTTGTTCGATGACCTCCGAAGCCACCTTCTCGGACTTAACCTTTTCTTCAATAAGCACATCCTTAGCCGAAGTTGTTTCAGTCAAAACTCCGGAGATTCTAGCGTTCTCCGTAGTCAAAACATTCTTTTGAGTCCGGAGTTGGCCAGCTTCTTCTTGTAGCCTTACAAGTGCGGAGTCCTTCGCAGCATCCTCCGTCCGCAGTCTTTCAATCTCCGCTCGAAGCACAATTCTTTCTGCTTCGAGCTCTTTCTTTGCAGCCTCCAAGCTTTGCCTAGCCCTTCGCTCTGCTAAGATTACATTGTCCATTTGAGCTACTCGACCTTCGGAGAAGTTAAAATTCCTTTGAAGAGTTTCGTTCTCTTCCCGAAGTTGAGCAATTTCGTTTTCGCTTGATAAAGCTGCAGCGCGGGCTAAGACTGCTTGCTAAGAAAAAAGAAAAAATGAAATAAGAAATTATTCATATGTAATTTGCTATTTGGTTCGAAGATGCTTTATACCTGATAAGCTGCTCTTTCCACAGCAAGGTTAAGCTCCGAACCCTTCACTCTGCTTAAGCGGGCTACCAGTTCAGTTTCCCCGACTTGGCGACTGGCTTCACCCAAAGGTTTAACCAAAGTCCCAAGCCCGGTTTTCTCCTCCAAAAAAGGAGTTATGAGAGGAAGCAGTTTTGAAGCTTTCTGGTCAGCCCTGCTTAGCGAAGGTCCGGAGGGCTCTTCCGAGGCCCTTGGAACTTCTGAAGATGGCCTCCCCTCAGTCGATTCACTTTCATCTGTTGACTCAGATGAAGTCGATCCTTGAGCAGGGAGAGGCTCGATGTGTCTTTTTCCTCTTCCAGGCCCCGGTAGAGCAACTCCCGGTTGCGGCCCTGAAGTTGTCGAAGGTCTTTGAATTGTATCTTCGAGGGATACTTCGACAACAGGAGGCTCTGCGAAAACAGAAATATTATACATTGTATAATTTTGCAAAAAATCGATAAAAATTATGCAGAATTTACCTTCGACATTCTCTGGAATATCGAGTACAGGACTGATCGGAGGATCAAAAGTGTAGTCCTCATCCGAATCAGCCGTTAAATCTTGGACTGCAGGAGCATCGTCCTGAAGAGTCCTCGTTACTTCTTCGAGAATCGAAGCCATAGTGACTTCGACTCCACCTTCATCCGCAGGAACTCCGGCCTGAGTTGTGTCTTCCTGAACTACCGAAGTCATTGGTTGATCAGCATTATCTCCAGACTCCGGTATGTTCGCAGGCACTTCGGTCTCATTTACACCCATAGGGGCTTCGAATTGTTCTTCTTGGGTATCCGGAGCTCCTACTTCTTCGATGTTGGTTTGAGGCTCCGGAATACCTGCAGTATCTTCAATGAGAATACTTCGTTGAGTTGCATCTTCATCAATTAATTTTACTAGTAAAATACCTTCATCCTCTTTAGAACCAGAAAGTGAGGTTCTTGAGCTTGAAGGAGCAAGATCCGAAGGTGCAAGATTTTTTGGCTTCCGAGCCACCTTCTTCACCGGAGTCCTTGCTGTACCTGAAGCTCCGGCTTCGGCTACTCTTTTCTTGGGGCCTTTCTCCTGAGGCACCCAGTCTGTCAAAGGGGGCGGA
Source organism: Zizania palustris (assembly GCA_019279435.1). Classification (NCBI taxonomy): domain Eukaryota; kingdom Viridiplantae; phylum Streptophyta; class Magnoliopsida; order Poales; family Poaceae; genus Zizania; species Zizania palustris. Next base: position 9,645,956 of record JAAALK010000287.1, read on the forward strand.
GTCAACTCCAGCATTCCCCATACTCTGTTAAAACGCTCCCAACTTCCGACTAATTTGATTCGCCATTCTTTTTCTGACGGAGTTGGAGCACCCAAAATCTTCTCCGAAGCCCTTACAATTTGCTCTGAAGTAATAGGGGCTGAAGAAGCTAAAAAATAATTCGAGTTAATCTTTCTTCGAAGTAAATATGTACTATGCATGTTGGTTTCAAAGTTACCTGCAGGGCTCGAAGTATAGTTTATCTTGCGAAGACCGCCTTCCGAGTCATCTTCGAAGGCGATAGGCCAGTTGGCCATCAGCGGAGGAATTTGAAGTCCGATGAACTCTTCGGCTAAGTCCCGCATGCTCAACCTTTTGCTGATTTTCTGAAGCATGTTGAGGCGAGCTTCGAGTTGGCCTTCGTCGGGTTGCACTAAGGCTTCTTTCCGGAACTGGATTTCCTTGAGGGGACCGGCCAGAGGACTACCCACTCCAACTTCGGCATAAAACCACCTCAGAACCCAATCGGTGTACCATCTAGCATTGATGGCCTTAGCGGGGAATTGCAGGGCATATTCATCACGAAGCCTAAAATTGATGCTTCCGAAGGAAACTACCACTTTCTCACCTCCGGAGCCTACGAAGGTCTTTGGCTGACAAGTTGCTCTATGCAGCGCAGCAAAGATTTCAGCCCTCCCCTCACAACCTTCGGCTCTCAGTGCCCATTCGAAGATAGCTAGCCTGGCTACAGCATTCGGAGACAGCTGGGGGAGGGTTACGTGAAACAAGTCAAGTACTTCGGCTAAAAAATCCACAGCCGGAAGGCCCAAGCCCGCTTCAAAAAAAGCTTCGAACACTACAACTTCTCCGGGTCTCGGTGATGGAATTGATTCTTTACCCGGCTTCCGAATCATAACCCCATTACTAATGTTTCCCCTCGCTGTGATTGCCAAAGACTCTTTCTTACAGGTAGACCGCCCCAACTCAAAAGATTGATCCAAGTACTTGGTTGAAGGTGGGCACAGACCTTGGACATCAGGGATTTGGGGATTTTTTCCCTTTGCCGCCATGGAAGTTGTCGCTTGCATCGAAGGCGTCACCGCCACTGTTGCCGCTGCCGCCGCCGCAGCCGCTTGTTGACGAGCCAAGGTCGAAGGAGGTGCAGAGCCTTTGGTCTTCGCCATCACAATTGCTGGATCGATCTGAGAGAGTGGAGATTAGGGTTTAAGAACTCGAAAGCTAGGGCTCAAGAACTCAAAGGGCTAAAAAGCTTTTGACTGAGAAGAAGCAGTGAAAAGGTAATCGGTAAAGTTTTGAGGTTCTTTATTTATAGCCTAAACTTTCCGTTTGTTACCGTTTGGGCTCTGCCTTTTCGCATTCCCGCCTGTTATTTTCCTCCGAAAATAACGCCTCGTATAACTCCGTTAGAAACAGAAACTAACGGCTATATTTCCTAAGTCCAAAAAGACTTTCGAACTTCCTGAGTCAGTTCTAAGATAGTTCGGAAAGTAATTACCTTATGACTGATTCGAAGTTCATGTCTTCATGTATTTCGAAGATAAAACAAAAATCAATAACCCCTATGATTGGTTATCTTTTCTTTCCGTATACTGCTCTCCTAACGTTACAGGTCGAACGGAGAAGCGTATTCGAGGGGCTACTGTTGGGGGAAAATATTTCATCTTCGGGGTTATTGCCAAAGCAGCATGAAGACAGCCAACCAGTTCGAAGATTGTCCGAAGACCATCTTCGAAGGTGCTTGGAACCTGGATCGAAGCCCGAAGGCAGGCATTGGTTCGAAGTATGTCTTCGAACCAAAACCCTTCACGATCTTTTCTGCCAGCTAAGATGGAAGACTTATCTTCTATCCTATTAGATTAGTCTTTTACCATTTTAGCCCTATTAAGGAAACCAAATAGTTTCCTTAATGTCGGTTGTAATAAAAGGGTAAATAGGTCTTTTCCTTAATGTTCAGGCCTATAAATACCCCTCATTTCATCCTGTAAGAGGGACCAATTACAAGTGAATCAATACACACTTTCGAACTATTCTAAGTTATTATCCTTTCGGAGACTTAGAAGAGTTTGCTTCACAAACACTTCGTTTGTTAGTTTCTTTTCTACAGAAACCTGTTAGCGTAATCTTTTACGCCAACACTTTCCGATCCTACGTCAGTAAGGAGAAGTGGCATATCATATGGAGTTACCACCCTCCTTAGCCGAAGTACATGATGTATTTCACGTCTCCCAGTTGAAGAAGTGTCTACGGGTACCCACTAAACGAGTAGATCATCAGCAACTCAACATCCAAGGAGACCTGACCTATATCGAAAAGCCCGTCCAAATCCTAGAGGTCAAGGAAAGAGTGACTAGGAATCGAGTGGTCCATTTTTGCAAGGTTCAATGGAGTAACCACCCCGTCGAAGAGGCTACTTGGGAAAAGGAGGAAGACCTGAAAGCCCAATACCTTGAGCTATTCTAGGAGCTTTCTAAATCTCGAGGATGAGATTGTCTGTAAGGGGGATAGGTTTGTAACAACCCAAAATTTCAAAGGTAAACTAAAATTTTTAAATATTCTTTTCTGGAAAAAGGATTATTTTTATTTTCTCTAAAGCTAAAAATTTCCAAATAAATAAATATCCAGAGAAATAGTCCAAACCAAGGTCTGAGAAAATTATATTATGATCTTAAGACCAAGATATATTTTTGACAATTTTTACAAATTTTTAGAACCATTGCAAGTAGCCCATAATTTTTAAACTAATTTCAGCAATTATTTTTATTCAGAAATGCATTTTAAATAGTATTGGGTCCTCCTCCCTTTCTCTCTCTCCAACCGGCCTAGCCCGTTCTCCTCGCGATCCCCCCACTGACATGTGGACCCCGTCTGTCGGCACTCTCAGTCTCACGCCCGAGTCCACGGCACACCTATCAGCCCCCTCCCCCTCTCTCCGCGCGTGCCCTGGCCCGCCTATCGGCGCCGACCGTTGTGCCTCGCCCCATCGCTCGTCACTGACTGGTGGAGCCCATCTATCATGTTCGTCTTCCCCGAGCCCTCGCGCCCCCGAGATCTCTGGCCACCGCCCTAACTAACCATTCCACCTCCGCCGTGGGCCCAAGCTCGGTTTAACGTCGGGAAATTACTCCCCATTATGCTGGCACACGATCCCCCTCGGATCCCCTCGCGTTACATCTCTTAATCTTCGAATTAACCCTCGCCGGAGTTATTCCCCTCTCTCGGCATTCATGGTGCCCCAACCCTCTCACTCACTATCGGCATCCTATAAAAACCCCCCTCCACACACCGCATCCAGCCCACCCCGCAATTGCCAATTCCTCATCGGAATGAAGCGCTAGCGAAGCTCTTTTGCGCCGCCCCTTTGTTCCGCCTCTGATCACCACTCGCCGTCGCTGGAGCCCATCTTCGTCGCCATTGATCGCCTCCCTGTTACTGCCATTGCCTCCTCGACCCTGGCCACCACTCCATTCGATCTCCTCGCCACCAGAACCCCATCGCCAACGAGGACCTGAGACTTCACCGCCGCCCCCCGCTCATCACCGGCCTCGCTCCGTCGGCCTCGAGCCACCACACTGATACCATCATGATCCCCTCACTACCCAGATTCTATTTTCATGCTTAGGTTATGTAATAGCCCAAATTTCCAAAGGTAAAAATAGAATTTATAAATATACTTTCTGGAAAAGGATTATTTTTAATTTTTCTTAAAGCTGAAAATGCCCAAATAAATAGGGATCTAGAGAAATAATCCAAACCAGGGTCTAAGAAAATTATGTTATGATCTTAAGACCACGAAATATTTTTGAGAATTTTTTAAAAAATTTATAAGCTTGGCAAGTAGCCCATAAATTTTAAACTAATTACAGCAATTATTTTTATTCAGAAATACATTTTAAATAGTATTGGGCCACCCCTCCCTTTCTCTCTCCACAGGCTGGCCCAGCCCGTTACTCCGCGCTCCCCCCTCTACATTCTGGACCAATTTACTTGACATGTTTGTACGCTTTATTATCCAAAATAAAACAAGAGTAATGTTTTAATCTTTAAAAATTCATATTTACCCCATTTTAACTCCAAATTTCCTCATTTCAATTTTAGAAAGTTTCTCTTCTGTTTTTCCATAACTTTAGCCAATTTAAATGAAATGATTGTACTGTTTATTCTTGTATGTTTAAGTTGTTTGTTGTTCTCGTTTTGTGTGCCGCGAAGACTACGACGCCGTCGATGAGCCGGAGTACTACCCGGAAGTTCCACCATCACCATTTGCCAACCTTGAAGTGCAAACCCAAGCCATGCTATTGAGCCAAAAACTCCTTGTCACCAATATAGTATTCCTACTAGGTAGTGTCCAATGTATCGACACAACCGCTATAGGATAAAACGAGTCGTGGAGATTTGGATTCTATTATATGATCCCCGTTCTTCTCTCACCCCTAGAATTCTGTTGGTCTTGGAGTTATGGTTTAGTATGATAGCATGGTGGGTTCCAGGTGCAAGCGAGAGCATTAGTTAGTCGCACCCAGGGCACTATAAGGACCGATCTATGGAATCCGTTGCAATACACTTCTGTACTAACCACAAGTCTAAAGGGTAAGTCCTAACTAGAGGTATGGGGCGTTCCAACTTGAAGCACTATTTGGAGATGGGTCAAGTAGCACCTGCGGGTGGCTTATACCACTGAGGCACAAAAGGGGGCACAACGTTGGTCCAGTGTTCTGGCACGCCGGCGAAACCTAGAGTGGGTGTTATTGGGTTGGAGCGTCTCATGCTAAAGGGTTTGGTACGAGTTCCCATGGTATGGGTCATCTCGTTACACTTTGGTGTGCAGGGATGAGTGCATGCCTTGTGGGTACAGTATTACATCTCTGATCAGAGTTTAAATCTTTTCGAAAAGCCGAGCCTGCAGTTAAGGGCAGGTTGCGTGACATCTCACAGTTAGTTTACTATTATGAATAATGCATGATGAATTAGCATGTAAGGACTGTTGAGCGAGGAGGACTGACTGTATTCCTCGAGTTAGAAGATGTTGCATTGTTCATGTTTATTATTTAGTACAGTTAAACTTGACCACATTAAATGCTGCAACCTGAAAATGTACTTTTTCGCACTTTAAAACCTTATCATTCCCTTGTTACTACCCTGCATTACTATTGCATTCTCGGTGGCTTGTTGAGTACTTTTGTACTCATACCCGTTGGAAAACACTTCAGAGACCACGTACTATGAGGAGGATGGTCTGGAGTAGTGACCTAGTCAAGGACACAAGACTGGCGGAGATGTTCATCATGTAGTTTTATTTTCATAGTTTCTTTTAATTTTATACTTATGTAATAATGTGGTCTGCGAACCACGGATGATTGACTGTACGTACGTTGTCACATGATGGACATGTTGTTATTATTGTTTTTTGTGGAAATTCAATAACATTTGGATTTTGTTAAATCTAAGTGCCCTACAAGATGGTATTAGAGCCGACTTGACTGTAGGAAGCCAAACGGACCAACCTGACACCTAGCTTTGCAAAATTTATTTCATAAACACCTACTTCATAATTTTTTCCTCTCCCTTTACTCTTTAAACTTGTTTTATTTGTAGATGCCTCTCCACCACGTCCACAACTTTTGCCGGGACCACGAGGGATTCGTCCGGGAGCTCTGGATGATGGTGACCTTCCTTGGGTTCACTTTCGAGCCAGAGTTCCATGGGGTGTACATGGAGGAGTACACGCATCCGGAGAGCACCTGTTCTTCTTCACGGCGACACTCGGAGCTCCAACCTTCGATGTCGCTTGTCAGCGTGCCGCCTTCTAGGCCTTCGCGGAGCTAAGGATGATCTATGATGATCGTCTTCGGGACTCTTCCTTCCGCCTTGTGCCGATGCGTACCTCCAGTGCCCAGCGCAGCATCTACGTCGGCTTCCTCTCTGACCGTGACCCGGTCATGGCCAGGCACACCTGTCTCCTCCAGGCCATGGACGATCTTCACACCGAGGCCATGCTCGACGCCGAGGAGAACCACGAGGTGGTTGAGTTCCTTCGTTATGAGACGAAGAGCTTGATCCAACAGAACGGCGAGCTGCAGCGCAAGATCATCCAGCTGCAGAAGGATATCACGGAGATGCTTCCCCTCATCCCGAGGCGGAAGAAGCCCATCCGGGAGCCCGCCCCTCGGCCCAAGAGGATCACTCCACCACTAGCACCCGCATGACAATCCGGCTCCAGTGCCATCATTCCGAGGCCCACCATCGTCCTCGACCCTCGGATTGAGAACTTCACCGGGCCCAACGTCCCCTTGGATACTCGTGGTTCCGAGAGCACAAAGACTGCCTTGGGCAATGAGTAGATTCCATCATATGATAGTTCTCGTTGGTTGTTTTATGTTGGTTTGTTGAATGTGGTACCTTCTATAGCGAATTGTGATATAGAAGGGATAAAATAAGAGCTTAAATGTAATGAACAATCTAGTGCCACTTATAATAAGCCTTGAGTTATTTTGGAAAAACATATTCTAAGTCTCTTTTTTTATATACTTGAGAATATTATTGTCTTCAGAGATGGCTGACAACCAGAACTCGGGTTCCAACAATGAGGAGGGAGCTGCCAACGATCTGCTTGGGAGCGTTGTGCCCAACTAGGGTGCAATGGGCCAGCGCCAATCAAGGCTACCTACTGCCAATCATCCCACGCTGGAGGAGATGATGGCTAATCAAAACCAGTTGATCACCGCACTCCTGACACAGATGCAGCAGCAGCAGGCTTAGTTGGACCATTTGCAGCAGCAGAACATTGAGCCAGCCCCTCGTCAGCAAGCCCCCACACCCGTCCCCATGCCTCAACTCTTCGAGTTTTTGCGTGTGAGGCCCCTGTATTTTCGAGCACAACAAACCCAATGGAGGCTGTCGATTGGCTGAGGACCATCAAAAAGAAGTTGGATCTCCTCTCTTGCTTGGACCGAGAGTGAGTGGCGTTTGCCGCTCACCAACTTCAAGGACCCGCAGCGGAGTGGTGGGATAACTATCGTGAATCTCAACCTGAGGATCACAAGGTATCATGGGTGGAATTCACCATTGTCCTCCGAGCCTCTCAAGTCCCCACTGGAGTTATCGTTGTGAAGCAGCAAGAGTTCTAGGATCTGCAACAAGGAAACCGGACTGTCATGGAGTATCTCCATGAATTCAACCGGTTGGCCCAATACACGCCAGAGGAAGTTCGGCTGGATGTCGCTCGTCAGGCCATGTTCCTTAAGGGACTGAAGGATGAGCTCTCCATCTAGCTCATCGTCGTGGACTATGCTGATTTCCAATAGTTGGTAAACAAAGCTATTCTTCAAGAGACCGAACAGAACAAGTTGGATCTCAAGAAGAGAAAGATGATGGCCTTCAAGTATCACCAGGGGAATATCCAGAGATCCCGCTTCGTCCCTCCACCTCAAGCACCCACCTATCATCCTCGACTCGTCTACAAGCCACCGTACGCTGCCAGTGGCCAAAGTACCGGAAATCCTCGCCCCGCTCCACCAGCTCCATCTGCCCCACCAGCACCGGTCGTGAAGACTGCCATGCTGAGAGATCGGAATGGCAAACCGGTCATCTGCTTCAACTGCCGAAAGGAGGGGCACTACTCCCACCAGTGCCCTCACCCCAAGCAACCCCAAGGCGCTACACCCAACCAGGTGGTTCGCGCCCGAGTCAACCACATCAATGTTGAAGAAGCCTAGGAGGCCCCAAAGTCGTGCTCGGTATGTTCACAGCAAATTTCATACCCGCAGTAGTACTGTTTGACTCTAGGGCAATACATTCTTTCATATCCAAAGATTTTGTGAAAATAAATAACCTAGAAGTACTCCCTCTGCCTGCACCCATGATGATCGCCACCCCCGGAAAGAAAACACTAGCTAATCTATTCAGCCCAAGGATAAGGATAGAAATCCAAGGGGTGTTATTTTGGGCCGACCTAGTTCTTATAGATTGTAAGGGCCTAGACCTCATCCTAGGTATGGATTGGTTGATGAAGTGGAAGGGAATGATAGACTGCGCTAGCATGTCCATCACCGTGACTAGCTATGAACGAGTTTCTGTCACCTTCAAAATGGCTACCCATGGCCCGAAAGGAGTATCACTTCACTAGATGACGATAGAAGAGATACCTGTGGCCCGGGAGTACCCAGACGTCTTCCTAGAGGATCTGCCAGGGATGCCACCCAAGAGGGACATTGAATTAAGGATTGAGTTTGTACCCGGAACCACACCCATCTCCAAGCGCCCGTACCGTATGGCCACAAATGAGCTAGTTGAGGTGAAGAGTAATATTGAGAAGCTCGAGCAGAAGGGATACATCCGACCAAGTACCTCACCTTGGGGTGCACTGGTCATCTTTGCCATGAAGAAAGACAAGACCAAGAGGATGTGTGTGGATTATAGAGCCTTGAACGAGGTGACTATCAAGAACAAATACCCGCTGCCTCAAATCAACGACCTGTTTGAACAGTTGAAAGGATCCTCGGTGTTCTCCAAGATTGACCTCAGTTTAGGCTACCACCAGCTGAGAATCAGGGAGGAGGACATCCCCAAGACTGCCTTCACGTCCCGTTATGGACTATACGAGTATACCGTGATGTCTTTGGGGCTCACGAATGCCCCCACATTCTTCATGAACATGATGAACAATGTCTTCATAGAATTCTTGGACAAGTTCATTGTGGTGTTCATCGATGATATCCTCGTCTATTCCAAGACTAAGGAAGAACATGAAGTCCATCTCCGTCTGACCTTGGGGAAGTTAAGGGAGCAACAGTTGTATGCCAAGTACAACAAGTGCGAGTTTTGGTCATTTGAAGTGAAATTTCTTGGCCATGTCATATCTGCCGGAGGAATAGCACTGGACCCGACCCATGTGGAAGTAGTAACCAACTGGTTGCAGCCAACGAATGTGTCCGAGATCCGGAGTTTTCTGGGATTGGCTGGATATTACTGTAGATTCATTGAGAACTTCTCTAAGATAGCCAAACCCATGACTAGATTGTTGTAGAAGGAAGTGAAGTTTGAATGGACCCTAGATTGTGAGGAGTGCTTCCAGACCCTCAAGAAGAAGCTTGTGTCAGCCCCAATTTTAACCTTGCCAAATATACAAAAGGACTTCCACGTCTACTGTGATGCCTCTCGCCAAGTATTGGGGGTGTGTCCTGATGCAAGACGGAAAGGTGATATCATACGCCTCTCGTCAACTGAGGCCCTACGAGCAAAATTACCTGACTCATGACTTGGAGTTAGCAGAAGTGGTTCACGCACTGAAAATATGGAAGCATTACCTTGTGGGTAACAGGTGTGAAGTCTTCACCGACCACAAGAGTCTTAAGTACATATTCACCCAGCCATATCTAAACCTCAAACAGAGAATATGGTTGGAACTGATCAAGGATTATGACTTAGGCATCCATTAACATCCGGGCAAAGAGAATGTGGTGGAAGATGCTCTAAGTCTGAAGGGATACTGTAATGCCATCATGGTACAAGATCAGGCCCCGCTACTATACAAGGAGATGGAAAGGTTGAACTTAGGGATCACCACCAAGGAGTACCTCACTGCACTAGAAGCAAGACCTATCTTGATGGACCAGATCTGTGAGACACAAAGGGAAGAGCCCGATATCATAGAAATCCAGAAGAATATGAGGAGGGTGTTGACACGGAAACGTGCCCCCGCACTTGGGTCAGTTCGACGATCCAAAAGTGTGCGGATACTTAGGGACAAGCCTAAGCATGACGCAGCACCAACGTCGCATTCCGACTACCCTTAGTCGTGATAAGGGGGTGGAGTCGCCAGGCAATCAGATCACACAAAATAACCCAATTAGCCGAATGAAATATATTAAATAGAATAAAATCAGCAAACCGGTCGGAGCCTATCTGCTTCGAAGTCTAGCGCGAAGGGGTCGCCGAAGTATACCTTCGGTGTCTGGAGCGAAGTATCCCGCCGAAGGGTGCTTCGGTGTTCGGACTGATCTGGCCGAAGATGGACTCCGAACGGATCTGGACGCGATGATCACCTCCGAACAGCGGGGTTCGGCGTGAAGTCTTTGATACGAGAAATTACGGAACAATGACGCGAGGGCCACATGCTTGGCGTAACTTCGTCTAGTGTAGAGTACGATTGTGGTGAAGCCTATTGTGACGAAGTGCGCTGGCGAAGCCTGTCGTCGAAGCCTACAGCTCGCCGAAGGGTGTCCTGACGACCTCCGAAAACGATCTCTCAGCTCTGGACACCTCCGACGAAGTAGCTCCGAACATGGGAACCTGCAACAAAGAGAGTTCGAAGTACCAATTCGGCCTGAGGACCGAATTCTGCTAAGTGTTGCACTAGTAGCAAAGGTAGCAATCTGTTACGCAGATTAGCGGATACTTCACAGGTGAAGTAACAAGGTGATAACAATCTATTACGTAGATTAACGGATACGTCACAAGCGAAGTAACAAGGGTTACCACTGTTCCAAAGTGGCTGGCGGAGGGCTTCCAGGCAAACCCACGAAGAGGTACAAGAAAATAAAGGTAAAGTAAATACGATCAAAGCTAGTGCTTTGGTTTGGTTTGTGTTGGGGGGCTCTCTAAGACGGCATCACCTCTTTATTTATAGGGGCCAACTTCAGATCGAATATGCTATTTTTCAGCTTGGATAGAGATAAAACTCAGCCAGAATCGCATCCAACTTTGTCTCCGCCAAAGTGGGCTTCGGCCAGGCCCACCGAAGCTTGATCCTCGGGCCGAAGCTTCGGTGGCATGTGCCTCCGAAGGTTTCCTGGCCGGAGGCCGTGGGCTAGCTAGAGGCTTTCGGAGCCCATGGCCCAATGGACCTTCGGCTCTGTAGGGCTTCAGCCTGATCCTGGACATGTGTTGTTGGGGGAAAATACTTCATCTTCAGAGCCATTGCTGCATCAAGACAAAGGCAGGTGACTTAATCAAAGGCTTCCAATATCTAACTCTGGGAGTGCATTGGATCGAGCTCGAAGGATGAAGGCGAGCTCTAGCTCGAAGTATATCTTCGAAGATAGACTCTTCAGAGAACATCTTTGCCAGCTAAGATGCAAGACTTATCTTCTTTCTCAGCAGATCAGTCTTTTACCATTTTAGCCCTATCCAGGGTACTGAATAGTTTCCGCTATGTCGGTTGTAATATAGGGGTAAAGGGGTCTTTTCCTTAATGTTTGGGCCTATAAATACCCCCCGTTTTACCCTGTAAAGAGGGGGAAAAGATTGAGTTATCCAATACACAGCTTCGAACTGTTCTAAGCTATTATCCAATTCGGAGGCTTAAAACAGTTTTCTTACAAACACTTCGTTTGTTAGTTTCTAATCATTCGAAACCTGTTAGCGTAATCTTTTACGCCAACAGTTGGTATCGTCCGTGGGGAACCTAGTCCAAAAAACTTCGTTCTCTACAAAGTTTTCAAACCATGCCTCCCAAGCGGAGTTCAGGTGGTAGTCCTACTCGGAGGTCCCCTCGGACCTCCAGAGTAAGATCTTCGAACACGGTTGAGGTCGGAGGACCTTCGACTTTTCCTCCACGTCAGACTCCGGAAGGAATTCCCCTTCCTTGTGCATATGGAGTTCCTCCCCCGACTCCATCCATACTTCGGCCACCCGGAGTTCCTCTTTCACCTCAATTTCCACTTCGAACTGATGCATACAGGTCTCAAGACCCGGAAGGCCCTTCCGGAGGAGATGAAGACAGTCTTGGCGATATGGCTGCTCAAATGGCCAGTCTCCAAGATGAAATAGCAAGGTGGCGATAGGAAGACGCATACATGCTTCGCCCTCAGGCCACCCCAGTCATTCCCAAAGTGCCCGAAGATGACGAAGTTCACTATCACGAAGCCCCGGAGAACGCATCATTCGACACTGAATCTCCGCTGCATCCAGAGCTGCAGAAAGTGCGCTTCGATCCTAAGTTTAAATCTTTGAAGCTTTGCAAGTATGCCGAAGACGAAGATCCTGGGGAATTCTCCCGTTCTTATGCATTAGCAATCGAAGTAACAAGGCAATAACAATGTATTACGTAGATTAACGGATACTTCACAAGCGAAGTAACAAGGGTTACCACTGTTCCGAAGTCGCCGGCGGAGGGCTTCCAGGCAAACCCACGAAGAGGTACAGGAAAATAAAGGTAAAGTAAATACGATCAAAGCTAGGGCTTTTGTTTGGTTTGTGTTGGGGGACCTCTAAGCCAGCCTCGCCTCTTTATTTATAGGGGCCAACTTCAGATCGAATCTACTATTTTTCAGCTTGGATAGAGATAAAACTCAGCCGGAATCGCATCCAACTCTGTCTCCACCAAAGTAGGCTTCGGTCAGGCCTGCCGAAGCCTGCTCCTCGGGCTGAAGCTTCGATGGCATGGGCCTCCGAAGGCTTCCTGGCCGAAGGCCGTGGGCTGGCTAGAGGCTTTCGGAGCCCATGGCCCAATGGACCTTCGGCCCTGTAGGGCTTCAGTCTGATCCTGGACATGTGTATTTTTGGCCTAAATCACCAAAATTAATATTTTGGCAGTCTCAGCCAATAATGCCATTTTTTGCTATCAACACATGCCCCCTGCCTTTTAGTGAACTAGATGAACTAAAAGCACAACAAGCTGAAGATGATATCGTCCATATCGGCTTTTCGATACCCTTTATGATGTTTGCCACACACTTGGGAAATACCATTTCAAATACCTACCATTCAAAACTCTTCGAAACCGCTCTCCCTGCAGGGATTCCAACACGTATGCGTTGCCGGGACCGATTTCGGCTATCTTAAAAGGACCTTCCCAACTAAGTGACCATTTACCAAATTTGGGACTCTTCGTGCCTAAGGGCAAAATCGTCTTCCACACCAAATCTCCTACTTGAAACGATTTTGGTTTAACTTTCTTATTATAGGCTTTGGCTACTCTCTTTTTGTCTACATATATGGCTTCTAAAGCTCTTAGTCTCTTATCGGTCACTTCCTCTAGATTATCCTTTAAAAGAGTTTCATACTCGTCGACCGATAAGCCATCTTGTTGTAACATTCTTAAGGAGCCAAGATCTACCTCTACGGGCAGAACGACTTCTTGTCCATATACTAATTCGTACGGACTGACTTTGGTAGCACCGTGCTTGGCAATCCTAAAAGCCCATAGCACCTCGGAAAGCACTTCATGCCACCTTTTAGGACACTCCTCAATTTTCTTCTTAATGAGCTTAATCATGCGACCTCGTCCTTGTTCTGCGGCAGGGCGAACTCGGCGGGCAGCGTGACGATGTTGATGTCCATCACCTAGGGTGCGGGCCCTTCAGAGATGGGTGAGTAATCGTCGTCGAGCATGTCATCATTGTCGTCGCTCAGACTAGGAGCCGGGTTGGTTATCTCAACCAGCTTCTCCCTCCATACCTGTTTTGCAGCTGGCCGAGGGCGGATTTCTTCGAAGATAGCGTCGCGCTCGGCCTCAGCTTCCTTCTCGCGCATCTTCTGATGAGGGCATCACTTCACATGATACACACATGCACCAACATGATACACACATGCACCAACATGATACACACATGCACCAACATGATACACACATGCACCACCGTGATACACACATGCACCATCAATTACAGGGACCAATCACACGCGCCCGTGCCCGTCACTTGAACCATGAGGTTAATTCTTTCCTTAGCAACTATGTTAATATTTGCTTGGATGGGATGCTACTGAATACTAGTGATATTTTGTTGCTTAGGAACATGGGAGACAGAATAGGAGAGTTGGAGTTGAAGACGGAGTCGCACGGATGATTTGAAGTCAAGAATTCGCTGGTTCGGACTACATCAACCACCATGCACCAAAATGGGCATAACTTCCTCATACGAAGTCCGATTGGCGCGTTTTGGACTTTTTGGAAAGCTAAGGAGTAGACGGATCTTTTGGCATTGGTTTCGCCTCTTTTGGAGTCTCGAGTCGTCCTGTGTGACTGAAACAGTCCTGCGTGACAGAGTTGGGCCGAGTTGGACCTTGTACTGAGTTGGAGGCCGTGTTGGCCCATAGTCCGAGTCGTGTGCGCCTCCTACAGGCTGCCCACACCTTATATACTCACGCCAGCCGCCTTTAGGGTTAGGTTTTGCTTTGTTTGCATCTACACTTGTGTGTTTAGATCCCGCTCCTGCACCAGACCGATTGGCTGTTGCATCAGTGTTTGTGAAACCTCTCCTCATCATAGTTCATCTGTGATTTGGCATTCGACTTGTGTTCTTCCTGTTCTTGCTTGTGTTCTTAGGTTTGCTTGCAGGAACTAGCCTTCGTGGCGAGGTCAATCGCGCCCTGCGTGGTTGATAACCGACGGAGACAGTGGTGTAGCGATTGCAAGGTTTTGATCCGCCGGACCAGAGCCTTGGATCATCAACGTCGAGATTCTCCACCAATCCAAGTTATCCTTATCTAGCGGAAGATCGGGACCAATCCCCCATTATCTTCTGTGCCCGTAGTCGTTGTAGGCACCTCTTCTATGATTTGGACATGCCTAGAGGTGCCCAAGATGGCTGCGGCTTGGTGCCGGTGCTACTGTTCGGCCTCCATTATTTCTGGCTGAAGTGGTACTATGCCCTTCAGCCTTGCGCACCCTGTGTTCGGAGTGGTCTTCGCTGTGAACCCCAACGGATGGACGGACGGGCCTTGTTCGGCCGATCGAACCAGGCTTCGGCGCAGACCCCGGCCGAAGCATGGGACTTACCTCCGTCAGACCTCGGTGACAAAGTCCTTGGGATTGGGACATCCTGAGACCCAACTCTGATGGTGATGGCTTTGGACTCCCTGTCCTCGGCCTCCGCATGCTTGCACCCTTCGGCTTCGCTCTGCATGGTTCGATTCAGAGGCACCACTAACAGTCTGTAGACGATGCCCCCCTCTGCTGCGTCTGTTTGTCCCTGCCATCCATAATACTTCGAAGGAAAACAAGGCATAGTTTTAGGTTGTGGAGGGTACCCTGACCCGGATACGTACGGAGCCCACGGGGTTCCCACCCAGTCATACGGCGGAGGCATTGGCGGCTCTAGTGGCCTCGCCCACTGTGAGCCGAACCCGTTACCTGGAAGGGGGTTCGGGAGAGTTGATGGCATCTCGGACCACACCAGCGAAGGGTCCTACCAGGCCAGAGGTACGTTTGTCCAGTATGAGCCGAAGCCTCCTATCGGAGAAGTCCAACACGGTGCGGGGTTCGGCCATTGGGGGTCGAAGTTGCTGTATAGGGGGCCCGGCCACTGGGGCTCGAAGCTACTGTACGGGGAATTCGGCCATTGTGGCTCGAAACCTCCGTGTGAAGTATCAAGCCACCGTGTCCCAAAGCCTCCGTGTAGAGGGTTTGGCTGCTTCGGTCCGAAGCTACCCTCCGAGAGTCCCGGACCCTTCGGCTGCTTTAGCTTCTGAGTGTGTGGACCAGCTTCTTTGGCCCTTCTTCGATGCTTGTTCAATAGCATGTTATACGTTACCTTCGGCCTCTTGTGAGCCTTAGCCAAAGGGGTATTAATGTTCCGTTTCCACACTCCTACCTCGGGGTTCTTTGGTATGAGTGTGCGAGTGCGTGGCTCTCCAATAATTACATCTTTCCCCTTAGCCAACCCGGCCTGTTCTGGCTGAATCAACACCTTCTTCTCACCGAGGTCGACGGCGTTGACGGGAAAAGGATCTTTATCCATCTTCATCTTCGGATTATGGTCTATCTTCAATCGTCCTTCTTCTATGGCCGATTGTATCTGCCGTCGAAAAACATTGCAGTCATTAGTATTATGTGAATGTGAATCATGCCACTTACAGTATGGATGTTTCTTTAACTCATCGGCGAGTGGAATGACTTGACCCTTAGGTAACCTGAGAAGCTGACTTTTTAAGAGAAAATCAAATATTTTATCACATTTAGTTATATCAAACGAGTACTTGACCTCACTAGGTCGATTCTTTGTGGGAGATGGCCGTAACTCAGAGCAGGTGACAGGTTTATTTTTAGTGTTCCACACCCATTCGACCGCGTACATATCGGCCGAATCCTCCTCTTCTGACTCTTCCTCGTCAGAACGTCCCATGATGTGGATTTCAGCCCTAGGCTTGCTAAACGTCTTAATAAACTTTTTATCTTTGGCTCGGCCTTCCTGGGCCAGAGCCTGCTGTAAAACTTGGCTAACTTCTAAAAAGTTTTGGTTATCTAACATTTCTTTAATTTCGGAACGCAACCCATTAAAAGCCAGTTCCGCCAAGTCCCTTTCCGAAATATTAAGGCTAAAACATCGGTTTCTAGTATCCCTAAAACGCTTGATGTACTCAGAGGCGTTCTCGTTAGATTTCTGCTTAACTGATGTCAAATGTGAAAGCCTAAGTTCTGTCTCACCCGTGTAGAAGTAATCATGGAATTTCTGTTCTAAGTCATCCCATGTCTGAACGGAGTTCGGCGGGAGCGTCGAAAACCAAGTGAAAGTGGTGCCGGATAGCGAGAGAGAAAATAGCCTAACTTTTAGAGCATCTATCCCGCTAACTTCTCCACACTGTGCCAAAAATTGACTAACGTGCTTTAGTGTAGTTTTTCTACCCTCGCCATCGAACTTTGTGAATTCAGGGATTCTATAGCCATGGGGGTAGGGTACTGTATCAAGATGGTCAGGGTATGGCTTACGATAGACTCTAACCCGTCCCTTTTGCACGAAGCCAGCACACTCTCTAAATAGTGCGCGGACCCGCTCCTCTATGTCATCTTGGCATGTTGCTTGTGTGTGCCTCTCATGCAGTGGCGCGACACGTGGTGGGATATCGGCGTGTCGGCCATGGGCATCTTCCCTGCGTGCTATCTGTATGACATGCTCATGTCCGGGTGCCTGCGCATGTGGTGCGGGCAGCGCGGGTACCGGTGCAGGTGGTGGTGCATGGTACGCAGGGTTGTTTTGACTGTAGGTGTAATGATTAGCCTCGGCCATAAGTGTTGAGGCCGGAGACATGATTGTGCCAGTGTTGTCGTTATTTTTACCGTACACGTGGTTTGCCAGAGGTGCACTAGAAATAGGAACCGGGGGTACGGCTTTAGTAAAGCTGGACCTCCTAAGAGTCGCCTCTACTTGGGAGCTGACTGCCCAATCTAAATGGTTGGCTAGCGAAGCGCTAACGGCTTGATCTACTGATGCGGCTATTTTTTTCTCAATCTCTAAAGAAGATAAACGAGGCGATACAGGTGTTACCTAGACCTGAGCGAGGTCAGGGGTGATGATGTCACGCTTGATGAAGCCTGCGTGTGTCTTGACGTAGCCCCCAAGCATCATGTCTTGGAGTGCCTTTAACTTTTCCTCAATCTCTGCTCGGTCTTCTGCGGGGATATCTTCAAGTGTAGGTGTCAAGATGTTGCGGTTGTCGATATCCGCGCCTCCTATTGTGTCCATCGGTGGTGTAGACGTAGTAGTCGACGTAGATGTACCGGTGGCCGATGTAGATGTACTTGTCATGTTGGTGTAGCCTTCCCCAGCGGAGTCGCCAAAAAGTGTGTTGGCATGGAAACATGCCCCCGCACTTGGGTCAGTTCGACGATCCAAAAGTGTGCGGATACTTAGGGACAAGCCTAAGCGTGATGCAACACCGACGTCGCATTCCGTCTACCCTTAGTCATGATAAGGTGGGTGGAGTCGCCAGGCAATCAGATCACACAAAATAACCCAATTAGCCGAAAGAAATATATTAAATAGAATAAAATCAGCAAACCGGTCGGAGCCTATCTGCTTCGAAGTCTGGCGTGAAGGGGTCACTGAAGTATACCTTCGGCGTCTGGTGCAAAGTGTCTCGCCGAAGGGTGCTTCGGTGTTCGGACTGATCCGGTCGAAGATGGACTTTGAACGGATCTGCACGCGACGATCACCTCCGAACAGCGGGGTTCAGCGTGAAGTCTCTAATACGGAAAATTGCAGAACAATGACACGAGGGCCACACGCTTAGCATAACTTCGTCTAGTGCGGAGTACGATCGTGGCGAAGCCTGTTGTGATGAAGTGCGCTGGCGAAGCCTATCGTCGAAGCCTATAGCTCGCCGAAGGGTGTCCAAACAAACTCCGAAACCGATCTCTCAGCTCTGGACACCTCCGACGAAGTAGCTCCGAACGTGGGAACCTGCAACAAAGAGAGTTCGAATTACCAATTCGGCCTGAGGATCGAATTCTGCTAAGTGTTGCACTAGTAGCGAAGGTAGCAATATGTTACGCAGATTAGCGGATACTTCACACGCGAAGTAACAAGGCGATAGCAATCTATTATGTAGATTAACGGATACTTCAAAAGCGAAGTAACAAGGGTTACCAATGTTCCGAAGTGGCCGGCGGAGGGCTTCCAGGCAAACCCACGAAGAGGTACAGGAAAATAAAGGTAAAGTAAATACGATCAAAGCTAGGGCTTTGGTTTGGTTTGTGTTGGGGGGGCCTCTAAGCCGGCCTCACCTCTTTATTTATAGGGGCCAACTTCAGATCGAATCTGCTATTTTTCTGCTTGGATAGAGATAAAACTCAGCCGAAATCGCATCCAACTCTGTCTCCGCCGAAGTGGTCTTCGGCCAGGCCCGCCTAAGCCTGCTCCTCGGGCCGAAGCTTCGGTGGCATGGGCCTCCGAAGGCTTCCTGGCCGAAGGTCGTGGGCTGGCTAGAGGCTTTTGGAGCCCATGGCCCAATGGACCTTCAGCCCTGTAGGGCTTCGGTCTGATCCTGGACATGTGTATTTTTGGCCTAAATCACCAAAATTAATATTTCGGCAGTCTTAGCCAATAATGCCATTTTTTGCTATCAACACATGCCCCCCTGCCTTTTAGTGAACTGGATGAACTAAAAGCACAACGATCTGAAGATGACACCGTCCATATCGGCTTTTCGATACCCTTTATGATGTTTTCCACACACTTGGGAAATACCCTTTTAAGTACCTACCATTCAAAGTTCTTCGAAACCGCTCTCCCTGCAGGGATTCCAACACGTATGTGTTGCCGGGAGCGATTTCGGCTATCTTAAAAGGACCTTCCCAACTAGGTGACCATTTACCAAATTTGGGACTCTTCGTGCCTAAGGGCAAAATCTTCTTCCACACCAAATCTCCTACATGAAACGATTTTGGTTTAACTTTCTTATTGTAGGCTTTGGCTACTCTCTTTTTGTCTACTTCTATAGCTTCTAAAGCTCTTAGTCTCTTATCGGTCACTTCCTCTAGATTATCCTTTAAAAGAGTTTCATACTCGTCGACCGATAAGCCATCTTGTTTTAACATTCTTAAGGATCCAAGATCTACCTCTACGGGCAGAACAGCTTCTTGTCCATATACTAATTCATACGGACTGACTTTGGTAGCACCGTGCTTTGCAATCCTACAAGCCCATAGCGCCTCGGAAAGCACTTCATGCCACCTTTTGGGACACTCCTCAATTGTCTTCTTAATGAGCTTAATCACGGTCTTATTACTAGACTTGGCCTGACCATTGGCCTGAGCATAGTAAGGTGAAGAGTTTATCAACTTAATACCATAATATTCGGCGAAGTCCCTTACTTCTCTAGAAACAAATGAACTACCTTGATCCGTAGTAAGAGTTTGAGGAATGCTGAATCTATGTATGATGTGCTTTAAGATAAAATCACGTACCTCATTGTGAGTCATGTTTTTGAGAGGTATGGCCTCGGTCCACTTAGTGAAGTAATCCGTCGCCATCAACACGAACCGATGCCCTTTTGAGGAAGGAGGGTGAATCTGGCCGATGAAGTCTAAACCCCAACCTCGAAACGGACATGGCTTGACAATAGGATTGAGCAATGAGGCAAGAGCTAACTGAATGTTGCCAAACTTCTGACATGCTTCACACCCTCTATAGTACTTGAAACAATCTTTAGTCATAGTCGGCTAATAAAAACCCGCTCTTTTGAGCATCCAACTCGTTTTTTGGCTGATTGATGAGTGCCGCAAAGTCCTTCATAGACTTCTCCCGTAGCCACCTGGGATTGTTCGTGGTCTAAACACTTCAATAGTACTCCATCGATGGTTCGGTGGTACAATGTGTCGTCTATTAACACGAATTTGAATGCTTGTCGCTGAACCTTCCAATCAACCCTTTGGCTAGGGTCTCTCAAATACTAGACGATTGAGATTCTCCAATCACCCTTATAGGTTTCAGAGGGTCTCGTTGTCCCACTTTCTGAAGTAATTTCTAAATTACTGACTTCGGGGTTCCCCCCGAGCCATTCCAGCTCTTGCCGAAGCCTGGCCGGGGTGGCCGTCCGGAGTGTGCTGGGTCGAAGCCCTCTAGAGGGTTCAGACTCCGGGGAGCCTCCTTCGTGCGGGAGGCTTCGGCCTACAGACTTCGGCGTGCCAAGTCCTTCTGTCGGTAGGGTACTCCGGTCCAGGGTCCTTGGCGCGCAGTGACCTTCGGCGGCCAAAGGGATCCGACCCGGAGGGTGTTCCTGCCCACCGTTACTGGCTTCAGTAGTGAGACCAAACACCGGCTTCTCTAATACAGAAAATTTTCCTCTCCTGACTTGGTAGCCAGAAGCTTGCTGAGCCAAATCATTGGCGACTGAATTGGCTTCTCTTGACACGTGAGAGATTTTGATGTCATCAAAAGTAGCAACTATGTCTAGACACTTATCCATGTAACTATTCAGCAAGCCATTAAAACATTGAGCACTCTTAGCTACTTGTTGCACTACTAACAAAGAATCACCGTATGCGTGAACATGTCTAGCACACACATGTCTATCTTTTTCATTTTTCTAGCACATTTTTCATGTTTAAAGCATATAGATGTCCAAGTTGCATATCTGCATCTAAGTAAGGATCTAGCTACCAGGCATGTAAAAGATAGCGAAAGCATTCAGCCTACACATGCTAGTTACCAGAAACAATGGTGATCATTTTTCAATTTTAAAGCATAAAAGTCATGCATATGAAAAATATCAGATATATCATGTGAACTAAAACAGAACATGATCATCGACAAGTAATCAAAAACATATACTAGGTAGAGAAAGTAAAGCAGATCAATCATATAACAGAAGCAAGCTCAAAAAGTGATATATGATTATGCATGATATGAACGCACACAAAAAGACTCAATAAAAAATAAAGAAGAAAGAAAAACTGACTCAAAGTACCCTAAAAAGGATACACGACTCCCAAATCCCCTCGCAAATGCTAAAAAGTAGACTGATCTAGGGGTTTGGTAAAAATGTCAGCCAACTGCTGATAGGTATCAACATGAACAAGATCAATGACCCCTTTCTCATACTAATCCCTCAGAAAGTGAAAACGCACATTAATATGTTTGGTTTTTGAATGAAGACATGGGTTTTTCCCTACACTAATTGCACTGGTGCTATCACAAAACAAAGGAACTCTAGTAGGGAAGAACAACCCAAAATCCCGCAAAGTAGAAATCATCCAAACCAACTGTGAGCATCAGCTAGTAGCAGCTACATACTCAGCCTCAGTAGTAGAAAGCGCAACTCCAGATTGTTTTTGAGAATACCAAGATACATGTGAAGAACCAAGAAGCTGGCAAGTACCGGAAGTCGACTTGCGATCTAGCCGGCACCCACCAAAATCAGCGTCGGAAAAACCAGTTAATCAAGAGACGAAGATGCAGAATAGTAAAAACCTAGATTAGGAGCATAAGTAAGATACCTGAAAATACGCTTGACAGCCTGCCAGTGAGATGCGCATGGTGAAGACTGAAAACGCGCGCACACACCCACGGCAAACTGAATGTCCGGTCTCATTGCAGTCAAGTATAGCAGTGATCCGATCATCCCTCGATACTCTCTCTCGTTGACCTTGATGTCGTTCTCGTCCTTGTCTAGACCTCTAGATGTACCCATTGGGGTCATCTGTGGCTTCAGCTCTCGACCAAAGTCAAACTTCTTCAGCATATCCCGTGTGTACTTACCCTGGTGGATGAAAATGTCGTCCTTCGTCTGCTTGATCTGGAGCCCTAAAAAGTACTTGAGTTCTCCCATGAGACTCATCTCAAACTCGCTATGCATCTACTCAGAAAACTTGGACACAAGCTCTTTAGTAGAACCACCAAAAATAATATCATCCACGTAAATCTGTGCAACCAATAAGTCTAAGCCATCTCTAAGCAAGAAAGGAGTTTTGTCCACAGAACCCATCACAAAACCTTTCTGCAACAAAAACTGCTTTAGGCGATCATACCAAGCCCTGGGGGCTTGCTTCAGACCGTATAAAGTCTTCTGCAACTTAAAAACATGTCGAGGAAACTTAGGGTTCTCAAAACCGGGGGGCTTCTTAACATAAACCTCCTCCTCTATATACCCATTCAGAAAGGCACTCTTGACATCCATTTGAAAAACTTAAAACCTTTAGAAGCAGCAAAGGCCAAAAGAATACGAATGGACTCAATACGGGCAACAGGGCGAAGGTCTCTTCAAAATCAATACCTTATTTTTGGCAAAAACCATGTGCCACTAGTCGAGATTTGTTGCGCACCACAACCCCATCTTCACCTTGTTTGTTCTTAAACACCCACTTGGTGCCTATGGTGTTGCATCCAGGTGGCAGCTCAACTAGTGTCCAAACCCGATTGTGAACAAAATTTTCAAGCTCTTCTTGCATGGCATTTATCCAATTTGAATCAGAAAGAGCATGATAAACATCTCTGGGCTCAAAAGTAGCAACAAAAGCAGACTCAGCAAACATAGCAAGATAACCAACTGAAGACCGTAAGGATCTCTTAGTAAGATCACCGATGATGCGTTCTAAGGGGTGATCATGCTGAACTGATCGGGATCCTAGGTGATATGAAGTCACCTCACCGGAGTCAGCAACTGGCTCCTCTGGACTCGGCTGAGAAGTCATCTCACCGGAGTTAGCAACTGGCACCTCTGGACTCGACTGAGGAGGCTCGATCGAAGTAGAAGGAGTGATCAGAGGCTCGTCCTCATCCTCAGTCGAAGTCTCAGAAGGTGTGGGGTCTGTAGGTTGTGCAAAGGGCCCACCCTCATCCTCAGCAGGAGTGTCATCATCTTCCTCGAAGATGGACTCTCAAAGCTCATCATCTCCAGAAAGCTCAAAAGAAGGAGTCAGTGAAGCCATGGACTCATCAAAAGAAACCTCACAAGTCTCGACAAGCAGCTGAGAATATAGGTTCCAAACACGAAAGCCTCGAGAATGCAAAGCATAATAAAGAAAGACTACATCCTAGCAACGAGACTCAAACTTGTCCAAATGCCCTCCCTTCTTGAGCACAAAGAACTTGCATCCAAAAGCTCGCAAGTGACTCACCTTGGGCTGTCTGCCAAAACGCAACTCATATGATGTCTTACCTAAGTAAGTTCTAAGAAAAATGCGGTTGACTAGATAGCAAGCTGTGTTCATCGCTTCAGCCCAAAAGCGCCTAGGAGTCCTATGCTCATCAAGCATCGTCCTGGCCATCTCAACAAGCGTGCAGTTCTTTCATTCCACAACACTGTTCTGTGGGGGAGTGTAAGGGGCAGAGAACTGATGATCAAGACCCTGATCACTACAGAAGATGACGAACTGAGAGTTCTTAAACTCAGAGCCGTTATCTGAACGAATTGCTCGCATCCGACCATTGTTCTCATTCTTTAGCTTCAAAATCAAGTCATGAACATACTGAAAAATTGTCAACTATCACAAGCACGTACCACTTCCCACCGACTGAGCGTACTCGAGCTGGACCTACTGTATCCATGTGTAACAACTCTCCCGGGTACGAAGTCATCACCTGAGTCACAGGTGCATGAGAAGCGGCAACCATTTTCCCATGATGACATGGATGGCAAACTAGATCCTTCTCCATCTTAAGCTTAGGCAATCCTCGGATAAGGTCCATAGAACTCAATCTGACAAGCAGATCAAAGCTCAAATGGCCTAACCTCCTATGCCACTTCCAAAGCTCAGAGGAATATCCAGCCACCAGACAGCGAGAAGGGCTAGAAGAACTAGAGAAATCAATGCGAAAAACCTTACCGAAGGGTAAGATTCGGCAAACTAAAGATCCTCTAGAATCAACAACAGAAGGCATGCCCTTCTTAAAGCAAACCTCTAGACCATCCTCAAGAAGTTGCGAAACAGAAATTAGATTAAAATTCAGATTTCCAACTAAATCAACATTCTTCAAGGAGAAATAATCATAGATGTGAATCGACCCAATACCTAGTACCTTCCCTTGACCACTGTTCCCGAAAGTGATGTATTCCTTGGAGCTCGGGGGTGAGAGGCTGAAGAACCATCTGTGGTGTCCCGTCATATGGCAAGAACATCATGAATCCATGATCCACATGTCCTCCAGTCCTCGATCCTGCAAGATCAATGGTCATGAGTGGGAGCAAATGGTCCAATGCCAGGTTTAGCAAAGGTGCTAAACCAGTGTTGAGCCATCTGCTCGTAAGTAGGAAAGCAGAAGGAATCATATGAGTCTGGACCAAAACGCGGCTCAAAGCGCGGTCCTATGTTCTACCTAAAATCACCGTCGTGAGGTCCATAACCATATCCATAACGATCTGGAGCTCTATCGGAACGAAAACCGCCCTCCGGAGCACGGTCATGAAAATTGTCTCCTCTACCACCACCTACACGATGTGGCCTGGCCTCTAGTCTCTCTCTACATCGAGGAACTCTCTGTCTATCCCCCCTTCTGGTAGAACTGCTCCTGCCCACCTCGAGCTCTCTCTGCTCGCTCAACTCGCTTCCTCCTGAAGCAAAACTCCTCAAGATGCCCGTCTCTCTGACAAAACTCACAGTGATAGGTAGGCTTCTTGGGATGTGGTTGAGGCTTGGGATTCTTAGGCTTGGTGGTGTTGGGTGTAGAATCTTTGGAGTGAGAGGGTCCAGGTAAAGAATCAAGAGAAGTGTGGAGGGGTTTAGGCTTTGGGACCCAAATTTGCTTCTTGGGTGGAGCTTTAGGTTGTTCTTGAAACACTCCATCCTTGGGCTGACTATCCTTAAAAGACTCAGTGGAGTGAGTCTTGGGATATCTATGTTCAGGATTCATCTTACTCCACTCCACTGCTCGGCTAATGGCACTCTCAAAATCAGCCTTGGTATAGGTGTAACCTACCCCAAACCCATCCTGCCTCTTGAACTGGTGGATCATCATGCCGAGTTGTGGCTCTTTGGCACTAATCCAACTCAGGATTGAACGGAGGTAAAAATTTTCATTCTGGGCATCAGGTAGCTCTTTTCTCAAGGAAGCTAGTACCTCCACCTGAGACAAGCAGGTCTCACACTCTCTATCTACTTGGACAAACTTCTCGGCTTTCAGCTTAATCAACTCTAGTCTAAGAGACAAGCAGTTCTCACATACAGTGGGTGGAACTGACAGTGTCTCAAGCTCTAGCCTAGCCTGCCCCAACTCAGTTCTAACTCTCTCCAACTTGCTCAAATGCTCATCACCCTTGGCTTTCAGCTCAACTAGACTGGCTAGATGGGATGGGCAATCAGCACAGGGCACGACAGTGGCATGAGCCTCTTTCAGCTCCAGCTGAGCGCTTTCAAGCTCAGTGGCCAAAGCGTCCTGTTGGCGTAAAAGTTACACCAACAGGTTCTCGGTAATCAAGAATGAACAAACAAGAGGTTTGCGTTTTAGGACTAACTCAAGCCTCCGTAAAGGATAATAGCTCAAGTGGTCCGAATGTGTGTTTGAACAATTAGTTCCTGGTCCCCCTCTTACAAGGTACAATGGGGGGTATTTATAGGGAAAAAGGCATAAGGAATAGACCTATTTACCCCTACATTACAACTGACATAGTAGTATTTATTCGATATTATAAACAAGGTTATACACGGTAAAGTGCCGTAGGGTTGATGGATAAGCTGGACATCCAATCAATCACGTCTTCCTGCTTCGAGGCCTCCTTCCTCCCTTCGGAGGGTCCTCTATGACTTCGTATCGTGGCACCCTCCGGCCGTGACGACGCACGCTTCGAACAACAGTCCGCCAGCTTCGGGGTCCTTATCGGCCCTCGAAGGGTAAGCTTTTAGATCTGCAAAATGGAGTAATTTCCCCCAACAGTAGCCCCTCGAATACGCTCTTCTGTGATTAATTTGTTTAGAAAGAAAGCAGTATACGGAAGGAATATTTCTATTTTCAGGGTCTTAAAGAGGATTTAGAGATGTGGAAACTTAGCAGAAGACTTTGAGCTTAACGCATTCGGAGCTTCTCCTTCGGGGTCTTGTCATAATGGGAGCGGATCAGTTTCAGAGCACACACATCGTGAGGCGCCGTTAGAAGTAGTCGTTATAACGCAAGTAGCCGTTACCCTCTGCAGAAAAAGGTAACGGTCGATTTTTACAGCGGTTGCGCGCCGTTCCAATTACCGGACCCACATGTCGGTGACGGAAGCCAAACCTGCAAGGTGAAACTTCTCGAAGAGCAGTATAGGTCGCGCCGGTTATAAAAGGGGAAAACAGGGATTACCAGAAGTTTTTTACCGCATTCACTGCTCCTGCGATTCACCTTTTCCTTCAATCTTCCGCACCCTCGAGCACTTGATCGCAATGGCGAGAACCAGCCACACCACTCCATTGGCGGCCAACACCCTGGCACAGCGGCAGGCATGGGCCGCATCGGCAGCAGCGGCAATGGCGGGGGCTCCGGGCGGTGCTTGGCCCAAGAATCCTCGAGCGCTCCGTCCGCCTTCCAAGAAGAAGATGGCCCAGAGCTTTGTCATTGGCCAGTCTGTGAGCACCGCGGAGTCCATTGAGGAGGCAGTAGACGGGAAGCTGGGAGCCGGAATGAGGACTCGGGTTCCTGGGACAGAGTCGACTCCACGGCCCCGGAGCGGAGAAGTGGTGGTCTTCGAGGCGTTCTTCGAAGCGGGTCTGGGGCTACCAGCCGTGGATTTTCTGGCAGAGGTACTGGACTTGTTCCACATAACCCTGCCTCAACTGTCCCCCAACGCGATCGTCCGCCTGGCCGTCTTCGAGTGGGCTCTTCGGGCGGAGGGATGCGAAGGACGCTCCGAAATCTTCGCGGCGACCCACGAAGCCATCTGCCAGCCGAAGCCTCAAGACGGGCCGGGGGACTCCAAGGTGACGGTGGCCTTCGGCAGCGTTAACTTCTAGCTACGGCGGGAGCATGCTCTCCGTTTCCCTGCGAAGGCCATAAACGACCGATGGTATACGAACTGGATACTTCGGTGGTTTTACGCCGAAGTAGGAGAAGACTCCCCCCTCTCGGGCCCTCTTCAAGAAATCTGGTTCCGGAAGGAGGCGGACATCTCCCCGAACCCTAGTTTGCTCACGACGAGGCTAGGGTTGCTTGCTTCAGTGGCTCGCCGCATGAGCATGCGCGACCTAGCCGAGGAGTTCGTCGGCCTTCGGATCTCACCCCTCGCAGCTAGCTGGCCAATCTCCATCCCGCAAGCCTCGGAGGGGGACCTCCGAAACATAGGTACATCTTTCTCCTGCGGCATCATTTTATATGAACACATTAATTATACTTATACTTTTTATACCTTTTTCCTTCAGCGGCGCCTCTGGCCTTAGCTCCGGATGACATAGTCCGGGCTACCGAGCGAATTCTCGGAGCCCCTTCGGCGGTCGAGAGGCAGAAAAGGCTGGAGTTGGTGGGGAGTTGGGAACGGTCGAACAGAGTGTGGAGGGCCCTCGGTATGGAGCCTCCGCCCCTCCCTGACTTCGCCACTGGAGCGGCTGGACGCAAGAGGAAAACGACGGCCGAGCTCTCCAAAAAAGCCGGTAAGCAGCCGCTTCAGAAGAAGGCAGCGAAGCAACCTCCTCACTTGACACCTGCTTCGTCTTCTTCATCACCGGACGAGCGGAGCCCAACTCCCGAAGAAGTAGAAGACTCCGGAGGTGCGACGGCAGCGGCCTTAGAAGCATACCTCTTGGTGGACGAAGATATGTGGGAAGTTCCCCCAAGCACCTCTGTTATGGAAGGGGTCGGTGTAACTCCGACGACTCCTCCCACACCCATCATCGTGCAAGTGGAGTCAGGCTCTACCTCCGACTTGCCTGCACACGAAGGGGTTCCCGCGGAGGTCGTGGCTCCGACGGATGAAACCGAGGGTAGGACATCGGGGGATGACTTCGACAATATCCTCCAGATGTACGAAGTCCTGGAGGATCCGGCGATCCTTCCTCAAGAGGCTCTCAGAGGTATTTTCCCGGAGCTCTTCCTTTTTTCGTCGACATTCGCTCGCTATCTGTAAAATACGTTAATTAATCTTGATATTGAAATAGGTACCTCTTCGGGTACCGAAGCCTTGGCGGCGCCCGACATCCCCGCTTCTTCGGAGACGGTTACCCGAGCGGACCCTCCGGCTCCCCTGAGGGCTCCGGGCCCGGTGGTGGAGAACGTATCCTTCGGGGCGGACGATGTGCTCCCTGGGACGGAGTTGGCTCCGGCCGTGGCGACCTCGACCACTGAAGGCGCCTCCGACAACGTGGCTCCAGCCGGAGATGTGGCGGCTGAAGGTCGGAATGTTCTTGCTTCTCCCCCTTTCGTGCCGGGGAGGGGTAAGAGTATTTCCAGCTTGGGCCTTCGTCTTGACCAAGCTGCGCCTTCCGTTGGCAATTCAGAGGACGAGGCCGCAGAGGACGACGCCCAAGCTTTGTCTTGGCTCCCTCTTCTGGCTCCTTTCTTGGAACACCGGAGCAGCCTTCGAAGACTCCTGGAGCCCCTGGCTGAGAGAAGCCAAGATATTGCCAATTCAGAGTTGATCTCCGCCTTGAGCGAGGCTAGGGCTTCGAGCCTCAACACGGCCCTCGAAAGGGCTGCCCTTCAGGTATGAAAAAGACACCACAGTTGCTGCATTTTAATGGTCAAAACTTCTTTAGCACTTACCTAGTTTTCCTTGCAGCAATTCGCCCTTGCTAGAGCGGCAGCGACTTCCAACGAGGTCGAAATTAATCGACTTAACTGGAAGGTTACCACCCTTCAAACAGCTCTTGATGACTCCACCGGGAGGTCTCTCAGGCTGAATGAAGAAATTTTGGAAGAACGGAAGGCTAAGGCAGCGTCTGAAGAAGCCCTTGAAGCCCTCCGTTCTCTTGCCCAAGAAGCCGAGGCTGAACGAGTGGTCCTCCGTGCGGAGGTTGAAAAACTTTGCCAGGACGCGGCTACCTCGAACGCACAACTGGTGGAACTTCGAGGGGCTCTCAGCCAGGCAATGGCTCAGAAGAGTTCCTTGATGCTCCGGGTGGCCGCGTTGGACGCGACTGTTGCAAGCCTGGAAGCAGCAGAGAGAAAGAATTCCAGTACCGCTGACCGTACCTTGGAAGCTCTTCAGGGTACATTAGAGTACTTTGGCACCATGTGTCCTTCGACCTCTGCTGCAGCCTACGAGCCGCTCGACCGGAAGCTGACGAGGATCCAGGTAGCTTCATCGCTGATGAAGAACTCCGGAGTCTGGTACGGAGAGATCTCCGGACAGTGCGCCGGCATCGGGGTTCTTCGTCACCTCGAATCTCTTCGGATTCCCCTCGATTCGGTTGGTGGTTCATCCCCTGGAGGCTTCGCGGATGATGACCTGCTGCGGCCGTCTTCGGAGGTGGCTTCGGCTTGGGAAGCTTTCCGATCAGTATGGAAGGCGGACCATAAGGTCGCTGCTAAGGCTTGGATCGATGAGGCCCGCCGGCAGAAGCAAGCTCAAACGAAGCCTCCACTCCCAGCTTCGCCAGCCCCTCCGGTTCCAGCCCCACCAGCCGACCCGCAGGTCTAGCCGCTTAGGACTGTTGTGTACCTGTGGTCTTGTAAACTTTGTTTTATTAATGAGAAAGTTATAAACAGTACTTGTCTTGGGTGCTCTGCTCTTTTTTAGGTTCTGTCGTGCCCTTCGAGCCCTGACTTCAAACTTTTGGAAAGTACTGCCGAGCTTCGAAAGGAGTGGGCAGTACTTGAGAGTTTGAGACCTTACCGCCGCTCCCGCTTTTCTGTTCCTCGCGGAGACGGGGGGGTTACCCTTGAAGTACGAAGGGACGTGTTATCTTATATTAAAGAGGAAGAAAAGGAGGAGGGGTCTTCGTCTTCCGAGCCTATCGACTGGTCTGACTCGGAGTATCAAGCTGAAAACCTTGCTGAGGCCCGCTCCGAAAGGCTCTTGACATGGGCCGAACTTCAGGAGGAGCAGAAGAAACTGCGAGCCTCGAGAAAAAAGAGAAGTTCCCGGCCTAAAAAGACGACTTCAAGCTCCGAAGGGCAAAGTAGCCGCAGGGGTAGCTCTAGGGGTCGAAAGGGTCTCCATTTTTATTTGGGTTTAGATAACAATTTTTCTTGATGTATGAGTATAATATTTTAATGTGGAATGCTTCGACAGTATGCTGTGTGACTCCTACCCTCCTACCCCCCTTGTGGGTGGCGGAGCTTTTATCATATAAAAGGGTTCGCTAGGCACAATGATTGTCCGAACTCCTGTATGCTTCGAATTTGCACATCTTTATCAAAGCCTTTAGACTTTTGTACGTGTCCGAACAAGCCGAAGCCTGGAATCTGTAGGGTGGCCACCTTCGGCTTTTTATGGATACTTCGCACCCGAAGGCTTGAAATTCTGTTTTATTTAAAGTCCTTAGACTCTTCTACGGATCCTAACAAGCCGGAGCCTGGAATCCGTAGGTTGGCCACCTTCGGCTCTTTTACAGATACTTCTCACCCGGAGGCTTGAAATTCTGTTTTATTTAAAGTCCTTAGACTCTTCTACGGATCCTAACAAGCCGGAGCCTGGAATCCGTAGGTTGGCCACCTTCGGCTCTTTTACAGATACTCCGCACCAAGAGGCTTGAAATTCCGTTTTATTTAAAGTCCTTAGACTCTTCTACGGATCCTAACAAGCCGGAGCCTGGAATCCGTAGGTTGGCCACCTTCGGCTCTTTTACAGATACTTCGCACCCGGAGGCTTGAAATTCCGTTTTATTTAAAGTCCTTAGACTCTTCTACGGATCCTAACAAGCCGGAGCCTGGAATCCGTAGGTTGGCCACCTTTGGCTCTTTTACAGATACTTCGCACCCGGAGGCTTGAAATTCCGTTTTATTTAAAGTCCTTAGACTCTTCTACGGATCCTAACAAGCCAGAGCCTGGAATCCGTAGGTTGGCGGAGCCACTGAACCAATGGTTCGTAGTCAGCCCCTTGGGTTTTTGCGAAAAAATGCTTGGCTCTACTAGCATCACCGACCTCCTAATGCGTCCATCAGGAGGATGGGATGTTCGAAGGGCGAAACAAATTTCAACCCTTATCTTTATTTATAAAAGAAGTGTTACAAGTGATTACAAGGAAGCCTTAAGCGTAATATCTCTTAAGGTGCTCCGCATGCCACGCATGTTTCAACTCTTCTCCTTCTAAATTAGCTAATTTAAACGATCTGGGGCGTCCTGAGCGTAAGATAACATATGGCCCTTCCCATTTGTTTCCTAGCTTCCCCGGAGCTATTACACTTCGCAATACTAGATGACCTGGTTTTAATTCACTTAATCTAACTTTCGGGTCATACCACGTTTTTGTGTGCTCTTGGTATTTAGTCAGGTTGGCGACAGCTCGAAGCCTTGTCTCTTCTGACAAGTCTATTGAAGCACTCCGATCATCTTCGTCTTCGTGTTGAATTACGCGAAGTGACTCCCCTTTGATCTCCGTAGGGGTCATGGCTTCGTCTCCGAAGAGCAATCTGAATGGCGTGAAACCGGTTGATCTAGTTTGCGTGGTTCGGATAGACCATAAAATTTTAGGTAGCTCTTCGACCCATAGGCCCTTGGCCAATCCCACAATTCGGCGATTTAACCCGGAGAGGATATTCCCGTTGGCTCGTTCGACGGCCCCGTTGGATTGCGGGTGTCGCACTGCTGCGAAGCATAGCTTAATCCCCAGTTCTTCACAGAATGTTTGAAAGGTATCAGCTTCGAACTGGGTTCCATTATCTACCGTTAATTCTCTGGGGACTCCGAACCTGCATATAATATTTTGCTAGAAGAATCTTTGTACGTTCTTCGAGGTGATGGTTGTTAGTGGTTCCGCTTCCACCCATTTTGAGAAGTATTCGATTGCTACCACCGCAAACTTCAACCCGCCTTTTGCCAGTGGGAAAGGGCCTATGAGGTCCATGCCCCATCTAGCCATCGGCCATACCGGGGCAATAACCTGAAGCTGAGCTGGCGGGCGATGTCTCCTTCTGCCCATCCATTGGCAGCCTTGGCACGCTCGAACCAGGTCTTCGGCGTCTCTGACGATTGTTGGCCAATAAAACCCTTGCCGGAGCGTCTTGCCTGCTAGTGCTCGAGGGGCAAGATGACCTCCGCACAGCCCTTCGTGGATGCCTCGAAGTATGTCTTGACCTTCAGGCTGGGAGATGCATCGAAGCAGTGGTGAGCACACTCCGGCTTTGTACAGCACTTCCCCAATAAGTTTGTAATTTTGAGCTCTTGATTGCAATCTTCGAGCTTCTGGGCCTTCCGGAGGGTCATTGCTATCTTGCAACATAGTTATTATCGGAGTTCGCCAATCCGTAGCTGGAATACACATTACTTCTGACGAGGGTACTTGGTCATCTGCTGGTTGCTCTAATTCTTCATAGAAAGCGCCCTCCGGGAGGTCTACTGCTCCTGCTGCAGCTTTTGCAAGAATATCTGCAAGTTGATTATCTGCCCGAGGTATGCTTCGAACTGTAAATCCTTTGAATGCTGCTTCGGCCTTGCGGATTTCTTGAAGGTATTGCGCGAGATGTGGGTTTTTTGCTTGGAAGCTTTTGTCAATATGCCCCGCGACGACTTGGGAATCTGTCTTGATCACTATCCTTGTAGCTCCGAGTGCTTTAGCCTTTCGAAGGCCTAGCAGGATTCCTTCATACTCGGCGACGTTATTAGTGGTTCGGAAGTTAAGCCTTGCTGAATACATTGCCTTTTGCCCTGATGGTGACAAGATTACTGCCCCTGCTCCGGCACCAGATGCTTGATAGGCTCCGTCGGAGAATATTGTCCAGAAACCGTCGGAGGGTTCTTCCGGAGTCCATACTGCAGATGGAGTCCACTCTGCTACGAAATCTGCTATAATTTGAGATTTAACGGCCGTCCTTGCTGTGAAGGAGATTTCAAAGGGTGCCAGCTCGACTGCCCACTTTCCAACCCTGCCTGTGGAATCTTTGTTTCGGAGCATATCTCCAAGAGGATACGATGTAGGGACAATGAGGTTATGCGCCAAGAAATAATGCCTTAGCTTTCGCGAGGCCATCACTAAAGCATAAGCAAATTTTTTGAGCTCGGAGTATCTGATCTTGGCTCCCGATAATGCCTCCGAGACAAAATAAACTGGGTTTTGCACCAGCTTCACTTTAAGCTCGACTTCTCGGACCAGCACTGCGCTTACTGCTGAATTTGTAGCTGCAAGGTATAAAAGCAATGCTTCCCCTGGAAGGGGAACAGTTAAGGCTGATAATGTTCCGAGGTATACTTTTATCTCTTAGAAGCTCTTCTGGCACTCCGGCGTCCAGCTGAAGTTTTCTGAGCCCTTGAGTGCCTTGAAAATCGGGAGGCTTCGCTCTGCCGATCTTGATAGGAACCTGCTGAGTGCTGCCAGCCTTCCTGCTAGTTTCTGTACTTGCTTCAAATTTTCTGGTGGAGCCATTCTTTGCAGCGCACTTATTTGTGTTGGGCTGGCTTCGATCCCCCTACTGGAAACTAAGTACCCTAGCAGCTTCCCTGCTTGTGCCCCGAATATACATTTTTTGGGGTTGAGGCGTACTCCACATGCTCGGAGGCTCTCAAAAGTTTCGGCTAGGTCTAGACTGTGCTGGTGCTTTTGTGCACTTTTTACTACAATATCGTCCATGTAGGCCTCGACATTGCGGCCTATTTGATGACCTAAAGCTTTAGCTATTAAGCGAGAAAATGTGGCTCCGGCATTCCGTAAACCAAAAGGCATTCTTACATAGCAAAATACTCCAGAAGGAGTTATGAAACTTGTCTTGGCTTCGTCTTCGCGCTTTAGCCATACTTGATGGTACCCGGAATAGGCGTCGAGGAAGCTTAATAATTCGGAGCCGGCTGTGGAATCTATTAATTGATCTATTCGGGGCATTGGGTAGGGGTCTCGCGGGCATGCTTTATTTAATGAGGTGAAGTCAATACACATGCGCCATTTGCTGGAATCCTTCTTTCTTACAAAAACAGGGTTGGCCAACCACTCAGTATGGGCCACCTCCCTGATAATGCCAGCTTTTAACAACTTTTCCACTTCGGCCTTGGCTAAACTTGCTCTTTCTGCTGATAGCTTTCGGAGCCCCTAGCGCACCGGCTTGGCCTTCGGGTTGACGAGCAGAATGTGCTCGATGATGTTTCGGTCAACCCCAGTGATATCTTCGTCGGTCCAAGCAAACATGTCTAGATTCTTCTTGACGACTTCTTCTAACGAGGCGGTTATCTCCGGAGATAGCCCCTTGCCGAATTTTATTGGGTATTCTTTGCCGTCTTCTGAGATTATTCTTGTCTCGACATCACCCTCCGGGCTTGGTTTAAGCGGAGATCCCTTCGGAGGGCTCAAGGCCTCCGGTACTTCTTTGGCACTCTCCGCCACATTATGCACTTGTCGAGGGTCCAATGGCTGCCCGTGGCCATATTCCGTCCTTCTGGCTACAGCCTGGTCTCCTGAAATAGTGAGCACCCCACCTTGCGTGGGCATTTTGAGACAAAGGTAATTGTGATGTGCTATAGCCCCGAATTGGTTCAGCATCCCTCGACCGAAGATAGCATTATAAGCGTAAGGGGCATCCACCACATCGAAAATCACCTCTTCTACTCGGGCTAGCGGCCCCTCTCCGAAGGCAACCTCGAGGCCTATTTGGCCGAGGGCATCGAGAGGCGGTCCTGAGAATCCTTGAAGCGGCCGGGCTGCTGGAAGCAGATGCTTCCGAGGTATGCACATCTGGTCGAAGGCCTAGACGAAGAGTATGTCTGCGGAGCTCCCGCCATCTACCAGAATCCTTCGAACATCTGCCCCTGCTATATCGGCGGAGATGACTAATGGGTCAGCATGGGGAAACTTCACCCCTACCGCATCGCTGGCTGTGAACGAGATGGGCACACGGGACCATTCTGGCATCCCTTCAGCGGAACTTGAAGTCCCAATGTGCCCGACCTCGCGGACGTACTCGCGGCGCTGTCTCTTGGACATGCTGCCGAGGGTCCCCCCTCCGGAGATGGGCAGGACCACTCTCTTGCCGCGGTCTTGTGGATCTTCTTGCTTTGGTGGTGGCATAATACTGGCCACCGGTAGCCGTATGGGGGCTTCGAGGGCACCAGCTCGGGCCACAGCTTGAACAGGCTCCGATCGTGTCGCCGGTGGAGCCCGATCCGAAGTACCTCGCCTGGTATTTCGCTCGAGGTATTCACCTCGAAGGGTTAACACTGTCTTGCAGTCCTTTGTGTCATGGCTTCTATTGTCGCCATGCACGCAACAAAAATGACTCTAGCGCCTACCAAGCACCCTTTCTTGAGGTCCTGGAGGCCCAGCCTTGAAACTTTTTCCCTGGTGGAAATTGGCAGGTGCCTTCGAAGCTGAAGGTGTAATGTTTAGCACTTCCGAACGGAAATGCTTCTTCCCTCGCCTGTACTCACTAGGGCGGCTGTCTTGTGGAGGTTGCGGTGTAGCGGCGGCTTCTGGCTCCCCTTTGACTTCCCGGAGGGTGGGTAGTGTTGCTTCAACTCGCCGCAGGCATCCTTCTTCTGCCTTGGCATACTGTTCGAAGTATGCCATGAGCTGCGCCACGGACGTTACCAGCTTCCGATGGAGTTTGCTGAGGAGGTCGGGGTTCAGCACCCCTTCGTGGGCAGCATCAACTACTGAGGAGGTAGAGAGGCCCTTGATTTGTGACTTGGTGTGGGCGAAGCGTGTGAAGTACTCCCGGAGGGTTTCTCCCACCCGCTGCTTTACTTGAAACAAACTTCCTGTGGACATTGGGGCCACGAAGGTACCTTGGAAGTTGCTCACGAATTTCTTTTTGAGCTGCTCCCA
Organism: Zizania palustris; assembly: GCA_019279435.1. Lineage (NCBI taxonomy): Eukaryota > Viridiplantae > Streptophyta > Magnoliopsida > Poales > Poaceae > Zizania > Zizania palustris. The sequence continues at coordinate 9,681,918 of JAAALK010000287.1, forward strand.
TGAACTGATCGATCCTGGCTTTAAGGACCAGAACCAACGGAGCGCCACGCCTTCGAGAGCGAGGGGGAAGCATTTTGCCATGGTGCTTCGCACCCCTTCGCTTGCTTCTATCGCCAAGGCGTAAGAGCGGGCGAATTCTCCGGGGTCCGACCCCTCGGAGTATTTGTGCAGCTTTGAGGCCTTGAACTTGGGGTCGAAAGGCACTCTCTGCAGATCAGGGTGCAACGGAGACTCGTTATCGAAGGAGGCATTCTCGGCCTCCTCTTGGACTTGTATAACTTCTGGGGGATTGCGGGCTCCATCGTCTTGAGGCCCCCTTGGAGTTTCGGTGGAAGCTTGAGTGCGGAGTCGGTCGGCGGCCTCTTGCCTCCATCTGGATACCTCCTCCTGAAGCCTGGCTAGCTGCGTAGCCTCGGTTTCGGGAGGGCCTTCGTCTTCGTCGGAGGGTAGTTCTGGATCCCGGCTTGCTGCGTAGTCGGTCTGAAGCGTTGTAGGAGGAGGCAGAGGGCCCCGGGGCGCTCGACGCCCCGTGACCTCTGCGGGAATCGCCGGATTAGCCGAGGGTCCGGCTCCATTGGTCCGAGGGGACCTTCGAAGGGGACCCGAAGCTTGACCACGCTTTGGAGGCATGGCTAGCCGTTGAGATGTCTTGGAGATGGAGGACTTCGAACGACTCGAAGGGTCGAGGGAAGGCCTTCGAGCTGCACTAAGAAGCCCTCAACTGAAGGGTGCGCGGAGTCTCTGGACTCCGAGGCTCCCTCCATAAGTGCTCTTCAGAGTGCAGTCAGCGGTAGGGAACAAGCTTTTAGAACTTGGATCTCCACGGACGGCGCCAACTGTTGGCGTAAAAGTTACACCAACAGGTTCTCGGTAATCAAGAATGAACAAACAAGAGGTTTGCGTTTTAGGACTAACTCAAGCCTCCGTAAAGGATAATAGCTCAAGTGGTCCGAATGTGTGTTTGAACAATTAGTTCCTGGTCCCCCTCTTACAAGGTACAATGGGGGGTATTTATAGGGAAAAAGGCATAAGGAATAGACCTATTTACCCCTACATTACAACTGACATAGTAGTATTTATTCGATATTATAAACAAGGTTATACACGGTAAAGTGCCGTAGGGTTGATGGATAAGCTGGACATCCAATCAATCACGTCTTCCTGCTTCGAGGCCTCCTTCCTCCCTTCGGAGGGTCCTCTATGACTTCGTATCGTGGCACCCTCCGGCCGTGACGACGCACGCTTCGAACAACAGTCCGCCAGCTTCGGGGTCCTTATCGGCCCTCGAAGGGTAAGCTTTTAGATCTGCAAAATGGAGTAATTTCCCCCAACATGTCCCTCTCATCAACCCTTTCTGTGTACCTGGACTACAAAGTCAACAGGTCACACAGAAGCACCTCACACTTTGGGCACTCACTGCTATCACCCAATCAAGGGGAAGAAGATAGACTCTCAATTCTACCGTTGGCCACGGCAAGCTCACTTTCTAGTTCATCTATCCTCTTCTTATCCCCCCTAAGCAGTTTTTCCCGATATTTTAACTCCTGACGATTGCTTGCAAGTAAATCAACGATTTCACGTTCATAAGATGATACCTTCTCATTTTCGTCGTCGTCGGAGTCATCGGAGGAGCCCTTCTCTTCCTTATCCCCAAGAGCGATTGAGCAGAAGCTCTTGCGGGATCTTCGGCGTTGATGTGAGTGGCTCTTCGGTCTGTCCCCAAAAGCCATGAAGCATAGGCCCGCCGGATCATCCTTGTCCTTCCCCTTCCTGATGACAATCTCCTCATCGCTTGAGCTCGATGAAGAGGAAGAAGACGTGGACCGCTTGGAGTGGCTCTCTGGCACTAATCCAACTCAAGATCTGATGGAGGTAAAAGATCTCGTTCTGAACATCAGCTAACACCTCCACCTGAGACAAGCAGATCTCACACTCTCTATCAACTTCGACAGACTTCTCATCTTTTAGCTTGATCAACTCCATTCTCATGGACAAGCAGTTCTCACAAACAGTGGGTGGAATTGACAAGGTCTCAAGCTCTAGCTTCGTCTGCTCCAACTCAGCTCTCACTTCAGCTAACTCACCCAACTGCTCATCACTCTTGGCTCTCAGCTCACCTATACTAGCTAAATGGGATGGGCAGTCTACACATGGTACGACGACAGTGGCATGAGCATGTTTCAACTCCAGCTGAGCGCTTTCAAGCTCAGTGGCCATAGCGTCTCTCTCATCTACTCTCTCTGTGTACCTGGACTTAAGAGTCGTCAGGTCACACAACAACACCTCACAATTAGGGCACTCACTACTACCACCCAAGCAAGGAGAAGAAGACAGATTCTCAATCTTGCCATTCGCCATGACAAGCTCACTCTCAAGCTCATATATCCTCTTTTTAGCCCCTCTAAGCAGTTTCTCTCGATACTTCAACTCTTGACGATTTTGTTCTAGTAAATTAACAACTTCTTGTTCATAGGAGGATACCTTTTCATCGTCATCGTCATCGGAGTCATCGGAGGAGTTCTTTTATTCCTTATCCCCAAGAGCCATTGAACAGAAGCTCTTGCGGGGTCTTTGGCTGTGACGTGAGTGACTCTTCGGCTTGTCCCCGAAGGCCATGAAGCAGAGGCCCGCCGGATCATCCCTATCCTTCCCCTTCCTGATCACGATCTCTTCATCACTTGAACTTGAAGATGAGGAGGAAGACGAAGATCTCTTGGAGTAGCTTTTCTCCATCTCGGCGAAGAAGGCCTTGTCTCGCTTCTTGTTCTCACGCCTATAGTCCTTTAGAGCCTTTCGAAAGAATCTTGTCTTGGGCTTGCCCTTTGTGGAATTGGAGTTGTCATACTTGCCGGAGTCGTAGGAGTTACCGCCGGTTCCATTCTTGTAGATCTTCCGCTTGGGGCAGTCGGCGATGAAATGACCTGGATCACCACACTCAAAACATCCAGATTTTGTGTCGTGTCTCTTAAGCATTCGTTTATCATAGACATGTCGTACCCGATTGTTAAACAAACATAGATCATCATCTCCTAGTGAATCAAGTTGATCCTCGAAGATAGACATCAAAGAAAACACAGTACAACTCAAGGCAGTAGGATCAGCAGACGGTGTCGCAAGGGCTAGTGTTTTTGAGCCAGTACCAGAGAGATTTGATCTCAACTGGATATCAACCTCTGAGGCCTTGAGCTTACTAAAAAGCTCTACGACAATCAAGGTATCATAGGAAGTGCTCTCACCAATAGAAGAAACCTTGATCTCCCAGATCTTAGGGTCCAAGGTATGGAGAACCAAGAGCGCCTGTTCATGATCTGAGACCAGCTGATCATGCTCGGCCTTGTTGACCCAAAGCTTGTTAATGATCGATTGAAAACGACCAAACAAAGCTTCAACAGTCTCACCCGGCTTCTGTGAGAAATTTTCATACTCACGCCGGTAGGTCTGATAGAGCCTAGCCTTGACCTGAGCTATCCCCTCATGGTGTGCCTGGAGGGTAGCCCAGATCTCTCGAGCAGTGGTGAGATGGCTAACACGCTCAAACTCACTAGGACCTAGACCAGAAAATAGAATGTTCATCGCTTTGCTATTTTGTTTTGATGTTGGGCAATAATATCAGCAGAAGTACGCTCAGCAACAAGAAGTATAGTAAAAGTAGGGTGAGCACAAATATCCCAAATGTCCGAGCTCTGGCTCATAAGATAGGCTCGCATGCGAGTCTTCCAATAAGTGTAGCCAAAAGCTTCAAGGGACGAGATTTTACCATGGAATTCATGATCACTACCTGGGTTTAGAACCGGTTAAGGTGTGGGAAAACCTTAACCTCGCTCTGATACCACTTGTAGGACCGAAAGTAGCGACCAGAGGGGGGTAAATGGGCGCCTAAAAATTTATTACGAATTAATGACCTAATCTCAACACCCAACGCACCTCGACAAAACAAACAGCAGTAGCAAAGCAGATCACAAGAACTAAAGTTGTCTAGCCTAAAAATGACCGGTGTCCTAATTAAAAAGATGTTTAAAAGTAAACTAGACTAAATAGAATAACTGCAGTGAATAATAATGGGTACTAGAAATATTTAATGACGTAAGCAAAATACCTAAATAAATCAATAATAATTCGGATTGCAGTCTAAAAATAAAATACTAATCAAACGAATAAAACATGGATCATCCAGAAATTAACTGAGAAATAAACTTAAAATATTGCAGGTAAATCTAGAATAAAATATTACTGCGACTAATAATATTTTTTTTCATTTTATATGATCAGAATAAAACTTAAATAAATAATATGCTAACACTAATAAAAGCTAGCAGATAAAATTAGCTACGAAATAACTAACAAATTTAATCTAACTAAAAATTAGGAGATAACAAAAAACTAACCTGCATGTTGTTGAGTCGCCGCGCACGCCGTAGAAAATCCAACGCCCGCTTGGCCTGCCGTGCGCCATGACTGACTATGACTTCGACCGAAAAAACAATTCAGATGTGCGCGAGCTCCGAGGACCGGAGCTGCCGCAGAAAAAACTGTCGCACGTGGATTGTCGTGTGCACGCCGACCAATGATGCTGAGTATTTGCGCCACGTGAAGTTGATGCAGTTGAGAAAAAACATAGCACCTGTAGCGTGATGATGACCCGGCTGTGCGCTACGCCTAGACGCTGACGCCGCTACACGCGTCCACAATGCTCCTTGGTGACCGTGTGTGATGATGTCTCGGCTAGCTGCCGCATGTGCCTGCCCCTACGCGTCGTGGAAAAAACCACTGTCAGCCTGTAGGCATATCTTCTCTCGGCCTAATATCTCAAATAGGCATGTTCTTTATTGCCTCACATGGAGGTGCTTCATCACCTACATTACTTAGATTAACTTGCTCTACTTGAGAGCCATTAGTTTCATCAAATGTCACATCCCTAGTGACTTCAACAACACCGGTGGTTTTGTTGAAAACACGATAGGCATGTGCATTTGACTCATATCTGACCAAGAAGCCTTCATCTACTTTAGAGTCAAATTTTGAAATTCTTAGTCGTTTAACAAGAATGTAACATTTGCTACCAAAAACTCTAATGTATAAGACATTTGGTTTGTTACCGGTTAATAGCTCATAAGCCATCTTCTTGAGAATCTTGTGGAGATAGAGACGGTTGATGGCATGGCATGTTGTGTTGACGGATTCAGCCCAAAAGATGTCTGGAGTATTGTATTCATCTAGCATGGTCCGCGTCGCCTCTACTAGAGTTTGGTTCTACCGCACTACTACTCCATTTTGAGGTGGATCATATGGAGCGGAGAACTCGTGCTTGATCCCTTCTTTGTCAATAAAGTCCTCAATGTGAGTGTTCTTGAACTCACTTCCATTATCGCTCCTCACTTTCTTGATCTTTACTTCATACTCATTTTGTGCTCTTCTTGCAAAATTATTAAAGATTTCTTGTGTTTCTCCTTTGTCATGCAAAAAGAACACCCAAGTGAATCTAAAATAATCATCTACAATAACAAAACCATATTTGTTACTGCCAATGCTTATGTAGGACACGGGTTCGAAAAGATCCATGTGTAGGAGCTCAAGTGGCCTCTTTGTAGTCATGATATTCTTGGCGGTGTGTGATGCTCTAACTTGTTTTCCTACTTGACATGCGCTACACAACCTATCTTTCTCAAAGACAACATTTGTTAGTCCTAGAATGTAATCCCCTTTGAGTCGTTTTGTCAAGTTTCTCATCCCAACATGAGCTAGTCGGCGATGTCATAGCCAACCCATGTTAGACTTGGCAACTAAGCAAGTTTTCGGCTCCACTTTATCTTGTACGAAGTTGACAAGGTATAGCTTTCCCTTCAACCTACCCGTGAATGCCATGGAATTATCACTTTTTCTCAAAACGGTCACACCCTCATGAGAGAAGTTACAATTATATCCCATTTTACATAATTGCAAAATAGAAATTAAATTGTAGCTCAATGATTTAACTAGAAGGACATTTGAAATTGAAAAATTACTTGTGATAGAAACTTTACCTACACCCAATACCTCACCTTCTCTGTTGTCGCCAAATACAATGGTTTCATGTTGATGTTGATTTGGCTCAAAGGTCATGAACATGTTCTTCTCTCCGGTCATGTGGTGGGTGCATCCACTATCCATCACCCAACTTGATCCACCGGAGGCATATTCCTACACGATATTAGTTCTTTATTTTAGGTACCCAAATCTTTTTGGGTCCTTCAATGTTAGTAACAAGGACTTTAGGAATCCAAATTTTCTTAAGAGGTTTTTCATTTCTATTTCCTACAAATTTAGCAACCACTTTACCACGGTGGTTCCTCTTAATTAGGTATGAAGCATAAAAAATAGCTTATGAAGTGTGTGGCTTGTTGTTGGCCTTTTGTGGAGCACCCTCTTCCCTCACAAACTTGATTACCTCTTTACCCTTGTTCTTCACTCTAGGGGTGGACTTGGTCTCATTAGGGTGATAACCAAGCCCACGCTTCTCAATATTACCTTTGGCATTGAGCGTCTTGTATAGAGCATCCTTTGACTTGTAGGTCTTGATACACCCATAGCTCACTAGGGTGCCAAGCCTTTCATTCTATTTTCTTAGGATCTCTATTTCCTTTATGTTAGTCTCATATGCATTTAAATCAAATGTATAACATTTAGAAACCATTACTAGTGGAAGCAATAGAAGGAAATGGAAATAGGTTTTGAATTAATAGACTCAAGTTTCTCATCTAGACATGTGTTGGATTCTTTTAGAATCACAAGTTCACTAGAGGGGGACTTGATGGTCTCTTTCAACTCAAGATTTGATTCATTGACTAACTCGTTATCATTAGTCAATGTCTCAACCTTTTCCTTCTCCTTAGCAAGAAGCAATTTAAGATTCACATTCTTTTATTTTTCAAGAGCAAATAGCTCATCTTGATGTTCAAGAGTTTCCTCTTGTTTTTCAAAGGTTGACTTTTTCTTCTAAATGGTTGCTTCTTTCAACTCTATTGTTTTTAAAAGTTCTTTAAATTTTAATTTACATGATCTACTCATGGATTTAAGCAATAATTCATTTGATTCATCATCACTAGAGCTACTATCACTACTAGACTCAAAAACATCATTTTTAGTTACCTTCTTGCTTCTTGCCATGAAGCACTTGGGGGAGATGATGTAGTCATTGTCGCTTGACTCTCCAAAGAGCGAAGGCTTTGGAGTCTTGAGATGGGCAATGGCAATAGTGGCGACTCCCTTCTTGGATGAATCGGAGTCCGATTCTGACTCAGATTCGGAGTTGGAGTCCCACTCCTCCCCAATATGTGTGTGGCCTCTTGGCTTCTTCTTGTGGTACTTATTCTTTCCTTTGTAGTCTTCATCCTTCTTCTTCTTGGGACAATCCGCTATGAAGTGGTCAATGTCACCACACTCATAGGAACATCTTTTTGATTGTCGCTTCTTCTTCTTGTCATATTTCTTCTTATACTTATCATATAAGCCCTTCTTCATAAATTTCTTGAATTTATTGACTAGTAGGGCTAGTTCTTCATCTTCACTTTCATCACTTGAGTCTTCATCCTTTTTAGCCTTTAATGCTACATCCTTGTTTCTATTTGTGTACTTGGCAAAGTCCTTCACCTATTTTGTTTCTTCCTCCATTAGCTCATGTGTTACAATTCTTCCTAGCACATCACTTGGAGTTAATTTCTTGAAGTCTTTCCTTTCTCGAAGCAATGTCACCAAGGTTAGATTCCTTGGTCCAATTGCTCGGAGAAGTCTTTTGACCACAACATGGTCAGTCATATATTTACTTCCAATACCCTTGATCTTGTTGACCAACACCATGAGTCGGTCATACATTTCTTGGGGAGTCTCATCATCTTCCATTACAAATCTTCCAAGCTTCCCTTCAAGAAGCTCGATCTTTGACTCCCGCACGGACGATGTACCTTCATGGGCCACTTGCAATGTGTCCCATATTTCCTTGGCATCTTATATGCCATCCACCTTGTTGTACTCCTCAGGGCTCAAGGCGGAGAGTATGGCACTTGCCGCTTGAAATTTACGGTGGAGGGCTTGTTCTTCCCCTAGAGTCCAATCCTTTCCTTGAGCATCATAAACATCAAAATCTAAACCATATTTCACAACTCTCCATATTTCGGGATGCATTGAAAACAAATGCATTTTCATTTTGTTTTTCCATGCCGCGTATTGTGTACCATCAAAGTAAGGTGCATGACCCGTGGGAATGGAACTACTATAAGAACTAGGATTTAGTTTTGAATAATTAAAAGGATATGTGGCTCTCCTTTTGTTGTTGTCATTGATCTTGGGAGAGGTAGATCCATCTATTGTCTTGGTTGGATATCTTCCCATCTTTGCTCTTCAAGCGGTTAAGCTTAATCAAAGAGACCTGCTCTGATACCAATTGAAAGTTGCCTAGAGGGGCGTGAATAGGTAATTTAAAATTTTCTTGTGGAAAAATAATGTTCTGAGAAAAAGCCTGATCGGAAGTTCCGAAGTGATGTCGGAAGTTCCGATCTGTCGGAATTCCTGAAGCTTCCGATGGATCGGAAGTTCTAATATGTATCAAAAATTCCGATCAGCAAATTTGAAATTGACGAAATCAAAAACTTGTTTTCTGAAAAAGTGTTTGAATAGAAGTGTGCACAAGTGTTCTAGGAGAAACTTTGAGACAGTGAGTTTTCTTGGATTTAAGTCAAATGATAGATCGGGTGAAAATAGAGTCCGACTTAGTATGAACCATAAAAGAAATAAGAACACAATAGCAAACAAGATAAAGATATGTTTCCCGGAGTTCGGATCAACCAATCCTACGTCTCCGTTGAGGGACCTCGAAAGGTCGGGTCTCTTTCAACCCTTTCCTCACCAAGTCTTAGCCTTCACTAAACTTGGATTTTTCTCTTTGTATCATTGTCCAAGCCAAGGGAAGCTTTTACAAACTTCTCCGGGCAACCACAACCTCCTTGGTTGCTCACGGAGTGACTCCTAGCCATCTAGGAGAATGAATCCTCCAAGAGTAACAAATGCGTTTGAAGATTTTGCCAACTCAAGCTTTTGTGATCAAAGATTTTGAACAAAATCCAACAAAATCAAACCACGAAAATCTTCTCAAAAGATGCAGCAACAAAAGCTCAAGAAGATTTCCAATGCGCTCTCAAGACAAATCGCAAAGGCTTGCAATAGATCTAGCCTTGAATCACAAGAGAGCTTAACGATGAGAGTTAGGGTTTTCAAAATGAGTGAGTTTTGGGGGGCAAGAGTGATGTACAAATGAGTGGGGGGGCTATACCACCCCTTAAAATTGTAGCCATTATGGCACTTTTGGCCTTCCACCTCGGAAGTTCCGATGGCACATCGGAAATTCCGATTTAAAAATAATTCCAAACCGAGTGTTCAAATCAGAAGTTCCGATCCTAAATCAGAAGTTCCGATGGAAAATATAATAGTACGACGATCCTAGACTCAATGTAAAGAATATTTTAATGATTTTAACCTTTTAAGCCTATTTGGACCAAATAGAGCTCTTTCTCTAAATTTGTTTCAACGAAACTTTCTTTTCTCGTGAAATCTCTGCAAACATCTTAGCAAATTGATTATTAGCATTTGATCAATATTGTCATTAATACACCAAAATAAAATAGGGGCCTAGATGCACCTTGATGCACTTTTAACCACCAAAAATAATATCATCCACGTAAATCAGAGCAATCAAGAAATTACAGCCTACTCTGAACAAGAAAAGAGATTTGTCCACTAAACGCATCACAAAGCCATTCCCCAACAAAAACTACTTTAAACGTTCGTACCAATCTCTAGGGGCTTGCTTCAGACCAAATAAAGTTTTCTGCAACTTAAACAGGAAACTTAGGGTTTTCAAAATCGAGGGGCTGCCTAACATAGACCTCTTTCTTTATGTACCAGTTCAGAAAAGTACTCTTGACATGCATTTGAAAAATCTTAAAACCTTTAGAAGTAGCGAATGCCAAAAGTATGTGAATGAACTCAATACAGGCAACAGGGGTGAAAGTCTCCTAAAAATCAATACCCTCTTTCTGGCAAAAACCCTAGGCAACTAATCAAGCTTTGTTGCGCACCACAACCCCATCTTCACCTTGCTTGTTCTTAAACACACACTTGGTGCCTATGGGGTTGCAACTTGGTGACATCTCATCTAGTGTCCAAACCCGACAGCGAACAAAATTTCCAAGCTCATCTTGCTTGCATAGCATTTATCTAATTTGCATCAGATAAAGCGTGAGCAACATCTCTTGGCTCAAAAGTGGCAACAAAAGCAGACTTAGCAAACACAGCATAAGAACCAGCCTGAAAACGCAAAGATCTCGTAGTGAGATCGCCAATGATGAGCTCTGAGGGGTGATCACGCTAAACTGCTCGGGATCTATGGTGATCAGATGTCACCTCACCGGAGTCAGCAACAGGCACCTCTGGACACGACTGAGGGGGCTTGATCAAAGTGGAAGAAGTGATCAGAGGTCCGCCCTCATCCTAAGTCGAAGTCTCAGAAGGTGTGGGGTCTGCAGGATGTGCTGAAGGCCCACCCTCATTAACAATAGGAGTGTCATCATCTTCCTCGAAGATGGGCTCTCCAAGATCATCATCACTAGAAAGCTCAAAAGGAGTAAGTGAAGGTATTGACTCATCAAAAGAAACCTCACACGTCTCGACAAGTTGTTGGGAGTCGAGGTTCCAAACACGAAAGCGTCGATAATGCAAAGCATAACAAGGAAAGCCTTCATCCCAGCAACGAGACTCAAACTTGTCCAAATGCCCTCCCTTCTTGAGCAAAAAGCACTTGTAGTCAAACGCTCGCAAGTGGCTCACCTTGCGTTGTCTGCCAAACTGCAACTCAGATGAAGTCTAACCTAAGTAAGCTATAAGAAAAATACAGTTGGCCAGATAGCAAATCGTGTTCATAGCTTCAGCACAAAAGTGCCTAGGAGTCCTATGCTCATCGAGCATCATCCTAGCCATCTCGACGAGCGTGCGGTTCTTTCGTTCCACAACGCCGTTCTGTGGTGGAGTGTAAGGAGCAGAAAACTGGTGCTCAAGACCTTGATCACTACAGAAGCTGACAAACTGAGAATTCTTGAACTCTGAACCATTGTTAGAGCGAATTGCTCGCATCCGACCATTGTTCTCATTCTTTAGATTTAGGATCAGATCATGAACAAACTGAAAACCTCATCCTTAGACTCAAAAAAAAACCGACGAGAATCGAGAAAAGTCATCAACAACCACAAGCGCGTACCACTTCCCACAAAGTGAACGTACCTGAGCTAGACCAACTGTATCCATGTGTAATATCTCTCCCGGATATGAAGTCATCACCTGAGTCACAAGTGCGTGAGAAGCGGCAATCATCTTCCCATGACGATAGGGATGGCAAACTAGATCCTTCTCCATCTTAAGCTTGGGCAATCCTCGGATGAGGTCCATAGAACTCCATCTGACTAGCAGATCAAAGCACAAATGACCTAACCTCCTATGCCACTTCCAGAGCTCAGAGGAGGATCCAGCGATCAAATAGTGAGAAGGGCCAAAAGAACTAGAGAAATCAATCCGAAAAACCTTACCGAAGGGTAAGATCTAGCAAACCAAAGATCCTCTAAAATCAACAACAGAAGACATGCCCTTATTAAAACAAAACTCTAAGCCCTCCTCAAGAAGTTGCGAAACAGAAACCAAATTAAAGCCCAAATTTCCAACCAAAGCAACATTCTTCAAGGATAAATGCTAAGAAAATCGAATTGAGCCAAATTCGTGTACCTTCCCTTGACCATTGTTCCCGAAAGTGATGTACTCCTTAGAGCTCGAGGAAGTGAGGCTGGAGAACCATCTACGATGTCCCGTCATATGGTGAGAATATCCCAAATCCATGATCCATATGTCCTCCACGCCTCGATCCTGTGAGGAGCCATGCTGAAGAGCGTGGGCCTCATGGCTCCAGATGTGATGAGTGATTGTCAACGGTAGTCAAAGATGACTAAAAAGAGGAGAAGACCTATTGCGTCTGGGCCGCGTGTGACTCAGGTACACAGGCAGCGAGCGACTGTTGGGCAGAGGGGCCGCGAAGTCGGGCTGGCCCAATCCGGGTACATGGGCTAGGAGCAGCAAAGGATCCACTAGGCTGTTGACCAGGATTGACTCAGGTACATGGGCGATGAGTGATTGCCGAGCTAAGAGAGCTGCGGAATCGGACCGGCCCAATCTGGGTACCTGGTGCAAAGTAGGTGGATGCTTTGTCAGCTTCGGCGCAAAACTGACGACCGCTGATCTTGGATCGGACCGTCCTGAAGTGAAGTCGTAGTCGCTACGAAAGCCCCCCTTCCGGATAAGTCATCTGTAAATAGGAGTTTACTATTTTGTCCTTAGGCCCACAATCAGTCAGTCGAGTCTGTAAAAATATCCTAAGGGCAATTTGGTCTTTTCCATTTATTTCAGCGTTTGTAAAAAACCCTAAGGGTCTGGTGGAATATTCCTTGGCTATTGAGCTGCCTATAAATAGGGCCCCAATCCCTAGGGTTAGGTCACCCTTTCTGAAATCACTTTTCTAATCAATAGATTGGGTCATTTCTCCACTGCTTCCCTGCGTGCGCCACCAGCAAGGTTTTTTTTTCTCTCTGTTCATCACGTTTACTTGTTGTTTTCTCTCGATTATTTTTCTGGGATTCCTCCGCACAGGTTCAGATCTCTCTGCGTTGCTCTCAAATCGTTACGCTGTGAAGTGATTCCCTGGTTGCTTCATTTTGTGTGCTCAGGTTATTTTATCTTTACAACGATTTGGTCTGCCGTGTTGTTTTCTATGCCATAGGCCTCTAGCTGTTGTGTGTCAGGCTATTCTGAATCTAGGTTGTAGCTAAGTTTTTTATTGGTATTTTCCTATCATTGTGTTCTAATCGAGAGAAGGGAGCTCACACATTTCTTGAAGTTTCTTGCGAAGGTTCGAACTCTGCTGGTAATCTTTTGTTTGAAGCCTTTCTGTTCAGTGTAGTGGGTTTTTGCTCAAGCTTTGCTCGAGGTCTCGAAGTCCCTGCTTAGCAAGACTACTTCGGTTCGAAGCTAGACCTGGTTCGAAGGTATCTTGGTTTACTTCACTGTTCGAAGTCTGCTTCCGAACTGTTTTTTTGCTGTCTGTTAGGAGTAGCGAAGTTTCTGTGCGAAGTCTATTTAGCGAAGCGTGCCTCGGAGCAGGCTTCGATCAGTTTGCACTAAAGGCTTCGTAGTCCTAGCGAGGGTAGACTTCGTTCGTGCGAAGTTCCCACAAAGACAGACTTCGACTTTTTCTATTTATCTTCGAAGTTTTTGCTTTCTCATGTTAAGCTTCGAATCTTCGAAGTGTGCTTTTCGAAGCAGGCTTCGGCAGCATCATACTCCGGGTGTTTTTCTGTTGTCCCCGATTCAAGGGTTACTTCGGTCTGTGTTTATTCTGACTTCGAAGTTCTCATCTGCATACTTCGTTGTTGCATAGCTTCGCACTAGTCTCCGAACTCCTTTTTGCTCAGCAAGCGAAACTTCGATTTTTGCACTATAACCTGTGAAGCTACTTCGTTCCGAAGTAGGCTTCGCACAATTTCTATACACGTCAACAATCTTCGCTAGTCAACTTCGAAGCAGGCTTCGGCAAGTTTCAAACTAGAGACAAATTTTGAACAGTGACCTCTCATCTCTTTTTAACGTGCACTTAGAGTTATTGTTGTGATGTTTATTTCTGTGAACCTTGATCGGCCCATGTTTTGAATGCTTTGTTTATTTGCCTATTAGCACCGTGTTGGTGTTTCTTTGTCTAGGACTCTGGTCGTTTATAGGCTAGATACTTTTAGGCTTTGACAAATATGTTTACATTTTCCTGCCAAGTCTTTTGAGGTGCGTTGGGTGTTGGGAGCAGGACATTGATTCGAAAGAATTTTTAGGCGTCCATTCACCCCCCCCCTCTGGTCGCTACTTTCGGTCCTACATCCTGCAAAATCAATGTTCATAAGGAGGAGCAAACAATCTGACACCAAGTTGAGCAAAAGAGCTAAACCAATGTTGAGCCATCTACTGAAAGGTAGGAAAGCAGAAAGAATCGTAAGAGTTTGGAGCAAAATGCGGCTCAAAGCGCGGTCCTCTGTTCTGTCTAAAGTCATGGCGACGAGGTCCAAAGTCGTATGCAGAATGGCCTAGAGCTCTGCCAGGGCGAAAACCACCCTCTAGAGCACAGGCATGAAGGTCATCTCCTCTACCACCACCTACCCGACGCACCCTGGCCTGTAGCCTCTCTCCATGTCGAGGGACTCTCTATCTACCACCCTACTGGTAGAACTGCTCCTGCCCACCTGAAGCTCTCTCTGTTCTCTCAACCCGCTTCCTCCTGAAGCAAAACTCTGCAGGATACCCTTCTCTCTTATAGAACTCAAGTGATAGGTAGGCTTCTTGGGATGTGGTTGAAGCTTGGGTTTCTTGGGTTTGGTGGTATTGGGTGTTGGCTCTTTGGTATGAGAGGGTCTTGGTAGAGAGTCAAGAGAAGTGTGGAGGTGTTTGGGTTTTAGGATCTGGACAGGTTTCTTTGGTGGAGCTCTAGGTTTCTTTTGGAAAACACCATCCTTAGGCTGACTGGCCTAGAAGGACTGAGTAGAGTGGGTCTTGGGATATCTATGCTCTAGAGTCATCTTACTCCACTCTATAGCCCTAGTGACAGCGCTCTCAAAATCAGCCTGGGTGTAGGTGTAACCTACTTCAAAACCATCCTGCCTCTTGAACTGTTGGATCATCATGTCGAGCTAAGGCTCTCTGGTACTCACCCAACTCAAGATCTGATAGAGGTAAGAGTTCTCGTTCTGAGCATCAGCTAGCTCCTCTCTCAAGGAAGCTAGCACCTCCACATGAGACAAGCAGATCTCACACTCTCCATCAACTTGAACAGACTTTTCAGCTTTCATCTTGATGAGCTCCAACCTCAGAGACTAGCAGTTCTCACAGATTGTGGGTGGAACTGACAATGTCTCAAGCTCAAGCTTAGTTTGCTCTAACTCAGCATACACTCTCTCTAGCTCACCCGACTGCTCATCACTCTTCGCTCTCAACTCAGCTAGATCAGATAAGATGAATGGGTAGTCTCTACAGGGGACGACATCAGTGGCATGAGCATCTTTCAGCTCTAGCTTAGTGCTTTCAAGCTCAGTGGCCAAACTGTCTCTCTCATCAACCATCTCTGTGTACCTAGACTTCAAAGTAGTTAGGTCACACAACAACACCTCGCAATTGGGGCAATCACTGCTCTCACCAAAGCAAGGGAAAGAAGATAGACTCTTAATCTTGCTATTGGCCATAGCAAGCTCACTCTCAAGCTCATCTATCCTCTTCTTAGCCCCTCTAAGCAGTTTCTCCCGATATTTCAACCCCTGATGGTTCTCTTCAAGTAATTCGATGACTTCATGTTCATAGGAAGATATCTTCTCGTCATCGTTGTCAGAGTTGTCGGAGGATCCCTTGTCTTCTTTATCCCCAAGAGCCATTGAGCAGACGCTCTGTTGGGATCTTCGGTTGCGGTGCGAGCGAGTCTTTGGCTTGTCTCCAAAAGCCATGAAGCAGAGGCCTATCGGATCATCCTTGTCCTTACCCTTCTTGATCATGATCTCCTCATCGCTTGAGCTTGATGAAGAGGAAGAAGAGGATGATCGCTTGGAGTAGCTTCTCTCCATCTCGGCGAAGAAGGTCTTGTCTCGCTTCTTATTCTCGCGTCGGTAGTCCTTCAGGGCTTTCGAAAGAACTTCGTTTTGGGCTTGCTCTTTGTGAAGATGGAGTTGTCGTGCTTGTTGAAGTCGTAGGAGCCACTATCAGTGCCCTTCTCGTGTGTGTTCCGCTTGGGGCAGTCGGCGATGAAATGATCTGGATCACCACACTCAAAGCAACCATGTTTTGTGCCATATCGTTTGAACATTCTCTTATCATAGACACAACGAACACAATTATTGAACAAACACGGGTCATCATCTCCTAATAGATACAACTGGTCCTCAGTGATATACATCAAGGAGGACAAAGCACAACTCAAAGAAACAGGATCACTAGAAGGTGTCGCAAGGGCTAGAGTTTTTGAGCCAGAACCAGTGAGATTTGATCTCAACTACATATCAACCTCTTAGGCCTTGAGCATAATGAAAAGTGTAGGACCGAGAGTAGCAACCAGAGGGGGGTGAATGGGCGCCTAAAAATTCTTTTGAATCAATGGCCTTCTCCCAATACCCAATGCACCTCAACAGACAATCAGCTGAGCCAAAACAAATCACAAGCTCTAAATTGATCTATCCTAAAAACAACCGATGTCCTAATTATAAAGACACCAACAAAGTGCTTAAAGGCAGATTAAAGTCATTCACATAATAGCATCTCCACAAAGATTTCACCAAATCACAGGTAATCCATCAAGCACATAAAAATATCCATCGCTCACAGACATTTCATCCATCACAAGATCAACAAGTATCTAATTGAAAATAACCGGTGAAACTAAGACTTCATGAGAATAGCACAATATTTAACGCATTTAATCTTGACAAAAATCAATGCAGGAAAATAAACGTGCTAGGAATTAATTCATCTCTCACATAATATTCAGAACTAAAATCAGTGCACGAAAATCGAGAAGGAATCAATTACTGTTTGAGTAAGCTATCTCTCGTTCAGCATTTTTCCGAACACAAGGCCTACATGCTGAGTGCCTCCCGTAGCAAACGTCGCATGCCACGCCTGTGGTCTTCAGTGCGTTGTCCCCATGCGGCAGAGCCACCGCTCTCTTTTCTACATGCTCAGCGCAACTGATGCAAGTTTCTGGCTTGGGAATTCCTGCGCCGGACCTCAAGACAAGCACAGACCAGGGATCTCGAGCCACGCGTTGAACAGATTGAAGACGTCCCGAAGAAGCACAAAGACCAGGAATCGCTTCTGCGCCACTGGAGAAATAAAGCCCGTGCAGGAAGTTGGCCTCGCCCTGGCACTCGGTAGAGATCAGAATAAAACCTGATGCTAGCCGCAACTCCTCCTGAATCAGGAGTCACTAGAGGCACAGTGTTCCACAAAGAACCAGCCCCAAAAGATCTCCCGTGAAGAAACCAATGTAGAAATCTTACAGTGCGATGGACAAAAAACAAATCAGAAGAACATTGTGTGATGGCCGTGGGATTTCAAGGAAGAAGAAGACACAAAAAAAGGTGAACTCAGATTTTTCAATTTGATGAGTTGCCCAAAACCCTAGGGATGGGGGCCTTATTTATAGGCAGCCCAATAACACTAGGAAAACACCAAAATACCCTTAGGGTTTTACAGACGGTGAAATAAAATGGAAAAGACCATAATGCCCTTAGGATTTTTACAGACTCGACTGACACACTGTGGGCCTAGAAAGCAAAATGGTAATGTCCTAAATAAAGATAACTTGGACTGACGTGGAGCTTTCGTAGCAGCTACGGCTTCACTTCAGGACGGCTCGATCTTGGATCAGCGGTCTGGATTGGGCGTCGGTTTTGCGCCGAAACTGACAAAGTGTCCACCGTCTTCGCACCGGGTACCCGGATTGGGTTGGCCCGATTCAGCGGCTCCCTCAGCCCGACAATCGCTCGCCGCCCGTGTACCTGAGTCAACCCCGATCAATAGACTAGTGGATCCCCTGCTGCTCCTAGCCCATGTACTCGGATTGGGTCGGCCCAACTCCATGGCCCCTCTGCCCAACAGTCGCTCGCCGCTCGTGTACCTGAGTCACATGCGGCCCAAGACACGATAGGTCTCGTCTTCTCTTCGTCTCCTCTCTCTTTGACATCCGTTGACAATCACTCATCACATCTGGAGCCATGAGGCCTATGATCTTCAACATGGCTCCTCAAAAAGCTCCGCGACAGTCAAGGTATCATAATAAGCACTCTCAACAATAGAAGATACCTTGATCTCCTAGATCTTAGGGTACAAGGTATGAAGAACCTTGAGCACTTATTCATGATCTAAGACTAGCTAATCTCGATCGGCATTGTTGGCCCAAAGCTTGTTAATGATCGACTAAAAGCGACCAAACAAAGCTTCAACAGTCTCACCTGGCTTCTATGAGAAATTTTTGTATTTTTGTCGGTAGGTCTAATAGAGCCTAGCCTTGACCTGAGAAGTCCCCTCATGGTGTGCCTGGAGGGTAGCCTAGATCTATCGAGCAGTGTTGAGATGGCTAACACGCTCAAACTTGATGGGACCTAAACTAGAAAACAAAATGTTCATTGCCTTGTTGTTCAGGTCATGCAGAGCGACTATCTCAGGGGTAGTACGCTCTGCAGCCGGAAGCATAGTGAAAGTAGCATGAACACACATATCCCATATCCCTGAGCTCTGGCTCAATAGATAGGCTCACATGCGAGTCTTCCAATAATTATAGCCAAAAAATTCAATAGACGGAACCTTTTGAGAAGAAGTCATTATCGCTACTTTGGGTTAGAACCGGTTAAGGTATGGAAAAACCCTAACCTTGCTCTGATACCACTTGTAGGACCGAGAATAGCAACCAGAGGGGGTGAATGGGTGCCTAAAAAATTCTTTCGAATCAATGGCCTTCTCCCAATACCCAACGCACCTCAAGAGATAACTAGCAGAAGCAAAACAAATCTCAAGTACTAAAAATAATCTAGCCTAAAAACGATCGGTGTCCTAATCGAAAAGACACCACCAAAGTGCTTAAAAGCAGATTAAAAATTCCTTTAACTCATAGGCACTTCAATCAGCATCAATAAAATCATCAACAATACTCGGGCATTTATCAGATAAAATAAATGCAGATGATTAAATGTACTAGTAGTTAATTAATCTATTTAAGACTTAAGGATTAAATTCTACAGTAAACAGGAATCAAGAGAAAAGATTACGGTTCCTGCTGGTTGTTCATCACTGTGTGTAAACTGCACAGCCCCAAGGAGTGTATGGCCTATTGCGTCTATTGTGCTAGGTATGTTCTGTGCTACTATGCAACTAGATTGAAGAAAAACTGCTTCAGGTTACGTGCAGAACTGTTCTTGCACTCAGCTGAACAATAGGGGATCTGGACCCATGAACAGGATGACCGAAATGTGCTAGCCAATGGTGCTGGCGAGGCAATCCTGTTTTAGTGAGAATAAAAAATTCTGATGAAGAGTAAATTGCCTTGGATCAGGTGTGCGGTGAGGAAAACAACATAGTTCCTATGTGTTGACACGAAAACGTGCCCCACACTTGGGTCAGTTCGACGATCCAAAAGTGTGCGGATACTTAGGGACAAGCCTAAGCGTAACACAACACCGATGTTGCGTTCCGACTACCCTTAATAGTGGTAAGGGGTGGAGTCGCCAGGTAATCAGATCACATAGAAATAATCCAATTAGCCGAAAGAAATATATTAAATAGAACAAATCAGTAAGCCGAGCGGAGCCTAACTGATCCAAAGTGTATAGTGCGAAGGGTATCGCTGAAGGGTACCTTCGACGTCTGATGCGAAGGGTCCCGCCGAAGGGTGCCTTCGGCGTTCGGACTGATCTGGCCGAAGACTAGCTCCGAACAGATCTTGATGCGATAATCACCTCCGAACAGCGGGGTTCGGCGCGAAGTCTCTGACATGATAAAATAACCCAGACACAATGCGTGGGCGTGACTTCGTCTGACATGGGGTACGAGCATGGCGAAGCCTGTCGTGATGAAGCCTGTTGCGAAGCGTGTTGGCGTGCGGGACTTGGTCAAACCGACAACAACGTGATAGTTCGGCACAAGTAGTCGAAGAAGTACACTTGTCGAGGGGTGTTTTGACAGCCTCTGAAACCAATCTCTTGGCTTCAGATACCTCCGGTGAAGGGGCTCCGAGGGTGGAAACCTGCAACAGAACAGATATCAAGTACTAATTCGACCTGGAGACTGAATTCTGCTAAGTGTTGCACTAGGGGCGAAGGTAGCAATCTGTTATGCAGGTTAGCGAATACTTCACAGGCGAAGTAACAAGGCGATATCAATCTATTATGTAGATTAATAGATACTTCATAGGCGAAGTAACAAGGCGATAGCAATCTATTTTGTAGATTAACAGATACTTCACAAGCAAAGTAACAAGGCGATAGCAATCTATTACGTAGATTAGCTGATACTTCAAAAGCGAAGTAACAAGGATTATCATTGTTTTGAAGTGGCTGTCAGAGGGCTTCCAGGCAAACCCATGAAGATTGCAGAAAAGTAAAGGTAAAATAAAGGTACTGTTCAAAGCTAGGGCTTTGTGTTGATTTGTGTTGGGGGCTAATGAACCGGCCTTACCCCTATATTTATAGGGGCTAGACTTCAAATCTCTAAGCCTAATCTGGTAGGACTCGGCCTAATCTCATGTAGGGATAAAACTTAGCCAGAATCGGACTCAACTATATCTCTGATTTCCTACCCGAAGTGGGCCTTCGGCCAGGCCCGCCGAAGCCTGCTCTTCGGGCCGAAGCTTCGGTGAGGTGGGCCTCTGAAGGCCTTCGGGCCAAAGGGAGAAGGCTCGCTGGAAGATTCTGAAGCCCACCGCTCGAAGGGCCTTCGGCCCTGTAGGGCTTCAACCCAGTCCAGGACATGTGTATTTTCGGCCCAAATTACCAAAATTGATATTTTGATAATCGTAACCATTAATGCCATTTTTTGTTATCAACACATGCCCCTGCCTTTTAATGAACTAATTGAACTAAAAGCATAACAGGCTAAGGACAATAATTCTCATATCGGCCTTTCGACGTCTTCAAGTTGTTTGCCACACACTCGGGAAGTACCTTTTCAGGTATCTGCCATTCAAAGCTCTTCAAAATCGCTCTCCCTGTAGAGATTCTAACACGTATGCATTGTCAGGAGCGATTTCGGCTATTTTGAAAGGACCTTCCCAACTAGGTGACCATTTTCCAAATTTAGGGCTCTTAGTGCCTAAGGGCAAAATCGTCTTCCAAACCAAGTTCCTACTTGAAACGATTTTGGTTTAACCTTCTTATTGTAGGCTTTAGCTACTCTCTTTTTGTATATTTCTATAGTTTCTAAAGCCCTCAACCTCTTATCGGTCACCTCTTCTAAATTGTCCTTCAAAAGAGTCTCATACTCATCGACCGATAAGTCATCTTGCTTTAGAAACCTTAAAGAGCCAAGATCTACTTCTACAGGTAGAACGGCTTCTTGCCCATATACTAACTCATATGGACTAACTTTGGTAGCACCGTGCTTTGCAATTCTACAAGCCCATAGTGCCTCGGAAAGCACTTCATGCCACCTATTAGGAAATTCTTCGATTTTCCTCTTAATGAGTTTGATCATAGTTTTATTACTAGACTCGGTCTGACCATTGGCCTGAGCGTAGTATGGTGAAGAGTTTATTAGCTTAATACCATAAAATTCGGCGAAGTCTCTCACTTCTTTAGAAACAAATGAACTGCCTTGATCTGTAGTGAGAGTTTGAGGAATACCGAATCTATGTATAATGTGTTTCAAGATAAAATAAGGTACCTCGTTGTGAGTCATATTCTTGAGAGGCATGGCTTCGGTCCATTTGGTGAAGTAATCCGTCGCCATCAACATGAACCGATGCCCTTTTGAAGAAAGAGGATAAATCTGGCCGATGAAGTCTAAACCCCAACCTCGAAACGGCCATGGCTTGATAATAGGGTTAAGCAATGAGGCGAGAGCTAGTTGAATATTTCCAAACTTCTGGCACGCTTCACACACTCTATAATATCTAAAATAATCCTCAGTCATAGTCGGCCAATAGAAACCTGCTCTTTTGAGCATCCAACTCATTTTCTCGACCGACTGATGAATGCCACAAAGCCCCTCATGGACTTCTCCCGTAGCTACCCGGGATTGTTCATCGTTTAAACACTTTAAAAGTACTCCATCAACAGTTTGGCGATATAGTATATCATCTAGCAACACAAACTTGAATGCTTGTCAC
The DNA here is from genome assembly GCA_019279435.1 of Zizania palustris. NCBI lineage: Eukaryota > Viridiplantae > Streptophyta > Magnoliopsida > Poales > Poaceae > Zizania > Zizania palustris. Next base: position 9,703,879 of record JAAALK010000287.1, read on the forward strand.
TGAACTTTCCGATCAACCCTTTGACTAGGGTTTCTCAAATATTGGACGATTAGAATCCTCTAATCGTTCTTATGGACTTTCGGAGGGTTTGCTAGCTCCTTCCCTAGAGTGATGTCTAAGCTGCTGATTTCGGAGTGCCCCCGGGTCTTTCCTGCTTCTACCGAAGGCTGACTAAATCGGTCGTGTGGAGCCGGTCAACCCGAAGCCTTCTGTCGAAGGTTCCTGGCTCCCGATGGCCTCTGTCGTCTAGTAGTCTTCGGTGCAAGGGCTCCAGCTGGCCAAGCCCTTCGGCGGATGCAGTACTCTGATGAGATGGCTTCGGCACATGACACCCTCCGGTGACCGAAGGGGTCCAACTCGTAGGGCTCGACAGACCTTGCATCTGCCTGATGCTTCTGGCTTCGGTAGTGAGATCAAGCATCGTCTTTCCCTGTACAGAAAATTTTTCCTCTCCTGACTTGGTAGTCAGATGCTTGTTGAGCCAAATAATTTGCAATGGAATTGGCTTCTCTTGACACGTGAGAAATTTTGAAGTCATCAAAAGTATCAACTATGTCTAGGTATTTATCCAAGTAACTATTTAGCAAACCATTAAGACATTGAGCGCTCTTAGCTACTTGTTGCACCGCTAACAAAGAATCACCATGCGCATGAACATGTTTAGCACCTATAGATTCTAGCAATTCTAGTCCTAGCAATAACGCCTCATCTTCAGCTTGGTTATTAGTAGAGGGAAATTCTAAATGAGCCGAGGTTTCAAAATGCATTCCACTAGGTGATATGAGAACCACTCCAATACCTTGGCCACTTTTGCAAGCTGAGCCATCAAAATAAAGTTTCCATGGTACTATCTCAATTAGAGCAACATTGTCACTCCAACTGACATCTATGTGGTGATCAACTATAAAGTTAGCGACGATTTCGCCTTTCATAGCTCTTAGGGGTTCATAGGCAAAATCATATTCGATCAAAGCGTAAGCCCACTTTCCGATTCTTCCACTTAGAATCAGCTTTTGCAACATGTATTTTATAACATTGGTTTGGCAAGTGATGATACATGTAGTAGGGAGAAGATAATGGCGTAATTTGGTACATGCATAATAAAGTGATAAACATAAGCGTTCTACAAACGCGTACCTGGTTTCAGCGTCCAGCAGGCGGCGGCTCAAGAACGTGATGATGTACTCCTTTCCCTCCACTGTAACACCCCAGAAACATCCACCTCCTGGGTTAGCATGGCCCCGATCATGCTATCTTCAGCAGCGATGTATAGCCAAAATGGAATCCTGGCTTTGGGTGCCCTCACCACGGGTGGCGATGACAAGCACTCCTTGATCTTTTTGAAGGTGCTTTGCTGACTGTTGACACAAAAACGTGCCCCCACACTTGGGTCAGTTCGACGATCCAAAAGTGCACGGATACTTAGGAACAGGCCTAAGCATGACGCAGCACCGACGTCGCGTTCCGACTACCCTTAGTCATGATAAGGGGGTGGAGTCGCTAGGCAATCAGATCACACAAAATAATCCAATTAGCCAAAAGAAATATATTAAACAGAATAAAATCAGCAAACCAGTCGGAGCCTGTCTGCTTAGAAGTCTGGTGCGAAGGGGTCGCCGAAGTATACCTTCGGCGTCTGGTGTGAAGTATCCTGCCGAAGGGTGCCTTCGGCGTTCGGACTGATCCGGCCGAAGATGAACTCCGAACGGATCTGAACGCGACAATCACCTCCGAACGGTAGGGTTCGGCGTGAGGTCTCCGATGCGACAAATTACAGAATAATGACGTGAGGGCCGCGTGCGGGTGAAACTTTGTCCGGAGCGGGGTACGAACGTGGCGAAGCCTGTTGTGATGAAGTACGCTGGCGAAGCATGTCATCGAAGCCTGTAGTCTCGCCGAAGGGTGTCCTGACGACCTCCGAAACCGATCTCTCAGCTCCGGAAACCTCCGATGAAGTAGCTCCAAACATGGGAACCTACAATAGAGAGGGTTCGAAGTACCAATTTGGCCTGAGGACCGAATTTTGCTAAGTGTTGCACTAGTAGCGAAGGTAGCAATCTGTTACGCAAATTAGCGGATACTTCACACGCGAAGTAACAAGGCGATAGCAATCTATTACGTAGATTAATGGATACTTCACAAGCAAAGTAACAAGGGTTACCACTGTTCCGAAGTGGCCGGCGGAGGGCTTCCAGGCAAACCCACGAAGAGGTACAGAAAAGTAAAGGTAAATAAATGCGATCAAAGCTAGGGATTTGAGTTTCATTTGTGTTGGAAGAGGGGGCTCTCTAAGCTGGCCCCGCCTCTTTATTTATAGGGGTCAAGCTTTAGATCTACTATGCTATAATTCAGCTTGGATAGAGATAAAAACTTAGCCGGAATTGCATCCAACTCTATCTCTGCCAAAGTGGGCTTCGGCCAGGCCCGTCGAGGCCTGCTCCTCAGGCCGAAGCTTCGGTGGCGTGGGCCTCCAAAGGCTTCTTGGCCAAAGGCCGTTGGCTGGCCAGAGGCTTCCGGAGCCCACAGCCCAATGGACCTTCGGCCCGATAGGGCTTCGGCCTGACCTCAGACATGTGTATTTTTGGCCCAAATTACCAAAATTGATATTTTGACAATCTCGGCCATTAACGCCATTTTTTGCTATCAACACATGCCCCCTGCCTTTTAGTGAACTGAGTGAACTAAAAGCACAATGAGCTGAAGACGATACCGTCCATATCGGCTTTTCGACACCCTTTATGTTGTTTGCCACACACTTGGGAAATACCCTTTCAAGTACCTACCATTCAAAGCTCTTCGAAACCGCTCTCCCTGCAGAGATTCCAACACGTATGTGTTGCCGGGAGCGATTTCGGCTATCTTAAAAGGACCTTCCCAACTAGGTGACCATTTACCAAATTTGGGACTCTTCTTGCCTAAGGGTAAAATCGTCTTCCACACCAAATCTCCTACTTGAAACGATTTTGGTTTAACCTTCTTATTGTAGGCTTTAGCTACTCTCTTCTTGTCTACTTCTATGGCTTCTAAAGCCCTTAGTCTCTTATCGGTCACTTCCTCTAGATTATCCTTCAGAAGAGTTTCATACTCGTTGACCGATAAGCTATCTTGCTTTAACACTCTTAAGGAGCTAAGATCTACCTCTACAGGCAGAACGTCTTCTTGTCCATATACCAATTCATATGGACTGACTTTGGTAGCACCATGCCTTGCAATTCTACAAGCCCATAGCGCCTCGGAAAGCACTTCATGCTACCTTTTAGGAAACTCTTCGATTTTCTTCTTAATAAGCTTAATCACGGTTTTATTACTAGACTCGGCCTGACCATTGGCCTTAGCATAGTAAGGCGAAGAGTTTATCAACTTAATACCATAATATTTGGCGAAGTCCCTCACTTCTCCAGAAACAAATGAAATACCTTGATCCGTAGTAAGAGTTTGAGGAATGCCAAACCTATGTATGATGTGCTTCAAGATAAAATCTCGTACCTCACTGTGAGTTATGTTCTTGAGAGGCACGGCCTCGGTCCATTTAGTGAAGTAATCCATCGCCATCAACACGAACCGATGCCCTTTTGAGGAAGGAGGGTGAATCTGGCCGATGAAGTCTAAACCCCAGCCTCAAAATGGCCATGGCTTGATAATAGGATTGAGTAATGAGGCAGGAGCTAACTGAATATTGCCAAATTTCTAACATGCTTCACACCCTCTATAGTACTTAAAACAATCTTCAGTCATAGTCGGCCAATAAAAACCTGCTCGTTTGAGCATCCAACTCATTTTCTGGGCCGACTGGTGAGTGCCACAAAGTCCCTCATGGACTTCTCCCATAGCCACCTGGGATTTTTCGTGGTCTAAACACTTCAATAGTACTCCATCGATGGTTCGGCGGTACAATGTGTCGTCTATCAACACGAATTTGAATGCTTGTCGCCGAACCTTCCGATCAACCCTTCGGCTAGGGTCTCTCAAATACTGGACGATTGGGATTCTCCAATCGCCCTTATAGGTTTTAGAGGGTCTCGCTGGCTCACCTTCTGAGAAAATTTCTAAATTACTGACTTCGGGGTGCCCCCCGAGCCGTTCCTGCTTCTACTGAAGCCTGGTCGTGCTGGCCGTTCGGAGTGTGTTGGTCTGAAGCCCTCCGGAGGGTTCAGACTCCCGGGAACCCTCATCGTATGGGGGGCTTATGCCTATGGCCTCCGGCGTCCCAGGTCCCTTGGTTGGCAAAGTAATCTGGTCCAGGGACCTCGGCACGTAGTGACCTTCGGCCGGAGGGGTCCGACCCGGAGGGTGCGCTTGCCCACTGTCACTAGCTTCGGCAGTGAGACCAAGCATTGGCTTCACCAATACAGAAAATTTTCCTCTCCTAACTTGGTAACCAGATGCTTGTTGAGCCAAATCATTTGCAATCGAATTGGCCTCTCTTGACACGTGCGATATTTTGAAGTCATCAAAAACAGCAACTAGGTCCAGACATTTATCCAAGTAACTATTCAACAAGCCGTTAAAGCATTGAGCATTTTTAGCCACTTGTTGCACTACTAACAAAGAATCACCGTATGCATGGACATGTCTAGCGCCTACAGATTCTAGTAATTCAAGCCCTAGCAATAAAGCTTCGTATTCGGCTTGGTTATTAGTGGAGGGAAATTCCAGACGGGCCGAAGTTTCAAAGTGCATCCCATTAGGTGACATGAGAACCACTCCAATACCTTGGCCACTCTTGCAAGCGTAGCCATCAAAATAGAGGTTCCATGGCACTACCTCAACTAGAGCAACATTATCTGAGAAACCAAGGGTTGGTTTCGGTGTTTTGTGATGAGTGATTGACAGGATTTTACCCTCTGTTCGAAGGGTACCTCCAAAGGGGGTTCGGAGGTTGGACCTCCGAAGGGTATTCGGAGGTGGTTTACCGGAGGGTGTTCGGTGTTTGCTTGCTGCAGCTGTTGCAGCGGAGTGTGAGTGTCGGAGGGGTCCGACAGTACACGATGACTGGGTTCGTAACGAAAGCTTCGGTACTTTGGGCGGTACACCGGAGTGTGTACCGGAGGTTGCTAACCCGGAGAGGTCTCCGGAGTACTGGATACACTTGTCTGTTTTTCTGTGGTGCACAGGGACTTCGGAGGCGACGGACAAGGTTCGCAGCAGGTGAACCTGGGTCAAGCGGGAGGCTTGATGCCAGGGGAGCGGGGAGCTCCGTCACGGTGGGTGCGAAGGTGGTCCGGGTCGGTCCTCGGGCCGAGGCGTGCTAGGTGAAGGCAGAGTGTGCGGAGCGTGGCTCCGGCTGAAGGTGCTCCGGGACAAAGTCCTCAGAGGTGAGGCACTTCGAATGTACTCCGGATAGAGTGACTTCGGAGTTGGTGGAACAAGTCCTCTGCGGAGGCAAGGAATTCGAAGTGTGCTCCGGAGGGAGACATTCGAAGGTGCCCGACGAAGGTCTCAGAAGTCGAGGTGCATCGAAGGCATGGTCCGGGTGAGGCTCGTCAAGGAGTGTGCTCGGGGAGAGACACTGCGATGAAGTGCTCATGGAATGCTTCATGCGGAGGCCTTGGACGAAGGAGGGACTTCGAAGGGTGGTACTCCGAAGGTGGGGCTTCAGAGGGAGGAAGGCTTCGGAGCGAGGCTAGCTCCGGAGCAAGGTTGACTTGAGGTGCTTCGGCCTGCATGGCTTCGGTACACGGACTGACGGAGTTCGAGCTAAGTGAAGCTGCAAAGCCGTGGTAGTCCACTCCGGAGGTGTTGGTGCGAAGGCCCAAGGAGCTTTGACGGCTTCGGCTCAAAACCGTCAGTGTATCGGAGGCCATTTTCGGCGAAGCGAAGGCCACCAGGCTCAAGGCTTCTCGCCGAAGCTACCGCACCCTCGCGTGCGAAGGGAGGATTCCAGAAGGTCAGACTGCAAAGGCTGACACTGTCTGTTCTGTAAAAAGACGACGCTGTCCCCTCTGCAAAGCTAACAGAGAAGCCTCCAAAATAAAGGTGGACTACCTTTTGTACCCCTTAGTTCTGTAGAGACAAATCCTTTGTAAACCCTAGGGGTAGTGTAGTCATTTCCTTTGGGTGAACTGTGGGCTATAAATATGGGGGCTCGGTAGGTAACATTTAACACTTTGAGCATTTACTATTGAGATCCTGTAGCCACATACCTCGCTGTACTCATCCAGAGTTCAATATATTTGTGTTCCTTGTTCAAGCGGCGAAGCCCTGCTTCTTTGTGCTTTTTGCTTGAGCTCGCGTTACATACCTCGCTAGTATAGTGCACCGAAGCCTGTCTAGGCGAAGGTTGTTTTTGTGCGAAGTGTGTTTTTCAGCGTGCTGTCGCTCTGTGTAACTTGAGGCTAGACCTCACAGCTTACTAGCGAAGCCCTGATCGAAGCTCGTTTTGCTTCTAGTGTCGAAGTCCTTAGCGAAGTCCGTTTGTGTGCGTTTAGACCTTCGTGTACGAAGCCCAGCACTAGTTGCTGCTGCCAAGTTCTTGGTCGAAGTCCTCAGTAGGGTGTCCACTCTTGCGAAGGGTGAAGTGCGAAGCCTGCTCGAAGCACCCGGTGTGCGGAGCCTACACTGACTTAGCAGAGTTGATTTTCGAGGGTTGTTAGTGGAGCGAAGTCTTCTTGGCTTCGAACTTTTGCTCCTGCGAAGCCTGTGTTCGGAGCTGTCGAAGGACCTCTGAACCAGACCTTCGAAGGTAGTGTTCGAAGCCTGTTCCGCAGAAGACAGAACTAAAATCGAAGGCTAGTTTTTAGCCCGAATTTTTAAAAGCTCCCATTCACCCCCCCTCTAGTCGCCGTTTCCGGTCCAACAATTGGTATCAGAGCAGGTTAAGATCACCAGTTGACCTTAACCGGTTTTGTGATCTGTTGGCGACATGGATAGAGGCAGTAAAATTCCTCTGTTCGATGGGACAGATTTCGCATACTGGAAGGTGCGCATGGAGGCTTACTTGTTAAGCCAAGGAAATGCAATTTGGGAGATTGTGGACTCACAATACTCCATCCCTGAGACTCGCACCTCTCAGACTGAGAAGGATCAGTATAATGCCAACTCCAAGGCAAGAAATATACTGTTCATCGGTTTGAGTAGAAGTGAGTTCGATAGGGTGCAGCACCTTAGGACTGCTAGGGAGATTTGGACAACGCTCACTGTTTTTCATGAGGGCTCTACTCAGATCAAGGCCAGGCGCCAAAGCACATACAACCAACAGTATCAGCTGTTTGTGCAGGCACCTGGTGAATCTATAGATGCCATGTTTTCTCGCTTTGATGCGATAGTGAGTAACTTGCGGTCCAACGGGACACTTGCTTACAGTGATCACGATAGGGCTATCAAGCTTCTCTATGCTCTTGACCGTAGCATATGGGAAGTAAAGATATCCAGCATTGAGGAGTCCACAGGTTATGACACCTTGACCTGTGATGAGCTCTTTAGCAAGCTGAAGTCCACAGAGATTGCCAAGGCATCTCTTGTTGTGCACAGAAGCTCTTTGCCACAGCCATTGGCATTGGTTCTAGCACTAGCCGTGGCACCACTGCAGAACCAAGCACATCTGGCACTTGTGTTCTTGCAGATGGTTTTGCTTTGTCCTCCCTGGTCTCCGTCACAAAGGAGCAGGTGGACACTCTAGATGATGATGAGCTTGCTCTCATTGCCCGGAGGTTCACCCGCTTTCATCATGAGAGACGGGATCAGAGGAGAAGTGGTTTTAGTGGTTGCTATGAATGTGGCGACACCTCTCACATTAAGGCCAATTGCCCAAAACTCAAGAAGAGAGATGAGAGTGAGCGCCCCAAATACCACAAGGAGAGGAAACCCTTTGTGAAGGGCAAGCGCGGCAAGATGGCTAAGAAAGTAGCCAAGGCCGCTTCCAGAGCTTTTGTTGCTGCTCTCAGCGACATCGACACTTCCTCAACTGAGGAGTCGAGCTCTGAGGAGGAGGAGGAGTCCCCAAGGAAGGAGGACAAGAAGGACAAGAAGGGACGAGACTTCACCGACCTTTGCTTCATGGCCGACAGCGATCACAGCGGCGATGAGCTTGACTCATCTGAGGTAACACTTTCATCTGACCAGCTACTAATTAAATTAGATGAGCTAAATGAAGTAGTTCTTGGTCAGGATAGATTACTTGTGCAAGCCGCTAGAGAAAGAAAAGACCTTAGACTTAGGCTAGAAACTATTTCTACTGAATATGTCATGCTTAAGTCTAAAGTTAATGATGCTGAATGTGATTCTTGTACCACTGTCATGGGTGAGCTTGCTCAGTTGCGTTCTGTTCATGCTCAAACTCTATCTAAGCTTGAGACTGCACAGAAGCAGCTTTTGGAGGTGGATTCTAGACCTCATGATAGTATTGATTGCATGAACTGCTCTTTATTACGCGATAGCATTAATTTACGTGATAAGCATGTTCATGATTTAGAGGCTAGATTGGAGAGGGCCGGTAGTTCTAAGGATGTGCAGCCTGTGTGTGACACTTGCATCACCCTTAAGGACCAGCTAGGCACTGCTAGAGAGCGAGCTGAGAACCTCATGTCCGAAAATGAATACCTTCTTTCTGTGGTTAATAAATGCACTGAGGGAAAGGGTAGGATGGATTTGCTCTTGGCCAAGACCAAGTTGTGTGCTGACAGAGCCGGGGTAGCTCTAGGTTTGGGTTTTGAGAGGATACCTTCAGACATTAAGTCCAAAACTGTTTTCACCTCTCCCACTACCCTAGAGAAAGAGAGAGCTCTGTTAGACACCCCATCAGCCAAAAAGCCTACCCATCCACCAAAGAAAACCACTCCTCCTGCCAAGAAAAATCCTCACAAGAAAACCACTCAGATAAAACCCAAGGAGCCTGTGAGAGTTGCTCCTGTGACCCATGAGAGTGCCCCCAGGAGAGTGTTTCATTGTTCCTATTGTCAGCGTGCGGGTCATTTGATTGGGTTTTGTTTTCGTCGCATCAAGGATGAGCGACGCTCTCAGACGATGAGTTACCAGGACATGCATTACCCATCTTTAGGTATGCATGAGTCTGAGTTGTACTATCGTCCTGCTTTTGAGACTCCTCGTGCTTCTCGGAGAGGTTTTGCTCCTCGAGGTGTTCACTATGTTCCATATGGTGATAGACCTCGGGCTAGCAGATTTGTACCTCGTCAGAGTAGGATGGCTAGCAGAGTGGTATGTTCTAGTAATTGTCGACGATTTCTCTCGCTACTCTTGGGTCTTCTTTCTTGCCAGCAAGGATGAAGTGTTTTCACACTTTCGGAGCTTGGCTTTGAGACTTTTCACTGAACTCCCTGGTGCATTGAAATTCATTCGAAGTGATAATGGCACCGAGTTCAAAAACAGTCTCTTTGTTGACTTTTGCATGGAGCATGGCATAGAACATCAATTCTCTGCTTCGCGGGTTCCTCAACAGAACGGTGTTGTTGAGAGGAAGAACCGCACTTTAGTTGAGATGACTAGGACGATGCTTGATGAGCATAGGACTCCTAGAAAATTCTGGGCTGAGGCCATGAACACTGCATGTTACATCTCAAACCGTATATTCTTGCGCTCAATTTTAAATTTGACATCTTATGAGCTGCGTTTTGGGAGACAGCCCAAGGTTACTCATCTTCGAGTTTTTGGATGTCGCTGCTTTATCCTAAAACGTGGTAACTTGGATAAATTTGAGTCGCGCTCTTCTGACGGGATCTTTTTGGGTTACACAACACATGGTCATTCTTATCGTGTTTATAATTTAGAGACTAACACTGTCATCGAGTCATGTGATGTGACTTTTGATTAATCAACCCCCTCTGTTAGTTCTACTTTTGAACAGGCAAATGAACACGACATGGAACAGACCTTATTCGAAGAAGATCCCGGAGAATTCGAGGATGAACCCCTACTACCCTCGACGTCAACCCCCGAAGCTGACCCCGCTTCAACTACTTCGGCACGAGGTCCCGAAGCGACTACCTCAACATCGGTCATCTTGGACCACTCCAACGCACAAGTTGAGGGGGAGACTGCATCCCGCCGCGAGGCTCCACATCATGTTCAAAGGATGCACCCTCCCGAGCAGATCATTGGTGAGCTTGATCAAAGGGTAACACGTTCTCATGCTCATTTCATTGATTCCGCTTTTGTTGCTTCTTTCGAGCCCTTAGATGTTAGTCATGCACTTTCTGATTCTAGTTGGATCAATGCCATGCATGAGGAACTTGAAAATTTTGAGAGAAACCAAGTCTGGACTTTAGTTGATCCTCCACCAAATGTTCACTTCATTGGAACAAAATGGATTTTCAAAAATAAACAAGGGGAGGATGGGACTATAGTTAGAAACAAGGCTAGACTTGTAGCTCAGGGCTTTTCTCAACTAGAAGGGATTGATTTTACTGAAACTTTTGCACCTGTTGCTCGCCTTGAGGCCATTAGGATTTTGCTTGCCTTTGCGACATCCCGGGGATTCAAACTCTATCAAATGGATGTCAAAAGTGCTTTTCTTAATGGCTTCATAGGTGAAGATGTTTATGTAAAACAACCCCTGGTTTTGAAAACCCCAAGCACCCACATAAAGTCCTTAAACTTTATAAGGCTCTTTATGGACTCAAGCAGGCCCCTCGGGCTTGGTATGATAGACTTAAGTCTTTTCTGCTTGAGCGAGGGTATTTGATGGGCTCTGTTGATAAAACTTTGTTTACTCTCAAGCATGGCAAAGATTTCCTCCTAGTGCAGATTTATGTGGATGATATCATCTTTGGTGGCTCTTCTCATGTTTTAGTTGCCGAGTTTGCAGATACCATGAGCAGGGAGTTTGAAATGTCGATGATGGGTGAACTCACCTTTTTCCTTGGTTTGCAAATCAAGCAAAGCAAACAAGGTACTTTCGTTCACCAGACGAAGTACACCAAGGACCTGCTCAAGAAGTTCGACATGTCCGATGCGAAGCCCCTCGCCACTCCAATGGCTACATCTGTAGCATTGGACCCTGACGAAGATGGAGAAGCCGTAGATCAGAAGGAGTTACGAAGCATGATCGGCTCCCTCCTCTACTTGACTGCTACGAGGCCAGACATACACTTCGCAGTGTGTCTGTGCGCTCGTTTTCAGGCTTCACCACGAGCTTCGCACCGCCAAGCGGTTAAGCGCATCTTAAGGTATCTCAAACACACCCTTGAATTTGGCATATGGTATTCAACGTCTTCATCTTTATGTCTTCGAGGTTATTCCGATGCGGATTTTGCTGGGTGTAGAATTGATAGAAAGAGTACCTCTGGTACTTGTCATTTTCTGGGTACTTCACTGGTTTGCTGGTCTTCCCGCACACAGTCTAGTGTTGCACAATCGACGGCTGAGGCCGAATATGTTGCTGCAGCTAGCTGTTGCTCTCAGATTTTGTGGATGGTTTCCACTTTGCGGGATTTCGGGTTAGAGTATAAGAGTGTTCCACTTTTCTGTGATAACACTAGTGCTATTTGTATTGCAAACAACCCGGTTCAGCACTCCAGAACCAAACACATTGATGTGCGGTATCACTTTCTCAGAGATCACAATGAGAAGGGTGATATTGAACTTCAATATGTTGATACCCAACACCAGCTTGCCGATATTTTTACAAAACCCCTTGATGCTTCTCGATTTGCTTACCTGCGTGGGGAACTTGGCATTTGTCACCCTTACGGCATTTTGTGAGGGGGAGCTGTTTTAGATGGATGTGCCCTTGTCTAATTGTGTTGAAATTGCATTTATATATTTTGCACTTATATGCCTGCTTATAATTCATGAAATCATGTCAGCTCAGCTCTTTTTAATCCATCTGAAACATTCATGTGCATGATGTTTTCTTTTCAAAATCAAATCGTGCTCACTGCTTAGTCTTGCATCTAGCATGTTTAGGCAGGACTGCTTTTAGCTATCTTTTATCTGCTTGATAGCAAGACACTGTTCATTGGATGCTAAAAATTGCAACTTGAAAAATTGTTCTACATTTTCATGGTTATTCATAAAGTGCCAAACAATTGGTTCACTTAGTTAAAATCAAAAATTCCATGATTTGCATGCGTTAAGTGAAAAGATCCAAGTGGGTTTGTTTGTCGCACTACCCTATTCTAGACTGCTTACCATTGCACATTGGTCTGAACTGGAATAGTGTAGTGTATACCAAAATCTTTGTCTTAAGCTTCTTATGGCTTTCATGCCTAGGCTTGGCCGGATTGGAAAGTATAAGGTGGACAAACAAATAACCCCTGGCACTAAGAAACGAACAACAAAATTCATTGATTATCAAGTTTGCTTTTCAAGCTCCATTTGAACTGGACTTGTCTGTCTAGAATAGAAATTGACTAGCTTTGCGCAGTCCTTGCTCTTACTTGTCTAGTTTCCTTGAGTAAGTGGTGATGTTTTTATTTCAAAAATGATCAAATCACATGCTTCATCATGCTTTTAGAGAATATTAATTTGAGCTGAGCCCATGATCATTGATGTTACTGTTGGCATATTTTTGCTTCATATGTCTTTGCCATTTTGCTCAATTCGAAGCTTTGCATCTTTTACATGCTCCTTGATGCTTGCATTGCCAAAGGGGGAGAAAATTTGTCATAAAGGGGGAGAAGGTTCTTTATTGCCAAAGGGAAAATTTAACTCAGGGGGAGTTTTTATTGCCGAAGGGGCTTTTCACTCTTGTGAGAAAGGGGGAGGAAAATTCTTTTGTCAAGTGACATGATTTGGCTCTTTTGTGAGTTTTTATGGTCACTTGTGTGCTGAAAGTTTTTAATTTTTCTTCAACCTGGTTTTGGTTGTCAATGCACTCATCAAGGGGGAGATTGAGAAACCAAGGGTTGGTTTCGGTGTTTTGTGATGAGTGATTGACAGGATTTTACCCTCTGTTCGAAGGGTACCTCCGAAGGGGGTTCGGAGGTTGGACCTCCGAAGGGTATTCGGAGGTGGTTTACCGGAGGGTGTTCGGTGTTTGCTTGCTGCAGCTGTTGCAGCGGAGTGTGAGTGTCGGAGGGGTCCGACAGTACACGATGACTGGGTTCGTACCGAAAGCTTCGGTACTTTGGGCGGTACACCGGAGTGTGTACCGGAGGTTGCTAACCCGGAGAGGTCTCCGGAGTACTGGATACACTTGTCTGTTTTTCTGTGGTGCGTAGGGACTTCGGAGGCGACGGACAAGGTTCGCAGCAGGTGAACCTGGGTCAAGCGGGAGGCTTGATGCCAGGGGAGCGGGGAGCTCCGTCACGGTGGGTGCGAAGGTGGTCCGGGTCGGTCCTCGGGCCGAGGCGTGCCAGGTGAAGGCAGAGAGTGCGGAGCGTGGCTCCGGCTGAAGGTGCTCCGGGACAAAGTCCTCGGAGGTGAGGCACTTCGAAGGTACTCCGGATAGAGTGACTTCGGAGTTGGTGGAACAAGTCCTCTGCGGAGGCAAGGAATTCGAAGTGTGCTCCGGAGGGAGACATTCGAAGGTGCCCGACGAAGGTCTCAGAAGTCGAGGCGCATCGAAGGCATGGTCCGGGTGAGGCTCGTCAAGGAGTGTGCTCGGGGAGAGACACTGCGACGAAGTGCTCATGGAATGCTTCATGCGGAGGCCTTGGACGAAGGAGGGACTTCGAAGGGTGGTACTCCGAAGGTGGGGCTTCGGAGGGAGGAAGGCTTCGGAGCGAGGCTAGCTCCGGAGCAAGGTTGACTTGAGGTGCTTCGGCCTGCATGGCTTCGGTACACGGACTGACGGAGTTCGAGCTAAGTGAAGCTGCAAAGCCGTGGTGGTCCACTCCGGAGGTGTTGGTGCGAAGGCCCAAGGAGCTTTGACGGCTTCGGCTCAAAACCGTCAGTGTATCGGAGGCCATCTTCGGCGAAGCGAAGGCCACCAGGCTCAAGGCTTCTCGCCGAAGCTACCGCACCCTCGCATACGAAGGGAGGATTCCAGAAGGTCAGACTGCAAAGGCTGACACTCTCTGTTCTGTAAAAAGCTGACGATATCCCCTCTGCAAAGCTGACAGAGAAGCCTCCAAAATAAAGGTGGACTACCTTTTGTACCCCTTAGTTCTGTAGAGACAAATCCTTTGTAAACTATAGGGGTAGTGTAGTCATTTCCTTTGGGTGAACTGTGGGCTATAAATATGGGGGCTCGGTAGGTAACATTTAACACTTTGAGCATTTACTGTTGAGCTCCTGTAGCCACATACCTCGCTGTATTCATCCAGAGTTCAATATATTTGTGTTCCTTGTTCAAGCGGCGAAGCCCTGCTTCTTTGTGCTTTTTGCTTGAGCTCGCGTTACATACCTCGCTAGTATAGTGCACCGAAGCCTGTCTAGGCGAAGGTTGTTTTTGTGCGAAGTGTGTTTTTCAGCGTGCTGTCGCTCTGTGTAACTTGAGGCTAGACCTCACAGCTTACTAGCGAAGCCCGTTTTGCTTCTAGTGTCGAAGTCCTTAGCGAAGTCCGTTTGTGTGCGTTTAGACCTTCGTGTACGAAGCCCAGCACCAGTTGCTGCTGCCAAGTACTTGGTCGAAGTCCTCAGTAGGGTGTCCACTCTTGCGAAGGGTGAAGTGCGAAGCCTGCTCGAAGCACCCGGTGTGCGGAGCCTGCACTGACTTAGCAGAGTAGATTTTCGAGGGTTGTTAGTGGAGCGAAGTCTTCTTGGCTTCGAACTTTTGCTCCTGCGAAGCCTGTGTTCGGAGCTGTCGAAGGACCTCCGAACCAGACCTTCGAAGGTAGTGTTCGAAGCCTGTTCCGCAGAAGACAGAACTAAAACCGAAGGCTAGTTTTTAGCCCGAATTTTTAAAAGCTCCCATTCACCCCCCCTCTGGTCGCCGTTTCCGGTCCAACATTATCACTCCAACTGACATTATCACTACGATTTGGCCTTTCATAGCTCTCAGGGGTTCGTAAGCCAAATCATATTTGATCAACGCGTAAGCCCATTTCCCGATTCTTCCACTTAGAATCGGCTTCTGTAACATGTGCTTTATAACATCAGTTTGACAAACGACAACACATGTAGTAGGGAGAAGATAATGGTGTAACTTGGTACACGCGTAGTAAAATGATAAACACAAACGTTTCACAAATACGTACCTGGTTTCGGCATCAAGTAGGCGGTGGATGAAGAACGTGATGATGTACTCTTTTCCCTCCACCTCCAGAGTTAGCACGGCCCCAATCACGCTATTTTCAGCGGCGATGTATAGCCGAAACGGAATCCCGGCTTTGGGGGCTCTCACCACAGGCGGTGATGACAAGCATTCTTTGATTTTCTCAAAAGAACTTTGCTGGCTTGCCCCCCAAGTGAACTCGGCTTCGTTTTTTAGCCGGAGTATGGGGACAAAAGCATCAATCTTGCCGGACAAGTTGGATATAAAGCGGCGCAAATAGTTCATCTTGCCTAGCAACTTCTGCACCTCCCTTTTGCACGTCGGCGCTGCAATGTTTCTAATCTTCTCAAGCCTCTTAGGATCAATTTCTATGCCTCTCACGTGAATCATGAAACCTAAGAACTTACCCGCCGACACACCAAAAGCACACTTGAGTGGATTCATTTTCAAACCGTACTGCCGCATCCTATCAAAAGCAACCTTCAAATTGACTAAATGGTTTCCCATAGCGTCCGATTTGACTACAACATTATCGATGTAAACGTCTAACATAACACCTAGCAAGTCATGAAAAATTAAGTTCATAGCGCGCTAATACGTGGTGCCAGCATTCTTCAAACCAAAAGTCATGACGACCCACTCGAACAAATTGACAAAACTAGGGCATCGAAAGGCAGTCTTGTAGACGTCCTCTTCGGCCATAAAGATTTGATTATAACTAGCATTGCCATCAAGAAAACTTAGTACCTTGTGTCCTGAAGCATCGTTGATCAACATGTCGGCTATCGGCATTGGATACTCGTCCTTTGGAGTGGCTCTGTTCAGATCCCTAAAATCAATACATACATGTATCTTGCTGCTCCCTTTCTTTTCTACAGGCACAATGTTAGCAACCCATTCCGCGTACCTGCACGGCCTAATAAACCCAACCTTGAGTAGTCGCTCTACTTCTTCTTTAACTCGGTCGTAGACGGCCGAGTTAAAGCGACGAGGAGGCTACTTATAAGGCCTAAATCCAGACTTGATAGGCAGCCGATGCTCCACGAGCTCGCGGCTTAGTCCCGGCATCTCGCTATACTCCCATGCGAAACAATCGACATACGACCGAAGTAACTTTATTACTTCAGCCTTTTCCTCAGGCTGTAAACGTTGGTTTACAAAAGTCAGCCTCGGGGTGCTACCATTACCTATGTCAACTTCCTCCAAGGGATCGGCTAATGCAAAACCTTGTCCTAATTTTCTACTTCTCTAAAGTCCCCAATGGCCTCAGCAATACCGTCTTTGCTGGACCGATAGTGCTCCACACGAGACTTTAGCCAATCTAGATTACTCTTGCTAGACATGACTATTAATACAAAAATAGATGTGCTACTCTAGCCGGCTTTACAGACACTGGAACAAAATGTCCTCTGGATACACTAACAAAATCATAATCTGAAAGATCTCTACCTGACAGACACTCTACTTTGTTATGGATGGCGTCAACCGATACACCGGCCAATGCTACTTGGGCCGAAGTATCCAAAGGGATGACCTATACCTCATCACTGTCCCACTGTATCAGGCACTGGTGTAGAGTACAAGGAATGCAGCAATTCGCGTGAATCTAGTCCCGCCGGAGCAGCACGCTGTAGTTACCTTGTACGTCGACGATGAAAAATGTTGTTGGTAATGTCTTGTTACCTACTGTCAACTCCATGGAGAGTACGCCCTTAGCCTCGGAGCTCTCACCGTTGAAGCTGTTGAGTATCAAGTTAGTCTTCTTCAGATCATCCTCGCCCCTGCCAAGTTTCTTCAACAATGAGTAAGGCATTAAGTTAACAGTGGCGCCGCCGTCAACGTGCATTTGGGAAATCGGCTTTCTGTCAATGTGGCCTCTGACGTAGAGGGGTTTCAGATGGCGAGCCAAGTCCTCGGGCTTCTTGAAGATGGCATTGCGCGGGCCGAGGTTCAATTGAGTGACCTCGGTCTCGTCCTACGGCAGGGCGAACTCGGCGGGAAGCGTGACAATGTTGATGTCCATCGCCTGGGGCGTGGGCCCCTCGGAGATGGGTGAGTAGTCATCGTTAAGCATGTCATCGTCGTCGCTCGGACTAGGAGCCGGATTGGTTATATCAACCGGCTTCTCCCTCCATACCCATTTTGTAGCCGGCCAAGGGCGGATTTCTTCGAAGATAGCATCGCGCTCGTCCTTAGCTTCCTTCTCGCGCATCTCATGTGCCTATAGTCATTGTAGGCATCTCTTATGTGATTTGGACATGCCTAGAGGTGCCCAAGATGGCTACGGCTTGGTGCCGGGTGCTACTGTTCGGCTTCTATTAACCCTGGCCAAAGTGGTACAGCGCCCTTCGGCCTTTTGCACCCTGTGTTTGGAGGGGCCTTCACTGCGAACCCCGGTAGTCAGACCGGCCTTGCTCGGCCGATCGAACCCAGCTTTGGCGCGGGCTCCGACCGAAGTATGGAGCTCACCTCCGTCGGACTTCGGCAACGAAGCCTTCGGGATTGGGACTTCCTGCGACCCCACTCTGATGGTGATGGCTTTGGACTCCCTTTCCTCGGCCTCCTCGCGACTGTGCCCTTCGGCTTCGCTCTGCATGGTCCGATTCGTAGGCACCATGGATAGTCTGTGGACGATGCCTCCCTCTGCTGCGTCCGTTTGTCCCTGCCATCCATAATACTCTGAAGGAAAACAAGACATAGTGTTAAATTGCGGAGGGTACTCCGACCCAGATACGTACGGAGCCCACGGGGTTCCTGCCCAGTCGTACGGCGGAGGCATAGGTGGCTCAAGTGGCCTTGCCCACTAAGAGTTGAACCCGTGACCCGGAAGAGAGTTTGGCAGAGTTAATGGTGTCTCGGAGAAGTCGGAGGTACGTTCGGCCAGTGCGGGACGAAGCCTCCTATTGGAGAAGTCCAACACAATGTGGGGTTCGGCCATTGGGGGGCGAAGTTACTGTACGGGGGGTTCAGCCATTGTGGCTCGAAGCCACCGTGCGGAGTGTCAGGCCACCGTCGCCCGAAGCCACCATGCGGAGGGTTCGACTGCTCCGGTCCGAAGCTACCTTCCGAGAGTCTTGGACCCTTCGGCTGCTTCAGCTTCTTAGTGTGGGGACCTGCTTCCTTGGCTTTTCTTTGATGTTTGTTTAACAGCATATTGTACGTTACCTTCGGCCTCTTGCGAGCTTTAGCTGAAGGGGTATTAATGTTCTGTTTCCACACTCCTACCTCGGGGTTCTTCGGTATGAGTGTGCGAGTGCGCGGCTCTCCAACAATTACATCCTTTCCCTTAGCCGACTCGGCCTGTTCTGGCTGAATCAACACCTTCTTCTCCCCGAGGTCGACGGCGTTGATGGGAAAAGGATCTTTATCCAGCTTCATCTTCGGATTATGGTCTATCTTCAATCGTCATTCTTCTATGGCCGATTGGATCTGCCATCGAAAAACATTGCAGTCGTTATTATTATGTGAATGTGAATCATGTCACTTACAGTACGGATGCTTCTTTAACTCATCGGCAGGTGGAATGACTTGACCCTTAGTTAACCTGAGAAGCTGACTTTTTAAGAGAAAATCAAATATTTTGTCACACTTGGTTATATCGAATGAGTACTTGACCTCACTAGGTCGATTCTTTGTGGGAGATGGCCGTAATTCGGAGCAAGTGACTGGTTTATTCTTAGCGTTCCAAACCCATTCAGCCGCGTACATGTCGGCTGAATCCTCCTCTTCTAACTCTTCCTCGTAAGAGCGTTCCATGATGTGGATTTCAGCCCTCCGCTTGTTAAATGTCTTAATAAACTTTTTATCTTTGGTTCGGCCTTCCTGGACCAGAGCCTGCTGTAAAACTTGGCTGACTTCTAAAAAGTTCTGGTTATCTAACCTCTCTTTAATCTCGCAACGCAACCCATTAAAAGCTAGTTCTACCAAGTCCCTTTCCGAAATGTTAGGGCTAAAACATCGGTTTCTAGTATCCCTAAAACGCTTGATGTACTCAGAGGTGTTCTCGTTAGATTTCTGCTTAACCGATGTCAAATGTGAAAGCCTAAGTTCTGTCTCAACCGTGTAGAAGTAATTATGGAATTTCCGCTCTAAATCATCCCACGTCTGAATGGAGTTCGGCGGGAGCACCGAAAACCAAGTGAAAGCGGTGCCGAATAGCGAGAGAGAAAATAGTCTAACTTTTAGAGCATCTATCCCGCTAACTTATCCACACTATGCCAAAAATTGACTAACGTGCTCTACTGAGGTTTTGCTACCCTCACCGTCGAACTTCGTGAATTCAGGGATTCTATAGCCGCGGGGGTAGAGTATTGTATCGATATGGTCGGGGTATGGCTTACGGTAAACCCTAACCCGTCCCTTGGGCATGAAGCCGGCACACTCTCTAAATAGTGCGCGGACCCACTCCTCTATGTCATCTTGGCATGTCGCCTGCGCACGCCTCTCATGCGGAGGCGCGACACGTGGTGGGATATCAGCGTGTCGGCCATGGGCCTCTTCCCTGCGTGCTATCTGTATGACGTGCTCGTGTCCGGGTGCCTACGCATGTGGTGCGGGCAACGCGGGTACCGATGCAGGTGGTGGTGCATGTACGCAGCGCTAGTCTGACCGTAAGTGTAATGATTAGTCTCGGCCATAAGTGTTGAGGCCGGAGACATGGTTGTGCCAGTGCTATCATTAGTTCTGCCGTACACGTGGTTTGTCGGAGGTGCACTAGCAATAGGAAACGGGGGTACGACCTCAGTAAAGCCGAACCTCCTAAGAGTTGCCTCTACTTGGGAGCTGACTGTCGAATCTAGACGGTTGGCTAGAGAAGCACTAACGGCTTGATCTACTGATGCGGCTATTTTTTGCTCAATCTCTAAAGAAGATAAACGAGGCGATACAGGTGTTACCTGGACCTGAGCGAGGTCAGGGGTGATGATGTCACGCTTGATGAAGCCTACACGTGTCTTAACATAGCCCCCAAGCATCATGTCTTGGAGTGCCTTTAACTTTGCTTCGATCTCTGCTCAGTCTTCTGCGGGGATATCTTCAAGTGTAGGCGTCAAGATGTTGCCGTTGTCAATATTCGTGCCTCCTATTGCGTCCATCGGCGGTGTAGACGTAGTAGTCGATGTAGACGTACTTGTGGCCGATGTAGACGTACTTGTCATGTTGGCGTAGCTTTTCCCCAGCGGAGTCGCCAAAAAGTGTGTTGACACGAAAACGTGCCCCCACACTTGGGTCAGCTCGACGATCCAAAAGTGCGTGGATACTTAGGAACAGGCCTAAGCGTGATGCAGCACCGACGTCGCGTTCTGACTATCCTTAGTCGTGATAAGGGGGTGGAGTCACCAGGCAATCAGATCACACAAAATAATCCAATTAGCTGAAAGAAATATATTAAACAGAATAAAATCAGCAAACCGGTCGGAGCCTGTCTGCTTCGAAGTCTAGTGCGAAGGGGTCGCCGAAGTATACCTTCGGCATCTGGTGCGAAGTATCCCGCCGAAGGGTGCCTTTGGCGTTCGGACTGATCCGGCCAAAGATGAACTCTGAACGAATCTGAACGCGACAATCACCTCCGAACGACAGGGTTCTGCGTGATGTCTCCGATGCGGCAAATTACAGAATAATGACGCGAGGGCCACGCGCGGGCGAAACTTCATCTGGAGCGGGGTACAAACATGGCGAAGCCTGTTGTGATGAAGTACGCTGGCGAACCCTATCGTCGAAGCCTGTAGTCTCGCCGAAGGGTGTCTTGACGACCTCCAAAACTGATCTCTCAGCTCCGGACACCTCCGATGAAGTAGCTCCTGAGGAGCCATGCTGAATAGCATGGGCCTCATGGCTCCAGATGTGATGAGTCATTGTCAACAATAGTCAAAGAGGACAAAAGAAGAGGGAAGATCTGCTGTGTCATGGGCTGCGTGTGACTCAGGTTCATGGGCAGCGAGCGACTGTCGGGCAGAGGGGGCCGTGAAGTCGGGCTGGCCCAATCCGGGTACATGGGCCAGAAGCAGCAAAAGATCCACTGGGCTATTGACCAGGATTGACTCAGGGACACAGGCAGTGAGCGATTGCCGGGCTGAGAGAGCTGTGGAATCGGGCCGGCCCAATCCGGGTACCTGGTGCAAATCGGTGGAGGCTTTGTCAGTTTTGGCATAGAACTGACGACCGCTGATCTTATATCGGACTGTCCAGAAGAGAAGCTGTAGTCGCTACGAAAGCTTAGCTTCCGGATAAGTCATCTGTAAATAGGAGTTTACTATTTTGTCCCTAGGCCCACAGTCAGTCAGTCGAGTCTGTAAAAATATCCTAAGGGTAGTTTAGTCTTTTCCTTTATTTCAGCGTCTGTAAAAAACCCTAAGGGGCTGGTGGAATATTCCTAGCTATTGGGCAACCTATAAATAGGGCCCCAATCCCTAGGGTTAGGTTACCCTTCCAGAATTCACTTTTTAATCCATTGGGTCATTTGGGTTCCCTGCTCATTCTCCTGCATGCGCCACCAGGTTCTATTCTTGAGTGCTGTTTGTTCTTCACATTATTTGTGAGATTTGATTCTCTGTCATTCTGTGCACAGCATGTTTCTGTATTTGAGTCTACATCGATTTGCGTGCAAAATGTTTTACTCCTGAGTGTTCGAATCTTCTCTGGCTGTTTCGTTTATGTTCTTCACGTGAATACTAGTTCTTGTGGCTGGTTGCAAGTAGTACTACTTTCTTGTAGCCACAGTGTGCTAGTTTTTTCTAGCCTTGCTTTTTCCTCATAACCTTTTTGATCGAACAGATAGGGTTTAGCTTTTTCTCTGGTTGTTTCTGTCAAAGCCTCTTTTCTGTGCGAAGTCCTTCAGCTCTGTGAGGCAGGCTTCGACCAGACCTCTCCGAAGGCTTCGCTGCAACTAGCAACTCCGATTTTAAACTATGAACCTAGCTTCGAAGTGTGCTCTATTCTAAGGTTTATTTTGCCATACTTCGGCACTTTTGCAAAGCATACTTCTACAGGCTTCGAAGTTAGCTTCGAAGCATGTCTCTCTGGTAGACTTCGCTCGGAGTGTGTTTTCTGAGGTCCTTCTGCTGCTGTCTATTTCGAGGGTCACTGTTTGTGGTTTCGGAGCTTGTCATTCGAAGTTAGTCCTCGGTTCGAAGGTTACCACTTCGGTAGTCATACCTCGATCAAAGCTAGCTTCGAAGGTAGAGTGTTGGCTTCGAGTTGGTCTTACTGCTGTCTGATCGGAGTATAGACTTCGAAGTACTCTGTACGAAGCAGGCTTCGATACTTTCATACTTCGCACCGAAGCATACTTCACATTCTACCACACTCAAACTAGGTTAGACACAACAAACCTCCTGCACTTCAACGATAGACTTCGCTAGACTTCGTCAACGGACTCCGAAGCAGGCTTCGTCACTACGAAGCAGGCTTCGACACTGCGAAGCAGGCTTCGACACAGCGAAGCAGGCTTCGCCAAGTTTCGAACAGGAGACAAATTTGAACAGTAACTTCTCATCTCTTTTCATGTACACTTAGATCATCTGCTGAGAAGTTTGATCTACCATGTTTTGTATATTTTGTTTATCTGCCGATTAGCACTGTATTGCTGTTTCTCTGTTTTTGACACTGGTCGTTTCTAGGCTAGATACTTCTAGACTTTGGCAATCTGTTCATGCTTTGCTGCTTAGTCTATTGAGGTGCGTTGGGTGTTGGGAGCAGGCCATAGATTCAAAAGAATTTTTAGGCGCCCATTCGCCCCCTCTATAGTCGCTACTTTCGGTCCTACAACTGGTATCAGAGCCTGGTTAGGGTTTTTTTCCATACCTTAACCGGTTCTAAACCCCAGTAGTGATCATGACGTCTCCTGGCAAGGTCCCATCCTTAGAAGCTTATGGCTATAACTATTGGAAGACTCGCATGCGAGTCTATCTTATGAGCCAAGGCTCAGACATCTGGGACATTTGCTTTCACACCACGTTTGTTATATTGCCAGTTGCAGAGCATGGTACTCCAGGTATCATTGCCCAGCATCTGAGCAATAGTAAGGCTGTGAACATCTTGTTTTCTGGTTTAGGTCCCACTGAGTTTGAGCGTGTAAGTCATCTCTCCACTGCGAGAGAGATTTGGGCTACCCTCAAGGCACACCATGAGGGGACAGCCTAGGTCAAGGCTCGGCTCTATCAGACCTACTGGCGTGAATATGAAAATTTCACACAAAAGCCGGGTGAATCTCTTGAAGCGTTGTTTGGTCGTTTTCAATCGATCATAAACAAGCTTCGGGACAACAAGGCTGAGGGTGCTCAGTTAGTCTCAGATCACGAGCAGGCGTTCAAGGTTCTCCATACCTTGGACCCAAAGATCTGGGAGATCAAGGTATCCTCTATCATTGAGAGCACATCTTATGATACCTTGACCATTTCTGAGTTGTTTAGCAAGCTGAAGGCCACCGAGGTTGATATCCAGTTGAGATCAAATCTCACTGGCTCTGGATCAAAGTCTCTGGCTCTTGCTACACCTTCTGTTGATCCCTCTTCTGTGAGCTGTGCTGGGTTCTCTTTGATGTCTATCACTGAGGATCAGCTTGAGTCTTTGGGAGATGATGATTTGTGTCTTTTTAACAACCGGGTGCGTCGTGTTTATGACAAGAGAATGTTCAAAAGACACGACACAAAATCCGGCTGCTTTGAGTGTGGTGACCCAGGACATTTCATCGCCGACTGCCCCAAGCACAATGGTCACAAGAAGGGCACCGGTGGTGGCTTCCACGACTCCGGCAAGCACGACAGCTCCTCCTTCAACAAGGGCAAGCCAAAAACAAGGTTCTTCAGAAAGGCCCTGAAGGATTACCGGCGTGAGAACAAGAAGCGCGACAAGGCCTTCTTCGCCGAGATGGAGAAGAGCTACTCCAAGCGGTCCACGTCTTCTTCCTCTTCAATGAGCTCAAGCGATGAGGAGATTCTCATCAAGAAGGGGAATGACAACGACGATCTGGCGGGTATTTGCTTCATGGCTTTCGGGGACAGACCGAAGAGCCGCTCACATCAGCGCTAAAGATCCCGCAAGAGCTTCTGCTCAATGGCTCTTGGGGATAAGGAAGAGAAGAGCTCCTCCGATGACGCCGACGACGACGACAACGAAAAGGTATCATCTTATGAACGCAAAATCGTTGATCTACTTGAAAGCAATCGTCAGGAGTTAAAATATCGGGAAAAACTGCTTAGGGGAGCTAAGAAGAGGATAGATGAGTTAGAGAGTGAGCTTGCCTTGGCCAATGGCAGAATTGAGAGTCTATCTTCTTCCCCCTGCTTGGGTGATAGCAGTGAGTGCCCGAAGTGTGAGGTGCTTCTGTGTGACTTGTCGACTCTTAAGTCCAAGTACACAGAAAGGGTTGATGAGAGGGACGCTTTGACCACTGAGCTTGAAAGCGCTCAGCTGGAGCTGAAAGATGCTCAAGCCACTGTTGTCGCACCCTGTGCTGATTGCCCATCTCATCTAGCTGTCTTAGCTGAACTGAAAGCAAAGGGCGATGAGCATTTGGAGGATTTGGAGAGAGTGAGAGCTGAGTTGGCACAGACTAGGCTAGAGCTTGAGACACTGTTAGTTCCACCCACTGTCTGTGAGAACTGTCTGTCTCTTAGACTGGAGTTGATTAAGCTGAAAGCCGAGATGTCTGTTCAGGTAGTTAGCGAGTGTGAGACCTGCTTGTCTCAGGTAGAGGATCTAGCTTCCTTGAGAGAGGAGCTAGATGATTCTTAGAATGAGAACTTTTACCTTCGTTCTATCCTGAGTTGGATCAGTGTTAGAGAGCCTCAGCTCGGCATGATGATCCAGCAGTTTAAGAGGCAGGATGGGTTTGGGGTAGGTTACACCTACACCAAGGCTGACTTTGAGAGTGCCATTAGCCGGGCAGTGGAGTGGAGTAAAATGACTCTAGAGCAGAGATACCCCAAGACTCACTCCACTGAGTCTTCCCAGGCTAGTCAGCCCAAGGATGGAGTGATTCATGAACAGCCCAAAGCTCCACCCAAGAAGCCCATCTGGGTTCCAAAGCCCAAACACCTCCACACTTCTCTTGACTCTCTTCCTGGACCCTCTCAACCCAAGAAGACTACACCAAACACCACTAAGCCCAAGAACTTCAAGCCTCAACCACATCCCAAGAAGCCTACCTATCATTGTGAGTATTGTCAGAGAGACGGGCATCTTGCGGAGTTTTGCTTCAGGAGGAAGTGGGTTGAGAGAGCAGAGAGAGCACGTGGTGGTCAGGAGCAGTTCTACCAGCAGGGTGGTAGACTGTGTATTCCTCGACGCGGGGAGAGGCTGGAGGCCAGGCCGCATCGTGTAGGTGGTGGTAGAGGAGACGGCTTTCTTGCCCGTGCTCCAGTTGGTGGTGTTCTTTCTGGTAGAGCTCCAGGCCATTTTGGTCACGGTCCTGGACCTCGTAGCCGAGGTTTTAGGCAGAACCATGGACCGCGCTTTGAGCCGCGTTTTGGTCCAAACTCTCTTCTGATGGTTTTTGCTTTCCGTCTTTTGAGCAGATGGCTCGACACTGGTTTAGTTCTTTTGCTAAACCTGGTGTCGGACCATTTGCTCCCCCTTACAACCACTGATTGTGCAGGATCGGGGACTGGAGGACGTTTGGATCATGGACTCAGGATGCTCTCGCCACATGACGGGACATCGCAGATGGTTCTCCAGTCTCACTTCCCCGAGCTCCAAATAGTACATCACATTCGGGAACAGTGGTCAAGGGAAGGTACATGGCATTGGCTCAATTCGCATCTTTGACCATTTCTCTTTGAAGAACGTTACCTTGGTTGGAAATTTGAATTTCAATTTAATTTCTGTTTTGCAACTTCTTAAGGATGGGTTGGAGGTTCGCTTTAAGAAGGGCAGCTCTTCTGTGGTTGATTCTAGAGGGTCTTTGATTTGCCAGATCTTACCTTTCGGTAAGGTTTTTCGGATTGACTTCTCTAGTTCTTTTGGCCCTTCTCGCTGTTTGATTGCTGGATCATCTTCTGAGCTCTGGAAGTGGCATAGGAGGTTAGGTCATTTGAGTTTTGATCTGCTAGTCAGGTTCAGCTCTATGGACCTCATCCGAGGATTGCCCAAGCTTAAGATGGAGAAGGATCTTGTTTGCCATCCTTGTCGTCATGGGAAAATGGTTGCCGCTTCTCACTCACCTGTGACTCAGGTGATGACTTCGTATCCAGGCGAGCTACTACACATGGACACTATCGGTCCAGCTCGGGTACGCTCAGTCGGTGGGAAGTGGTACGCGCTTGTCATTGTTGATGACTTTTCCCGATTCTCATGGGTTTTCTTTTTGGAGTCTAAGGATGAAACTTTTATTTTTGTTCATGAACTAATTTTGAAGCTGAAGAATGAGAACAATGGTCGGATGCGAGCAATTCGCTCCGACAACGACTCTGATTCTAATTGGATTAACGCTATGCAAGAAGAGCTTGAGAATTTTGTCCGTAATCGGGTTTGGACACTAGTTGAGCCGCCACCAGGATGCAACCCCATAGGCACCAAGTGGGTGTTCAAGAACAAACAAGGTGAAGATGGGGTTGTGGTGCGCAACAAAGCTCGGCTAGTTGCCCAGGGTTTTTGCCAGAAAGAGGGTATTGATTTTGAAGAAACTTTCACCCCTGTTGCCCGTCTTGAGTCTATTCGCATTCTCTTAGCTTTTGCCACTTCGAAGGGTTTCAAGCTTTTTCAAATGGACGTTAAGAGTGCTTTTCTAAACGGGTACATAGAGGAGGAGGTTTATGTTAGGCAACCCCCAGTTTTGAGAACCCTAAGTTTCCTCGACATGTTTTTAAGTTGCAAAAAGCTTTATACGGGTTGAAGCAAGCCCCCAGGGCTTGGTATGACCGATTGAAGCAGTTTTTGTTGGGGAAGGGCTTTGTGATGGGTTCTGTGGATAAGACTCTCTTTTTGCTCAGAGTTGCTTCAGATTTTTTAGTTGCTCAGATTTACGTGGACGATATTATTTTTGGCGGTATTACTGATTCTCTTGTGTCCAAGTTTTCTGAGCAGATGCACAGTGAGTTTGAGATGAGCCTCATGGGTGAGCTCAAGTACTTCTTAGTGCTCCAGATCAAGTAGACCAAGGACGGCACTTTCATCCACCAAGGTAAGTACACTCGTGACATGTTGAAAAAAATTGACTTTGGTGGAGAGTTGAAGCCTCAGATGACCCCAATGGGCACATCTGGGGGCCTGGACAAGGACGAAAGCGGCGTCAAGGTCAACGAGAGAGAGTTTCGAGGGATGATCGGTTCACTGCTGTACTTGACGGCAACGAGGCCAGACATACAGTTCGTCGTGGGGCTGTGCACGCGCTTTCAGTCTTCACCACGCGCGTCTCATCGGTAGGCTGTCAAGCGCATTTTCAGGTATCTCACTTATGCGTCTGATCTTGGTCTTTATTATTCAGCATCATCATCTCTTGATTTATATGGCTTTTCAGACGCTGACTTTGGTGGGTGCCGGTTGGATCGCAAGTCGACTTCCGGTACTTGCCAGTTTCTTGGATCGTCTCTTGTTTCTTGGTCTTCTCGAAAGCAATCTGGAGTTGCTCTTTCGACCACTGAGGCTGAGTATGTAGCTGCTGCTAGCTGCTGTTCACAGTTAGTTTGGATGATTTCCACATTGCGAGATTTTGGGTTGTTCTTTCCTACCAGAGTTCCTTTGTTTTGCGACAGCACCAATGCAATTAGTGTAGGGAAAAACCCTTGTCTCCATTCAAAAACCAAACACATTGATGTGCGTTTTCACTTTCTGCGGGATCAATATGAGAAAGGTGTCATTGACCTTGTTCATATTGATACACATCATCAGTTGGCTGACATTTTCATCAAACCCCTAGATCAGTCTACCTTTGAGCGTTTACGAGGGGATTTGGGTGTTGTGTATCCTTTCTAGGATATTTTTGCGTCAGTTTTCTTTTTTCTTTACTCTTTTCTTGAGTCTTTTTGTGTGTGTTCATATCAGATATACTCACATATCACACTTTGAGCTTGCTTCTGTTATATGATTGATCTGTTTTACTTATTCTAGCTAGTACATGCTTTTGATTACTCGTCGATGATCATGCTTTAGTTCAGTTCACTTGATATATCTGATATCTGTCATATGCATGGCTTTTATGCTTTAAACTTGAAAAATGATCACCATTGCTTCTGGTAACTAGCATGAGTAGGCTGAGTGCTTTTGCTATTTGTTACATGCCTTGTAGCTAGTTTCTCACACAGATGCAGATATGCAACTTGGACATCTTTATGCTTTAACATGGAAAATGTGCTATAAAAATGATAAAAATCAAAAATGAATGAAAATTCCATGCCTTTCTATGCATATTTTGAAAAAAGATCGAGGTGGGTTTGCTTTGTCGCATTGCATTGTTCTGGACTGCGTACCATAGCACTTTGGTATGAACTAGGACAATGTAGTGTATGCCAAGACCAATGTCTTAAGCTTCTGATGGTCCAGATCTGGCCTAGGCTTGACTTGGTCGGTCAGCATAAGGTTTGACATGCAAATAACCCCTAGCATAAATGAAAAAGGAAAAAGAAAAAGCCTGAAAATTGAAATGATAACAAGTTTGCTGAAGCACTTTGTTTTGGACAATGCTTATCTTGGTAGATATCAGTTAGTTTTTGCATCTCATGCTTTACCTTGCTTGTCAACTGGAAAATGTGGTGATGCTTTTGTTTGCAAAAATTGAAAATGCGTGCTAATGACTTTTTTTAGATATCATCTGTTGCACTGATCATGACATGTGTCTTAGACAGTATGTCTTTTGCTGTATCTGTTAGATGTTGTAATTGCAGTCAATCATATTTGAGAAGCATGCTTTTTTACACTCCACTTGCACCCCAGTTGCATTCATTGCGTATTTTGAAGGGGAGTTGCATTTCAGGGGAAGTTTGTGTCTTTTTGGAGTGCTTGATGAGTTCACTTGTCAACAAGGGGGAGAAATTTTGGGATAAGAGTTCAAGGGGGAGTTTTGGCTTTCTCTGGGATTTGTTTCAGGGGGAGTTTTTGTCCTGTTTGTCCTTACAATTTTGATATCCTTGTTGATGTTTCTGAGATCGCACTCATTCTGAGCTTTTACATTTTGGTTAACCATAATGACCACATCTTGCTTTTTGTTTGGCTTTTGGTCATTAGGGTTAAACTTTTACTTTGTTTTCTTCTTCTTTGTTTTCTTGTGCTTTGTTTTCGTATTTCCACATGTGTTCGCAGGTACTGAAGAGCTGAAGAAGTGAAGTGTTGACAATGCACTCATCAAGGAGGAGATTGAGGAGCCATGCTGAATAGCGTGAGCCTAATGGCTCCAGATGTGATGAGTCATTGTCAACAATAGTCAAAGAGGACAGAAGAAGAGGGAAGATCTGCTGCGTCATGGGCCGCGTGTGACTCAGGTTCACGGGCAGCGAGCGACTGTCGGGCAGAGGGGGCCGCGAAGTCGGGCTGGCCCAATCCGGGTACATGGGCTAGAAGCAGCAGAAGATCCACTGGGCTGTTGACCAGGATTGACTCAGGTACACGGGCGGTGAGCGATTGCCGGGCTAAGAGAGCTGTGGAATCGGTCCGGCCCAATCCGGGTACCTGGTGCAAAGTCGATGGAGGCTTTGTCAGTTTCGGCACAAAACTGACGACAGCTGATCTTGTATCGACTGTCCAGAAGAGAAGTCGTAGTCGCTACGAAAGCTTAGCTTCCGAATAAGTCATTTGGAAATAGGAGTTTACTATTTTGTCCCTAGGCCCACAGTCAGTCAGTCGAGTCTGTAAAAATATCCTAAGGGCAGTTTAGTCTTTTCCTTTATTTCAACGTCTCTAAAAACCCTAAGGGGCTGGTGGAATATTCCTAGCTATTGGGCAGCCTATAAATAGGGCCCCAATCCCTAGGGTTAGGTTACCCTTCCAGAATTCACTTTTTAATCCATTGGGTCATTTGGGTTCCCTGCTCATTCTCCTGCATGCGCCACCAGGTTCTATTCTTGAGTGCTGTTTGTTCTTCACATTATTTGTGAGATTTGATTCTCTGTCGTTTTGTGCACAACATGTTTTTGTATTTGAGTCTACATCGATTTGCATGCAAAATGTTTTACTCTTGAGTGTTCGAATCTTCTCTGGTTGTTTCGTTTATGTTCTTCACGTGAATACTAGTTCTTAGGGCTGGTTGCAAGTAGTACTACTTTCCTGTTGCCACAGTGTGCTAGTTTTTTCTAGCCTTGCTTTTTCCTCATAGCCTTTTTGATCGAATAGATAGGGTTTAGCTTTTTTCTGGCTGTTTCTGTCAAAGCCTCTTTTCTGTATGAAGTCCTTCAGCTATGTGAGGCAGGCTTCGACCAGACCTCTCCGAAGGCTTCGCTGCAACTAGCAACTACGATTTTAAAATATGAACCTAGCTTCGAAGTGTGCTCTGTTCTAAGGTTTTATTTTGGCATACTTCGGCACTTTTGCAAAGCATACTTCTACAGGCTTCGAAGTTAGCTTCGAAGCATGTCTCTCTGGTAGACTTCGCTCGGAGTGTGTTTTCTGAGGTCCTTCTGCTGCTGTCTATTTCGAGGGTCACTGTTTGTGGTTTTGGAGCTTGTCATTCGAAGTTAGTCCTCGGTTCGAAGGTTACCACTTCGGTAGTCATACCTCGATCAAAGCTAGCTTCGAAGGTAGAGTGTTGGCTTCGAGTTGGTCTTACTGTTGTGTGTTTGGCTTCGCTTCTCTTTCGAAGGTTGCTTTTCTGCAAACTTTGTTCGAAGCTATCTGATCGGAGTATAGACTTCGAAGTACTCTGTACGAAGCAGGCTTCGATACTTTCATACTTCGCACCGAAGCATACTTCGCATTCTACCACACTCGAACTAGAATAGACACAACAAACCTCTTGCACTTCAATGATAGACTTCGCTAGACTTCGTCAACGGACTCCGAAGCAGGCTTCGTCACTGCGAAGCAGGCCTCGACACAGCGAAGCAGGCTTCGCCAAGTTTCGAACAGGAGACAAATTTGAACAGTAACTTCACATCTCTTTTCATGTACACTTAGATCATCTGCTGAGAAGTTTGATCTACCATGTTTTGCATATTTTGTTTATCTATCGATTAGCACTGTATTGGTGTTTCTCTGTTTTTGACACTGGTCGTTTCTAGGCTAGATACTTCTAGACTTTGGCAATCTGTTCACGCTTTGCTACTTAGTCTATTGAGGTGCGTTGGGTGTTGGGAGCAGGCCATAGATTCAAAAGAATTTTTAGGCGCACATTCACCCCCCCCTCTGGTCGCTACTTTCGGTCCTACAGCTCCGAACGTGGGAACCTACAACATAGAGGGTTCGAAGTACCAATTCGGCCTGAGGACCGAATTCTGCTAAGTGTTGCACTAGTAGCGAAGGTAGCAATCTGTTACACAAATTAGCGGATACTTCATAGGCGAAGTAACAAGGCGATAGAAATCTATTACGTAGATTAATGGATACTTCACAAGCGAAGTAACAAGGGTTACCACTGTTCCGAAGTGGACGACGGAGGGCTTCGAGGCAAACCCACGAAGAGGTACAGAAAAGTAAAGGTAAATAAATGTGATCAAAGCTAGGGCTTTGTGTTTGATTTGTGTTGGGAGAGGGGGCTCTCTAAGCTGGCCTCGCCTCTTTATTTATAGGGGCCAAGCTGCAGATCTAATCTGCTATAATTCAGCTTGGATAGAGATAAAAACTTAGCTGAAATTGCATCCAACTCTATCTCTGCCGAAGTGGGCTTCGGCCAGGCCTGTCGAGGCCTGCTCCTCGGGTCGAAGCTTCGGTGGTGTGGGCCTCCGAAGGCTTCCTGGCCGAAGGCCGTTGGCTAGCCAAAGGCTTTTGGAGCCCACAACCCAATGGACCTTAGGCCCGATAGGGCTTCGGCCTGACCTCGAACATGTGTATTTTTGGCCCAAATTACCAAAATTGATATTTTGACAATCTCGGCCATTAACGCCATTTTTTGCTATCAACACTGACTTGCCCCCCAAGTGAACTCGGCTTCATTCTTTAGCCAGGGTATTGGGACAAAGGCATCAATCTAGACAGACAAGTTAGATATAAAGCGACGCAAATAATTCATCTTGCCTAGCAACTTCTGCACATCTTTCTTGCATGTCGGCGCTGCCAAGTTTCTAATCTTCTCGAGCCTCTTAGGATCAATCTCTATACCTCTTTCATGAATCATGAAGCCTAAGAACTTGCCAGCCGACACGCCAAAAGCACATTTGAGTGGGTTCATTTTTAAGCCATACTAGCGCATCCTATCAAAAGTAACTTTCAAATCGGCTAAATGGTTTCCCATAGCGTCCGATTTGACCACAACATCATCTTTGTAAACTTATAACATAACTCCTAGCAAGTCATGAAAGATCAGGTTCATAGCATGTTGATATGTAGCGCCAGCGTTCTTTAAACCAAAAGTCATAATGACTCACTCGAACTAATCGACAAAACCAGCGCATCGAAAGGTTGTCCTGTAGATGTCCTCTTTGGCCATAAAGATTTGATTATAACTAGCATTGCCATCAAGAAAACTTAGTACCTTGTGTCCTGAAGCATCGTTGATTAGCATGTCGGCTATCGACATTGGATACTCGTCCTTTGGAGTGGCCTTGTTTAGATCCCTGAAATCAATACAAATTCATATTTTGCCACTCCGCTTTTTCTCTACAGGCACAATGTTAGCGACCCATTCAGCATACCTGCATGGCCTAATAAACTCAGCCTTAAGTAGTCGCTCCACCTCTTCTTTAACTCGGTCATAGACGGCCAAATTAAAGCGACGAGGAGGTTGTTTATAAGGCCTAAATCCGGATTTGATAGGTAGACGATGCTCCATGAGCTCGCGGCTTAACCTAGGCATCTCGCTATACTCCCATGCGAAACAATCGACGTACGACCGAAACAACTTTATTACTTTGACCTTCTCATCAGGCTGTAAATGTTGGTTTACAAAATTCAGCCTCGGGATGCTACCATCGCCGATGCCAATCTCTTATAAAGGGTCAGCTAACGCAAAACCTTGTCCTAATTTCTCTACTTCGCTAAAGTCTTCAATGGCCTCGACAATACCATCTTTAGCAGACCGATATTGCTCTACACGAGACTTTAGTCAATCTAGATTACTCTTGCTAGACATGACTACTAATTTAGAAACAGCCGTGCTACACCAGCTGGCTTTATAGACACTTGTACGAAACGTCCTCCGGACACGCTAACAAAATCGTAATCCAAAAGGTCTCTACCTGATAGACGTTCTACTTTGTTGTGGATGGCGTCAATGGACATATCGGCCAATGCTACCTAGGGCGAAGTATCTGTAGGTATGACCTCTACTTCATCACCATCCCACTGAATTAGGCATTGGTGTAAAGTAGAAGGAATGCAGCAGTTTGCATGAATCCAGTCACGCCCAAGCAGCACACTGTAGTTACCTTGTACATCGACGACGAAGAATGTTGTTGGTAATGTCTTGTTTCCTACTATCAACTCCATGTAGAGCACGCCTTTGGCCTCAGAACTCTCTTCGTTGAAGTCGTTGACCATCAAGTTGGTTTTCTTCAGGTCCTCCTCATCCCTGCCAAGTTTCCTTAATAGCGAGTAAGGCATTAGGTTAACAGTAGCGCCACCATCAACAAGCATCCTGGAGATCGTCTTCCCGTCAATGTGACCTCTGACGTAGAGAGGCTTTAGATGGTGAGTCGTATCCTCGGGTTTCTCAAAAATAGCATTGTGTGGGCCGAAGTTAACCTAAGCGACCTTGGCCTCGTCTTGTGGTAGGGCGAACTCAGCGGGCAACATGGCGACGTTGATGTCCATTGCTTGGGGTGCAGGTCCCTCAGAGACGGGCGAGTAGTCGTCGTCGAGCATGTCATCGTCGTCGCTCGGACTGGGAGCCAGGTTGGTTATCTCAACCAGCTTAATCCTCCATATATGTCTCGTCGTTAGCCGCGGGCGGATTTCTTCAAAGATAGTGTCTCGCTCATCCTCGGCTTCCTTCTCACGTATCTCCTGTGCCCGTAGACGTTGTAGACGTATCTTCTGTGATTTGGACATACCTAGAGGTGCCCAAGATGGTCGTGGCTTGGTACCAGGTGCCACAGCCTTGTTCCTGTTGTTTTTGGCCGAAGGGGTACTGCCCAGCTCGACCTCGTGTGTTTCATAATCAGAGGGGCCTTCAATGTGGACTCTGCCAATCGGACCGGCCTCATTCGGCCGATCGGAGTAGGAGGCTTACCTCTGTTAGGCTTCGACGAAGGGGCCTTCGGGATTGGGACTTCCTGAGACCCTATTCTGACTATGATAGCTTCAGACTCCCTATCCTTTGCCTCTTCACATTCAACCTCTTTGACTTCATTCTGCGCAAGTTGATTCGGAGGTACCACAGACAGCATGTGGACGATGCCCCCTCCGCTGTGTCTGTTTGTCCCTGCCAGTCATAATACTCCGAAGGAAAACAAGGAATAGTGTTATGTTGTGGAGGGTACTCTGGTTGCAACACGTACGGAGCCCACGGGGTCCCTGCCTAGTCGTATGGCAGAGGAATCGGTGGCTCTAGTGGCTTCGCCCACTGTGAGCCGAACCCATTACCTGGAGGGGGGCTCGGCCAGGTCGATGGTATCTCAGACCAATTCAGCGAGGGGTCCTGCCAGGCTAGAGATACATTCGGACAGTGAGGGCCGAAGCCTCCCGCTGGAGGGTTCATCCAGAGCGGAGCTGGGTTCGGCCATTAAGGGTCGAACTCGTTCTGCGTGGGGCTCGACCACTAGGGTCTGAGGCCACTGCACGGAGGGTTCGTCCACTGGGGTCCGAGGCCACCGTAGGGTGTGTTAGGCCACTGTGGTCCGAAGCCACCCTTCGGCCGCTTGGGTCCCTTCAGCTGACTTAGCCTTTTGGCGCGGGGCCTATTTCTTTAGCTTTTCTTTGGTGCTTGTCTAACAATATCTGATACGTTACTTTTGGCTTCTTGCGAGCCCTGGCCAAAGGATATGTGCCAACATTACGCTTCCACACTCCTACTTTAGGGTTTTAGGCACGAGTGTGTGTGTGCGCGGTTCTCCAATGACGACCGCTTTCCCCTTAGTTGACTCGGCCTGTTCTGGCCGAATCAGCACTCTCTTTTCGTCGAGATCGACGGTGTTCACGAGAAAAGGTTCTTTGTCCAGCTTCATCTTTGGACTGGGGTCTATCTTCAATCGTCCTTCTTCTATGGTCAATTGAACCCATCGACGGAAAACATTGCAGTCGTTAATATAATGCGAATGTGAATCATGCCACATACAGTATGGGTGTTTCTTTAGCTCGTCGGCCGATGGAATGACTTGGCCTTTAGGCAACCTGAGAAGCTGGTTCTTCAAGAGGAAATCAAATATTTTATCACACTTAGTTATATCAAATGAGTACTTGACCTCGCTAGGCCGATTCTTGGTGGGAGATGGCCGAAACTCGGAGCAAGTAACAGGCTTACTCTTAGCGTTCCAAACCCATTTGGTCGCATACATGTTGGCCGAATCTTCCTCCTCCTCCGACTCTTCCTCGTCGGAGTGTTCCATGACGTGGACTTCAGCCCTAGGCATGTTAAACGTCTTAACAAACTTCTTATCTTTGGCTCGGCCTTTGATGGGGGATTGGTTCCGATCTTCCGCTAGGTAAGGGATAAACTTGGGTTGGTGGAGAATCTCGACGTTGGCGATCCAAGGCTCCGGTCCGGTGGATCAAAACCTTGCAATCGTTACACCACTGTCTCCGTTGGTTATCAACCACGCAGAACGCGATTGACCTCGCCACGAAGGCTAATTCCTGCAAGCGAACCCAAGAACACAAGCAAGAACAGGAAGGATACAAATCGAATGCCAAAACAGACAAACGAAGATAAGTTGAGGTTTCACAAACGCCAATGCGGCAGCCAATCGGTCCGGCGCAAGAGGCGGGATCTAAACACAACAGTGTAGATGCAACAAAGCAAAACCTAACCCTAGAGGTGGCTGGCGTGAGAATATATAGGGCGGCGGCCAGGGGGAAGGTAAACAGACATGGGCTGTGGGCTAGAAGATGTACAGACTCAGATTATGGCCAACATGGCCCAGTTCTGTCACGTAGTACTGTTTTAAATACACAGGACGACTCGAGACTCCAAATGAGGTGAAACCAACGGCAAACGATCCGTCTTCTCCTCAGCTTTCCAAAAAGTCCAAGAACGCGCCAATCGGACTTCGTATGAGGAAGTTATGCCCATTTTGGTGAATGGTGGTCGATGTAGTCCGAACCAGCGAATTCTTGACTTCAAATCATCCGTGCGGCTCCGTCTTCAACTCCAACTCTCCTATTCCATCTCCCATGTTCCTAAGCAACAAAATATCACTAGTATTCAGTAGCATCCCATCCAAACAAATATAATCAAAGTTGCTAAGGAACGAATTAACCTCATGGTTCAAGCGACGGGCACGGGCGCGTGTGATTGGTCCTTGTAGTTGAATTGTAGGTGGAGGCTCCATGTGTGTATCATGTGAAGTGATGTCCTCATCATCCTCCCCCTCTTGAATTGGAGTCGTCCTCGACTCAAGCTCATCATCATCTCCCAAATAGGGTTTTAAATCTGAAATGTTAAATGTGGGACTAACCCCAAAAACTGCAGGCAACTCAAGCTTATATGCATTGTCATTTATCTTCTCAAGCACACGGAAAGGACCATCAGCACGGGGCATCAATTTAGACTTTCGTAAATCAGGAAAACGATCCTTGCGCAAGTGCAACCAAACAAGATCACCCGGTTCAAATGTTATCTCTTTTCTACCCTTACTACCATAAGCACGATATTTCTCATTCATTTTCTCTATGTTTGCTTTAGTAGTTTCATGCATCTTAAGTAATAATTCAGCACGTGTAGTAGCATCAAAATTCAAGTTTTCAGATGGTGGTAATGGTAGCAAATCAATAGGAGCACGCGGATTAAAACCATAGACCACTTGAAACGGACTTACCTTAGTAGTGGAGTGTACTGACCTGTTATATGCAAACTCAATATGAGGTAGACACTCTTCCCAAAGCTTCAAGTTGGTCTTCAAAACAGCCCTCAACATGGTGGACAATGTGCGGTTGACGACCTCCGTTTGTCCATCCGTTTGGGGGTGACAAGTAGTAGAAAACAGCAGCTTCGTCCCCAACTTATGCCACAACGTCCTCCAAAAATGACTTAAGAATTTGGCATCACGATCTGAAACGATGGTATTGGGAACTCCATGCAAGCGTACGACCTCTCTGAAAAACAAATCAGCAACATTTGTAGCATCGTCGCTCTTGTGACAAGGTATAAAATGCGCCATTTTAGAGAAACGATCTACCACCACAAAAATACTATCTCTCCCCCTCCTAGTTCTAGGTAACCCTAACACAAAATCCATAGAAATATCCTCCCAAGGTACACTAGGAACGGGCAGAGGCATATAAAGACCATGTGGATTTAGTCGGGACTTAGCTTTATTGCAAGTAGCGCATCGTGCCACATAGCGCTCAACATCTCGTCTCATCTTAGGCCAATAGAAGTGGGTGGACAGCACATCTTCAGTTTTCTTTGATCCAAAATGACCCATCAAACCACCACCATGTGCTTCCTGCAATAACAACAAGCGAAGAGAGCTAGCCGGCACACATAACTTGTTAGCACGAAAAAGATATCCATTATTCAGCACATATTTGTTCCAAGCACGGACATCTGTACAATTTGCAAAAGCATCTTTGAAGTCCAAATCAGTAGCATACATGTCCTTCAATGTTTCTAAACCAAAGATCTTATAATCAAGTTGAGAAAGCAATGTATAACGTCTTGACAAAGCATCCGCAATCACATTATCTTTCCCTTTCTTATGCTTAATGATGTATGGAAAAGTTTCAATAAATTCTACCCATTTAGCATGTCGTTTATTCAGATTTGCTTGACTACGTATATGCTTCAATGCTTCATGATCCGAATGAATAATAAACTCCTTAGGCAAAAGGTAATGTTGCCAAGTTTCAAGCACACGCACTAAGGCATATAATTCCTTATCATAGGTAGAATAGTTCAACTGTGGGCCATGTAATTTCTCACTAAAATAGGCCACGGGTTTACCTCCTTGCAGCAGCACACCTCCTAATCCAAAACCGCTAGCATCACATTCTAGTTCAAAAGGCTTACTGAAGTCGGGTAGCTGAAGTAGAGGTGCATGTGTAAGGCGATCCTTGAGTGTGGCAAAAGCTTGTTCTTGTGCTGGTTTCCAAGTAAAAGTAACTCCCTTCTTGGTCAACTCATGTAAAGGACCGGCGATGGTGCTGAAATCTTTCACAAAACGCCGGTAGAAACCTGCAAGACCAAGGAAACTACGTACCTGTGTGATAGTTTGGGGCTGCGGCCAGCTGTTGATTGCTTCTACCTTTGCTGCGTCGACCTCAATACCCTGTGAAGTGACAACATATCCAAGAAACACAACTCGATCCGTGCAAAACGTGCACTTCTCAAGGTTACCAAACATTCTAGCCTCACGGAGGACAATAAAAACAGCACGTAGGTGTTCAACATGTTCAGTGAGAGACTTGCTATAAACCAAGATATCATCAAAGTATACAACCACAAAGCGTCCTATAAAGTGCCGTAGGACTTCATTCATCAAGCGCATGAAGGTACTAGGTGCATTAGTAAGTCCAAAAGGCATGACAAGCCACTCATATAGTCCAAACTTTGTTTTAAAAGCAGTTTTCCATTCATCACCTAGTTTCATGCGAATTTGGTGGTAACCACTACGGAGATCGATCTTAGAAAAGATAATGGCACCACTAAGCTCATCAAGCATGTCATCCAATCTAGGAATAGGGTGTCGATATCGAATGGTGATATTATTAATAGCACGACAATCAACACACATGTGCCAACTACCATCTTTCTTAGGTACCAAAAGAACGGGTACTGCACAAGGACTAAGGCTTTCACGGACGTACCCACGATCAAGAAGGTCCTGTACTTGGCGCTCAATTTCTTTTGTCTCCTCCGGATTGGTGCGGTACGCTGCACGATTAGGAAGAGACGCCCCCGGGACCAAATCAATTTGGTGCTCGATGCCGCGTATCGGTGGCAGCCCGGGTGGTATCTCAGCAGGAAAAACATCTTTAAACTCCTGCAAAAGGTCAGTGACTGCAACAGGAACAGAGCTAGGAATGTTCGCAAGTGAAAACAACACGTTTGTGCAAATCAAGCCGTATAGCAAGGGAGTATCATCACAAATTTCAGCAAGGTCAGTTTTAGTTGCAAGCATGACACGCCCTTTCAGATTTATAACTTGTGATGAAGAAGGAGAAGCAATTTTATCTTTCTGTTGCTTCAAAAGCGTCTTAGCTACTTGCTGATTTTCAGAAGGTTGTTTGCTCTTTTGTGCATCCCTAGCATGTTTTTCTTGTTCAAATTTTACAATTTCAGCAGGAGTCATAGGAAGCAATGTAATTTTCTTTCCTTTATTCATAAATGTATACTTATTGCTCCTACCATGGTGTGTAGCATCAGTATCATACTCCCAAGGTCTACCAAGTAACAGAGAACATGCTTGCATTGGTACTACATCAAAATCAGCAACTCCTAAGTATGTACCAATGGCAAATTTGATGTTAGCAGTTTGTGTTACCTTGACCTTACCGCTATTATTGAACCATTGCACATGGTAAGGGTGCGGATGCGCACGTGTGGGAAGTTGAAGCTTCGTTACCATGTCGTGGCTCACCAAATTGTTGCAACTACCGCTGTCGATGATGACACGTACACGGCGGTCATTGACGAGGAAGAAGGTCTGAAACAGATTGTTTCTTTGTGCCCGGTCGTCCTGATCCATGTGAGTGCTTAAAACACGTTGTACAATAAGTGCTTCATGGTCGGCATAGGTATCCGGCGCAAAAACAACGTCATCGTCGAATGTATCATCATCTCCTGCAATGTTAGCAGCAAGTGCATATTCATCTTCAACATCACTAGCACTTACGTAGCCACCGTCTTCCGTAGCAATATAAGCCCGCTGACTAGGGCAGTCCTTCATAACGTGGCCAAGTCCTTTGCATCTGTGACACTGGATCGCTGCAGAACGTGCAGTAGAGGCTGCCGAGGATGTGGGCTTGGATGGCGCCTTGGATGCTGCAGCCTTGGAACTCTCAACCTGGGCTGTAGATGTAGAAGGTGCTGATGTAGCCGCCGGTCGAGAAGGGGGTGCGGGTGGTCGTTGCTGCTGCCCACTTGAGCGTGAAGTAGCACCACCAATGTTGGTCCTCATGCTGCATTGTGGTTGTTGGCGACCCTGCAATTCTTTTTCTGCAAGCATAGCAAGGTGGAAAAGACGAGTGATAGTATTGTATTCTTTATAATCAATGATATCCTGAATTTCACGTCTTAAACCACCATAAAAACGGGCCATTTTATCCTCATTGTCCTCCTCAATTTCAGCACGCATGCAACCTATTTGCAACTCCTGATAATACTCCTCTACCGATTTATTTCCTTGGTTTAGGCGCTGCAATTTTTTTCTCAAATCACGTTTATATGAAGGAGGGACCCATCTACCACGCATTTGCCGTTTTAACATATCCCAAGTTTGTGGTTCATTTCCAACCTGAACTATTTCAGTCCACCAAAGAAGAGCATATCCAGTGAAGTCACTAGTAGCTAAACGCACGCGGTGGATAGCAGGAACCATATGAGCATTAAATTTTTGTTCGACTGACATCTCCCAATCTAAATATGCATCTGGATCATAGGTGCCAGCAAAAGGAGGTACTGAAAATTTTACCTTAGAGTAGGGATCATTGTTCCTGTGGTTGTCATTGTTACCTTGTGGAGGGCGGTTGCGGTTGCCCATACCTTGACGGTTGAACTGAAAGCGATGACGTGCAGCCTCGTCAGGGTCAATGGCATTGTTTCCGGCATAGGATAGGTCGTCTTCATCTTCAATATGATCGTCTTCCTCTTCAACATGTTCATCGTTGGCTCGTGCAGCAGGCAATCGTGTTTCCAAGGCAGCCATTCGGTCCACTAGGTCAGCCACAGTACGCGCGAGACGTTCGATGGAATGTTGGGTCTGCCGCTGAGACTCTAGTAGAGCACGCCGTGAGACACAGTCATTAAAATCAGATGGAGGGGTGCCGCTGTTATCTGCCATGTTAGTGAAAAGATAAAACAACCAAGAATAATCCTATGTAAAACAGCTAGGTGGGGTGCTGGATGTGTGGTGGAAGCAATTCGTCAAGCACCTTACCCACGCTTGCAAGTGTTCTTACCACGCCGCAGTGAGGTCACCGGCCTACAGGTGATGAACCAAGTGGAGGGTGGTGTACAATTGCAAGAAATGATCCTGTCCTGACCAAGAGAAATGTGTAGCTTGGAAGGCAAGTGAGTAGCAAAGATTAGCGATAATAATAACAGTTAAACCAAGTTCAATAAGTATTCCCAAGTACTCGTCAAAGTTGCTGACCGTAGTGCTCCCAAAGTGAAAGTTCAAGTAATAGAGGGAAACTATGTGCCCAAAAATCAAAAAGGAAGCAAAACAGGTCAAAAACAGCTCTCTATAGATCGGACAAGGGATCGGACAAGAGATCGGACAAGCGATCGGACAAGGGTATGTGCAAATTTTTTTTTTCTCTGCTGTTGTTCGGATCGGACAAGAGTTCGGACAAAGGTTCAGACAAGAGATCGGACAAGCAGCAAACAGCCAAAGACTTCCTCAGATCGGACAAGAGTTCGGACAGGAGTTCGGACAAGAGTTCGGACAAGCAACTAACAGCCCGCTTCTCTTTTTTTTTTCTCCTTTTTTTTCACTCTATTTTTTTTTGAAACAAGGATGACCAGAGGAGTAACCACAAAAATTTGCACCTACAACTGAGGTGGGATGTGGCTCACAAAATTCAAACAAGTTTGCTGTCCGGCGAGCAAAAACTTTGTCCAATTTTTTTCTTTATCTTCCCGATTTTTTTGGCGATTTTGGTGAGGGCTAACCGACTTAGGGTACCCTCCAAATCGAGTCAGGAACACGCTCAAAAAATTTCAGATTTTTCTGCCAAACGAGCGAAAAGTTATGCCTGTTTTACCGAAGGGGGGTCACAAAAACTGGATGTGGAAAACAAAGAGGGTTGCGGAAGGGGGGGGTTTTTCGGTGGGGAAATTTTCTGAGACACAAGAACAACTACTACTCAAATGACACAGAGGGATGACTAAACCAGCAACAAGACTCGACCAAGAACACGAACTCAACAAAGTTAAAACTGAAATTAAAATCGCAAGGCACAAAGGGGGTTCTCGGTGGGGAATTTTTTTGGTGCGGTTTTCTGGACTCTGGGTAAAACAAAAAGCAGATCGAGATTACCTAACGGGAAATCTGAGCTCTGATACCAGCTGATGGGGGATTGGTTCCGATCTTCCGCTAGGTAAGGGATAAACTTGGGTTGGTGGAGAATCTCGACGTTGGCGATCCAAGGCTCCGGTCCGGCGGATCAAAACCTTGCAATCGTTACACCACTGTCTCCGTTGGTTATCAACCACGCAGAACGCGATTGACCTCGCCACGAAGGCTAATTCCTGCAAGCGAACCCAAGAACACAAGCAAGAACAGGAAGGATACAAATCGAATGCCAAAACAGACAAACGAAGATAAGTTGAGGTTTCACAAACGCCAATGCGGCAGCCAATCGGTCCGGCGCAAGAGGCGGGATCTAAACACAACAGTGTAGATGCAACAAAGCAAAACCTAACCCTAGAGGTGGCTGGCGTGAGAATATATAGGGCGGCGGCCAGGGGGAAGGTAAACAGACATGGGCTGTGGGCTAGAAGATGTACAGACTCAGATTATGGCCAACATGGCCCAGTTCTGTCACGTAGTACTGTTTTAAATACACAGGACGACTCGAGACTCCAAATGAGGTGAAACCAACGGCAAACGATCCGTCTTCTCCTCAGCTTTCCAAAAAGTCCAAGAACGCGCCAATCGGACTTCGTATGAGGAAGTTATGCCCATTTTGGTGAATGGTGGTCGATGTAGTCCGAACCAGCGAATTCTTGACTTCAAATCATCCGTGCGGCTCCGTCTTCAACTCCAACTCTCCTATTCCATCTCCCATGTTCCTAAGCAACAAAATATCACTAGTATTCAGTAGCATCCCATCCAAACAAATATAATCAAAGTTGCTAAGGAACGAATTAACCTCATGGTTCAAGCGACGGGCACGGGCGCGTGTGATTGGTCCTTGTAGTTGAATTGTAGGTGGAGGCTCCATGTGTGTATCATGTGAAGTGATGTCCTCATCAGCCTTCCTAGACCAGAGCCTGTTGCAAGACTTGGCTAACCTCTAAAAAGTGTTGGTTGTCTAGTCTCTTCTTAATCTCAGAGCGCAACCCGCTAAAAGCCAGATCCGCCAAATCCCTTTCTGAAATATTAAGACTAAAACATTGATTTTTTGTATCTCGAAAATGCTTGATATACTCAAAGATGCTCTCGCTAGATTTCTGTCTAACCGATGTCAAGTGTGAAAGCCTAAGTTCTGTTTCACCCGTATAAAAGTAGTCATGGAATTTTTGTTCTAATTCAGCCCACGTTTGGATGGAGTTCAGCGTGAGCGCCGAAAACCAAGTGAAAGCGGTGCCGAATAGCGAGAGAGAAAATAGTCTAAGCTTTAAAGCGTCCGACCCACTAGCTTCCCCACATTGTGCCAAAAATTGACTAACATGCTCTAGTGTGGTTTTGTTACCCTCACTGTCGAATTTGGTGAATTCAGGGACTCTATATTCGAGAGGGTAAGGTATTGTGTCGAAATGATCGGGGTACGACTTCCGGTAAACCCTAGCTTGACCCCTAGGTACGAAGCCGGTGCACTCCCTAAACAGTGCGCGGATCCACTC
This sequence comes from Zizania palustris, assembly GCA_019279435.1. Taxonomy (NCBI): domain Eukaryota; kingdom Viridiplantae; phylum Streptophyta; class Magnoliopsida; order Poales; family Poaceae; genus Zizania; species Zizania palustris. The sequence goes on from JAAALK010000287.1 coordinate 9,747,834, forward strand.
CTCAATGTCATCCTGACCTACTGCCTGCGCGCGTCTCTCATGTGGGGACGCGACACACGGTGGGATGTCGGTGTGTCGGCCATGGGTTTCCTCCTCATGCGCTAGTTGTATGACATGTTCGGGCCTATGCGCTTGTGCATGCAGCGTGGGTAGCGTGAGTAAAGCTAGCGTAGGCGTAGGTGGGGGTGGCGCATAGTGAGTAGTGCTGGCTTGGACGAAAGTATAATGATTGGTCTCGACCATGGATACCGAGGCCGAAGACGTGATGGTTTTGCCGGCACTACTGTCAGTTCTGTTGTACATGTGATTCATCGGAGGTATACTAGCAATAGGAGCTGGAGGTACGGCCTCGGTAAGGCCGAACCTTCTAAGCATCGCCTCTACTTGAGAGCTAACTGCTAAATCTAAACGGTTGGCTAGCGAAGCGCTAACGGCTTGGTCTACTGACGCGTCTATCTTTTGCTCAATCTCTAAAGAAGATAAACGAGGCGATACTGGTGTTACCTAGATCTGAGCGAGGTCGGGGACATTGACATCGCGCTTGATGAAGCCTGCGTGTGTCTTGACGTAGCTCCCAAGCATGAGGTCTTGGAGTGCCTTCATGTTTGCCTCGATCTCTGCTCAGTCTTCTGTGGGAATATCTTCAAGGGTAGGCGTCATGATGTTACGGTTGTCGATATACACGCTTCCCATGGGATCCATCGGCGATGTAGACGTAGTAGTCGTTGTAGACGTACCGGCAGCCGATGTAGACGTACCTGTCATGTTGGTTTAGCTGTCGCCAGCGGAGTCACCAAAAAGTGTGTTTGACACAAAAACGTGTCCCCGCACTTGGGTTAGTTCGACGACCAAAAAGTGTGCGGATACTTAGGGACAAGCCTAAGCGTAACACAACACCGACGTCGCGTTCTAACTAGCCTTAACCATGGTAAGGGGGGTGGAGTCACCAGGTAATAAGATCACACGGAAATAATCCAATTAGCCGAAAGAAATATATTAAATAGAACAAATCAGCAAGCTGAGCGGAGCCTAACTTATCCGAAGTGTACAGTGCGAAGGGTATCGCCGAAGGGTACCTTCAACGTCTGATGCGAAGGGTCCCGCCGAAGGGTGCCTTCGGCGTTCGGACTGATCTGGCCGAAGACTGGCTCCGAACAGATCTTGACGCGACAATCACCTCCGAACAGCGGGGTTCGGCGCGAAGTCTATGACACGATAAAATAACCCAAAAACAACGTGCGGGCGTGACTTAGTCTGACACGGGGTACGAGCGTGACGAAGCCTGTTGCAAAGAGTGTTGGCGTGCGGGACTTGGTCAAACCGACAACAGTGTGACGGTCTGGCACAAGTAGTCGAAGCAGTACACTTACCGACGGGTGTTCTGACAGCCTTCAAAACCAATCTCTTAGCTCCGGATACCTCCGGTGAAAGGCTCCGAGGGTGGAAACCTGCAACAGAACAGATATCAAGTACCAATTCGGCCTGGAGACCAAATTCTGCTAAGTGTTGCACTAGGGGCAAAGGTAGCAATCTATTACGCAGATTAGCGAATACTTCACAGGCGAAGTAACAAGGCGATAACAATCTATTACGTAGATTAACAGATACTTCACAGGCGAAGTAACAAGGTGATAGCAATCTATTACGTAGATTAACGGATACTTCACAGACGAAGTAACAAGGCGATAGCAATCTATTACGTAGATTAACAGATACTTCACAAGCGAAGTAACAAGGATTACCACTGTTCCGAAGTGGCCGTATGAGGGCTTCCAAGCAAACCCACGAAGATTGCAGAAAAGTAAAGGTAAAATAAAGATACAGTTCAAAGCTAGGGTTTTGTGTTGATTTGTGTTGGGGGCTAATGAACCGGCCTCACCCCTATATTTATAGGGGCTAGACTTCTAATCTCTAAGCCTAATCTGATAGGACTCGGCCTAATCTCACGTAGGGATAAAACTTAGCCAGAATCGGACTCAACTCTATCTATGATTTTCTACCCGAAGTGGGCCTTCGGCCAGGCCCGCCGAAGCCTATTCTTCGGGCCGAAGCTTCGGTGAGGTGGGCCTCCGAAGGCCTTCAGGCCAAACGGAGCAGGCTCGCTGGAAGCTTCCGAAGTCCACAGCTCGATGGGCCTTCGGCCCTATAGGGCTTCGGCCTAGTCTAGGACATGTGTATTTTTGGTCCAAATTACCAAAATTGATATTTTGGCAATCTTAACCATTAATGCCATTTTTTGCTATCAACACTATGCACAATCGCTGGTGCCCTAAACAGCCGACTAGGCCGGAAGAAAATCAGCCAAGTGCTCTTCCTCCGATGGCTAGAAAACCAGAATCAGCACTATTGCGATGTCGTTGCGCCACGACGGAGTCGATTATGCCAGGAGAAAACCAGCGAGGTGCTATCGCGAGGAGAGATTCCGAGCATAGAGTGGCGGCGGAGAAAACCTTGAAAATGTGATAGAGCAAGCGGGCGGAAGAACAGTACTCAGAAGAGGAAAAAATTCTGGAATAAAGTGTGAACTCTAATTTTTCATTCAAAGTGAGTTGGAAACCCTAGGGGGATACAAGCCCATTTTATATGCAACCCATTAAATGAGAAAAGACAGATTTACCCCTAGGGTAATTTACACAGACGCAAAAATAAAACTGCGGGCTCAACGAGCAAAATAGTAAAATCCTATCTACAGATAGCTTGTCCTGATGCGAAGCTTTCGTAGCAGCTATGACTTCGCTTCAGAACTATAAGATCTTCGATCGACGGTCTAGATTGGTGCGTCGGTTTTACGCCAAAACCGACAAAGCATCCGCCGTCTTCGCACCGGGTACCCGGATTGGGCTGGCCCGATTTCGCGGCTCCCTCAGCCCGGCAATCGCTCACCGCCCGTTTACCTGAGTCAAATCCGGTCAACAGACCAACATATTTCCTGCTGTTCCTAGTCCATGTACCCGGATTGGGCCGGCCTAACTCCGCGACCCCTCTGCCCAGCAGTCGCTCGTCGCCCGTGTACCTGAGTCACATGCGGCCCAAGAACCGACATGTCTCATCTCCTCATCTCTCTCTTTGACTTTCGTTGATAATCACTCATCACTTCTGGAGCCATGAAGCCCATGATCTTCAAAAAACCCTGTTTTTTTCTTTAAGCACTGTTGCAAGCTTCCCACTAGAGCTACCCTAACATTTGCATGTAATCTGCACATATCTTTTCTACGTCAAGATGCAATCGACTGGCATCGATTTCTAAAATAACCTTTATGCACATTAAGCACATGTATCTAGGGTTCAATCTAAAATCTTTCACCAACCAACCAAACACCATCCCAAAACTTATTTTAGTTTACTTTAATGGTCCCTTTGGCAATTGACTAAAAAGTTAAGTGAAAAGTGGATAGATCAATCCTACGTGGATTGTAACAAACATTATATTCTCATTAAATATCAGAAATACTAGTTTAATTGACATATTTATCCACGTAAAAATACACAATAACATCGACACAATCATCCAACCTATTGCTTTTAGGTTAAATACTACTCCTAATTAACCATGCCAATCGTACTATTAATCATCACTTCCTCTAGTTTCATAAAGAAAGTCTCCAATACACGATTTTAGATACCAATGAGCAATTAATTAGTGTGTACTTTTCTTGTTTATCTCTATTAAATACAATACATCAATAACAATAACACGGGAAATAAGAAAAAAATATTACTACATCAGGGTACAGTCGTTCAAAATGCACAATAAAATACAAAATGAATTGTTTTATACAACTTTTGATCCTACCATGAAAAATGTATTAGCACTAATATTATATTTTATAGCTAAACACTAAACATAACAAAAAAAATTAAGAAAGAACTATACTACAATGCTAAAGTTAACTAAATATTTGATAAAATGTGAAAAGCACATTGCATTCAATACTCACTCTATCTAAAAAAACTACAAAGCGGGATAAATGTTCATGCGTCTAATTCTATGACCCGATAATATTTTATCGATGTTACTTTGTCCTCCGGGTGAAAACCATCCTCTCCTAGAAATCACCTACCAAAAAATTAGCTAGGGAATTTGCATTTAATTCATTCCCATCATAAATTTTCTTACTAGTCCATGTCCCGCTCTATTATGGCATGTACAACGGTTGGCTCTACTCGTCTGCAAGCCGTGACAATTTGCAGAAAAATCCTCGGTAGCTGTAAGAGACGGCCTGGTCGTAGTTTCATGAGACGCCAGCAGTGGCTCGTGCTCCAATGTGACGCAGCCAACTAATCAAGCATTGCAGGAAGTATTATCTCTAGCTATGGGGGAAATATTCTGTACAATCGTGCAATCGTGCGATCTGGTGCATCCAATCAAGATCCAACGGTTACATATGAAATCTAATACTTTTTTACTTTTTTTTTATATGTAACCGTTGGATTTGATTGGATGCACCAAATCGCACAATTGTATAATTGCACGATTATACATGATATTTCCCCCTAGCTACGCGTATGTGAAATGAAGATTGCACAGATCTTGATGTAAATATTAAATAACTTATAGACTACTAAATAGACAACTTCTGTCTATGGGTTGTATTTATTGTCTATTTAGCTTTCTATATCTTAACTAATATAATGCAGCTTGAGCGTCCGCCGTTTTCATCCGCAACACATGTTTTTTTCTTACATCCCATAAAAAACCAGTCAAAACTTGTTTCCTGTGAAAACCGTCACCCACGGATGCACGCGCCGCGCGCAACCGCCCGGGCATGCCGAGCGACCCTCATCTGTTGCAACCGCTAGGAATGAAAAAAAAGAAAAAAAGGAAAATAAAAAAGAAGAAAAGCGGCCCGCACGCCGCTCAGTTGCAACCGCTAGGAAAAAAAGAAAAAAAGAAGAAAAAGGAAAATAAAAAAAAGAAAAAAATGTACTTTAACATTTTAGTTTTTTAATTTCTTTATTTTACACGGATGTACGAATTTTTTATAAAAACCCTTAGATTTCTGAAAAATCAGATAGAAACATGAATTTTACACAAATACCCTTTGAAAAATAAAGTTCTCTGTTGCAAAGCATAAACATCTGACTAGTATTATAAATACCACCATTTAATAGTGCAATATTTAAAAAACACTTTCAGATGCGTTTGGAAGAATATTTCTGTAATTTTAATAGATAGATTATTATTGTAAATTATGAAAAAAAAACAAAAACAAAATTAAAAAACCCATTCCGCAACACCCCCCCACGACACTCATCCCTCCTCCTGTCCCCTGCCTCTCCCGGCCTCCTCTCCCAGAGACTTCTGCGGCGACCCTCACGAACCGCTCCTCTCCCTCCTCGGCTTCTCGCTCCCTCTCCCCCCAACCTACCGAGCCTCCCCGCCGAAGCTCGATCCGGCCCTGCGAGGTGAGGATCCGACCGTCCCCCCTTCCCTGGGCGTTAGATCTGCGGGCCGCGTCCCGAGCTTTGTCCGCTCTACCCCGATCGCCGCGGCCCCGGCGCGTGATGCGGTCGTCGATCTCGTCGACGACGGTGTCACGGGATTAGGTTCTGGGAGGCCGTCGTGTGGTGTGCGGGTGTTTTTTTTCTCCTTTTTTGGGTGTCGCCGTGCGGTTCCCCTGCCTAGATCTGTGCCATTTCTATGGGATTATGTTGGTTTTGAGGCGATTGGGATGAGTCCTGTTGGTTCTCTTTCGGGGCTGTGATTTTGGTCGGATTGGGAGGGCTATTGGTTGACGTATGGTATTCTATGATGTGGGTGCTTGTTGTTTGGATCGTTGCTCTTTGGGCGTTGTAGGTGGTGGCCGCGGTATTGGTCTCCTGTGGTTCGATATTCGGTTCGGTTCTTTTATCACCTTGATGAATTAGATTGGATATTAGAATTTTCCTTTTTGTGTTGCAATTTGTGTGGTTTTCAATGTGTGTAAATTCGATTAAGAGATACACCATACGAAGTTCAGGAAGTTTTCTTTGAGCTAATTCGAATTAAGTTGGTTGTCTGAGCTGCCTTCATTAACCAGCTGAAATTCTTATTGTTTAGGTATCTTGTTTGTAGATCTATTGGTGATCAAAGAAGTTATTTTCTGCAGTTGTCTTTGGTACAGCAACTGAGAATTTTGAAATGAAATGATGAGGGTGGTTTTATCCTGAAACCATGTGTAGAGTACACCTTTGCTTTACATTTGAAGAAGTAAATGAATAGTTATTATTAGGCGAGCAATATATTGTATGCTTTGCTTGACTATAGCATATATTAATTAATTAATGATGCAATTTAGCCTTGCTTTTGTGAGTTATGCCCATTAAACACTTGACCTGTTAAATAACATGGATGTGTTTCTCTGATGGGATCATGTTCAACACGGTAATGATTACATGCTTATTAATGACCATAGTGTCCTAATGTTCTTTCTTCCTTCCTTCACAGTTGTAGTAATTCTCAATTAGCCTGATGGCTATGATGGATGAACCTCTTTATCCCATCGCTATACTGATAGATGAGCTCAAAAATGAAGATATTCAATTGCGTCTGAACTCCATTAGGAGACTTTCCACAATTGCACGAGCACTTGGTGAAGAAAGAACCCGGAAGGAACTAATTCCTTTTCTCAGTGAAAATAATGATGATGAAGATGAGGTGCTTCTTGCTATGGCTGAAGAATTGGGTGTGTTTATTCCTTATGTTGGGGGTGTAGAACATGCTCATGTTTTGCTCCCACCATTGGAAACATTGTGTACAGTTGAGGAAACTTGTGTCCGAGATAAGGCAGTTGAATCTCTGTGCCGCATTGGAGCACAGATGAAGGAAAGTGACATTGTAGACTACTTCATTCCAGTAGTAAAGGTAAGAGGTTCATTAATATTGAAAATGCTGTGCTGATTTCTTCTGTGTAGAGGGGCAAAATTTATCAGTTCATTGCCAATATTGCTGTACTTATTTTCATGTGTTATGTTTCTTTGGCATTGTCCTTTTATAAGATATACATTTATGATATATGTAATATTTGTATTTATTGCCTGCCCTTCAATTGCAATTTTGTGAAATACTGTTATTGTCTCCATAATGGCACACTTTTAACACCATGCAATTGTTATCTGGAAACACTGTCATAAGTCATAACAATATAAGTTATCATGCTTTTGTTTTCCTTTTTCTTGTTCGGTTTTGCACCTATTTTCCACTGTAGCGCCGTCCATCAGCTGACTATGCTTTATTTTTTTCAGAGGCTAGCAGCTGGTGAATGGTTTACAGCTCGAGTGTCTTCATGTGGTATTTTCCACATAGCTTATCCAAGTGCTCATGATCAATTAAAAGCAGAGTTGAGGACCATTTATGGCCAGCTATGCCAAGATGACATGCCTATGGTCAGAAGAGCAGCTGCATCAAGTCTTGGAAAGTTTGCCGCAACAGTTGAACAGAGCTATTTGAAGACAGAAATCATGTCAATATTTGATGATCTAACCCAAGATGGTACTTTTTTCATGCATATCCCACAATATTTTGTGCTGTTTGTACTGCTTTTATATTTATGAATACACTTCAATAATTAAATAAAATGAATCCATGCACTGCAACTGCTGGTTCTGATTCTATTGAAGTTACTGTCTGAAAGTTTGTTTTCCTCCTTCAATTTTGTATCTGGCAACCAGTATAAACAGATGCTTGTGTGTATTAATTGTTCAATTTGCATGTCTGTTAACCCTTCTGTGGTAAATTATCAAGGCCTTAAATCCAAATAAGCACAGTAAAAATGCTATTGATGCTAGTGTTTATTTATGCTTGGAAATTTTTAAACAAATTCTCCATTGTTTTTCTTTCATGCTTGCAAACACAAAATATGAACATTAACTCTCAGAAAACATTATACGCACCCTGCAATGGATTTCTGTAATGGAACAAATGATAAAAGATTGAACCAATGGGCAATGGGAACATTGATCATACAAGTTTTGGATAGCATAAATAATGCATCTAACATTATTGCTTGCCTTTATTTCCAGATCAAGACTCTGTGCGGTTATTGGCAGTTGAAGGCTGTGCTGCTCTTGGAAAATTATTGGAACCACAAGATTGTGTAGGACATATTCTTCCAGTCATTGTTAATTTCTCCCAGGTAAATTATTCCCTTGGTACCACACTTCTATCTATTTGATCTAATATATATAGTTTATTTGCAGACATCTCTGTGCTTGCTAGAGGTTCATGATACAGAGTTGCTTCTGTTTGATAGTAGCACTATGCATGTTATCATGACTATGCCACTTTTACTTTAATAGGATAAATCGTGGCGAGTTCGTTATATGGTTGCCAATCAATTGTATGAGCTCTGTGAGGCAGTTGGCCCTGAATATTCGAGGTATTATGTGCCATCTTTCCTCAATTTAATTTATCTGTCTAGACAATCTTAATATTGTATGTTTACATAAATGTAGAAAGTTATTATATCATATGTCAACATTTTTTGATCTGATTTGCTGATTGTATGTTCATGTGTTTGGCAATAGAGAGAATCTGGTGCCAGCATATGTTCGTCTCCTTCGTGATAATGAGGCTGAAGTGCGGATAGCAGCTGCAGGGAAAGTTACCAAGTTCTGTAGGATTTTGAGTCCGCAGCTTGCAATTCAGCATATTCTTCCTTGTGTCAAGGTGGGGCTAAGCTTTACCAAACATTATTTATGGGTTTGCTTCTGTTGTTTTCCCCCACATAGTAAATCATGCCAACTTTATCTGTAGGAATTGTCATCAGATTCGTCTCAGCATGTTCGTTCAGCTTTGGCTTCAGTTATCATGGGAATGGCCCCTGTCCTGGGAAAGGTTGCAAGCAATATATATTTTTAAAACTTTTTCTGTGTTGCAGATTATTTATTGGCAATTACTTTCAGCCTTTTACTCCTTGATTATTTACTCTAATTAGTTCAATACTCCTGGAAACTTGACAAGCTTTTGCCTCTGGCATTCTGTAGGATGCCACCATCGAACAACTTCTTCCTATTTTTCTTTCTTTGCTTAAGGATGAATTTCCTGATGTTCGGCTTAATATAATCAGCAAGCTCGATCAAGTTAATCAGGTCAGTTGCCATTTTTCCTTATTTGTAATTAGTTTGTGTTATCTTTCATGTCCTAGGTTCTGTATATTCTTGTTATTTTTAAAGGGTTTTCTTATTGGGTTGCTACCTGAATACCCTTGAGGTTGTGCCTAGCTGTAGTAAGCAGTAGCACTTCATTGTCTAGACTTAATAGCAGCTCCACTACACCATTAAGTTTACTTCTCCCATGACTGATAAAATCCTTCTCCTTGCTTGTCTAAGTTTTACATTTATACTGAGTTCTTTCGATCTTTCAGGTTATTGGAATTGACTTGCTGTCACAATCACTGTTACCGGCAATAGTAGAACTTGCAGAGGATAGGCACTGGAGAGTTCGGCTTGCAATAATTGAGTACATCCCTCTATTGGCTAGTCAATTAGGTGTTGGATTTTTTGATGACAAGTTGGGGGCACTTTGCATGCAATGGTTGGAAGACAAGGTATTTTCTTTGCTGATTACTACTGGAAACTAATTAATTTGGAATCCAAAGTTGTACATTTGCCAGATTGTCATTTTCATATCTCAAATCATCTTTGTCATAGTTGTTAAGGTGTCGGTATATCGTTGCCAACTCGCCATATCAACATGGAGGTTTAGTGCCTCTTGCCATATGGATGCCAAGGCTCCTGGGGAGGTGGTGGTTGGTAGGGCAGGGGGGGGGGGGGGGGGGGGGGGTGAGGCGGTGGCTGGCAGGGAGGAAGAGGCAGCAGTCAGCAGGGTGGAGGGGCAGATCTAGAGGGAGGGATGGGCACGACTAGGAGGAACTCACTTGGAGGACCTCGCGACTGCCGCCATCACTGGGTCGAGCTGCCAGATCTGGTGGAGGTGGCAACGCTGCTGGTCCTCGAGCACGGTGATGATGGCCTAGCTGGTGGGAGTGGGGTCAGGGGAGGGACAGATGAGGAGTGGGGCTGGGGGAAGGGGTGAGGGCCTTGGTGATGTCGGATCTGATCTGACTTTTATCTGTGGAAGGAAGAAGGGAAGACAAATGAAATTCCATCCTTGGCTCTCCGTCTCTGATGCTTATCCTTATTTTTTTTCCTTTTTCTAGTTTAGATTATTACTTTTTGACTGAATATAGTGGTACAAATTTTTACCAATACAATTTGTTACTAATCTAGTGTATTCACCATTGTGATGTGTATATGGCATCGCCACTCTGCATGCTGTAGGCACTGCAATGGTGTGAAGGTGGTGGGTTGCCAGGCTTTGCCACACTGCCTTAACAACTATAATCTTTGTGCATCAAGACATTCTAATGTGATCAACATATCTGTGGTTAACTCCATTTTTTACAAGAAAATATACACCAGAATAGTCAATCCACTAATATTGTGGTATCAGCATTACAATTAACAAGGACCAGAAAGACACATTGACATTCAGTCATGTCTAGTGTTTTTGTCAAACTATTTTACATAAAATTCATAGATATCTGCATCCGTTGCTGGTTGTACCTGTTTATATGAAAATAAAATAAAATTGCTGTTGTCATTCTTCTTAAATAAATTTCTGTTATCATTCATTGGATTGCTAATACTGTTACTCAATTTTGTATTTATCCATTTAGTTCATAGAAACTAAATGAACAATAGATATTTTTTACACAATGAATAATAGATGTTGATAACCTGTTATTTAAGATTAATTAAATGGATTTTGGATTCTCAGGTCTTCTCAATCAGAGATGCTGCTGCAAACAACTTGAAACGCCTAGCTGAGGAGTTTGGTCCAGAGTGGGCGATGGAGCATATAATCCCTCAGGTTCTGAACCCTAGTCATAGTATTTGAATTTGTGAAATCCTCGTCACAACTAAGCAGATTAATTTGTAGCTAGTGAATTTTTAGTTAAGTTACTTGAGCCTTTTTTAGTGTAGCCTAGTGAGAGTCAATTAGTTACATGTTTCATTTTGTAGGTTCTGGAGAAGATAAACAACCCACATTATCTGTACCGCATGACCATACTGCAAGCTATTTCGTTGTTGGCACCTGTCATGGGTGCAGAAATCACATGTCAAAAGCTTCTCCCTGTTGTGATTAATTCCTCAAAGGACAGGTGTGAGACTTGTAAGGTATAATGTATAATCTATCCATCTGTTCAAGGCCTCACTGACATACATATTCGTCAAAATTTTCAGAGTGCCGAACATCAAGTTCAATGTTGCAAAAGTTCTGCAGGCACTTATACCGATTCTTGACCAATCTGTGAGTTCCCCGATTATTTTTTCATGATCCCTATTTTTGTAATTTTACAGTTCAATTACAGGTTATTGTTCATGGATACTTTGTAGGTGGTGGAGAAGACTGTGAAACCATGTTTTGTTGAGCTTAGTGAGGACCCTGACGTGGATGTAAGATACTATGCAAACCAGGCCCTTCAAGCCTGTGATCAAATCATGATGTCAAGCTGACTATCCTTCTGTCCAGTATCTAGAATTTGATTCTCCTTAGTTCAATTTTGGAGTACTTGTAATTTGACCTTTAGATTGGAGAGTTCCTTTCTAGCCCCAGTAACAGACAAGTACTTGCGTACGGATAATGGATGGTTCCGACCAGTCGTTCTTTGGTTTTGACGTTGATTGGACAAATGGATATAACCAATGCCACATTGTGGTTTTGGGTTCCCTGCATGAAAGGCGCTGTATCTGCCATTGAGGGTATGTTTTTTTGACGTTGTGGCTGCGTGCGACGGAGAGATCCGTGCCTGATTTTATGATTGGGGTTGGTTTTAAAAATGTGATTCGTGTTTAGCTACTGGTTCGTTGAATGAGATGATTTAATTTGGACAAGTCTAAATTTAGTAAATCTAGAGCATGTTTGTCTGTTTGATGTCTTGATTTAATAATCGTAATAAACATAAGGGCGTAAATTTGATAAAATGTTTTACGAGAAGAAATGGGCATCATTGAGAGCAAAAGATGGATGGCTCTATCAGAGCTAATTTCGGTCATCGGTGTATTTTATAAATATTCTCATAGTGGATGTTCCATAGTATACTCGCTCCTAAATAAAAAATGTAGGGTCAAGTCCTATTTAGACATCATCAAACACACCCTTAGCTTAGTTAATTGGCCACATATAGACGTCTAATAGTACTTTATGCTTCATTTTGACGATAATTTTAACAATCATTCATGAAAGCGAGCAAATAAGCTACGTTAGTAAGCACTATGGTGTCCAGTGACGGTGGAACATCCCAATGGCTCTCGCTGCTCTAGGGACTGCCCTCGCTTTCGCCTCCCGTCCTCCTTTCTCCACTCATCGTCATAGCTACTAAGCTCTGCTCATAGTCTCGCTTGACCTAACATAGTTTGTCAGTCTCCCCATCCCTTTTCTTTCTCTCCATCTTCAATGGCGGCCCCTCACTTGCTCTTCTTGAGCTTCACTAGGACCCGACTCTCAAACTGTTAGTTGAATCTTAGACTTCACCAATGGACGTCCTTTTAATAGAGAGTTCTTTCTTTTTTTTGATCTCCGATTCATCATTCATCCTCCTCGTCAGATAATTTGTTTTTCATGCTCAGTTTTTAGGCGCTACACCTTCCGCCTATCTGAAGCTTCGGTCAGTTTGGTCCTTCACGCATGTCTTGGAGGTTCTCTTGCAGGTTTTCATGTCCAATATCAGTGCGACAAACATTTTCGCTTCTATGTGGCCTCAAAGGAGGTTAATTTTCTTATTTACAAGCTTAAGAGGATCATCTCAAGTAGCTTTGACATTTATTTTCATCTTGGGCGTGATGCTGGTGCCAACCGGCGCTCGGAAAAGTGCCCAAATGGGATATTGAAGATCATAGCAGTTGGACTCTCAATAGTAGCTGCAGCCACAAGCGTTCTCTCCCAAAATCAAGAAAAATGTTTCTTTTGACGATCAACTTAGGATTCACACTTTTGCAATCAATTCACCACCAAACTTAGTGAGCAAAAGCTCGCCTTCGCCAAGATCATCTTGGTCTGCACCCCGGTGAGTTTCTTCTTGGTTGGAAGTATTCAGATTCAAATTCCCCAACCTCCGTCCTCTAGGTCGTCCATTTTTTTCAGCATAGCAAACTGCCTTCTATCCTCATAAATATGCCAAACTTGCTAATGCATCTCATTTGGTTTCATACCTGGTCTCCAATGAATCCTCCTTGGTCTCTTCTTCTGCAAGGATAGGATCCACTACTGGAAAATCTTGCACCATTTTCTGCATGCTAAAAGGTGATCTGGAGCTTTGATCCAATAGTGTACTTGAGCAACAGGCTCTACAGTGCAATGCGAGAAAACTTTATCCACCAACAAACATTAAATCTGCCCTGCAGCTAGGGGTGAAAGTGGTTCGGATAGTTTCCGACCGTATCCGGAAAAACGGATTCGGATTCGGATTTTTTTGATTCGGATATGGATTTTTCGGATACGGATTTGGATTCGGATATTTTTTTTCGGATACGGAAACGGATATGATATGCCTGATATCCGTCGGATTCGGATACGGATTCGGATAATCCGGATATTTCTTATTCGGATATCCGGCCCATTAAAAATACAGGCCCACTAGCCACACTGCAGGCCCACATCACATAATAGGCCTTTATATGGCACTATGGCATATTTGGCTGGCAGGCCCACTGCCATGGCGCCATGGCCCAACCGCCCAAGCATTTTGAAATAAAAAATCTTCTTTATTTTTTAAAAAAACATTTTTAAAAAACATAAAGAATATTTTTTAAAATATATATATTTTTTAAAAAATGGGATAAATTTCTATAAATTTAAACAGATAAAAAATTTTAATAAATAAAAAATATTTTTTTAGTTCTTTCAATTTAAATTTTAAAAACACAATGAATTAATGAAAAATAGCAAATTGACATATAACAATATCCAAATTTTCCATAAATTAATATATGTTGTATTTTAATTATAGAAAAAGTTTAAACAAATATTTAACTATTAATTTGTTTTTAAACCTAACACATTTCTTTTAACATTCGTACATGCAAACTTTATCAAAATAATTTTAAATTTTTATCACAGCATCTATGTATCGTATGATGATACCATGAGACGTATCGTATTTTTCAGACTTAATTTGAATTTTTTAGAATTAAAATTTCATTAAGCTCTACGTTGTCCATCGAGTGTCGTAACATTTTTTTAAAAAAATATCTTTCGATTTAGTGGATACTGACTTAAAATAGACTCACATGCATGAATATGATTTTTCTAGAATTTTTAGTTCATTATTTCATGCACTTGTAGTTCAAATTTGATAAATTTCAATATAAATCAAAGAAACATACATAATGAATTAAAAATAGCAAACTTATGTATAAAAATGTGATTTTTTTTATAAGATTATATATGTTGTATTTTAATCATAGAAAAAAAATCAAGTTTAAACAAAGATTTAACTATTGATTTGCTTTTAAACCTATCACATTCTTCTTAACATTCTAACTCATTACTCTCAAATCTCCATCTTTCTTAACATCGTAGATGCAAACTTTGTCAAAATAATTTTAAATTTTTATCACAGCATCTTTGTATCGTATGATGATACCATGAGACGTATCGTATTTTTCTGACTTGATTTGAATTTTTTAGAATTAAAATTTCATTAAGCTCTACGTTGTCTATCGAGTGTTGTAACATTTTTTTTAAAAAATATCTTTCAATTTAGTGAATACTGACTTAAAATAGACTCACATGCATGAATATGATTTTTCTAGAATTTTTAGTTCATTATTTCATGCACTTGTAGTTCAAATTTGATAAATTTCAATATAAATCAAAGAAACATACATAATGAATTAAAAATAGCAAACTTATGTATAAAAATGTGAATTTTTTTTATAATATTATATATATTGTATTTTAATCATAGAAAAAAAATCAAATTTAAACAAAGATTTAACTATTGATTTGCTTTTAAACCTAACACATTCCTTCTTAACATTCTAATTCATTACTCTCAAATCTCCATCTTTCTTAACATCGTACATGAAAACTTTGTCAAAATAATTTTAAATTTTTATCACAGCATCTATGTATCATATGATGATACCATGAGACGTCTCGTATTTTTTAGACTTTATTTGAATTTTTTAGAATTAAAATTTCATTAAGCTCTATGTTGTCCATCGAGTGTCGTAACAATTTTTTAAAACAACATCTTTCAATTTAGTGGATACTGACTTAAAATAGACTCAAATTCATGAATATGATTTTTTTAGAATTTTTGTTTCATTATTTCATGCACTTGTAGTTCAAATTTGACAAATTTCAATATAAATCAAAGAAACATACATAATGAATTAAAAATAGAAAACTTATGCATAAAAATGTGAAATTTTTTTATGATATTATATATGTTGTATTTTGATATTAGAAAAAAATTCAACTTTAAACGAACATTTATATTTCAAATTTATAATTTTAAACTTTATCTCTTTCACTCCAAAAATAAGTAAATAGTCAACTTTGACTAAAACCCTATCGACCCTAATTTTTCTTTCTCTCTCCCGGTCTCTCCTACTCCTATCACCTCTCTCTCCCCGTTCGTGATGATTTATATGATGTTAACTATTATTTGTCATTTGTGTATTGTGATCGTGAATAAATAAATACATTATTGATATTCGGTAAGTATTCGTAACCGTATTCGTATTCGATTCGTATCCGCTCCGTATTCGTATTCGATGATATCCGACTCCGTATCCGTATCCGGATTATCCGAATCCGAATTCGAATCCGAAAAAATATATGAAAAAGGATATGATATTAGTGATATCCGTCCGTATCCGATCCGTTTTCACCCCTACCTGCAGCACCATCATGGTCTACTTAACAATAAGTCCCTCGGCTTTTCATGAAGATGCACCAACAATAATACTTCCTCTCCACGCTCTCACAAACATCAGGCCGAGCATAACCCCCTTTGGTGTGGGTTCTCAAGCAAATTCTCAGCACCCCAAGCGACGCTTCGCATGCCTCAGAAGTTCTCTTGCCTTCTTCCCGGTCCATTGTCTGCAGTTCCCATACTACTACTGCTCCTGACACCTCACTAGTCGCTTCTTTGTCAAGCCATACCCCGATGATCGCCGCCGCCATCCACACCATAGACAACATTCGAGTTAATCCCTTCCCTTTTGTTCCAAGGGGTGGCATGATGGATGATGGAGGAGGTCATGTGTGGCGTAGACGAGGTATCATCGTTGTCAATGGCCCTCATGTTCATCGCAATGAAGATATGGCTATCGCTGAATGAGATGGGGTGGATGGCCTCTTGGAAGCCGACCACATTTAGTTACTTCACCAAATTAATCTTCACCTGATAGAGGTTCTTCACTAGTGAGTCACTTAGTACAGTCTTTATCCCATTGGTCTTGGCATCTTCAAATTAGGAGATTTCTTCGAAAGGGATTGGCTAGTGGCTCCACGTCCTTTTTGGATAGGAGAGTGTTCTATCCATTTTATTCAACACAATGAGGCAATCAACTATCACCATTCTCTTGTGGGCTGCATCGGTTGGATAATGTTCCTAGCATACCCTTTAGGGCTGGTTTGGGAGCCCAAAATCCCGGCCCATCCCCAGGGAATGGGCTAAGATTTTGGGCTCCCAAACCAGCCCTTAGACTTCAAGGAGATCCACTTCATTCATTAAGTTGTGGCCTCATTTATCTAGAGTTTATCCAGAGTACTTGTCAAAGTCTTGTATGATGACCTAGTGGACATCCCAGAAGCATAACCCTGAAGGTTTGTAGCTCCATGGATGGTGCGGGCAGATCATGGACCTTCCTTGTCTATCTGCTCCACTCGGATATGGCTGACCACATCTTAGGTGATGAAGCCACGCTACCCTCGGACAACGGAAACGCTCACCCCTTCATTGGTCATGTGCACTCTAGAGAAACTGCATGGGTGCAATAGTGGATAGATGATCAGATGGAGGGCCAATCCCAATAGAAACATGATCATAATCTCCAAGACCAACAACACCATGGATAGGACAATCCTCACCTGCAGAGCTAGGACCCCATCAACTTTGAGTGGCATGCCTATGACCATCTTCTGCCTCAGAACCCCAGTGTTGCCAATTCTAGAGTTTCCAACCTAACAAACCCTGTCTCGATCCATGCAATCTAGATTCAACAAAACATTGATGTTCCTTTTATGAACATTTTGGTCCGGCTCATCCTAGGCTCCAACCAAATGAGGGTTTTGGTTTCCAACCTAGGAAACAATTCATCCAAGAACATCAACAACAGGAGGCCCCAACGGCTTGACCGGTTCAATTCAAAGATCTCAAGAAACAATTGGAAAATGCTAACAATGTTGATGTTGCCATCAATGCTATTGAGCCGCCAACTTGACTTGATGATGAAGTTGATCTACATGCTGAGGGGGGTTCTAGATGCTCAGGTGGTGGTCCCCTCAACACATAGTGACCAATCACCATAGTCTATCAATGCAAGTGACACCAAACATGAACACACTCCAACCAGTTTAGGACGATAACAAATTATAAGATCCCTACTCCTGTTGCAGTTATTGACTTTCTTCAAAGTGTCAGACTTTAAAACAATCTTAAATGTCTTCATTTCGTTTAAGCGGATGCCACCACAACATAATACAGGGCATCCCACAACACATGCAATAGGATAATGTGAACTAGGAAAGCAAGGATCAATAACATGTTGACACGAAAACGTGCCCCCGCACTTGGGCTGGTTCGGCGATCCAAAAGCGTGTGAATATTTAGGAGTAATCCCCTAAACATAACACAACACCGACGCCACGTTTCGACGACCCTTAAATATTGGTAAGGGAATAACGGAGTCGTCGGGCAATCAAACAAGTATTTAGAAATAATGTTCAATTAACCGATGTATGAGAAAATAGCTAAAAATAATAAAACCTAGTCAAACCGGCCAGAACAGGGCCGATTCAACTGAGGGTCCAGGCGGTCGGACCGGAGGCACACCACTGGTTGGACCGACGGTGCGGAGGATGGGCCAAAAGGGGCTTCAACACGAAGCAGCCTTCGGTGTGAAGCGTTGGCCGAAGGGGGGCTCTGGCCTTTGGTCGGTCAGACCAAAGGGTGAGTCCCGGTCCAACCGAGGGTGTGCGAAGGGTACTCTCCGAAGTGTGTCGCGGAGACAATCGAAGGGGGGTTTTGGCCTCCCAACCGATCAGACCGGCGTCTGGAGTCCGATAGGACCGAAGGGTGCAGTTGCCCCTCGGGGGTGGCCTCCGGCGTTGATGCAGAGCACCCTGAGGCCCTTTGCGAGGTCCGGTCGGACCGGCCTTGTACGGACAGTCAGACCGTTGCGTGCCGACGCTCTAGGTAACGACACTGCACAGGCCGGTCGGACCGAAGGGTGGCCTCCGGTCAGACCGACGGCTCTTGGAAATGGTCTCCAGGGCTCCGGCGACCGTCTTGACATGGATGGATGGTGACCAAACTTCTTGGAGAGGATGGTGGTGATGAAACACTACAAAAAACACAAGAAACCCATGGCAATTCAGCCTAGGGACCGAATCCCCGGTAAAAATTGATAAAAACGATAAAAACCCGTACGAGGGCAAAACAGATGGTTTTTAGATCAAACTCACAAAGAACTCGCGGTAGTGTGGCGAAGTACAGACAATTTGCTGATCAAATTGACAAAGATCTACTACTAGGAGTAAAGTAATGCTAGGGCAAAAAGTAGATTGAAAAGTAAAGGTATGATTCAAAACTAGGGTTTTGAGTTGATCTGTGGAGATGCCCTTTGAATCGGCCTCACCCCTTTATTTATATGGGTTGATCTCATGTTCCCCGACTCCTAAACTGAGTAGGATTTGGCCAAAAGTGGTTATGATTTGTTTATAGATAAAAATAGCCTAGAATCAAACTCTATCTCTAATTCTAGATTTGGGCTGGTCTGACCGGACCCATTAGGCCGGTCGGACCGGCCTGTGCTAGGGAAGGCATATTTTTGGCCCAAATTACCAAAACTTGATATTTCGACAATTTTGACCATTAATGCCAAATTTGGGTGTCAACACATGCCCCCTGCCTTTTAGCAAACTTTAGTGAGCTAAAGCACAGCGAGCCACGGGCAGTATTCCCCATACTCTTTATTTTTTCACCTACCATAAATCGTCCATGACTCGGAATTTGTGAACTCCTGAGGATGATTTGCATAACTCAATATAAATTCACAAACTAGGGGACTAAGTTTAGGACCGAGAGTAGCGACCAGAGGGGGGTGAATGGGCGCCTAAAAAATTCTTTCGAATCAATGACCTTCTCCCAACACCCAACGCACCTCAATAGACAATCAGTAGGACCAAAACAAATCACAAGCTCTAAAATGATCTAGCCTAAAAATAACCGGTGTCCTAATTGAAAAGACAACAACAAAGTGTTTAAAGGCAGATAAATAAAAACTCACTAGCTTGATAGGCACATCATCAAGTACTAAAAATATTCACCACCACAGGCATTTCATGACACACAAGAAAGACCCAAAATTCATAGGCATTTAAACAAACACATGACAAGCACTTAGATCACATAGGAATATCAACAATCATGCATGAATCTAAATGAAATAAAAAGCTTGTAGCTATTTAATCTATCTTAGAATACTCAAGAAAATAAATCAGTAACTGCACACAAATCGAGGAGAAATCAATTACTGTTCGTGGTCGTGTTGTTCCTGTTCATGCCGAAGTCGCCGCGCCTAATCCTGTACAGCCTCAGCGTACGGCCTAGAGCTTTCCTCTCGCGTGGCTCACACTTGGTTCCTCCCGTCGTGCGCCTTGATGCCTCGCACGTCGCCTAGGAGTGCTCCCCCTCGTTGTGAAGCCACACGCCGTCCACAAAGCCCCCTGCGTGGCGCGTTCCCTCGGGCTGACGGTGCGCCCTAGTGAAGAGAGCCGCCATGCGTTGTGACTGCACGGCACTGCCTTCGGCGCTGCTGTAGTAGAAGCTGGCGAAGAGTGGCGGCGGTAGATTTCCTTGGGCAGCGCACACACAGAAAAAACAGAACTGGAGAGAAAAACAACCTGCGGCGGATGAACAATGTTCAGATGGGAAAAATTCTGGATAGAAGGGAACTCTGATTTTGTTATTAAAGTGAGTTGAGAAACCCTAGGCGGATTGGGGCCCTATTTATAGGCAGCCCAATAAATCAGGAAAATCCTAATATACCCTTAGGGTTTTTTTATAGACACCGAAACAAAATAAAAAAAGACCAAAATGCCCTTAGGATTTTTACAGTTTCGACTAACATATACTTTGGGCCTAAAAGGCAAAATAGTAAAATCCTATCTAAAGGTAACTTGTCCTGATGCAGAGCTTTCATAGCAGCTACGGCTTCGCTTCAGGACCGTCTGATGTCCAATGGACGGTCTAGATAGTTGCGTTGGTTTTACGCCAAAACCGATAAAGCATCCGCTGTCTTCGCACCGGGTACCCGTATTCAGCCAACCCGATTCCACAGCTCCCTCAGCCCGGCAATCGCTCGCTGCCCATTTACCCGGGTCAAACTCGATCAATAGGCCAGCAGATCCCCTATCGTTCCTGGCCCATGTACCCAGATTAGGGCGGCTAGACTCTACGACCCCTCTGTCCGGTAGTCGCTCGCCGCCTGTGTACTTGAGTCACACGCAGCCCAAGACATGACAGATCTCGTAACTTCTTCGTCTTCTCTCTCTTTCACTTCCATTGACAATCACTCATCACTTTTCGAGCCATGAGGCCCATGATATTCAAAATGGCTCCTCAATCTCCCCCTTGATGAGTACATTGTCAACACCTCTTCATCATTGCTTTGTAACCTGCAAAACATGTGGAAACACAAGAAAACAGGAACACAAGAGAACATAAAGAAGTAAATAAAATAAAAGGTTTAACCTAATGACCAAAAGCCAAACAAAAGCCAGAAACGGTCATTATGGTTAAACAAAAATAAAAACTCAAACTAGTGCAATCTCTGAATTATCAACAAGGATATCCAAAGAGTAAATGCAAAAGAGACTAAAACTCCCCCTGAAATAAATCCCAGAGAAAAGCCAAAACTCCCCCTAAACTCTTCTAAAAGATCAAGTAACCCAAAATTTATCCCCCTTGTTGACAATTGGACTCATCAAGTGAGACTAAAAGCACTCAAAAGAGACATAAACTCAATCTCCCCCTGAAATGCAGCTCCCCCTCAAAATATGCAATGAATGCAACTGGGGTGCAAGTGGAGTGTAAAAAGCATGCTTCTCAGATATGATTGACTACAATAACAACATCTAGCAAGTATAGCACAAAATACTGTCTAAGACACATGGCATGATCAGTGCAATAGATGATATCTAAAGAAAATCATTAGCACACATTTTTAGATTTTTGCAAATAAAAGCATCACCACATTTTCTAGTCGACAAGCAAGGTAAAACATGAGATGCAAAGGCTAGTTGATATCTACCAAGATAAGCATTGTCCATAACAAAGAGCTTCAACAAACTTGTTATCTTTTTAATTTTTAGCCTTTTTCTTTTCCTTTTTCATTTTTGCTAGGGGTTATTTGCATGTCAACCTTATGCTAACCGACCAAGTCAAGCCTAGGCCAGAACAGGACCAGTAGAAGCTTAAGACATTGGTCTTGGCACACATTACAATGTCCTAGTTCATACCAAAGTGCTATGGTAAGCAGTCTAGAACAATGCAATGCGACACAACAAACCCACCTGGATGTTTTCAATTAAGAACAAAAGGCATGCATTTTCATTTTTCTGATTGTTATCATTTTATAGCATATTTTCCATGTTAAATCATATAGATGTCCAAGTTGCATATCTGCATCTAAGTAAGGAACTAGCTACTAGGCATGTAAAAGATAGCAAAGGCATTCAGCCTACACATGCTAGTTACCAGAAGCAATGGTGATCATTTTTTAATTTTAAAGCATAAAAGCCACGCAAATGACATATATCAGATATATCATGTGAACATAAACAAGCATGATCATCGACATGTATTCAAACACATATACAAGCAAGAATGAGTAAAGGAGGTCAATCATATAACAGAAGCAAGCTCAAAGTGTGATATATGAATGTGCATGATATGAACTCACATGAAAAGACTCAATAAAAGAGTAAAAAAGAAAGAAAAAACTCAAAATATCCTAAAAAGGATACACAACTCCCAAATCCCCTCGCAAATGCTCAAAAGTAGACTGATCTAGGGGTTTGATGAGAATGTCAGCCAACTGATGATGGGTATCAACATGAACAAGGTCAATGACACCTTTCTTATATTGATCCCTAAGAAAGTGAAAGTGCACATCAATTTGTTTGGTTTTTGAATGAAGACATGGGTTTTTCTCTACACTAATCGCGCTGGTGCTATCACAAAACAAAGGCACTCTGGCAGAGAAAGACAACCCAAAATATTTTAAAGTGGAAATCATCCAAACCAATTGTGAGCAGCAGCTAGTAGCAGCTACATACTCAGCCTCTGTGGTAGAAAGCGCAACTCCAAATTGTTTTCGAGAAGACCAAGAAACAAGCGGAGAACCAAGAAACTGACAAGTACCAGAAGTCGACATGCAATCCAGCCGACGCCCACCAAAATAAACGTTAGAAAAGCCGGATAACTCAAGAGATGATGATGCTGAATAGTAAAGACCAAGATCAGGTGCACAAGTAAGGTACCTAAAAATACGCTTGACAACTTGCTGATGAGATGCGCGTGGTGAATAGTAGAAGCGCGCGCACCGTCCCATGATGAACTGTATGTCCGGTCTTGTCGCCGTCAGGTACAAAAGCGATCCTATCATCCCTCGATACTCTCTCTCATTAACCTTGACGCCGCTCTCGTCCTTGTCCATGCCCCTAGATGTGCCCATGGGGGTCATCTGAGGCTTCAGCTCTCCACCGAAGTCGAACTTCTCCATCATGTCCCGTGTGTACTTGTTTTGGTGGATGAAGATGTCGTCCTTGGTCTGCTTGATCTAGAGCCCTAGGAAGTACTTGAGCTCACCTATGAGGCTCATCTCAAACTCGCTATGCATTTGCTCAGAAAACTTGGACACAAGCTCATTAGTAAAACCACCAAAAATAATGTCGTCCACGTAAATCCGAGCAATAAAGAAATCAGTGCCAACTCTAAGCAAGAAAAGAGTTTTGTCCACAGAACCCATCACAAAGTCGTTCCCCAACAAAAACTGCTTTAAACGATCATACCAACCCCTGGGAGCTTGCTTTAGACCATATAAAGCTTTTTGCAACTTGAAAACATGTGGAGGAAACTTAGGGTTCTCAAAACCGGGGGCTACCTAACATAAACTTCCTCCTCTATGTACTCATTCAGAAAAGCACTCTTGACATCCATTTGAAAAAGCTTAAAACCTTTAGAAGCAGCGAATGCCAAAAGTATGTGAATAGACTCAAGAAGGGCAATAGGGGGCGAAAGTCTCCTCAAAATCAATACCCTCTTTCTGGCAAAAACCCTGGGAAACTAATCGAGCTTTATTGCACACCACAACCCCATCTTCACCTTGCTTGTTATTAAATACCCACTTGGTGCCTATGGGGTTGCATCCAAGTGGCAGCTCAACAAGTGTCCAAACCCGATTGCGAACAAAATTTCAAGCTCTTCTTGCATGGCATTTATCCCATTTGCATCAGATAAATCATGAGCAACATATCTAGGCTCAAAGGTGGCAACAAAAGCAGACTCAGCAAAAACAGCAAGTGAACCAACCTGAGAATGCAAGGATCTCGTAGTGAGATCACCGATGATTAGCTCTGAGAGGTGATCACGCTGAACTGCTTGGGATCCTAGGTGATCAGATGTCACCTCACCGAAGTTAGTAGCTGGCACCTCTGGACTCGACTGAGGGGGCTCGATCGAAGTGGAAGTAGTGATCAGAGGTCCGCCCTAATCCTCAGTCGAAGTCTCAGAAGGTGTGGGGTCTGCAGGCTGTGCAGACGGCCCACCCTCATCAAAAGTAGGAGTCTCATCATCTTCCTCAAAGATGGACTCTCGAAGCTCATCATCACCAAAAAGCTCCAAAGAAGGAGTAAGCGAAGATATGGACTCATCAAAAGAAACCTCGCATGTCTCGACAAGTTGTTGGGAGTCGAGATTCCAAACACGGAAGCCTCGAGAATGTAAAGCATAACCAAGAAAAACTCCATCCCAGCAATGAGACTCAAACTTGTCTAAATTCCCTCCCTTCTTGAGCACAAAGCACTTGCAGCCAAACACTCGCAAGTGGCTCACCTTGGGCTATCTGCCAAACCACAACTCATATGATGTCTTACCTAGGTAAGCTCTAAGAAAAATGCGGTTGGTAAGATAGCAAGCCATGTTCATGGCTTCAACCCAAAAGTGCCTAGGAGTCCTATGCTCATCAAGCATCGTCCTGGCCATCTCGACTAGCGTGCAGTTCTTTCGTTCCACAACACCATTCTGTGGGGGAGTGTAAGGGGCAGAGAATTGATGATCAAGACCCTGATCACTACAGAAGCTGACGAACTAATAGTTCTTAAACTCAAAGCCGTTGTCTGAATGAATTGCTCACATCCGACCATTGTTCTCGTTCTTCAGCTTCAAAACCAGATCATGAACATACTGAAAAGCCTCATCCTTAGACTCTAGAAAGTAAACCCACGAGAATCGAGAAAAATCGTCAACTATCACAAGGGCGTACCACTTCCCACCGACTGAGCGTACTCGAGCTGGACCAACTGTATCCATGTGTAACAGCTCTCCCGGGTACAAAGTCATCACCTTAGTCACAGGTGCGTGAGAAGCGGCAACCATTTTCCCATGATGATAGGGATGGCAAACTAGATCCTTCTCCATCTTAAGCTTGGGAAATCCTCAGATAAGGTCCATAGAACTCAATCTGACCAGTAGATCAAAGCTCAAATGGCCTAACCTCCTATGCCACCTCCAGAACTCAGAAGAAGATCCAATGATCAAACAACGAGAAGGGCCAAAAGAGCTAGAGAAATCAATCCGAAAGACCTTACTGAAGGGTAAGATCTGGCAAACCAAAGATCCTCTAGAATAAACAACATATGACATTCCCTTATTAAAACGAACCTCTAAGCCCTCCTCAAGAAGTTGCAAAACAAAAACCAAATTGAAACCCAAATTTCCAACCAAAGCAACATTCTTCCAGGAGAAATGCTTAGAAATTCGAACTGAACCAATGCCATGTACCTTCCCTTGACCATTGTTCCCGAATGTGATGTACTCCTTGGAGCTTGGGGAAGTGAGGCTGGAGAACCATCTGTGATGTCCCGTCATGTGGCGAGAGCATCCCAAATTCATGATCCATATGTCCTCCAGGCCCCGATCTTGCAAAATCAATGGTCATAAGGGGGAGCAAATGGTCTGACACCAGGTTTAGCAAAAGAGCTAAACTAGTGTCGAGCCATATGCTCAAAAGAAGGAAAGCAGAAAGAATCATAAGAGTCTGGACCAAAGCATGGCTCAAAGCGTGGTCCTCTGTTCTGCCTAAAGTCATGACCACAAGGTCCAAATCCGTATTCAAATGACCTAGAGATCTGCCGGAGCGAAAACCACCCTTTGGAGCACAGACACGAAAGTCGTCTCCTCTACCACCACCTAAATGACGCGCCCTGGACTCTAGCCTCTCTCCACGTAGAGGGACTCTCTGTCTACCACCCTGCTGGTAGAATTGCTCCTACCCACGTAGAGCTCTCTCTGCTCTCTCAACCCGCTTCCTCCTAAAGCAGAACTCCGCAAGATGCCCATCTCTCTAACAAAACTCATAGTGATAGGTAGGCTTCTTGGGATGTGGTTGAGGCTTGGGTTTCTTGGGCTTGGTGGTGTTGGGTGTTGACTCTTTGGTGTGAGAGGGTCCAGGTAGAGAGTCAAGAGAAGTGTGGTGCTGCTTGGGCTTCAGGATCTAGATAGGCTTCTTGGGTGGAGCTTTAGGTTGTTCTTGGAACACTCCATCCTTGGGCTGACAGGCCTGAAAAGACTAAGTAGATTGAGTCTTTGGATATCTCTTCTCTGGAGTCATCTTACTCCACTCCACTACACGACTCAGGGCACTCTCAAAGTCAGCCTTGGTGTAGGTGTAACCTACTCCAAACCAATCCTGCCTCTTGAACTGCTGGATCATCATGCCGAGCTGTGTCTCTCTAGCACTCACCCAACTCAGGAAGCTAGCACCTCCACCTGAGACAAGCATATCTCACACTCTCCATCAACTTGGATGGACTTCTCATCTTTTATCTTGATTAGTTCTAACCTTAGAGACAAGCAGTTCTCACAAACAGTGGGTGGAACTGACAATGTATTGAGCTCATGCTTATCCTGCTCTAGCTCAGCTCTGACTCTCTCTAACTCGCCCAACTGCTCATCACTCTTGGCTCTCAACTCAGCTAAAATAGTTAAATGGGATGGATAGTCTCTACAAGGCACGAAAATAGTGGCATGAGCATCTTTAAGCTCTAGTTGAGCGCTTTCAAGCTCAGTGGCCAAAGCGTCTCTCTCATCAACCCTCTCTGTGTACCTGGACTTCAGAGTCATTAGGTCACACAACAACACCTCGTAGTTAGGGCACTCACTGCTCTCACCCAAGCAAGGGAAAGAAGATAGACTCTCAATCTTGCCATTGTCTATGGCAAGCTCACTCTCAAGCTCATCTATCCTCTTCTTAGCCCATCTAAGCAGTTTCTCCCGATATCTTAACTCCTAACGGTTCTCTTCAAGTAATTCAATGACTTCTTGTTCATAGGAAGATACCTTCTCGTCATTATCATTGGAGTTGTCGGGGGAGCCCTTATCTTCTCTATCCCCAAGAGCCATTGAGCAGACGCTCTTGCGGGATCTTCGGCTGTGGTGCGAGTGGCTCTTCGGCTTGTCCCCAAAAGCCATGAAACAGAGTCCCACCGGATCATCCTTGTCCTTCCCCTTCATATCACGATCTCCTCATCGCTTGAGCTTGATGAAGAGGAAGAAGATGATGATATCTTGGAGTAGCTTCTCTCCATCTCGGCGAAGAAGGCCTTGTCTCGCTTCTTGTTCTCGTGCCGGTAGTCCTTCATGGCCTTTCAAAAGAACCTCTTCTTGGGCTTGCCCTTTGTGAAGGTAGAGCTGTCGTGTTTGTTGGAGTCATAGGAGCCACCACTGGTGCCCTTCTTGTGTGTGTTCTGCTTGGGGCAGTCGGCGATGAAATGTCCTGGATCACCACACTCAAAACAACCATGTTTCGTGCCATGTCGTTTGAGCATCCTCTTATCATAGACACGACAAACTCGACTATTGAAAAGACACAGGTCATCATATCCTAGCAAATCCAATTGGTCCTCAGTGATAGACATCAAAGAGGACAAAACACAACTCAAAGTATCAGGATCATCAGAAGGTCTCGCATGGGCCAGGGTTTTTTTATCCAAAACCAATGAGATTTGATCTCAACTGGATATCAACCTCTGAGGCCTTGAGCTTGCTGAAAAGATCTGCGACAGTCAAGGTATCATAGGAAGCGCTCTCAACAATAGAGGATACCTTGATCTCCCAGATCTTAGGGTCTAAGGTATGAAGAACCTTGAGCGCATGTTCACCATCTGAGACCAGCTGATCTCAATCAGCCCTGTTGGCCTGAAGCTTGTTAATGATCGACTGAAAGCGACCAAACAAAGCTTCAACAGTCTCACCCGGCTTTTGTGAGAAGTTTTCGTATTCTCGCCGGTAGGTCTGATAGAGCCTAGCCTTGACCTGAGCTGTCTCCTCATGGTGTGCTTGGAGGGTAGCCCAGATCTCTCGAGCAGTGTCGAGATGGCTAACACGCTCAAGCTCACTAGGACCTAAACCAGAAAATAGTATGTTCACTGCCTTGTTGTTCAGGTCATGCAGAGCGACTATCTCAAGAGTAGTACGCTCTGCAGCCAGAAGCACAGTAAAAGTAGCATGAACACACATATCCCATAGCCCTGAGCTCTGGCTCAATAGATAGGCTCGCATGCGAGTCTTCCAATAGTTGTAGCCAAAAACCTCAAGGGACGGAACCTTGCCAGAAGAAGTCATGATGGCTACCTAGGGTTAGAACCGGTTAAGGTATGAAAAAACCCTAACCAGGCTCTGATACTACTTGTAGGACCGAGAGTAGCGACCAGAGGGGGGGGGGGGTGAATGAGGGCCTAAAAATTCTTTCGAAACAATGGCCTTCTCCCAACACCCAACGCACCTCAACAGACAATTAGTAGAACCAAAACAAATCACAAGCTCTAAAATGATCTAGCCTAAAAACAACTGGTGTCCTAATTGAAAAGACAACAACAAAGTGTTTAAAGGCAGATAAATAAAAACTCACTAGCTTGATAGGCACATCATCAAGTACTAAAAATATTCACCACCACAGGCATTTCATGACACACAAGAAAGACCCAATAGTTCATAGGCATTTAAACAAGCACATGACAAGCACTTAGATCACATAGGAATATCAACAATCATGCATGAATCTAAATGAAATAGAAAGCTTGTAGCTATTTAATCTATCTCAGAATACTCAAGAAAATAAATCAGTAACTGCACACAAATCGAGGAGAAATCAATTACTGTTCGTGGTCGTGCTGTTCCTGTTCATGCCGAAGTCACCGCGCCTAATCCCGTACAGCCCCAACGTATGGCCCAGAGCTTTCCTCTCGCGTGGCTCACACTTGGTTCCTCGCGCCGTGCACCTTGACGCCTCGCACGTCGCCTGGGAGTGCTCCCCCTCGCTGTGAAGCCATGTGCCGTCCACAAAGCCCCCTACGTGGTGCGTGCCCTTGGTTCAACGGTGCGCCCTAGCGAAGAGAGCCGCCATGTGTTGTGACCACCTGGCGCTGCCTTTGGCGCTGCTATAGTAGAAGCTGGCGAAGAGTGGCAGCGACAGATTTCCTTGGGCAGCGCACACATAGAAAAAACGGAACCAGAGAGAAAAACAACTGGCGGCGGATGAACAATGTTCATATGGGAAAAATTCTGGATAGAAGGGAACTCTGATTTTGATATTAAAGTGAGTTGAGAAACCCTAGGGGGATTGGGGCCCTATTTATAGGTATCCCAATAAATCATGAAAATCCCAATATGCCCTTAAGGTTTTTTACAGACACCGAAACAAAATAGAAATGACCAAAATGCCCTTAGGATTTTTACAAACTCGACTAACACAGACTGTTGGCCTAAAAGGAAAAATAGTAAAATCCTATCTAAAGGTAACTTGTCCTAATGCGGAGCTTTTGTAGCAGCTACGGCTTCACTTCAGGACCATCTGATCTCCAATGGGTGGTTTGGATAGTTGCGTCGGTTTTACGCCAAAACCAACAAAGCTTCCGCTATCTTCGCACTGGGTACCTGGATTGGGCTGGCCCGATTCTGCAGCTCCCTCAGCCCAACAATCGCTCACCGCCCATTTACTTAGGTCAAACTTGGACAACACCCTGTCGTTCCTGACCCATGTACCCAGATTGGGCCGACCCGACTCTATGGCCCCTCTAGCCGGTAGTCACTCGCCACCCGTGTACCTGAGTCACACGTGGCCCAAGACACGACATGTCTTGTAACTTCTTCGTCTTCTCTCTCTTTGACTTCCGTTGACAATCACTCATCACTTTTCGAGCCATGAGGCCCATGATATTCAACATGGCTCCTCACTAAGTGTCGAATTTCTCTATCAACTCGACATTCAACATTCTTATTAGTTTCCCCCTAGTCCTTGTGGTATCTATTCTTTACTCAACAAGGCTAGAAGCTGGCTCTTCAACCAACTTCAGTCTCCACACCTGTCGCGGTCCTGCTAAAGCTCTAGATTCGTTGAGCAAATTACCCTTGAATTCTTTGTCCTTCTTCTCTTTAAGATGTTCGGCCCGAAGACGTTGTAGGCATCTCTTTTGAGACTTGGTCATTCCCAGAGGTTCCCACAAAG
The DNA here is from genome assembly GCA_019279435.1 of Zizania palustris. Taxonomy (NCBI): domain Eukaryota; kingdom Viridiplantae; phylum Streptophyta; class Magnoliopsida; order Poales; family Poaceae; genus Zizania; species Zizania palustris. Next base: position 9,777,840 of record JAAALK010000287.1, read on the forward strand.
GTAGCGGCTTCGATCCTGGGGCCACAAACTTACTCCTGGAATTTTCGGTCGAATGAGAAGTACCTGAATCGGCCTCGACAATTTTGCAGTTATCATGACTGTCTCCCTATACGCTGTCGGTCAAACATGCCTCACTGGGCCGGTCAGACCGGATGGTGTCGGGAATCTGACAAAGGGCGGTCGGACTGGCCCTAGGGCGGCGGTCGGACCGATAGTGGTACCTTTGGTGGTCTCCACCGGGTTGCCTCTATCTCACTCCAAAAGGACTTCTTCAGGGATTGGGATGTTGCGGAAACCTGTTTTAATAACGACGGATGCCTCATTGCATTTATTGTCATTGTTCCTTTCCGTCACCCTTGAAGACTTAGGCCGATTCCTTGTGTGAATACGACCATCACTATGATTACACCTTTGCCAATTTACCGACCCCTTTGGCCTTGCTAGTTCTTGGTGGAACAACACTTGTGGTGGTGAGAACGACATCCATGGGGAAAATTACTGAGGAGAACCACTATATTGGGGCATTGGGCATGCCCCCCCATGACATCAGCGAAAAACCATATGAATAGAATGGCATGAAAGCTTCCAACGACTGATGACTATGACCAAATCCTTTCTTAGGAGCCGGATTTGGTCTTTCTACGTTATTAGGCTGATTATTTGCTCTTTGTTCGGCCACATGCTCATACTTCTTTAATAGCACATCAAAAGTAACGCTCGTCGCCTGGCTGTCTTGCCACCTGTTGACATGAGAACGTGCCCCCACACTAGGGTCAGTTCGACGATCCAAAAGTGCATGGATACTTAGGGATAGGCCTAAGCGTGACGTAGCACCGACGTCGCGTTCTCACTACCCTTAGTTGTGATAAGGGAGGTGGAGTCGCCAGGCAATTAGATCACACAAAATAATCCAATTAGCCGAAAGAGATATATTAAACATAATAAAATCAGCAAATCGGTCGGAGCCTATCTGCTTCGAAGTCTGGTGCAAAGGGGTCGCCGAAGTGTACCTTTGGCGTCTGGTGCGAAGTATCCCACCGAAGGGTGCCTTCGGCGTTCGGACTGATCCGGCCGAAGATGAACCCTGAACGGATCTAGACGCGACAGTCACCTCCAAACAGCGGGGTTCGACGTGAGGTCTCTGATACGGCAAATTACAGAATAATGACGCGAGGGCCGCGCGCGGGCGTAACTTCATCCAGAGCGGAGTACGATTGTGGCGAAGCCTGTTGTGACGAAGTGTGGTGGCGAAGCTTGTCGTCGAAGCCTGTACTCTCACCGAAGGGTGTCCTGACAACCTCCGAAACCGATCTCTCAGCTCCGGGAACCTCCGACGAAGTAGCTCCGAACGTGGGAACCTGCAACAAAGAGAGTTCAAAGTACCAATTCGGCCTGAGGACCGAATTCTGCTAAGTGTTGCACTAGTAGCGAAGGTAGCAATCTGTTACGCAGATTAGCGGATACTTCACAGACGAAGTAACAAGGCGATAGCAATCTATTACGTAGATTAACAAATACTTCACAAGTGAAGTAACAAGGGTTACCACTGTTCCGAAGTGGCCTGCGTAGGGCTTCCAGAGAAACCCAGGAAGAGGTACAGAAAAGTAAAGGTAAATAAATGAGATCAAAGCTAGGGCTTTGTGTTGATTTGTGTTGGGGGGGTTTCTCTAAGCTGGCCTCGCCTCTTTATTTATAGGGGCCAAACTTCAGATCTAATCTACTATATTTCAGCTTGGATAGATATAGAAACTTAGCCAAAATTGCATCCAACTCTATCTCTACCGAAGTGGGCTTCGGCCAGGCCCGTCGAAGCCTGCTCCTTGGGCCGAAGCTTCAGTGTCATGGGCCTCCGAAGGCTTCCTGGCCGAAGGCCGTGGGCTGGCTAGAGGCTTTCAGAGCCCATGGCCCAATGGACCTTTGGCCCTGTAGGGCTTCGGCCTGACTCTAGACATGTGTATTTTTTGCCCAAATCACCAAAATTGATATTTTGACAATCTCAGCCATTAATGACATTTTTTGCTATCAACACCACCAAGCGGCTTTTCTTTGTCCATAGAATTATGTGTATCAGACCGAGGCTCTTCAACTGCAATATTCATTCCTTTATTTGATTCGGCTTGATCGGGTCGAATCAACACTTTAACCTTGTGATCAACACTAAGTAGAGAAGGATCATTCTCAAATTTCAATCGTCCTTTGTTGATGGCCGATTGAATTTGTTGGCGAAAACATAACACTTATTGATAGTATGAGTATAAGAGTCATGCCACTTATAGTACGTACGACCTCCTAGTTCTTCCGCCGACGGGATGACTTGGCCTTCGTGCACCTTGATTTGTTCCTTCTCAAAAAGATAGTCGAATATTTTATCGCACTTGGTTAGATCAAAGGTATACTTACCTCTTGGACTCTTTCGAGGTGTTGGCTTCAAACTATCGCACATGAACGGATCTTCTTCATCAGTCCAAGTCCATTCGGCTGTATAGACATCAAACTTTTTACTCTTGCCAAATGATCGCTCATCGGCAGTCTTTTCTAAGTCGTCCTTAGATTTGACCCTGTCCATGACTCGTATTTCAACAGCCAGAGCACTTCACAATACTTGACCTATATCCATGAAAGTCTGATCATGCATAGCTCTCTAATGTGGTCAAGCAAACCGTGAAGTGCAAGATCAACCAAGTCTTTATCACTAATAGTCAAGTTAGAGTATCGACTTTTGGTCTCTAGAAACCTTTGAATGTAAGAATTAATGGTCTCACTAGTTTGTTGTTTAACCGACCTCAAGATAGCTAGATGACACTCTACATTTTTAGGAGGGAAACGCGTATGAAACCCCTATTCTAATTGGGACCAAGTGTGCACAGAGTTCAATGACAACGCCAAAAACCAAGCGAAAGCGGTACGGGAAAGCGATAGAGAAAACAATCTAATCTTCAAAGCATCTGACCCACTAGCTTCTCCACACTGTGCTAAGAAATGACATATGTGCTCTAGGGTGGTTTTACTACCTTCACCGTCAAATTTTGTAAACTCGGGCACCCTAAAGCCCCACGGGTACAGGATGGTATCGAAGTAATCAGGGTACGACTTTTGATAAACCCTACCCCATCCTCTAGGTGTCCAACCCACGACCTCTCTAAATAGTGTGCGAATCCTCTCGTCAGTGTCATCCAAGCATCCTTCCTGCGCGCGTATCTTGTGTGGGGGTGCGACATGTGGTGGTATATTGTGGTGTCGGCCACGCGTCTCCTCCTCTCATGGTTGCTCGCAATATGGGACGTGATTGGGCCTATGCGGGTGTGTGGGAGAGGGTGGCGTAGGCGCAGGTGGAGGTGGTGCATAGTAGGTGGTATGGGTGGTCTGACCGGCCATAAGTCCATTCTGGCCGATGGTATAATGACCGGTCGGATCGGCCTAATGGCTTGTCAGACCGATTGTCGACGGCAGGGGTGAGTCCGATGGACTGGCCCAAAAGCCGGTCGGACCGAGCACTATTGATGGCGTGGTGGCACTAGGGTTAAATGTTGTAGACTGGAACACACCAGTCAAACCGGCCTGGTATAGTCGGTCAGACTGACCATGTTCAGCCGGTCAGACCGGCCAACTAGGTCTGGTCTGACCGACTAGGGTTAGAGGGGCTTTGGCCATGAAAGCCGAGGTCGCTGACATGGTCTCTCTCCCCATGCTCCCATCCATCCTACTGTTTATGCGATGAACAGGGGAAGCGCTAGTAATCGTAGTAGGGGAATCGGCTTTGAGAAAACTGAATCTTCTAAACATCGCATCTATGTTAGAGTCTACTTTGGGAGCCACGTGTTTCATGTGTTTGTTGAATGCAGCGTTAACCGCTTGGTTCACCTTGGAAACTATCTCTTGTTTGAGGTTCGGGGGAAAGAGGGGAGGATTGGAGTTTACCTTAGCCAGCATGGTGATGGATCTTGCGTCGCACTTCACAAACGTGTCACATATCTTGATGTATCTTGCAAGCGTGCGATCTTGAAGTTCCTTCACCTTGGCTTCAAGTTCTGCACGGTCATCCTTTGAGAAATCCTCTAGGGTAACGGTACCGGAGTCTTCGTCGTCCTTCGTGTTCCCCGCCATGCTTGTTGGCGTAGAAGGTACCATCGATGTAGTCATACTTGACGTGTATGTCCCCAGCGGAGTCGCCAAAAAGTGTGTTGACACGAAAACGTGCCCCCGCACTTGGGCCGGTTCGACGATCCAAAAGCGTGCAGATCTTTAAGAGTAATCCCCTAAACGTAACATAACACCAATCTTCGAAGTTACTCCTTCAGAGTCACCCTTCGAAGTGCCTCGCCTCCGAGGACTTTGCCTCGGGGCACCTTCAACCGGAGCAACCCTCCGCACTTTCTGCCTTCGCCTGGTGCACCTTGACTCGAGGACGGACCTCGACCCCACATAGCCTCCATGACCGAGCTCCCCACTCGCCTGGCATCAAGCTCCCTGCTTGACCTAGGTTCACCTACTGTGAACCGTTCGTCGCCTCTGAAGTCACCTGCACACCACGGACAAGCAGACAATCGTTTCTAGTACCCCGGAACCTCTCAGGGTAAACAACCTCCGGTACACACTCAGGTGTACCGCCCAAAGTACCGAGCCCCTCAGTACAAACTTCTCATCGTACTCTGCTAGACCCCTTCGATAGACATACTCCGCTGCAATAGCTGCAGCTAGCAAACACCAAACCCTTCGGTAAACCACCTCCGAACCCCTTCGCAGGGACCCCTTCGCATAGAAGGTAAGACTTGTCAATCACTCATCACATACTTGAAACCAAGACACATCTCAACTTGGTTTCTCATTCCCGAATTGGGTCTGCACTTACCCTAAGATTAGCTTCTCCACTCTACCCAGATTCATATCTGGTCACTACCCCTACCTTGTGAGTATTGGGACCACTATCCTGAGAACTTCTATCTTTCACTTTGAGAATTATTGGTGTGAGTTGTTGGGGTTTCTTGGTGTGGTTCAAGCATTAGGGTCAAAACCTCATGGCACTCTTAATCCTACCCAGTGCTTTGCTCTCAATTTTACAAGGCTGAGTACAAATATGCATCGGTGGAGTTGCAAGGAGGGTTGAATTGATCGTTTCATCAAATCCTCCTTGAATGTTCTCACTACCTTAGACAGTTTCGAGGAAAGGCGTGCCCTATCAACTCTAGAGAACAACTTCCATAACATCCTTAAAAGACACATCAACTTCCTTTTAAATCTCAATCAAACCTACTAGAAATAACGTTACACTATTTGTTGGACGTGTTTCGGTGATGAGAATACAAAATTTTTTCATGTTGCCGCTTCTAACAGGCACTGCCACAACGCTATTGCTGCCATCACCTAGACTGATGGTTCTATCGAATCTTCCTTGAAAGACAAAGCTGAGGTCTTCCTTGAAGCTTTTCTTGATCACATGAGTTTCTCGAGCAACACTCACATCCATTTTGAGCTTTAGTAGTGAGTTTCTCGAGCAACACTCACATCCATTTTGAGCTTCAGCAACTTATCCTCTGATGACAGAACCTTGAACACACTGCCAATGACTTCACACTTAAGGAGATCAATTCAATCATCATGTCCTCTTCAGATAAAGCTACCGGTCCGGATGGCTTTAATGTGCATTTCTTCAAAACTTGCTAGCACATCATCTGCCAAGATGTTTATGATCTTATGCTAGCCTTCTCCTACAACAACATTGATTTCAGATCCCTCAACAACTCTGTCATAACCCTCATTCCCAAAACTTATTGTCCCACGATCCCTAATCACTTCATACCTATCTCTTTGGTCTACAACACCATTAAAGTCATCACAAAGATATTGGACAACCGCTTGCAACCGATCATCACCAACCTCATTCACAATAACCAGTATGGCTTTATCAAAGGTCGCTCTATTCAAGACTGCCTCGCTTGGACATTTGAGTAATATCACCTCTTCCACCATTTAGGTCAAGGAGTGGTTCTCCTTAAATTGGATTTTGATAAGGCCTTTGACACAATCGAGCACTCCACCATCCTATTGATCCTTTCTCAACTTGGCTCCCCCCAAAATGGACCCACTAGATATAAAATATTTTTAGCTCAAGTCATTCGGTTGTCATCAATGGAATTCCCAACAAATTCTTTGACTGCAAGCATTGAGTTAAGCAAGGGGATTCTCTTTCTCCCCCTCTCTTTATCATTGCTACTGATCTCCTCCAATGTGTCATCAATAGAACCAACATTATAGGTGTCATTGCACCTCCAAATTGCCATAACAAGAACGCTGATTTCCTAATTATTCAATACACAGATGATACCATCATCTTTCTTCGAGCATCAGAACAAGATCTCTTCTATCTTAAAGATACCATGGAGGCCTTCTCACAGTCCATGGGTTTAAGAGTTAACTTTGGTAAATCCTGCCTCATACCTCTTAACATTGATGATTGCACTACAAGCTCACTGGCTACTACCTTTGGATGCAAATTGGGATTCTTGCCAATTCGTTATTTAGGCCTACCTCTTGGCACTCGTTAGTCCATGTTCGCGGATTTGCATCCCTCCTTAGCAAAATTGATCACCGCCTTGCTGGTACCTCCTTATGGCTCTCCTAGGCTTGAAAATTGAAGTTGTTCAATTCAATACGCTCCTCTCTCCCCACTTACACTATATGCATGTTCAAATTACTAGCCAAGGTAATCAAGTATATTGACCACACACGATGTCATTGCCTATGGCGTGGCACTGACTCCCATATTTTTCTCCCTTTGGTGGCTTTGAATTCTATTTGTAAGCCCAAACTCAAAGGAAGGTTTGGAATTATCAACCTCTGTAGCCAACATATAGCTATGCTCCTAAAGTATTTAGATAAGTTCTATAACTGTCGAGAAACCTCTAGGTCACCCTCATTAGAGATTCTTATTACTCTCAAGGTGCTGCTCCTCATGCTTTAGCTCTGAACGGTTCACCCAAATGGTGCCCTATTCTCAAACTTGTAGACTTGTTTCGGGCAAATTCTAAACCTAAGGTGGGTAACGAGAACACTATTTCACTCTGGTGAGATCTTTGGAGTGACAGATTGATGAAGAACTCCTTTCCTCATTTATTCTCCTTTGCTAAGAAAAAGAAAATCTCAATCTTAAACTTTTGTCAACAAGTGGACATGATTTCCCAATTTCACTAGTTGTTATCCCTTGAAAGCTTTGTATGAATATGAAGCTTTTAGAGTCATCATCCAAAACCTCAACTGGGAGCCTACCACTAATGTGCGGACCACGTACACGATGGAGTTTGAGGGCCATGACGTGTACCTCACACCTACGGCCTACCTGCCTACCATCAAGAGAACTCTTGCAACCCTCCCCGACATGAAAGATTAAAATACACCCTTCAACTATTATTCATGGCGTCCAACAATCCATATGAATATGAAGATCTCCTCAATGGTCCATGCATCGCCGTTTCTCTTGGGGTATAGAGATCAATTGTATATGGAGATTCCAAATTTGTCATTAGCCAAGTTAACAAAGATTGGTCCTATACTAGTGAGAAGATGGATGCCTATTGTTGGGAGATAAGCAAGTTAGAAGGAAAATTCAGTGGCCTCAAGTTTCATCATGTCCCCAAGGACAAAAACTCGGCCGCTGATCCGCTGGCTAAGCTCGGTTCGTCAAGAGCCCCAGTGTCAAGTGGTGTTTTTCTTCAAGAACTCCCGAAGCCATCAATCTGACTCAATGAAGCGCAGTCTCTAGAGGTCGAGTAGGATCCATCAGTATTGGTCATCATTGATGACAAAGAAGACTAGCGACAATCGATCATTGACATCATCATCACTGCCAAAGCTCCTGAAGAGAAAGATACAATAATTCGCCTATCCAGAAGGAGTAAACAATATGTCATGGTGGGACCTGAGTTGTATAAAAGAGATACTTAAACCCGAGTGCTCATGAAGTGTGTTGATAAAGCAAAAGGAGCATAAATACTCAAGGAAATCCATTCAAGTATTCGTGGAAACCATGATGGGGCCTAGATACTGGTCGATAAGGCCTTCATGTCGGGATTCTAATGGCCGACTGCAAATGAAGATGCCAAGCTATTAGTCCACAGCTGCCAAGGATGTTAGTTCTTCGCCAAGCAATATCATCTCCCTTCTCAAGCTCTGCAAACCATCCTAGCATCATGGCCATTTTCATGTTGGGGCTTGATATGGTCAGACCTTTTCCAAAGGCCCCCAGAGTTATGATCGTCTTTTTGTGGCCATTGACAAGTTCACCAAATGGATAGAAGTGATGCCACTAAGGACAAGCACAAATAAACAAGCCACGGAGTTTATGCTAGGCATAATATACTTTTATGGTGTCCCTAATCAGATCATCACATACCTCGAGACTCAATTTACCGGTAATGACTTTTTGGGAATTCTTTGAAGACTAGTGTATTGAGATCAAATACGCTTCTGTTGCACACCCGAGAGCCAATGGATAAGTTGAATGAGCCAACGATATGATATTACAAGGGTTGAAGGCAAGAATATTTGATCCCTTAATAAATATGATAGTTGTTGGATGAAAGAGTTGCCAGCTATTATTTGGGGTATTCTTACTCAACCTAGCCGAGCCACTAGTCGGACTCCTTTCTTCCTTGTATATGGGTCAGAGGCCATTTTATTGGTCGATATGCTACATGAGTCCCCCAAGATCCAACATTATGAAGAATGCACCATCGAGCAAATAAGAGAAGAAGACATTGATAGTCTTGAAGAAGCTCGTCTAGTGGCCTCAATACAATCTGATCGGTATCAACAAGGCCTACGAAGGTACCACAACCGCGACATCCGGCGTCGGTCATCTCAAGTTAGAGATTTAGTCCTTTTTAGAGTACAATCAACACTCAATGCTCACAAGTTATCAGCTCAGTGGGAGGGACCTTACAGTGTCTCCAAAGTAACCCGACAAAGACATATCAACTAACGCGAGAAGACGACCAAAATATTGCAAATTTTTGGAACATCGAGCATCTTCGACGTTTTTATCCATAACACAATAAGCTAAGTTCTTGTTTATGTTTGGATTAACAAAAACATTCAATATTTTCCAATTTTCCTTCCACATTTTTCTCTTGCCTCTCGATCCCCGAGCCTCTAGAATTAAACAATCTTAACTCTAAATCCACGACCCACTCTGGATTAGTTAAGTCAATTTTTTTCCATTCGCTCATGGGTTAGTACTTCTTTTACTCTGTGTTTTGTCCGATCACTTTTTAGTGATATGTTATGATTATATGTGACATTGATGGTTCTACATTACATGTATGCGGCCAAAGTTTCCCTGTGCTAACGAGCTTAAGCTATATCATATAGTTAAATTGATCACAACTGGTTGAACTCAGAGTAAACTTAACAAAAAAACTACATATTTTTATAACATCAAAAATGTATACAAGTGCATTTTGTCTTAATTTTTTCTATTCGGCAGGTGTAGAAGGATAAACATCAATGTCTGAGATAAGGACATTGCCTTTTTCCCCTATTGCTAGCAAAAAATGGCATTAATTGTCAAAATTGTCAAAATATAACTTTTTGGTAATTTGGGCTGAAAATATGCCTCACCTGGCACAGGCCAGTCCAACCGGCCATGTAGGCCTGATCAGATCGGCCATATGGGTCTGGCCAGACCGGCCCAATCTGAGTCCGATTCAGATTAAATTAGTTTCGGGGTATTTTTATCTCTAATCAAATTTTAACGAATTGGACTCGTATCTAAGTCAAATTATAGCCCAGGAACGTCATGTCCAACCCCTATAAATATAGGGGCAAGGTCGATTCAAGGGACCCCCCTAAACTCTAATAGATCCAATCTATTATTTACCTTGAATCGTCTATTATTTACCTTGAATCGCACTTCACTTTCAATCTACTTCCTTATCCTAGGATTAGTTTAGCATGTCCATCTTTGTGAGTTTGTGTTGTAAACTCACTGTCTGCCACATCATTATCACGGTAAGCCTTGTTGATTCGCCTGTGAATCACCCGTTTAATCCACGTAACGGTTTTTACCGTTTTAATGGTTTTTATCGGTGATTCAGTCTCTTGGTCGAATTGCCTCTTAGTTTTTGGTGTTTTTGCAGTGTTCCATCTTCTCCTTCATCGCCAAACATTTTTACACCGATCCATCTTCGTCGGTGCAACCGCCGACGAACCGGTTGGATTTCTGCATCGCCGGCCGGTCTAACTAGCCAACTCCAACCGGTTCGACCGGGCCGTGCCGGCACATGCCGGTCCAACCGGTGGCACAAGGCCGGTCAGACCGGTAGCCCATGGCCGGCCTATTTCTTCTCTGGCAACCCATGCGCTATCTTCACTGCATCGCCGATCCTACCGCCTCCTGTAGGCTGGTCTGACCGTGTTGCCCCTATTTTCTCCAATCGGCTTCAATTGGCTGATTAGATCTATTTTTATTGTATTATCCACACTTTGGTTAATGAGGTTATTTCTTGTAATCAGATTGCTTGGCGACTCCACCCTCCCTTCTCACTATCAATGGTCGTCAGAACGTGACATCGGCATCGTGTCACGCCTAGGGTTGTTCCTAGGTATCCATGCGCTTTTGGATCGTCGAAGCGACATCAGTGCGTTGGTACTTTGGCCGTCAGGTTTTAGCATCAACACACTTTTTGGCAACTCTGCTGGGGAAAAACATACCAAGCACTACTATGTCGGCGACGGGTACATCGACTACGTCTACATCAACGGGACCCTCGATTCCAATGGATCCGGTGGGGAGCGCGGAGATCGATGATAGCAATATCATCCTCTCCACCCTCAACGACCTCTCTGAGGAAGATAGGGCAGAGATCGAGGCCAAGACAGAGGGGCCACGCGCTCTTCTACTTGGGCCCTTCACCAAGACCCGTGGGGCTTCGTCAAGTGCGACATTGACATCCCCAACCTCTCTAGGAGCAAGGTAACACCATCGTCCCTTCGACTATCCTCTTGGGACATCGAGCAAAAGATAGCAACCACAGTAGATCAAGCCGTTAGCACTTCTTTTGTGAATCGTCTAGAAACCATGGCCGACTCTAGAATGGAGGTGATGCTTAAGAGATTCGGCTTTTCTGAGGACGCTTATCCAACTCTGATTGCAAGTGTACACCTTGTTCATCGCATATACAGTAGGACCGATGAGAGTGCCAAAAAGGCCATCGCGTCTCCGACCTCATCATCCATTGCCGAGATAGCGTGTGGCTCTGTCGGTCAGACCGACCCTTGGGCCGTTCAGACAGTCATATGCCAACCTCAACATTCGACAGCAGTCGTTCTGACCGGCCATTACACCCTCGGCTAGACTGGCCCTATGGATGGTCAGACCACCCCTGCCACCTATTATGCGCCATCGCCGCCCACGCCTACACTACCTTTTCCCGCGTTGCCCGCACCTCCTACTCCCGCGCACCCATATAGGCCCGAGCACGTCCCGTATCACGAGCCGACACGGGAGGAGGAGCCACATGACCGACACGCCGAGATACCACCGCGTGTCATGCCCCCGCACGAGAGACGCACACAAGCGAGAGGCGTAGATGATATCTGTTGGGGGAATAAGTTTCCCTTGAACAGGGGCCAAATGACGTTAGCCTCCGATAGCCTTCGGCCCGGAGCCCAACACTGTTCCTTCTAAAGAAGTTGTTTCCAAGTCACAAGGTTCACTTCGAAGCCCTCTGGAGCGAGGCCTCCGAACCCCTTCGGAGCCCTCCAGAGCGAAGCCCTCAAGATCTTATTGAAGTCTGCCAGAAGCTAAGTCTCAGGCTAACTTCGAAGTTAGCCTTCAAGCCTTGCTCGGAGTTAACCTTCGAAGTTCTGTTCGGAGTTAACCTTCGAAGCTCCCTTCGGAGTTAACCTTCGAGCTCCCTTTGGAGCCCCTCGGAGCCCAGTTCAGAGCCTAGTTCGAAGCCCACTTCAGAGTGTAGTTCGAAGCCTTCCCTGTGGCCTTCGCCTGAAGAGCTCTGGCCCCTACTCCGAATCCAGAAGATATTTTATACCTCGCTATGGTGTAGAAGCCATACCAGGGGCCCTTCTGCCCCTAGTATATCGTTTAGCTGGTCAAGAAGTGACGTTTATCTGACACGTCTGTAAAGCTGTAAAACACTTTGTACAGTAGCTAGCTCCTTTTTCCCTTTTTGCCCCTATGAGCCTATGACTTATAGAGGGCATTTTGGTCTTTTCCTTTGGCCTGCGTGCCTATAAAAGCAGGGCCAAGCCCTTGTAATAGGTTAGCTTCTCCATGGCCATGAAACCCTAGAGTTCACTACACCACACCGAGGCATACCATGCCAAATCTACCACAAACTGGACGTAGGGCTATTATCCTCTAGGGGAGTTCCGAACCAGTATAAATCTTTTCTCCTTCTTAGAGAACCCTTCGAGGTTCATTTTACACACCATACACACATACAAAACCTGTGCTGTAGCTAACACAATAGCTACAATAATATCAAAGAGCAATTCACACACTATTTAGAGAATGTGTGGGTTGGACACCTAGGGGTCAGGTTAGGGTTTACCACAAGCCATACCTCGACCACTTTGACACTATCCCGTACCCGCGCGTGAGAAACCATGTTGAAGAATATGGTTTTGATATTCCAGATGTGATGAGTGATTGTCAACGGAAGTCAAAGGAAGGGAGATATGAAGACCTGCTGAGTCTGAGGCGCATGTGACTTAGGTACACGGGCAGCGAGTGACAGCCGGGCAGAGGAGCCATGGGGTCGGGCTGGCCCAATCCGGGTACATGGCTAGGAGCAGCAGATGATCCACTGGTATGTTGACTGGGTTTGACTCAGGTATACGGACGACGAGCGATTGCCGGGCTAAAGAAGCTGTGGGGTTGGGTCGGTCCAATCCGGGTACCCGGTGCGAAGACGCTGGACGCTTTGTCAGTTTCGGCACAAAACTGACAACCTATGATTATTTTGTTTTTAGGGTATTAATATTTAGTTTTTAAGTTTAGAATATTTTTAGTTGAGTCGGGTGTTTTTTCTAAGAATATTTTAGTAATTTTTGGAATTTATTTTAGAGTTAGTGTTAATTTACCCTTGGGGTAAATTAGTCTTTTCATGTATTAGGAGTCGCCTATAAATAGGCCCCTATCCCCCTGGGGATAGTTGACTATTTTTCTCAGATCAATCCACAGTCCACATATTTTATTCGGTGGCAAGTTTTTCGGATCTAAAAGTTTTCGTCGCCGTCGCTTATTCTTCTTTGGTATTGTTTTTCTCCGAGAAGGCGTAGCTGCTTTTCAGCCTACCTGGGACTTGGTGCCACAGCATCTGACGTGAGCGTGCGGCTTGATTGGTGAAGGAATCATGGGCGCGGGCCCAACAACGGCCGGTGATATCTTTGCTTCAGCCGCAGCACATCACACGACGGGAGCCCCAACACGCCAGAGGCAGCATGTGCAAGTCCACTGGCGGGCCCCATCGGCTATAGAAGATAGGCCGGCAAGCTTTTCAACAACTTTCACACGGGCCCCACAGGCTTTTTGCCTTGCCGTGCATCAGGCGGCAAAAGCCACGGCGGCTGCTGTCTTTGGCGGGCCCCACGGCGTGGCGTTCATCTTGTTCTCCGTCGCACGCAGAAATTTAGGCACAAATTTGTTTTACTTCGGCTCCAGGAATTCAGCGGCCCCACGATCTGCTTCACGCCGGCCGGCGTATATCTTCACGGCTTCTAGCAGCGCACACGAGGATCTCCACGGCCCCCAAGCAGGTAAGTTTCTAATCTCCTATTTTTTAGTAGATCATTTTTAGAGATAATCATCTATTAATTAGTTTGCAAAAATTTGTTTAGAAATTTCGTGTTAATCTAATCTGTAAAACTATTTTTAGTAATCACATATCTTTTATTTATATCTGTTTAACCTGCTTATATAAAAAGAAAAGAAAAGTTTATTAGTCGCAGTAGTATTTTTAATTCTAGTCTTTACCTGAAATATTTTTAGGTTATTTCTGAATTAATTTTTGGATGATCCATATTTTATTTAGTTAATCGGTATTTTATTTTTAGACTGCAATCTGAACATTTTATTAAGATATTTAGTGTTTTTTTATTACGTCATTAAATATTTCTAGTACTCTTTTTTATTTACTGCAGTGATTCTTTTTAGTTTAGTTTTAATATCATTTTAATTAGGACACCGGTTATTTTTAGGCTAAACAACTATAGTACCAGTAATTTACTTTACCTATATTGGTTGTCTGGCTAAATTGATTGGGTGTTGAGTTTTCGATATAGTTTACCAAGAAATTTTTAAGCGCCCATTCACCCCCCCTCTGGTTGCTACTTTCGGTCCTACAAGTGGTATCAGAGCGAGGTTAGGGTTTTCTAATATCTTAACCGATTCTAAACCTAGGTAGTGACCATGATGTCTCCTGGCAAAATCCCGTCCCTAGAGGCTTTTGGCTACACTTATTGGAAGACTCGCATGTGAGCATACCTTATGAGCCAGAGATCGGACATATGGGAGATTTGTGTTCATCCTACTTTTACCATAAGGACTATTGCTACGGATACTGCTGTAGATGTAGTTGCACAACATCAAAATAATAGTAAAGCGGTGAACATTTTATTTTCTGGTCTTGGTCCTAGTGAGTTTGAGCATGTTAGCCATCTCACCACTGCTCGAGAGATCTGGGCTACCCTCCAGGCACACCATGAGGGGACAGCCTAGGTCAAGGCTAGGCTCTACCAGACCTACCGGTGTGAGTATGAAAATTTCTCACAGAAGCCGGGTGAGACTGTCGAGGCTTTGTTTGGTCGCTTTCAATCGATCATTAACAAGCTTCGTGTTAACAAGGACGAGGGTGATCAGCTGGTCTCGGATCATGAACAGGCGCTTAAGGTACTCCATACCTTGGACCCTAAGATCTAGGAGATCAAGGTCTCTTCTATTGTTGAGAGCACGTCTTATGATACCATGACCATCGCAGAGCTTTTTAGTAAGCTCAAGGCCTCAGAGGTCGATATCTAGTTGAGATCAAATCTCACTGGTTCTGGATCAAAGACTCTGGCACTTGCGACACCATCTGCTAATCCAAATGTCATGAGTTGTACTGCATTTTCATTGATGTCTATCTCCGAGGAACAACTTGATACTCTAGGAGATGATGATCTATGCTTGTTTAACAATCGGGTGCGACGTGTCTATGATAAGTGAATGTTTAAGAGACACGGCACAAAATCCAGATGCTTTGAGTGTGGTGATACAGGTCATTTCATTATCGACTGCCCCAAGCGAAAGAATTACAAGAAGGGAACCGGCGACAACTCCTACGACTCCGACAAGTACGACAACTCTATAAAGGGAAATCCCAAGACGAGATTATTTCGAAAGGCTTTGAAGGACTACAGACGTGAGAACAAGAAACGAGACAAGGCTTTCTTCGCCGAGATGGAGAAAAGCTACTCCAAGAGATCCTCGTCTTCCTCCTCATCTTCGAGCTCAAGTGATGAAGAGATCGTGATCAGGAAGGGGAAGGACAGGGATGATCCGGTGGGCCTCTGTTTCATGGCTTTCGGGGACAAGCCGAAGAGACGCTCACGTGACAGCCGAAGATCCCACAAGAGCTTCTGCTCAATGGCTCTTGGGGAGAAGAAAGAAAAGGACTCCTCCGACGACTCTGATGATGACGACGAGAAGGTATCATCCTATGAACAAGAAGTTGTTAATTTATTAGAACAGAACCGTCAGGAGTTGAAGTATAGGGAGAAACTGCTTAGAGGGGCTAAGAAGAGGATAGATGAGCTTGAGAGTGAGCTTGCCACGGCAAATGGCAAGATTGAGAGTCTGTCTTCTTCCCCTTGCTTGGGTGATAGTGCTGAGTGCCCTAACTGTGAGGTGTTGTTGTGTGACTTGACGACTCTTAAATCTAGGTACATAGAGAGAGTAGATGACAGAGACGCTTTGGCCACTGAGCTTGAGAGCGCTCAGCAGGAGCTAAAAGATGCTCATGCCACTGTTGTCGCATCTTGTGTAGACTGCCATCCCATTTAGCTAGTATAGCTGAGCTGAGAGCCAAGAGTGATGAGCAGTTGAGCGAGTTAGCTGGAGTGAGAGCTGAGTTGGAGCAGACTAAGCTAGAGCTTGAGACCTTGTCAGTTCCACCCACTGTTTGTGAGAACTGCCTGTCCATTAGAATGGAGTTGATCAAGCTAAAAGCTGAGAAGTCTGTCGAAGTTGATAAAGAGTGTGAGATCTGCTTGTCTCAGGTTGAGGTGTTAGCTTCTTTGAGAGTGGAGCTAGCTGATGTTAAGAACGAGAACTTTTACCTCCGTCAGATCCTGAGTTGGATTAGTGCCAGAGAGCCACAACTCGGCATGATGATCCAGCAGTTCAAGAGATAGGATGGGTTTGGGGTAGGTTACACCTATACCAAGGCTGATTTTGAGAGTGCCATTAGCCGTGCAGTGGAGTGGAGTAAAATGACTCCCGAACAGAGATATCCCAAGACTCACTCCACTGAGTCCTTTAAGGATAGTCAGCCTAAGGATGGAGTGTTCCAAGAACAACCTAAAGCTCCGCCTAAGAAGCAAATCTGGGTCCCAAAGCCTAAAACTCTCCACACTTCTCTTGATTCTTTACCTGGACCCTCTCACACCAAAGATGATACACCTAACACCACCAAGCCTAAGAATCCTAAGCCTCAACAACATCCCAAGAAGCCTACCTATCACTGTGAGTTTTGTCAAAGAGACGGGGATCTTGAGGAGTTTTGCTTCAGGAGGAAGCGGGTTGAGTGAGCAGAGAGAGCTCGTGGTGGGCAGGAGCAGTTCTACCAGCAGGGTGGTAGACAGAGAGTTCCTTGACGTAGAGAGAGGCTAGAGGCCAGGCTACGTCGTGTAGGTGGTGGTAGAGGAGACGGTTTTTATGATCGTGCTCCGGAGGGTGGTTTCCGTTCCAGCAGAGTTCCATATCGTTCGGTATACGGTTTTGGATCTCGCGACCGTGATTTAGGAAGAACAGAGGACCGCGCTTTGATCCGCGTTTTGGTCCAGACCCATATGATTCCTTTTGCTTCCCTACATATGAGCAGATGGCTCGACACTGGTTTAGCACTTTTGCTAAACCTGGCATTGGACCGTTTGCTCCCACTCATGATTATTGATCTTGATTTGGGAGTTGTGTATCCTTTTTAGGATATTTTGAGTCAGTTTTTTTTATTTTCTTTATTTTTTATTGAGTCTTTTTATGTACGTTCATATCATGCATAATCATCAATCACATTTTGAGCTTGCTTCTGTTATATGATTAATCTGGTTTACTTTCTCTAGCTAGTATATGTTTTTGATTACTTGTTGATGATCATGTTTTGTTTCAGTTCACATGATATATCTGATATTTGTCATATGCATGGCTTTTATGCTTTAAAATTGAAAAATGATCACCATTGCTTTTGGTAACTAGCATGTGTAGGTTGAATGCGTTCGCTACCTTTTACATGCCTGGTAGCTAGATCCTTACTTAGGTGCAGATATGCAACTTGGACATCCATATGCTTTAAATATGAAAAATATGTTATAAAGATGATAAAAATTCAGAAAAAGGAAAAATTTATGTATTTTTATGATTATTAGAAAATATCCAGGTGGGTTTGCTTTGTCGCATTGCATTGTTCTGGACTGCTTACCATAGCACTTTGGTATGAACTAGGATGGTGTAATGTATGCCAAGACCAATGTCTTAAGCTTCTGATGGTCTAGTTCTGGCCTAGGCTTGACTTGGTCAGTTAGCATAAGGTTTGACATGCAAATAACCCCTGGCAGAAATGAAAAATAAAAAGAAAAAGTCTGAAAAATTTAAAAAGATGACAAGTTTGCGGAAGCACTTTGTTTTGGACAATGCTTATCTTGGTAGATATCAGTTAGCTTTTGCATATCATGTTTTACCTTGCTTGTCAACTAGAAAATGTGGTGATGCTTTTGTTTTACAAAAATCGAAAAATGTGTGGTAGTGACTCTCTTTAGATATCATCTGTTGCACTGATCATGTCATGTATCTTAGACAATATATCTTTTGCTATACCTGTTAGATGTTGTAATTGCAGTTAATCATGTCTAAGAAGCATGCTTTTCACACTCCACCTGCACTCCATCTGCATTCATGGCATATTTTTTTGAGGGGGAGCTGCATTTCTGGGGAAGTTTGTGTCTATGTCTCTTTAGAGTGCATTTAGTCTCACTTGATGAGTCCAATTGTCAACAACGGGGAGAAATTTTGGAGTTTAGAGAACATTTTTAGTGCTTTTGAGTCTTTATTTTTTGGTTAACCATAATGACCATTTTCTTGCTTCTATTTGGCTTTTGGTCATTAGGGTTAAACTTTTATTTTATTTCTTCTATTTTCTTTTGTCTTTGTTTTCCTGTTTCTACATGTTTTGTAGGTTCTAAAGATGAGCTTAAAAGGGTCTTGACAATGCACTCATCAAGGGGGAGATTGAGAAACCATGTTGAAGAATATGGTTTTGATATTCCAGATGTGATGAGTGATTGTCAACGGAAGTCAAAGGAAGGGAGATATGAAGACCTGCCGAGTCTGAGGTGCATGTGACTCAGGTACACGGGCAGCGAGCGACAGCCGGGCAGAGGAGCCGCGGGGTCGGGCTGGCCCAATCCGGGTACATGGCTAGGAGAAGCAGATGATCCACTGGTCTGTTGACTGGGTTTGACTTAGGTATACGGACGGCGAGCGATTGCCGGGCTGAGGAAGTTGTGGGGTCGGGTCGGTCCAATCCGGGTACCCGGTGCGAAGACGGTGGACGCTTTGTCAGTTTCGGCGCAAAACTGACAACCTATGATTATTTTGTTTTTAGGGTATTAATATTTAGTTTTTAAGTTTAGAATATTTTTAGTTGAGTCAGGTGTTTTTTTCTAAGAATATTTTAGTAATTTTCAGAATTTATTTTAGAGTCAGTGTTAATTTACCCTAGGGGTAAATTAGTCTTTTCATGTATTAGGAGTCGCCTATAAATAGGCCCCTATCCACCTAGGGATAGTTGACTGTTTTTCTCAGATCAATCCACAGTCCACATATTTTATTCGGTGGCAAGTTTTTCGGATCTAAAAGTTTTCGTCGCCGTCTCTTATTCTTCTTTGGTATTGTTTTTCTCCGGGAAGGCGTAGCTACTTTTCGGCCTACCTGGGACTTGGTGCCACAGCATCCGACGTGAGCGTGCGGCTTGATTGGCGAAGGAATCATGGGCGCGGGCCCCACAACGGCTGGTGATATCTTTGCTTCAGCCGCAACACATCACATGATGGGAGCCCCAACACGCCGGAGGCAGCATGTGCAAGTCCACCGGCAGGCCCCACCGGCTATAGAAGATAGGCCGACCAGCTTTTCAGCAGCTTTCACACGGGCTCCACAGGCTTTTTGCCTTGCCGTGCATCAGGCGGCAAAAGCCACGACGACTGCTGTCTTTGGCGGGCCCCACGACGTGGCGTTCATCTCGTTCTCTGTCGCACACAAAAAATTCAGGCACAAATTTGTTTTACTTCGGCTCCAGGAATTCAGCGGCCCCACGATCTACTTCACGCCGGCCGGCGTATATCTTCACGGCTTCTAGCAGTGCACACGAGGATCTCCATGGCCCCCATGCAGGTAAGTTTCTAATCTCCTATTTTTTAGTAGATCATTTTTAGAGATAATCATCTATTAATTAGTTAGCAAAATTTGTTTAGAAATTTCATGTTAATCTAATCTGCAAAATTATTTTTAGTAATCACATATTTTTTATTTATATCTGTTTAATCTGCTTATATAAAAAGAAAAGAAAAGTTTATTAGTCGTAGTAGTATTTTTAATTCTAGTCTTTACCTGAAATATTTTTAGGTTATTTCTGAATTAATTTTTGGATGATCCATATTTTATTCAGTTAATTAGTATTTTATTTTTAGACTGCAATCTGAACATTTTATTAAGATATTTAGTGTTTTTTTATTACGTCATTAAATATTTCTAGTACTCTTTTTTATTTATTGCAGTGATTCTTTTTAGTTTAGCCCCTCTGGTCGCTACTTTCGGTCCTACAGCGCGGCTTTAGGGTTCCCGAATTTACTAAATCTAATGGTGAAGGTAGTAAAACCACCCTAGAGCACATAGGCCAATTCTTAGCACAATGTGGTGAAGCTAGTG
The DNA here is from genome assembly GCA_019279435.1 of Zizania palustris. Taxonomy (NCBI): domain Eukaryota; kingdom Viridiplantae; phylum Streptophyta; class Magnoliopsida; order Poales; family Poaceae; genus Zizania; species Zizania palustris. The sequence continues at coordinate 9,798,031 of JAAALK010000287.1, forward strand.
GGTTGGATGCATTGAAGCTTAGATTATTTTCCCTATCGCTTTCCGACATCACTTTCACTTGATTTTTGGCGTTACCACCGAACTCCGTCCAGACTTGGGCCCAGTTAGAGCAGAAGTTCCACGATTACTTTTATACTAGGGAAACATAACTAAGGCTCTCACACTTGACATCAATTAGGTAGAAGGCTAACGAGAGTGTCTCCCAATACATTAAGCACCTTAGAGACACTAGAAACCAATGTTTTACCCTGAACATTTCTGATAGAGACTTGGCCGACCTAGCTTTTTATAGTTTACACTCTAAACTTAAGGATAAACTAGATGGTCAAGATTTCTTTGAAGTTAGTCAAGTCCTGTAGAAGGCTCTAGTTCAGGAAAGCCGAGCCAAAAGTAGAAAATTCACAAAGACCTTTAACAAACCCAAGGACGAGGACACGTCATGGAGCACTCCGATGAGGAATCATCGGAGTGCGAGGATGACTCGGCCGACATGTACACCATAGAGTGGACTTGGTCTAGTAAGGCTAAGCCCATCACCTACTCTGAGTTGCGGTCGTCTCCCACTAAGAGTCGGCCCAGCGAATTAAAGTATGCATTTGATGTGACCAAGTGCGAAAAAATATTTGATTTTTTGCTGAAGAACAAGCTCATAAGATTGTCGAAGGGTTTTGTCATCCGGACTGTCGATGACTTGAAGAAGCGAGCTTACTGTAAGTGGCATGATTCTCATTCCCATTCCACTAATGATTGCAATGTTTTTCGTCGACAGGTTCAATCAGCCATAGAAGAAGGACGATTGAAGTTGGATACCAATCCTAAAATGAAGCTCGAACAAGACCTCTTTCCCGTGAACACCATTGATCTCAATGGGAAGAAGGAGCTGATTCGGCCTGAGCAGGCCAGGTCGGCTAAGTGGAAGGAAGTCGTTATTGGAGAGCCCCACACGCACACACTCGTGTTTAAGAATCCTAAGGTAGAAGTGTGGAAATTGAACACCAACGCATCATCTTCGGCTGTGACCCACAAGAAGCCGAAGGTGACATATGGCATGTTGCTTCGAAAACATAAGAAGAGGCCCGAGAGGACGATCACTCGGCCAAGACCTCCAGCAAGGCCAAACTCTCCTCATAAGAGTAGGTTCGGCCCACGATGGGCAAGACCATTGGAGCCACTGTTTCCTCCACCGCCGTATCACCTGACAATGGCACGGTGGCCTCCGTGTTACTTTCCGCCTCCCGGGTATCCTACCCCATACTATATTGCTCCATTTGTGCCCTCCGAGTTTTATAACATGCAGATTCCAATGGGCGCTACACGGGGTGACGTCTTCGATAGATTGTCCGTCGCACCACGACGGTGTCCGAAAGAGGTATCCGAGGAAATCATGGTCAAGGTGGGGTCCTAGGATGTCCCAATCCCTAAAGGGGCCCCTCGGAGTGAGACGGAGGCAAGCCACAAAAAACAGCTGAACAGGAGAAGACTACCGGTCTAACCACAGCCCTAGGGCCGATCAGACCACCCTCACCACTTCGGTCTGACTAGCCTACTGTGGCCGGTCCGACCGGCCTTTTTCGGTTATCCGGCACTAGACGGTCAGACCGACCCACCATGTCCGTTTTTACAAATAGGGTTTGGTCAGACCGAAAAGGCTGGTCTTACCGACAACACACAGGAAGATGTATCCACCAAGCAAAAAATTGTCGAGGTTGATCCGAGAAATTCTCATTCGGCCAGAAATTCAAGGAGCAACTTTGTGGCGCCCAACACTAAACAACAGCCATGATGGGCACCTCCAGCCATGACCAAGTCGTATAAGTGAGGGCTACTGAGAAACCAAGGGTTGGTTTCGGAGTCTGTGATGAGTGATTGACAGATTTTATCCTCTAGATTCGATGGGGTCCCTCCGAAGGGGTTCAGAGGTTGTTTCACTGAAGGGTTCGGTTGCTGCGGGTGTTGCAGCGGAGTGTATCTATCGGAGGGGTCCGGCAGAGCACGATGACATGTGTACTGAAGGGTTCAGTACTTTGGGCGGTACATCGGAGTGTGTACTGGAGGTTGTTTACCCGGAGAGGTCTCCGGTGTATTGGATACACTTGTCTGCCTATCTGTGGTGCACAGGTGACTTCAGAGGCGACAGCCGGTTCACGTCAAGTGAACCTGGGTCAAGGGGGAGGCTTGATGCCAAGCGAGCAGGGAGCTCGGTCATGGAGGCTGTGGTGGGTCGAGCTCGGTCCTCGGGTCAAGTTGTGCCAAGCAGAGGCAGAGAGTGCGGAGGGTGGCTCCGGCTGAAGGTACCCCGAGATGAAGTCCTCGGAAGCTAGGCACTTCGAAGGGTAGTACTCCAAAAGGAGTAACTTCGGAGTAAGGTGGACAAAGTCCTCAACAATGAGGCATGGTGTTCGAAGTGTGCTCCAGATGGAGGCATTCGAAGGTTCGCCCAACGGAGGTCTTAGAAGTCGAGGTACATCAAAGGCATGGTCCGGGTGAGGTTTGTCGAGAAGTGTGCTCGGGGAGAGACATTACGATGAAGTGCTCATGGAATGCTTCATGCGGAGGCCTTGGACAAAGGAGGGACTTCGAAGGGTGGTACTCCGAAGGTGGGGCTTCAGAGTGTGGCTGACTTGAGGTACTTTGTCCATGCATGTCTTCGGTACACGGACTGATGGAGTTTGAGCTGGGAGTAGCTGCGAAGCCGTGGTGGTCCACTCTGGAGGTGATGGCGCGAGGGCTCAAGGGCTTTGATGACTTCGGCTCAAAACCAACATTGTATCGAAGGCTGACTTCGGTGAAGCGAAGGCCGTCAGGCTCAAGGCTTCTCCCCGAAGCTACCGCACCCCTCGCGTGTGAAGGAGGGCTTCAGAAGAATCCAAAACTGCAAAGGCTAATCGTGTCTACTCTGCAAAAGCTGATGTTATGTCCTCTGCGAAGCTAATAAAAGAAGCCTCCAAATAAAGTAGACTACCATCTGTACCCCCTGTTCTGATGAGACAAAATCAATGTAAACCCTAGGGGTAAAGTAGTCTATTCACAGGGCTAAATAGTGCCTATAAATAGTGGAGGCTAGCTAGGCAACAGTAGCACTTTGAGAAGCCATTTTAGAACTCCTGTGCTAGCCGCCATTTTCTTGTATTCAAACCTGTGAGTTCATTTGTGTTCCATGTTCAAGCAATGAAACTTTGATTCTATTTTCATTTACTACTTGACCTTGTGTGCTTGTTTTGCACTGCAAGTTTTGATTTCTTTTTGCTCCACTTCTTCCTGGTTCGAGTTTGTTCACTAGGTGTTTTGGAGAAGTGTGTGTGTGATCTGTGCCTGTGGAGTGTGTGTGTTCTCAGTGTGTGTTCGCTCTGTGTAAACTAGAGGCTAGTCCTCTCTGATTACTAGCGAAGCACTGTTCAAGGCTTAACTCGAAGCCTGATTTCTTCCCTATCGAAGTCCTCAGCTCAGTGTGTTTAGTGTGTGTTCAGACCTTCGAAACACGATGCCTAGTATCAGTTGCTAGTGCGGAGTTTCTGGTCGAAGTCTGCAGAGGGAAACCACCTCCTACAAAGGGTGAAGTGTGAAGTCTGCTCAAAGCACCCAGTATGCGAAGCCTGCACTGACTTAGCAGAATTGAGGGATTGGTTTTGTGGGTGGAGCGAAGTATTCTTGACTTCGAACTTTTTCTCCTTGCGAAGCCTAGTTTCGGAGCCGTGAAATATCTCCGAACCAAAACTTCGAAGGTGTGTTCGAAGCATTTCCACAGAAGGCAGAATTAAAACAGAAGACTATTTTTAGCCTAAAATCTTAAAAGCTCCCATTCACCACCCTCTGGTCACCATTTCTGGTCCAACGGCTACAATGTCTTCAAGCCTAGGAGATGCGCAAGAAGAAGGCCGAGGACGAGTGGGGTGCCATCTTTGAGGAGATCCGTCCCTGACTAGTGACGAAGCAGGTATGGAAGCCTAAGTCGATTACCATAAACAACTCGTCTCCTACTCTGAGCAACGATGAGGATGATCTGATGGACGACGTGATGAGGACATCACTCCTCCGCTGGACATTCAAGGTCCGATCACTAGAGCTCGTGCACGACACTTGAATTTAGAGGTAAGCTCATTCCTAAGCATTTCAAATTATGAATTTGAGAATAGATTGCTACCTAATGATTATATTGTGATTAGGAACCAAGGAGAGGACCAGGAGATTCATGAAGAAGGACTTAGAGGTGTGGAGGTACAGCAAGGGAGTGCAAGCCAAGTTGGAGATCCGATCCAAGTCGACTTCGAGTCCAACTCGGACTCCAGGACCACCTGACAGTAAAACGGACGCCTAGGATGCATACGACCTCTGATTTGGACGTTCCACATATGGTTGGAAAGATGAGAAGATAACTTTTCCAATGGGACTAACATCACATCAAGATAAAATTGGAGTCATCGGCAATTGTCAAAATAGTACTGATTTCCAGAACCGTTTCGGTGTTGCATCACCAGTTTGGGCCTTTGGCCCATGTACCGAGTTGGAGTCCCTTAAGGATGCATTTTAGGGTTAAACCACGTTAATTAGCCTATATAAACAGCAGCCGTCACTGTCTCTCGTGGGTTTTGCTTAGATTATTTTGTCAAGAACAGTTTCGTCGTCGTATCGGTTTGTAGAACCCCAATTTGTGAGTTTAATCATATATCTGCAATTCGGTTGCATTCTTCTTGGTTCTTGCTTGTGTTCTTCGATTCGTAGGCAAGAATTAGCCTTCTTGGCGAGGTCGATCGAGCACCGTTCGGTCGATAACCAGAGGAGACGTTGTGCTACGATTGCGGGCTCAAGACGTGCCATCCAAAAGCCGAGTCGATTTGTGTAGCGACTCCACCAAATCGAGAGATATTAGAACCTTTTGGAATATTGGGAACCCTAGTTTACATTAAGTGGTATCCAGAGACAGTTTTACCATCAGGTTCGTGTTCCCTTTGTTCGAGTTAATTTTGCCTTCGTCCTAGAGTCCACAGAAAAGCCAAAAAAAATTTCCAAGTCCTAGATATTGTTAGCCTTTTGCACAATTCTCTTTCAGAGTCCGTAGTGTTGAGTTTGTGTCCAAGTTTGTGTCTTTGTTTCTAGTTAATTCGTGTTTTAGATTGGTTTGTGTGTTTCCCTTTTCCACTGCACAATTTTTCCACCCCACCGATTCAAATCCACTGCCGATTCCACCACCAATAGACCCGATTTCGTAGGGTCCTCATTGAAACGGGCATAACTTTTATTTTTACCATAGAAAGTTCTCAAAAAAATTAAAAAAATTCAGGAAGGCCTTCATTTCATGCTCCGAAGTTTCATCACCCGTTTTTCCAAACGATCCAAATTCTGTACTGATAACATCTAACATCGGTTTGAGCTGATACATGGTGTTCCTAATATTAGTTCATAGTGTTGATGGTACTTGGTTGCAAAAAAATAAAAATAAAGAAAACAAAAAAAGAAGAAACAAAACAGAGATACTTGGTGCTGATACTTGTTTTGCTGGTGTCGTGCTGACATTGTCCTTGCCTTTCATCCTGTCCATCCTTGTTTCTTTCTTGTTGACACTACTGTTCTTAGGACACGAGGAGACCAGCAATTAAGACTAATACTTTGAACATTTATTCAAGATTACTATATGTTATTGAATTGTGTCCCACTCACATAGCTGGCCTTCCTATAGCTCCACATACACCTTCTGGACAGCAGGTTTTTGATCCTTGCAATCACAGAGCACGCCTCCCAGGTATCCTTTGTCTTGCTGGTAAGAACCTTGTAAGAGCTTGGTAAGGTGTTTCCTCTTGTGGTGTTGATTGAGAGAGAGAGTCACCACCGGTCCTGCGTAGTATCTTATTAGGGATAACCTTCACTGTTTGTTCCTGTTTTTTTGTGTCTACAATGGCAGGTGATGATGGAGGTGCCACCCTGAAGGACGTCAACGAGTGTGTGACCCAGGGTCAATTACGTGAGGCCCTTGAGCAGGGGCAGAAGGAGATGACAGAAACTCTCACCCGGACAATCACCACTGCCATCAAGGACCTTAGACTCCAAGGGTCCCTTGATCACTTGGATAAATAGATATCCACTCTAACCAACAGGGTGGTTGCATTGGAAACTCATCCCCTACCCAATAGAGATGAGGACGTGGACGCAACCACCAGGGATGCGCGACTTCGACATCATCTATGCACCAACACCGTAGGTATGGGTGGTAATCATAACCGTGCTCACGATGACCCTTATGATAAAATTAAATTCAGTATACCTTCATTTTCCGGACATTATGATGCTGAGGGATATCTTGATTGGGAGATGACTGTCGAAGAAAATTTTAGTGCTCATCTTGTACCTAACCAACATAGAGTTAGACAAGCCACTAGCGAATTTAAGGATTTTTGCTATCATTTGGTGGACTGGTTTAACTTTCGCGGGGCTTGCACCTACTACATGGGACGAACTTAAGGTTGCTATGCGCGATAGATTTGTTCCCCCTTCTTATAATAGAGATCTGCGTAATCGCTTGATGCGCTTAGAACAGGGCGATAATTCTGTGCAGACTTATTATGGTGATCTTCAAAAGGGTTTGATGCGTTGTGGCATAGTAGAGGGCCTCGAGGATTCTATTTGTCATTTTTACTCGGGTTTGCGGCGTGAAATTCAGGACATAGTGGATTATAAGGAGTTTAACACTATCAACCAGTTGTTTCAGTTGGCTATGTTTGCAGAAAAAGAGTTGCAGGGACGTGCTTTGCAGGACAAGAGCAAGGTCGGCACCACATATGCGCAGTGTTCGACGACATCTTCCAGACTGACCAAGCCCTCCTCCTTTCGGGCACCCCTCCATCGAGCAAACGACCAATAGATGTCGGAGTGGCTGCACCACCAAAACCTTTGGATTCAGGTAAAAAAACTTGCAGGTCCCAGTGGCAAGTGCCTTCTCCATGCCTTCTATAGGACGAACGCCTAGCATTCAGTGCCATTCTGCCTCGGATTTGGCCACGTGTAGAAGGATTGCCCAAGTCATCGGACATACATCGCTATGGACGATGGGTACATCAGCACCCCCGACATCGAAGATGATGCGACAGAAGATGCAATAGCGGACGACGGCGATGTCCTTGGTAGCACGGAAATGGTGGCTTTTTGGAGCATCATCATGCACTGCGTGCTCAGCACACAGTTGCAACAACCAGATAAGCTTCAACACCACAACCTTTTCCAAACTTTCTTCATTATCCACAATCGAAGAGCTCGTGTCATCATTGATGGAAGTAGCTGCAATAATTTGGTGAGTTCAGATTTGGTAAAGAAGCTTGACTTGACCAGCCTTCACCACCCCCATCCATACCATATTATGTTGTTTAATGATGCTGGAAAAGCTAAGGTAACACATACTTGTAGAGTTTCTTTTTCATTGGTTCCTATGCTAGTCATGTTGATTGTGATGTGGTACCTATGGAAGCTTGTTCATTTTTATTGGGTCGTCCTTGGGAATTTGATAATAATGCTACACACCATGGTAGAAGTAATACATACACTTTTATGCATAAAGGAAAGAAAATTACTTTGCTACCTTTGACCCCTGCTGAAATTGTACAAGCTGATAAAGACCGTGCTGCTAGTTTGAATGGTGCTAATTCTGAAAATCAACAAGTTGCTAAGTCTCTTTACCCACCGAAATAAGATAATCAAATTAAAATGTGACCTTGCTGAAATTTCTAATGATGATGTTTGTTATGCTTTGGTTTGCACGCAGACCTTGTTCTCACTTGATAACAGTGCTAGTTCGATATCTCCTGCTGCCACTAACCTTTTGCATGAATATGAGGACATTTTTCCATCCGAGATACCACCGGGGCTACCACCTATCAGAGGAATAGAGCATCGAATTGATTTGATTCCGGGTGCAACATTGCCAAACCGAGCTGCTTATAGAACCAACCCCGAGGAGACTAAGGAAATTCAGCGACAACTTCAAGACCTTTTGGACCGCGGGTATGTACGTGAAAGCCTTAGCCCTTGTGTCGTTCCTGTACTTTTGGTTCCTAAGAAAGATGGTACTTGGCGTATGTGTGTTGATTGTAGGGCTATCAATAATATTACTATTCGATACCGTCATCCTATTCCTAGACTTGACGACATGCTTGATGAACTATGTGGCTCTATAATTTTCAAAAAAAATTGACTTGCGTAGTGGTTACCACCAGATTTGAATGAAACTTGGCGATGAGTGTAAAACAACTTTTAAAACCAAATTCGGGTTGTATGAGTGGTTAGTAATGCCTTTCGGTTTAACTAATGCACCTAGTACTTTCATGCGCTTAATGAATGAGGTTTTGAGGGCTTTTATTGGTCGATTTGTGGTGGTTTACTTTGATGATATCTTGATTTATAGCAAGTCTTTGGATGAACATATGGATCACTTACGTGCTGTTTTAATGTTTTACGCGATGCACGTTTATTCGTTAACCTTGATAAGTGCATATTTTGCATTGATTTGAAGGATTTGAACAAGGCCACTCCGAAAGACGAGTACCCTATGTCGATAGTCGACATGTTTATCAACAATGCTTATGGACACGAGGTACTAAGTTTTCTTGATGGCAGCGCTAGTTATAATCAAATCTTTATGGCCGGAGAGGACATTTATAAAATAGCCTTTCAATGCCCTACATATCAATGTGTTATGAACTTGATCTTTCATGACTTGCTAGGAGTTGTTTACACAAAAATTCACCAAACACATGAACGTTGATCCAGTGATCCAAAAGTGTGCTGATATTTAGGAGTAAACCCCCAAACGGAACACAACACCAACGTCGCGTTCCAACAATCCTTAAACAACGGTAAGGAAATAACGGAGTCGCCAGACAATCAAATAATATTAATCTAACATTATTCAATTAACCGATGTGTGAGAACATAACTAAAAATAATTAAATCGGCTAGAACAGGGATTGTTCAACTGACTGTCCTAGCGGTCGGACCGGCCAATGGAAGCTGGTCGAACTAGAGCTATGCCACCGGTCGGACTAGAGCTATGCCATCGGTCGGACCGGCGGTGCAAAATGTTCACCTGAAGGAGGCTTCGACGTGAAGTGTGAAGGGGTAATTTCTACCCTTCGGCCGGTCGAACCGACGGGAGACCTCTGGTCAGACTACAGATTATCAAAGGGGTCAGGGGGTACTCCGGCATGAAGTTACCTCCGATGTGAAGGGGTTTGCTGAAGGAGTCTTGGGCCCTCGGCCTCCGGTCGGTCAGACTGAGGGGAAGCCTCCGGTTAGACCGGATGGGTATGACGGACCCGAAGGGGACTCAAGCGCTGGCACGAGGTGCTCCCGAGGCCTCCTGTGAAGCCCGGACAGACCGGCCTTAGGCTGCCAGTCAGAGCACAGCATGCCTGCACGTTAGGTGCCAGCGTGGCACATGCCGGTCGGATAGGGACAACATCGCTGATCAAACTAATGATCCCTGAAAGGTGAACTCCGGGACTCCAACGACCGTCTTGCTGTTGATGTCTTTACCCGAAAGTTCTTGGCGAAGATCAGAGAGATGAAACACTAGATAACCAGGGGTAATTCGGCCAAGAGACCAAATTACCAGTAAAAACATATAAAACGATAGAAATCCATTATGTGGATGAAACGGACAATTCACGAGCGAACCGACAATGACTTACCGTGATTACGACGCAGAAGACAGAAGGCTTACAACACAAACCCACGAAGATGGACGTACTGAATTGAATCTAGGGCAAGAAAGTAAATTGAATGTAAAGGTACGATTCAAAGAGATAATAGATTGGATCTATTAGGGGTTTTGGGGAGGAGCTCCTTTAATTGGCCTTGCCTCTATTTATAGAGGTTGGTCATGAGTACCTGGACTCTATTTTGAGTTGGACACACAAGTTCCAAGTCATCAATAATTAATTAGGGATAAAATAGACCCAAAATCAGCTAATTTGAATCGGATATAGATTGGGTCGGTCTGACTGAGCCCATATGGATGGTATGACTGGGCCTATAGGGCTGGTTAGACCAGGCTTACAGGGCTGGTCAGACCGGGCCTACATGGCCAGTTGGACTGGCCTATGCCAGGTCTCGACATATTTTCGGTAAAACTACCAAAAAGTTATATTTTGATAATTTTGACCATTTTTGCGATCAATACACGCCCCCCTGCATTTTGGAAAACTTTAGTGAGCCAAAAGCACAACGAGCTAAATGCGATATGTTCCATATCGGCATTTCGACACTTCAAGCGTTTTAGCACACAGTTGGGAAGTACCTTTTCAAATACCTACCATTCAAAGCCCTACGAAATTGCTCTCCTTGAAGAGACTCTAGCAAATATGCATTACCTGGAGCGATTTCAACAACTCTAAAACGATCTTCCCAACTAGGCGACCATATTTCAAACCAAGTCACCAACTTGAAACGATTTTGCTCTCACCTTCTTGTTATAAGCTCTAGCCACTCTTCTTTTCTCTCTTTCTATTGCCTCTAGTCGGTCACTTCTTCCAAATTATCTTTCAAAAGAGTTTCACACTCATCGACCGATAAGCCATCTTGCTTAAGCAACCTCAGTGAGCCAAGATTCACCTCTACGGGTAAAACGACTTCTTGTCCATACACCAACTCATATGGAATTACCTTGGTGGCACCATGCTTTGTAACTCTACATGCACATAACGCTTCAGAAAGCACTTCATGCCACTTTTTAGGAAACTCTTCAATCTTTTTCTTAATGAGACTAATCATAGTTTTATTACTAGACTCGGCCTGACCATTGGCCTAAGCATAGTATGGTGAAGAGTTTATCAACTTTATACCATAATATTCGGCAAAATCACATACTTCTTTAGAAACAAATGAAGCACCTTAATCTGTAGTAAGAGTTTGAGGGATACCGAATCTATGTATAATGTGCTTTAAGATGAAATCAATTACCTCGTTCTACGTCATGTTCTTGAGAGGCATGACCTCGGTCCACTTGGTGAATTAATCTATAGTCATCAACATGAATCGATGCCCTTTTGAAGAGGAAGGATAAATTTGGCCAATGAAGTCCAAGGCCCAACCTCGGAACAACCGTGGTTTGATAACAAGGTTAAGTAAACATGTGGGAGCAAGATGAATATTACCAAACCTTTGACAATCTTCACATCCTCTATAGTACTTAAAACAATCCTCAGTCATAGTCGGCCAATAAAAACCTGCTCTTTTGAGCATCCAACTCATTTTCTGGGCCGACCGATAAGTACCACAAGACCTTCATGTACTTCACCCACAACAAGTATAGACTGATCGGTATTCAAACATCTCAAAAGTACTATGGGATCGGAATGGCGACTAGAGGGGGATGAATAGATGCCTCAACAAATTGTCGTGAATTAGATGGCCTATTCAGATCACCCAACGCACCTCCAAAAAATTGCAGAGTCAACCTTGAACCACACAGTACAAATCAGAGCAAAAAAATTCATTTTAATTCAAAGTTCAGTCTTGTTCAGAGTTTGAAGTACCGAAATACTTTGTCGACAATTGGTATTCTGAAGTACAGTGAACAGATCAGCAACTGGATGGTCGACAGATGTAAATCGGTGACTGAAACTCCGACAAAGACTAGAAATTCAGAAAACTTCTTTAACACATGCCCTTGTCACTTTGAGCCAAAACTTGACAACAGTAATTGATCAATTTAGCTCTAATAGTACCAGTTCAACCAGCCAAAACAATTTGAATCACTTCAAATAATTTTCAGCAGAAGACACACAAGTTATGATAATTTCTGGATGAGGAACAGTACCAATTAATCTCATATACAGTAAATGAACACAATGAACAAATTCATGAAGAATATAACTAACTTTCGGAGCTGTAAAGTTTAACCAAATTACAAATGTTCAGCACAAAACTCTATTTCAGCAGAAGTACTGAAGGAAACAGAACAATTCTGCTCAGACTTCCTATTCTATAAATCGGGAAGAGAATTCATTTTTCAGTGCAACTTGGAGAATAGTGATAAGACAGATTCAGAGAAAGAGTTCTCAAAAGTTCAATTCAAACACAAATTGAAAGTTAAAACTTGATTTCAGATCAGATTTAGAGATTACAGATCAGAGAAATTTTGAATTCTCAACAGACATATACCTGTAGCAGTTAAGGCACAGAGCGTATTCAATTGCACTAATACAGATCACAGTACCAAAACCTTCTCAGTTTAGATGAGTTATAATAATTCTATAATGCAGTATTTGAAAGTTTGACCACACTCAAAATTCAAAAACACATCTCAGACCAGGAGCTGTTGACAATAGACCATGAATAGAAAGAATCAGGATAGGAATTGATAACCTCAGATTAGGTGAAGTCTATTAAACATATTTTTCAAATACACATCAGTAAGTGATCACAACAGATTGAAATCTAGATTTATCACTCAATACAAGAAGGTTCACTCATAAACAACAGAGTTTCAAATTAAATTTCAGTCAACTATTCTCAGGACAAAATGCAATTGAGCTGAAATTAGAAACATATAAAGTTCTGCCTGAATATTCAGTTTTGGGTAAAATCAGTTCAACAAAAAGTTCTGAACACACAAGAGAATTTAGATCAGAAGGATGAGTGTTTAGATTTCAAAACTTGCTCACAATACTGATGTAACTTTGATCATTACAGTTCCACAAGCATTAACTACTGAATAATCAGATTGGCACATTTTAGATAAGAACAGCACTGTTTCAGTATTGAAAAACAGATTCACAACAATTTTTGTGCAATCAGACTGTTAACAACAGAAACAAGCTGATAAGAATAATTTTATAACTTCTCAAGGATTCAAATAAGAACTCAGAAAGTTTTTTTTAGATTCAAAACTTCATTAATCAGCCAATTTTTAGAGTAAAGTATTCATATCTTGAAGATTTACAAATATCCACAGATCAAAAAATACCAAAACCTGAACAACTCTAATCTGTATACTCCTAACACAGAATATTGATATTAACAATAGCTAGTTACACAGATTCTTTGAGCTAACCTTAAAGTACTAAGATCAGAGATAGCATTGGGTAAAAACTCTCAACAGAACTAGAACAATTTGTCTCAGCCTAAACAGAGTAACAAAACAGAGAATATTTTTAGTTCTTCCAATTAATAACCAGAAATTTTACTCAACCACAAAACACTACTTTCTCAGAAAAATGAACCAATCACATCATCAATCATTTACAAACCAACTTGGCTATACTCAAAACAAGATCAAGTAAATTCTGCTTAAAGTTTAGAAATGGTGATGTACCTGATGAAGGATGAAGATCTTCTTGTCTGAACTTCTTGAGCAACCAATTGATCCTTGCAGAAGTAAGCTTCAAAAAAGTCTTGTAGCAAACTTTCTTAACATAACTCACTCAGCACAAACAACAGCAGATGTATAAGAACAGATCAGAGAGATCAATCAAAAGAGATCACAGATTCTTTACTAGTTGTGGCGCAACAAAATCTGACTATGAATAGTGTTGCCGAAACACTACAAAAATCATAAAAGAAAGGTAGATGATTCACGACATCAATTCATCAAAAAGAAAGGAAACTCAGATCAGAGATTAAACAACAAATCAGAATTGAAATCTGGTTTCTTGGATCACACGCAAGAGAGAAAGGACAACTTAGCCATAAGATATTTTGTGTAGCAAAAAGTGGACAGCCAACCTATGGGTGTGGATGCATTTTTATAGGGCCACCCAAGAGGTCCTTTTACACATCAACCCTTGAGTAATTTCAGAACTACACATTCTGAAAATTACCCCTATTTGACTCTAGTTATTTACAACTTGACTCAAAACTTTTAATACATTTTCAGAACTTTAAAATTCTGAAACATACCAAAAGTTTACACTTTTAAACTAAACTACATGAAAAAAATAAACTCCTGATTATTGAATTTTAAAGACATTTAGATATGCGACGGTTTTCAGCAAAAACCGACAAAGCCTCCCCGATCGTCGATGATCGTCGTCAATCCAAGAACTCGATTGCGAGCAAGTCTTTCCCACTCTCGATCCCTCGAGTCGCCTTGTCACTTGAACCGGCTTCCCTTTCGCTGACTCAACTGACACCTCGTCTTGATCAACCTTCATCCCACGTCCTGCTCGATCTCCATGCGTACAACTAAGGTCACTCTCAACTTCGACTTGACACCCTCGACCATCTGGCATTAGACTCCCCGTCTAACCCTGATCACTTGCCATCGATAGTTAGGAGTATCTCAACCCTAGACACACGAGACAAGCACAGACACACACACTCCCAAGTATCTATACATGAACCTCATGACAAACCCCGTCAATCACTCATCATAACCTTGAACCATAGTGAAGATCCTCACTAGGTTCCTCAATCTCCCCCTTGATGAGTGCATTGACAATTCAAGATCAAAAAAAGTTTAAAACACAAGTTCAACACACAAGTGACCATGAAAGCTCTAGAAAGAGCAAAAATAAAAAACATGTCACTTGAAAAGGATGGATTATAGAACAAAACTGCCTCAAAAACTCAATGAACAACAAAATCAACAAAAAGTTCATGAACTCTCTCCCTTTGGCAATGCATACATCAAGATAGCTCCATGATTTGTGAGAGTAAAGTGTACATGCAATGCTTCCAGAATATAATTAAGTCCAATTATAGTACACACAATCCTTATGCCTCACACACTGTCCTAACCAACTATATGAAAAGCTTGAATGTATACAATCTAAATAATAGTATGAGCAAGCATTTTGATGTTTTAGCAAATAAAAGCATCACTACTCAGACTAGCATACTAGACATGGCAAGGTAAGAGATACAACATCTAGTCAAAAACAAACTAGATAAGGACATCCCACTACAAGGAGCTGCAGCAAACTTGATATACGAGGAAATTAAACTTTTTATTCTTTTTTTAAATGCCAGGGGTTATTTGCAAGTCAACCTTATGCTAACCGACCAATCCAAGCCTAGGATAAACCATCAGAAGCTTAAGGCATTGATCATGGTATACACTTCAATGCTCCAGTTCATACAAAAGTGCAATGGTAAGCAGTCTAGAACAAAGTAGTGCGACTACGCAAGCCCACCTAGATCTTTTCAATTTTATCACAACATCAATATTTTTTGTTTCATTTTTATCACCCATCATTCACATTTTTCAATTCAATTTTTTAAAAAAAATTGAGCATAACAAGATAAAGTTGTGTATTAGCATCCAAGTGAAAAGGACAAAGCTATCAAGTATGTAATGAATAGCAAAAGCACCCTAGCCTATTCATGCTAGTTTCCAGACTCAGTAGTGACCATTTTCAAATTTTCACAAATAAAAGTCATGCTTAATACATATAGTTAGATGTATTCAATCTAAGCATAATCAACAGGAGTATAAGACAGAAATGTAAAGGACACACTAAAGCATGTACATGTGAAAGCAATTAATCATATTACAAAAGCATATGCAAAAGTACACAACTCCCCCTCACATGATTCCATAAGGATGACAAATGACAAGCTCTCTCCTAAAAAATGCAAAGTGAGAAGCATCGAGAGGCTTGGTGAAGATATCTACAAGCTGATTCTGGGTATCGACAAAATGCAATTCAATATCCCCCTTGTCATTGTGATCTCTTAAGAAGTGATAACGTACGTCAATGTGTTTGGTCCTAGAATGTTGTACTGGGTTGTTTGCTAGGCTAATTGCACTTGTGTTGTCACAAAACAGTGGAACTCTTGTAAAATCCAACCCAAAGTCCCGCAAAGTAGAAACTATCCACAAAATCTATGTGCAACAGCTAGCGGTAGCTACATATTCAACCTTGGTTATAGACTGTGCAACGCTAGACTATTTGTGTGAAGACCAACACATAAGAGAAGAACCCAGAAAATGACACGTCCCAGATATACTCTTGCGATCAATACGACATCCAGCAAAGTCAGCGTCATAAAAACCTCTCAAGCATAATGAAGATGATGCAGAATACCAAATGCCAAATTCAAGAGTGTGCTTGAGATACCTTAGAATGCGCTTGACAGCTTGACGATGTGAAGTCCTAGGAGAAGCCTGATAACGAGCGCACAGACACACAACAAAGTGTATGTCCGGCCTCGTAACCATCAAGTAAAGGAGGGAGCTGATCATGCTTCAGAACTCCTTCTGGTCCACTTCTTCTCCGTCTTCATCTGGATCAAGTGCAACAGAAGTACCCATTGGGGTAGCAAGTGGTTTTGCATCTGACATGTCAAAGTGTTTTAGCAGGTCTTTAGTGTATTTTGTCTGATGAACAAAAGTTCCTTATTTTCTTTGCTTGATTTGCAAACCTAGGAAGAAAGTTAGCTCGCCCATCATCGACATCTCGAATTCCTTGCTCATGGATTCAGCAAACTCGGCCACAAGAGTATGAGATGAACCACTAAAGATTATGTAATCAACATAAATCTGAACGAGTAAGAAATCTTTGCCATGCATGAGAGTGAACAAGGTCTTGTCAACAGAGCCCATTTTGTACATGTGCTCAATCAAGAAGGTCCTAAGGTGGTCGTACCAAGCCCTCGGAGCTTGCTTGAGTCCATATAGATCTTTGTGAAGTTTAAAGACTCTATGGGGGCACTTGGGATTTTCAAAGCCAAGAGGTTGCTTGACATACACATCCTCTCCTATGAAGCCATTAAGGAAAGCAATTTTTACATCCATTTGAAAAAATTTAAAGCCACGAGATAATGCAAAATCAAGCAATATCCTAATGGCCTCAAGTCAAGATACCGGAGCAAAAGTTTCTTCAAAATCAACCCCCTCGACTTGAGTATACCCTTGAGCCACAAGTTTAGCCTTGTTTCTCACTATCGCCCCATCCTGCCCCTATTTGTTTTTGAAAATCCATTTTGTTCCAATGATATGAATGTTAGGGGTGGATCAATAAGAATCCAAACTTGATTTCTATCAAAATTTTCAAGTTCCTCATGCATGGCATTGATCCAACTCGCATCAGGCAAAACATGACTAACATCCAATGGTTCAAAATTTGCGACAAAAGCATAATCAACGAAATGAGCATGAGATCAGGTTACTCATTCATTTAGCTCACTGATGATCTGTTTAGGAGGATGCATTCTTTGAATACAAAGCGGTGCTTCTCTCTGCGACAGAATTTCCCCCTCAACTTTTTCCGAAGTTTGCTCCAAGCTTCTAGAAGTAGAATCTTCAGGTCCTCTTGTTGAAGTAGACGTAGCTTCTGGAGATGCCACGGAGGGAGGTAGTGGTACAACATCATGATCTTCACCATCTGATGGAACTTCTTCCTCAAAAAGAGTTTCACTAATATCATGCTCACTCGCAAGTTCAAAATCAGAACTAACACATGGAGAGGTCTCATCAAAAGACACATCACAAGATTCAACTATAGTGTTAGATTCAAGATTGAAAACACGATAAGAGTGACCATGTAAAGAGTAGCCCAAAAAGATTCCATCAGATGCGCGAGATTCAAATTTATCCAAATTACCTCGCTTTAGGATAAAGCATCGGCATCCAAATACTCTTAAGTTAGTGACCTTGGGCTTCCTCCCAAAATGAAGTTCATAAGAAGTCACATTCAACAAGGAGCGCAAAAAGATCCTATTTGAGATGTAGCATGATGTACTCATAGCTTCAGCCCAAAATTTTCTAGGAGTCCTATGCTCGTTGAGCATCGTCCTAGCCATCTCCACAAGTGTTCGATTTTTCCTCTCAACAGCACTATTTTGTTGAGGGACTCTAGGTGTAGAAAACTGATGTTCAATTCCATATTCAAGGAAAATTTCTGCAAAACAACTATTCTTGAACTCGGTGTCATTGTCACTTCAAATAGATTTCATTGCACCAAGGAGTTCATTGAATAGCCTCAATGCTAAGCTCCAAAAGTGTATGAACACTTCATCCTTGCTCACAAGAAAGAAAACCCAAGAGTAACGAGAGTAATCGTCAACAACAACAAGGACATACCACTTTCCGCCTAATGAGCTAACCCGGGATGGACCAATAGTATCCATATGAAGAAGTGCATCGGGTCGCTCAGTCATTACCATGTTTATGGGTGAATGTGAGGCGACAACCATTTTTCCAATACGACAAGGAGCACAAATCAGGTTCTTCTCAAATTTGAGCTTGGGCAATCCTCGGATGAGTCCTAGGATACTCAATCTCGTAAGAAGCTGAAAGCTCATGTGCCCTAGTCTCCTATTCCACATCCAAAGCTCAGATGAAGGTTCAGCTAAAAGGCAATGAGAAGATCCAAATGACTCAGAGAAATCAGCTCCAAAAACTCTCCCTACTCTCAAGATTTTGCAAATGAAAGCACTAGAAGAATCAAGAACATGAGAGGCATCACAACCAAAGTGAACCTCAAATCCCTCATCAAGCAATTGAGAGACAGAAAGTAAGTTATAGCCTAAGTCATCAACCAATGCAACATTAGAGAGAGAGAAATTTTCATTGATTTTGATCATACCTTGGCCTTTCACTCTACTTTTGCGATTGTTTCCAAAAGTGATGTATTCTCGTTGCTTGGCTAAGGTGAAGCTGAAGAACCATGAAGACTTTCCGGTCATGTGGCATAAACAGCCGGAATCAATAATCCACTTGTCCTCCAGGCTTCCATGACTTCCCTAAGTATAGACGGAAGACCTCGAGTACTCACTGCTGGGTTTAGAAATAAAGTGCCTAGGTATCCAGCACTGAACTACTCGAGAGTTAGGTAAGGCAAGAGACTGTGTACGATGAGAATCATAATGAACACGAGGTCTTCTTGCAAAGTGTTGAGGTCTCCTAAAATGATTTGTACCAAAATCCCTACGTGGTCTAACATCATATGAAGCATGATATAAACCTCGATGGGCATAGTCACTCATATAACTATGTGGAGCCTCATAATCAGAAAAAGTATGATAACCATATTCATGCAAATCAAGTGAAGAATAATCATGAAAGTCTAGAGCATGAGCACAACGTTCATCTTTCATACGACGATAAAAAAACCAATCAAGTGACCTACACGATGGCAATAAGAGCAATGAAAAACTTTCTTGTGTGTAGGTTCATAGGTTTCTGGTGCAAACCTCACAGTTTTTCTTGGTTTTTGCTTGGAGGCTGTCTTGGGTGGTGGAATGATTATCCTTTTAGGTTGGGTTGGATTTTTGGCTTTCTGAGGGGTGTCTAACTGGGCTCTCTCTTTCTCAAGGGTAGTGGGTAGAGTGAACACAGTTTTGCTTGGGGTATTTGGTGAAGTTCTCTCATAAGCCAACTGTAGCGCCCCGATTTATCAAATCGAGACATTATTGAATTTCAGAAGAAAAACAATAATACAAGAGGTTCATCATGCGACAACGTACATACGACAACATCCATGGTACGCAGACCATATTTATTACATCAAAGTTTTAGTAAAAATAGTAATAAAAATAATTAGAAAGCGGCATGACGAACATCTCCTTCAGGATCTTTCTTCTCGACTGGGTCGCTACTCCAGACCGTCTTCGTAGTAAGCATCCTCTGTGGGGTCCAACGGGTATGAGTACAAAAAGTACTCAACAAGCCACCGCAAATGCAAGTAATAATGCAGGATAATAAACAAGGAAGGGTAATGGCTAACATTGCGGAAAAGTACAGTTTCAGTTATTGCATTTAGTGTAATCACATTTTAATCATGCGGAAGAGTAAACATGAATATCAACAACATCAACTAACTCGAGGAGTATGTTTTACCTCCTCGCACAACAGTCCTTACATGTCAATCCATCATGCACATACGTATCCAAAGTAAACTAACTGGGGGATGTCACGCAACCCGCCCTTGACCGTGGGCTCGGCTTTTCGAAAAGATTTAAGACTCTGATCAGAGATGTACTACTGTACCCACAAGGCACGCACTCATCCCAAACGAGATGACCCATACCACGGGAACTCGTGCCAAAACCTCAGCATGAAATGTTCCAAGCGATAACCACCCGCTCTAGGTTTCGCCGGCGCGCCGGGCCGCATCCCGGCTAACGTCGCACCCCCTTTTGCGCCACACTGGTACAAGTCACCCGCAGGTGCTACTTGACCCATCTCCAAATGGTGGCCTCGGTTTGGAACAATCCATACCTTAGTTAGGACTTACCCACTAGACTTGTGGTTAGTACGTAAGTGTATTGCAACGGATCCCTCAGACCGGTCCTTATAGTGCCCCGGGTGCTACCGACCAATGTCCTAGCTTGCACCCGAAACCCACCATGCATACACTCACAACCATAACTCATCACCAACAGAAATCCAAGGATAAGAAGTAACGGGGATCATATAATAGAACCATTTTGCTACGACTCATTTTTATCCTATAGCGATAATGTCAATACATTGGACACTAGCTAATATCATTTATCATATGGTGACAAGGAGTTTAGGCTAGAGAGCATGGCTTGGGTTGCACATCAAGGTCGGGGGATCCTAAATAAATATATTGTAAGGGTTCATTTGACTAATGCATATATAACCTATGTGTTTTAGCGATAGTTTAATCAAACTTGGGTTCAATATGCTCAAAAGATTGGTTTGGTGACTTGCCTTGTTCAGCAAAGGGAGAGGGAGGGACTTCGGGGAAGTACTCCGGCTCCTCGGCGACGTCGTAGTCTTTTTGATATAGTAAAGTAAAATAAAAAGAGCACAACATTCAATCAAACAATATAACATTACATTATAAGCACATAAGTTAAAGTTGGTTTGATTATAAAAGAAATAAATTCAATGGTTAAAGTCCTGTGGTTTATTTCATAAATAAATTTTAAAGGAATTAAAGAGTTGTCCTTTTTAGAAAAGGGGTGTTTAAATGTGATTATTGCCATATTAAGTTCTCAAATAAATGTGAAATGAAAAGTTCATGTTAATTTGATGGTTTTCAGTAAATGGACAGAATGGAAATAAATCTAAATTTTTCTGAAGTTTAAACATTTGAATTTATATTTTAATCCTAAAGGCATTTGAATATTCATTGAATAAACATGAAAAAGTCAAAGTAAACCTATTGTTTTTATTGCATAAACATGTAGAGAATAATATTATGAATTTTCTGAAATTGGAATGACAATTTTTAGAGTTCAAATGCACCAGATATGAATTTTACAAGTTTAAAAGTATTTCTAAAATTCATTTTCAATTTTTAAACTCCTCGGGTCCACGGTGAGCCAGGCCCACGGTGAACCCGCGCACTGTGCGCGTGCACCGAGTCGATCTGGACCGTTGGATCCAGATCCAATGTGTGCAGGCGAGGCGGGGCGCTTAAGTTATAATGGACGGCCAGGATTAAAACGTGCGAAAGGGTACTACGTGGACGCACGAGATCGATCGCGGGTTTTAAATGGAAATGGACGCGCGAGATTAAAACGTAACGCTTTGACCAGATCCGACGGTGCGGATTAGATCGCGTACGTGGGCTCACACGCGCCATCCGATCGCGATCGCACGGTCGGGATCAGATCCGACACGGCACGGGTACTCGACCCGTGCCGGTCGTCTTCTCCGGCGACGACGAGCGGGCTAGGGGCCACGGCGAGCGACTAGGGTCCTATCTAAGCCTAGAAATGGAAAGAGGGCACTACGGCGGTCACGACGGTACCTTAGGCGAGGCGAGGGGTCGATGGGAAGCGGTCGGCGGCGAGGGTAGACGACGAAGCTGTTCGGGCTCCTCGTCGGCGATGGTGTTCCGGCGGGGTTCGACGTCGGCGGAGGGGTGGCCGAGGTCGGGGTCGTCCTTGTGGTCGCAGCGGTGCGGTCAGCGAGGACGGAGAAGACTCCGGCGACGGCGAGCGACGGCTGAAGAGGTGACGGCGGTGGTGCGCTAAAACTTGGAGTGAGGGCGTTCTGTGCGTTCTCGCAATGTGTAGGCGTGGGGGTGAAATGCGGGTGGTCGGGGGGTTTAAATAGGGTCGCCGGCGGGGGCAGAGGCGGCGCAATTGACGGTGGCCGAGGGTTAACGCGTTTAAACGCCGGCGAGGTTCAGGTGGCATGCAGATTCATCGAACCTGGACGCAATCGGGCTGGGTTTAATGGGGGAAACGGTCACCGGAGCGCGGGGGTTTGAATGTCGGGCTCAATTTGAGGGAAGGGGTTGGGGGCAACAGATCCGAGGCGCGTTATTGCGTCGGCCGGCGAGGGGGGGATTTGGGGGCGGATCTCGCGGAGACGAAGGATCTGACAGGCGGGGGCCACTGGCCAGTGAGCGCGAGCGAGCGGGGTGGCGACTGACGGGTGGGGCCGGGCTCGAGCGCGAGAGGGAAACGGTTGGCGCCGACAGGTGGGGTCGGGGTGTCGGGTGCACGCGTGAGAGGAGAGGGGGTCACTGACGGGTGGGCTCCACTGGTCAGAAGGCGCGCGTGGGTGGGAGTGGGCTGGGCCGGCCGGGAGAGAGAGAAGGGAGGGGAGGGGGCCCATTACTGTTTCTAAGCATTTCTGATTAAAAATAATTCCAGAAAATAGATTAAAATCTTAGGGCTACTTCCAAGGTTGGTAAAAATTTATAAAAATTCTCAAAAATATATCTTGGTCTTAGGATCATATACAAAAAGTTTCACCTCCTAATTTGGCCATCTACTCTATGCTGTAGTTCAATTGGGTATAAAAGGGTATTTAAAGTATTTTCAGAAATATATATTCCAAGAAATTGAATTTTATGATATTTTTATTGTATTGAAAATTTGGAGTGTTACAAACCTATCCCCCTTACAAGAATCTCGTCCTCGAGATTGGAACGCTACTCGAATAACTCGGGATATTGGGCTTTCAGTTCGTCTTCCTTTTCCCAAGTGGCTTCTTCGGCGGGATGGTTGTTCCATTGAACCTTGCAGAAGCGAACAACGCGGCTTCTGGTTACTCTCTCTTTGGTTTCCAAGATCTTGATGGGTTTCTCTATGTAGGTCAAGTCTTCCTGGACATTGAGATGCTGAAGGTCGGCTTGCTCGGTGGGTACACGGAGGCACTTCTTCAGCTGAGAGACATGGAACACATCATGAACTCCTGCCAAGGATGGAGGCAGTTCAAGTTGATATGCCACCTCTCCTTGTCGTCGGAGGATCTGGAAAGGTCCGATGTAGCGGGGTGCTAGTTTGCCTTTCATGTTGAACCTTTGAGTGCCACGGAGGGGAGTGACTCGGAGATAGACATAATCGCCCTCCTCAAAGGCTAGGTCTCTTCGACGGTTGTCGGCATAGCTCTTTTGCCTGGATTGGGCTGCCTTCAATCGGTCTCTTATGATCTTAACCTTCTCTTCAGCTTCTCTTAATAGATCAGTCTCAAACAGTTGTGACTCTCCAGTTTGATCCCAGAGCAACGGCGTTCTGCACTTACGTCCATAGAGTGCTTCGAACGGGGACATTTGCAGGCTGGCTTGGTAGCTGTTGTTGTAGGAGAACTCGGCATACGGTAAGTTCTTGTCCCACATTCCGCCAAAGTCTAGAGCACAAGCTCTAAGCATATCCTCCAATATCTAGTTGACCCTTTCGATTTGACCGTCAGTCTGTGGATGATAGGCAGTGCTAAAGTTCAGCCGGGTGCCGAGTTCCTCTTGAAGGTTCTTCCAAAATTTGGAGGTAAACTGACTCCCGCGGTCAGATACAATCTTCTTAGGAACTCCGTGAAGGCACACGATTCGGGTCATATACAACTCAGCCAACTTGGCGACGGTGTAAGTTGTCTTGACCGGAACGAAGTGAGCTACCTTGGTGAGTCGATCGATGATCACCCAGATAGAATCATGACCAGCTTGGGTCCTGGGCAGTCCTGTGATGAAGTCCATTCCTATCTCTTCCCACTTCCATTCAGGGACCTTGAGAGGTTGAAGAAGTCCGGTAGGCCTCTGATGCTCTGCCTTGACTCGTCGGCATGTGTCGCACTTGGCCACATACTCAGATATTTCCCTCTTCATGCTGACCCACCAATATTTCTCCTTCAGATCTTGATACATCTTTGTACTCCCGGGATGGATGGAGTATAAAGTATCGTGGGCTTCTTGAAGGATGAGGGTCTTCAACTCAGGTTTGTCGGGTATGCAGATCCGGTTTCCGAACCAGATGGTACCATGCTCGTCCTCGGAAAATCCGGGGGCTTTACCCTTCCTCATGTTTTGTTGGATCTCCAGGATGTCTGGGTCTTCCTTCTGCTTTTCTCGGATCTGGTCTATTAAGACAGGCCGAGACTCCAAGGCAGCGAGGTACGCTCGAGTGGTGATCCCTGGGTTTAGCCTTTCCATCTCCTTGTAAAGTAAAGGAGCTTGGTCCTGAACCATGATGGCATTGCAGTACCCTTTTCGACTAAGGGCGTCTGCCACCACATTCGCTTTGCCCAGATGATAATGGATGCCCAAGTCGTAATCCTTAATCAGTTCCAACCATCTCCTTTGCCTGAGGTTCAGATCTGGTTGGGTGAATATGTACTTGAGGCTCTTGTGGTCGGTGAAGACCTCACACCGATTCCCCACAAGGTAATGTCTCCATATCTTCAAGGCATGAACCACGGCTGCTAATTCCAGGTCGTGGGTCGGATAGTTCAGCTCATGCGGCCTTAGCTGTCGGGAGGCGTAGGATATCACTTTCCCTTCCTGCATTAAGACGCATCCCAACCCTTGACGAGAGGCATAGTAGACGTGGAAGTCTTTCCAGATGTCTGGCAGAGTCAGAATAGGAGCTGATACCAACTTCTTCTTGAGGGTCTGGAAGCTTTCTTCACAGTCGGGGGTCCATTCAAACTTCACTTCCTTCTGCAAAAGTCTGGTCATAGGCTTGGCGATCTTGGAAAAATTCTCGATGAACCGGCGGTAGTACCCGGCCAATCCGAGAAAACTCCGGATCTCGGTCACGGTCGTGGGCTGCAGCCAGTTGGTTACCGCTTCAACGGTGGTTGGGTCCACTGCTATTCCTCCGGCAGATATAACATGGCCGAGGAACTTCACCTCAGACGACCAAAATTCGCATTTGCTGTATTTGGCGTACAGTTGCTGCTCCCTTAGCTTTCCGAGGGTCAAACGGAGGTGAGTCTTGTGTTCTTCCTTGGTCTTGGAGTAAACGAGGATATCGTCGATGAATACCACGATGAACTTATCCAAGAACTCCATGAATACATTGTTCATCATGTTCGCGAAGAAAGTCGGGGGCATTCGTGAGTCCGAACGACATCACGGTGTACTCATAAAGTCCATAGCGGGAGGTGAAGGCAGTCTTGGGTATGTCTTCTTCTCTAATCCTCAACTGGTGATAACCTAACCTGAGGTCAATCTTGGAAAACACCGAGGATCCTTTCAGCTGATCGAACAGGTCGTCGATCCGAGGCAATGGGTACTTATTCTTGATGGTTACGTCGTTTAGGGCTCTATATTCCACGCACATCCTCTTGGTCTTGTCCTTCTTCATGGCAAATATAACCGGTGCACCCCAGGGGGAGGTACTCGGTCGAATATACCCTTTTTGCTCTAGGTCTTCGATGTTGCTCTTGACTTCAGCTAGTTCATTAGCAGCCATCCAGTACGGGCGCTTGGAGATTGGAGTGGTCCCGGGGACAAGTTCGATTCTGAATTCGATGTCCCGCTTGGGAGGCATTCCGGGTAGGTCTTCAGGGAAGACGTCCGCAAATTCCTTAACTATGGGTACCTCTTCAAGAGCTATCGAGCGAAGGGATGCTCCGAGTGGTTTGTGACTGGTCATTCGAAAGGTGACGGCTGCACCCTCAGGGTTGGTCACCGTGATGGACTTGTTGGCACAATCGATCACTCCCTTGTGCTTCATCAACCAATCCATCCCTAGTATGAGGTCGAGTCCGGTGCATTGGATGAGGACTGGCTCGGCCCAAAACAGTACTCCTTGGATGTCAATCTGAACCTTAGGGCTGTATAAGCGGGCTAAGGTCCTATTGCTGGGAGTGGCAATCACCAAGGGGATGGGTAGAGGGAGCACATCCAGTTTGTTTGTTTTCACAAAATCTTTCGAGACGAAGGAGTGTGTCGCTCCAGAGTCAAATAATATTACGGCTGGTACGGAATTCACAGTAAACGTACCGAGCACGACTTCAGGAGCCTCCTGAGCTTCCTCCGCGCTGATATGGTTGACGCGGGTGTGAACTGCTTGGTTGGGTGCCGCGCCTTGAGTCTGCTTGGGGTGAGGACACTGGTGCGAATAGTGCCCTTCCTTGCGGCAGTTGAAGCAGACGACCGGCCTCCCTTGGCGATCCTTCAAGATCGGAGCCTTGGCGGCTGGCGTCGGCTGAGCGGCCGGAGCTGGTGGAGCGGGGCGAGGATGCCCGGCATTGGATCCACCGGCGGCGTGAGGTGGCCTGTAGGCGGGCCGAGGATGGTAGGCGGGCGCTGGTGGCGGAGGGACGAAGCGGGGCCTCTGAGAGTTCGCCTGCTGATGCTTGAAGGCGATCATCTTCCTCTTCTTGAGGTCCAGCCTGTTTTGCTCTGTCTCTTGGATGAGCACTTTGTTGACTAGCCATTGGAAGTCGGCGTAGTCGGTGGCGACGAGCTGGATGGACAGCTCATCCTTAAGTCCACGGAGGAACTTGGCTTGGCGGAGGGCGTCGGTGCGCACTTCCTCCGGTGCGTAGCGGGCGAGGCGATTGAACTCATGGAGGTACTCCATGACGGTCCGGTTGCCTTGTTGCAGGTCGCGGAACTCCTGCTGTTTCACCGCGATGACACCGGTGGGGACGTGGGCGGCACGAAAGGCGATGGTGAACTCCGCCCAAGTCACCACGTGGTCCTCTGGCTGGGACTCACGATAGTTGTCCCACCATTCAGCGGCGGGACCCTGAAGCTGGTGAGTGGCGAAGGCCACTCGCTCCCGGTCGGTGCAGGGGAGGAGGTCGAGCTTCTTTCCGATGGTGCGAAGCCAATCTCCAGCCTCCATCGGGTTGGTGGTGCTCGAGAAAATGGGTGGGCGCACGCGCAGAAACTCCGAGAGTTGCGGAGCGGGCGCGGGTGCTGGTGCGTGAGGGGCTGGTTCTCCGTTCTGCAGATGGTCCAACTGAGCCTGTTGGTTCTGCATTTGAGTGAGGAGGGCGGTGATCAGTTGGTTCTGATTCGCCATCATCTCCGCCAAGGTGGGGTGGTTGGCGGAGGGCGACCCAGACTGACGCGGGCCCGTTGCACCCCAGTTGGGTACAACACCCTCGGGCGCATCACGGCTTCCTCCTGCTCCGTTGTTGGAGCCGGTGTTCTGGTGGTCGGCCATCTTCTGAATTTATAAGGTTATAAGGCAAAAAGATGACGACACAATTAACGAGAATAGTTTAAGCATATATAAATCAAGTGGTAAAATGTTCATTACAATCAAGATCTTATTCTACCCACAACACACTCGTCGTGGGTAGCACCACATACAGAATTATGCTTTTTATTAAAATAGCTACTCCTAGCGCCTACTCGCCACCGGAGGCGGTCTCCGTGCTCTCGGAACCACGAGTACGCAGCTCCGAAGGGATGGTGGGCTCGAGAAAATTCTCGATGATGGAGTCGGAGATGAGGCCGGGGCGTGGTGCAGGGGCGCTGGTGGAGGGTCTGGCGGGGGAGGGTCGTGGCGGGATCCTCTTGGGGCGAGGGAGGGGCTCACGGATGGGCTTCTTCTTCCTTGGAAGAAGAGGAACCATCTCCGCAATATCCTTCTGCAGCTACATGATCTTGCGCTGCAACTCGCCGTTCTGTTGGATCAAGTTCTTCGTTTCTTCACGAAGGAACTCAACCGCCTCATGGTGCTCATCGGCGTCGAGCACCACCTCGGTATGGAGATCGTCCATAGCCTGTAGAAGACGCGACTACTGGGCCATGACCGGATCACGCACGGAGTGAACTCCGAGGTAGATGCTACGGTGGGCTCCGGGAGTACGCTTCGGCACAAGCCGGAAGGACGAGTTCTGAAGACAATCATCGTAGATCATCCTCAACTCCATGAGGGCCTGGAGGGTGACTCGTTGGCACGCGACGTCGAAAGTCGGGCCTCCAAGTGCTGTGGTGTAGGGCGGCAGGTGTTCTCCGGAGCCGTGGACGGTGAGGGAGACGTCGCAAGGCCCGGCGAACTCGTCGAGGTACACTCCTTGGAATTCGGGTTCGAAGAGGAACCCGAGGAAGGTGAGCATCATACGAAGCTCCTGGACGAAGCCCTCGTAGTGACGGCAGTAGCTGTGGACTTGGTAGACAGGCATCTACAAAACAACAAGTTGAATAAAGTGAGGAGAGGAACAATGTTTATAAAGTAGATTTTTCTGAGAAATAATTTCCTGTGGCTAATGGCTAGGCGGGTCCGTTTGGCTTCCTACAGTCAAGTCGGCTCTGATACCCTCTTGTAGCGCCCCGATTTATCAAATCGAGACATTATTGAATTTCAGAAGAAAAACAATAATACAAGAGGTTCATCATGCGACAACGTACATACGACAACATCCATGGTACGCAGACCATATTTATTACATCAAAGTTTTAGTAAAAACAGTAATAAAAATAATTAGAAAGCGGCATGACGAACATCTCCTTCAGGATCTTTCTTCTCGACTGGGTCGCTACTCCAGACCGTCTTCGTAGTAAGCATCCTCTGTGGGGTCCAACGGGTATGAGTACAAAAAGTACTCAACAAGCTACCGCAAATGCAAGTAATAATGCAGGATAATAAACAAGGAAGGGTAATGGCTAACATTGCGGAAAAGTACAGTTTCAGTTATTGCATTTAGTGTAATCACATTTTAATCATGCGGAAGAGTAAACATGAATATCAACAACATCAACTAACTCGAGGAGTACGTTTTACCTCCTCGCACAACAGTCCTTACATGTCAATCCATCATGCACATACGTATCCAAAGTAAACTAACTGGGGGATGTCACGCAACCCGCCCTTGACCGTGGGCTCGACTTTTCGAAAAGATTTAAGACTCTGATCAGAGATGTACTACTGTACCCACAAGGCACGCACTCATCCCAAACGAGATGACCCATACCACGGGAACTCGTGCCAAAACCTCATCATGAAATGTTCCAAGCGATAACCACCCGCTCTAGGTTTCGCCGGCGCGCCGGGCCGCATCCCGGCTAACGTCGCACCCCCTTTTGCGCCACATTGGTACAAGTCACCCGCAGGTGCTACTTGACCCATCTCCAAATGGTGGCCTCGGTTTAGAACAATCCATACCTTAGTTAGGACTTACCCACTAGACTTGTGGTTAGTACGTAAGTGTATTGCAATGGATCCCTCAGACCGGTCCTTATAGTGCCCCGGGTGCTACCGACCAATGCCCTAGCTTGCACCCGAAACCCACCATGCATACACTCACAACCATAACTCATCACCAACAGAAATCCAAGGATAAGAAGTAACGGGGATCATATAATAGAACCATTTTGCTACGACTCATTTTTATTCTATAGCGATAATGTCAATACATTGGACACTAGCTAATATCATTTATCATATGGTGACAAGGAGTTTAGGCTAGAGAGCATGGCTTGGGTTGCACATCAAGGTCGGGGGATCCTAAATAAATATATTGTAAGGGTTCATTTGACTAATGCATATATAACCTATGTGTTTTAGCGATAGTTTAATCAAACTTGGGTTCAATATGCTCAAAAGATTGGTTTGGTGACTTGCCTTGTTCAGCAAAGGGAGAGGGAGGGACTTCGGGGAAGTACTCCGGCTCCTCGACGACGTCGTAGTCTTTTTGATATAGTAAAGTAAAATAAAAAGAGCACAACATTCAATCAAACAATATAACATTACATTATAAGCACATAAGTTAAAGTTGGTTTGATTATAAATGAAATAAATTCAATGGTTAAAGTCATGTGGTTTATTTCATAAATAAATTTTAAAGGAATTAAAGAGTTGTCCTTTTTAGAAAAGGGGTGTTTAAATGTGATTATTGCCATATTAAGTTCTCAAATAAATGTGAAATGAAAAGTTCATGTTAATTTGATGGTTTTCAGTAAATGGACAGAATGGAAATAAATCTAAATTTTTCTGAAGTTTAAACATTTGAATTTATATTTTAATCCTAAAGGCATTTGAATATTCATTTGAATAAACATGAAAAAGTCAAAGTAAACCTACTATTTTTATTGTATAAACATGTAGAGAATAATATTATGAATTTTCTGAAATTGGAATGACAATTTTTAGAGTTCAAATGCACCAGATATGAATTTTACAAGTTTAAAAGTATTTCTGAAATTCATTTTCAATTTTTAAACTCCTCGGGTCCACGGTGAGCCAGGCCCACGGTGAACCCGCGCACTGTGCGCGTGCACCGGGTCGATCTGGAGCGTTGGATCCAGATCCAACGTGCGCAGGCGAGGCGGGGCGCTTAAGTTATAATGGACGGCCAGGATTAAAACGTGCGAAAGGGTACTACGTGGACGCACGAGATCGATCGCGGGTTTTAAATGGAAATGGACGCGCGAGATTAAAACGTAATGCTTTGACCAGATCTGACGGTGCGGATTAGATCGCGTACGTGGGCTCACACGCGCCATCCGATCGCGATCGCACGGTCGGGATCAGATCCGACACGGCACGGGTACTCGACCCGTGCCGGTCGTCTTCTCTGGCGACGGCGAGCGGGCCAGGGGCCACGGCGAGCGACTAGGGTCCTATCTAAGCCTAGAAATGGAAAGAGGGCACTACGGCGGTCACGACGGTACCTTAGGCGAGGCGAGGGGTCGACGGGAAGCGGTCGGCAGCGAGGGTAGACGACGAAGCTGTTCAGGCTCCTCGTCGGCGATGGTGTTCCGGCGGGGTTCGACGTCGGCGGAGGGTTGGCCGAGGTCGGGGTCGTCCTTGTGGTCGCAGCGGTGCGGTCGGTGAGGACGGAGAAGGACTCCGGCGACGGCGAGCGACGGCTGAAGAGGTGACGGCGGTGGTGCGCTAAAACTTGGAGTGAGGGCGTTCTGTGCGTTCTCGCAATGTGTAGGCATGGGGGTGAAATGCGGGTGGTCGGGGGGTTTAAATAGGGTCGCCGGCGGGGGCAGAGGGGGCGCAATTGACGGTGGCCGAGGGTTAACGCATTTAAACGCCGGCGGGGTTCGGGTGGCATGCAGATTCATCGAACCTGGACGCAATCGGGCTGGGTTTAATGGGGGAAACGGTCACCGGAGCGCGAGGGTTTGAATGTCGGGCTCAATTTGAGGGAAGGGGGTCGGGGGCAACGGATCTGAGGCGCGTTATTGCGTCGGCCGGCGAGGGGGGGGATTTGGGGGCGGATCTCGCGGAGACGAAGGATCTGACAGGCGGGGGCCACTGGCCAGTGAGCGCGAGCGAGCGGGGGTGGCGACTGACGGGTGGGGCCGGGCTCGAGCGCGAGAGGGAAACGGTTGGCGCTGACAGGTGGGGTCGGGGTGTCGGGTGCGCGCGTGAGAGGAGAGGGGGTCACTGACGGGTGGGCTCCACTGGTCAGAAGGCGCGCGTGGGTGGGAGTGGGCTGGGCCGGCCGGGAGAGAGAGAAGGGAGGGGAGGGGCACATTACTGTTTCTAAGCATTTCGGATTAAAAATAATTCCAGAAAATAGATTAAAATCTTAGGGCTACTTCCAAGGTTGGTAAAAATTTATAAAAATTCTCAAAAATATATCTTGGTCTTAGGATCATATACAAAAAGTTTCACCTCCTAATTTGGCCATCTACTCTATGCTGTAGTTCAATTGGGTATAAAAGGGTATTTAAAGTATTTTCAGAAATATATATTCCAAGAAATTGAATTTTATGATATTTTTATTGTATTGAAAATTTGAATAGTACTAGTTCAACCAGCCAAAACAATTTGAATCACTTCAAATAATTTTCAGTAGAAGACACACAAGTTCTGATAATTTCTGGATGAGGAACAGTACCAATTAATCACATATACAGTAAATGAACACAATGAACAGATTCATGTAGAATATAACTAACTTTTAGAGCTGTAAAGTTTAACCAAATTACAAATGTTCAGCACAAAACTCTATTTCAGCAGAAGTACTGAAGGAAACAGAACAATTCTTCTCAGACTTCCTATTCTGTAAATCAGGAAGAGAATTCCTTTTTCAGTGCAACTTGGAGAACAGTGACAAGACAGATTCAGAGAAAGAGTTCTCAAAAGTTCAATTCAGAACACAAATTGAAAGTTAAAACTTGATTTTAGATCAAGTTTGGAGATTACGGATCAGAGCAATTTTGAATTCTCAAGGGACATACACCTGTAGTAGGTAAGGCACAGAGCATATTCAATTGCACTAATACAGATCACAGTACCAGAACCTTCTCAGTTTAGATGAGTTATAATAATTCTATAATGCAGTATCTGAAAGTTTGACCACACTCAAAATTCAAAAACACATCTTAGACCAGGATCTGTTGACAATAGACCATGAATAGAAAGAATCAGGACAGGAATTGATAACCTCATATTAGGTGAAGTCTATTAAACATATTTTTCAAATACACATCATCAAGTGATCACAACAGATTGAAATCTAGATTTATCACTCAATACAAGAAGGTTCACTCATAAACAGTAGAGTTTCAAATTAAATTTCAGTCAACTATTCTCACGACAAAATGCAATTGAGCTGAAATCAGAAACATATAAAGTTCTGCCTGAATATTCAGTTTTGGGTAAAATCAGTTCAACAAACAGTTCTGAACACACAAGAGAATTCAGATCAGAAGGATGAGTGTTTAGATTTCAAAACTTGCTCACAATACTGATATAACTTTGATCATTACAGTTCCACAAGCATTAACTACTGAATAATCAGATTAGCACATTTTAGATAAGAACAGCACTGTTTCAGTATTGAAAAACAGATTCACAACATTTTTTGTGCAATCAGACTGTTAACAACAAAAACAAGCTGATAAGAATAATTTTGTAACTTCTCAAGGATTCAAATAAGAACTCAGAAAGTTTCTTTCAAATTCAAAACTTCATTAATCAACCAATTTTCAAAGTAAAGTATTCAGATCTTGAAGACTTACAAATATCCACAGATCATAAAATACCAAAACTTGAACAACTCTAATCTGTATACTCCTAACACAGAATATTGATATTAACAATAGCTAGTTACACAGATTCTTTGAGCTAACCTTAAAGTACTAAGATCAGAGATAGCATTGGGTAAAAACTCTCAACAGAACTAGAACAATTTGTCTCAGCCTAAACAGAGTAACACAAACAGAGAATATTTTTAGTTCTTCCAATTAATAACCAGAAATTTTACTCAACCACAAAACACTACTTTCTCAAAAATGAACCAATCACATCATCAATCATTTACATACCAACTTGGCTATACTCAAAACAAGATCAAGTAAATTCTGCTTAAGGTTTAGAAATGGTGATGTACCTGATGAAGGATGAAGATCTTCTTGTCTGAACTTTTTGAGCAACCCATTGATCCTTGCAGAAGTAAGCTTCACAAAAGTCTTGTAGCAAACTTTCTTCACAGAACTCACTCAGCACAAACAACAGCAAATGTATAAGAACAAATCAGAGAGATTAATTAAAACAGATCACAGATTCTTTACTAGTTGTGGCGCAAGAAAATCTGGCCATGAATAGTGTTGCCGAAACACTACAAAAATCATAGAAGAAAGATAGATGATTCAGGACATCAATTCATCAAAAAGAAAGGAAACTCATATCAGAGATTAAACAGCAAAACATAATTGAAATCTGGTTCCTTGGATCACACGTAAGAGAGAAAGAACAACTCAGCCATAAGATATTTTGTGTAGCAAAATGTGGACAGCCAACCTATGGGTGTGGATGCCTTTTTATAGGGCCACCCAAGAGGTCCTTTTACACACCAACCCTTGAGTAATTTCAGAACTACACATTCTGAAAATTACCCCTATTTGACTCTAGTTATTTACAACTTGACTCAAAACTTTTAATATATTTTCAGAACTATAAAATTCTGAAACATACCAAAAGTCTACAATTTTAAACTAAACTAGTTGAACAAAAAGAAACTCTTATTATTGAATTTTAAAGACATTTAGAGATGCGATGGTTTTCAGCAAAAACCGACAAAGCCTCCCTGATCGTCGACGATCGTCGTCAGTCCGCGAACTCGACTGCCAGTAAGTCTCTCCTGCTCTCGATCCCTCGAGCCACCTTGTCACTTGAATTGGCTTCCCTTTCGCTGACTCAACCGACACCTCGTCTTGATCAACCTTCATCCCACGTCCTGCTCGATCTCCATGCGTACAACTGAGGTCACCCAAGTATCTATACATGAACCTCATGACAAACCCCGTCAATCACTCATCATAACCTTGAACCATAGTGAAGATCCTCACTAGGTTCCTCAAGTACTCCATCAACAGTTCGGCGATACAACTCATCGTCGAGTAATACAAATTTAAACGTTTGCCGCTGACCTTTCCGATCAACCCGCTTACTAGGATCTCTCAAATTTTGAATAATTGGAGTTCTCCAATCATCCTCATGCTTTCCTGAAGTACTCGCCAAATCCTCATTTGAATTGGCGTTCAACTCATAGATTTGAACCTGCTCCCGTGCTCTGAAGCCTCCTGACACAAGGCGGTTAGACCGGCCATTGCCGGACGGCTGGCATAGGGCGGTCAGACTAGCCATGTTAGGCTGGTTAGACCGATGTGTTCTAACTCTGTTTTTCTTGTGTGAAAAATTTACCTCTTTTAGTTTGGTAACCAGATGCTTGTTGAGCCAAGTCATTTGCTACTGAATTGGCTTCTCTAGACACATGTGAAATCTCAAAATCATCAAGAGTAGCAATTATGTCTAGACATTTATCCAAGTAGTTATTTAGCAAACCATTAAAACATTGAGCGTCTTTAGCTACTTGTTGAACTACTAATAGTGAATCACCATATGCGTGAACATATTTAATACCTATGGAGCTTAGCAATTCAAGTCCTAGCAACAAAGCTTCATACTCAGCTTGATTATTAGTACAAGGAAACTCTAACCGGGCTGAGTTTTCAAAACTCATACCACTAGGTGATATGAGCACAACTCCAACACCTTGGCCATTCTTGCAAGCCAAACTATTAAAGTAAAGTTTCCATGGTATTACCTCAATCAAAACAGTATCACTACTCCAATTGACATCTACATGGTGATCAACTATAAAATTTGCGACACCTTGTCCTTTCATAGCTTTCAGAGGTTCATAAGCCAAACCATACTCAATCAAAGCATAAGCCCACTTTCCGATTCTCCCACTTAGAATCGGCTTTTGCAACATGTACTTTATAACATTAGTTTGACAAGTAACAATACATGTGTCAGATAGAAGATAGTGGCGGAGTTTGGTACATGCATAGTAAAGTGACAAACACAAACGCTCTAAAAACACGTACCTCATCTCGGCATGCAGTAGGCAGCGACTCAAGAATGTTATGATGTACTCTTTTCCCTCCACTTCCTGAGTTAGCACGGCTCGTATCACGCTATCTTCTGCAATAATGTATACCCGAAACAAAATCCCAGCTTTAGGTGCTCTTGCTACAGGTGGTGATAACAAGCACTCTTTAATCTTCTCAAAAGCACGTTGCTGATTTGCCCCCCAAGTGAATTCGGCTTCGTTCTTTAGCCAAAGTATGGGGACAAAAGCATCAATCTTACTAGACCAGTTATATATGAAGCGGCAAAAATAATTCACCTTGCTTAGAAACTTTTGATCATCTCTCTTGCACGTCGGCGCTTCACGGTTCTTAATCTTCTCAAGTCTCTTAGGATCGATCTCAATACCTCTTTCATGAATCATGAATCTTAAGAACTTGCCCATCGACATGCCAAAAGCACACTTGAGCGGGTTCATCTTTAAGCCATACTAACGCATCCTATCAAAAGCAATTGTTAAATCAGCTAAATGGT
The DNA here is from genome assembly GCA_019279435.1 of Zizania palustris. NCBI lineage: Eukaryota > Viridiplantae > Streptophyta > Magnoliopsida > Poales > Poaceae > Zizania > Zizania palustris. Next base: position 9,833,938 of record JAAALK010000287.1, read on the forward strand.
TTCCCATAGCATCTGATTTGACTACAACATCATCTATATATATACTTCTAGCATAACTCCTAGCAAGTCATGAAAAATCAAGTTCGTAGCACGTTGATATGTAGCGCCAGCATTCTTTAAATCAAAAGTCATTACAACCCACTCGAACAAGCCAACAAAACCAGGGCATCAAAAGGCTATCTTATAGACGTCCTCTTCGGCCATAAAGATTTGATTATAACCAGCGTTTCCATCAAGAAAACTTAGTACCTTATGTCCTGAAGCATCGTTGATCAACATGTCAGCTATCATCAAGGGATACTTGACCTTCGGAGTGGCCTTGTTCATGTCCTGAAATCAATACATACGTGAATCTTGCCAATTCCTTTCTTCTCTACAGGCACAATGTTAGCAACCCATTCAGCATACCTGCATGGCCTAATAAAATCAGCCTTGAGTAATCGTTCTATCTCCTCTTTAATTCAGTCATATATGGCCGAATTAAAGCGACGAGGGGGGTGTTTATAAGGCCTAAACCCGGGTTTAATAGGCAACCGATGCTCCACGAGCTCACGGCATAGTCCGGGCATCTCGCTATACTCCCATGCGAAACAATCGACGTACGACCAAAGCAACTTTATTACTTCGGCCTTTTCATTAGCCTACAAATTTTTGTTTACAAAAGTCAGCCATGGAATAATACCATCGCCTATATCGACCTATTCTAGAGGATCAGCCGACGCAAAACCTTAACCTAAATTTTCTACTTCGCTAAAATCTTTAGTGGCTTCGGCAATACCGTCTTTAGAAGACCGATATTGCTCCACATGAGATTTTAGCCAATCAAGATTACTCTTACTAGACATGACTACTAATTTAGAGGCAGTCGTGCTACACCACCCTGCTTTACAAAAATTGGAACAAAGCGTCCCTCAGTCATGCTAACAAAGTTGTAGTCCGAGAGATCTCTACCTGATAAACATTCTACCTTATCATGAATGGCGTATATAGACACATCAGCCAAAGTAACCTAGGCTGAAGTGTTAGCTGGTATGATCTCCACATCATCGTCGTGCCACTGAATCAAGCACTGGTGCAAAGTAGACGGAATACAACAATTCGCTTGAATCAAATCATGCCCAAGTAGCACACTATAGTTACCTTGCAAATAGATGGCGAAAACGTTGTCGGCAATGTCTTGTTGCCCACCGCCAGCTCCAAAGAAAGTACACCCTTAGCCTCGTAACTCTCGCCGTTGAAGTCGTTGAGTGTCGAGTTGGTCCTCATCAGGTCGTCTTTATTCTTGTCGAGCTTCTTCAACAGAGAGTACGACATAAAGTTGACGGTGGTGCCTCCATCTACTAGCATCCTCAAGATCGGCTTCCCATCGATGTTCCCCTTGATGTAGAGAGGCTTCAGGTGACGATTCGTATCTTTAGGCTTCTCAAAAATGGATTCCCTTGGGATGAGGCTCAACTGAGCGACCTCGGCCTCGTCCTGTGGAAGAGCAAACTCAGCGGGTAACATGACGACGTTTATGTCCATCGCTTGAGGAGTGGGCCCCTTAGAGACCAGCGTGTAGTCATCGTCCATTACATCATCCTCATCGTCGCTTGGAGTAGGAGCCAGGTTGTTTACGGCAACCGGCTTTGACCTCCAAACCTGTTTCGCTACTGGTCGGTGATGGATCTCCTCGAACACGGCATACCACTCGTCCTCGGCCTTCTTCTCGCGCATCTCCTAAGCTCGGAGACATTGTAGACGCCTCTTCTAGGACTTGGTCATACTTGGGGGGTGCCCATGAAGGCTGCGGCTTGGTGTTGGGCGCCACAAATTTGCTCCTAGAATTTTTGGCCGAATTGGAGTTGCCCAGATCGGCCTCGGTGATTTTGCGCTTGGCGGAATCTTGCTTATGTGTACTGTCGATTGGACCGGCCTTATTGGGCCGGTCTGACCGGGCTGTGTCGGTCGGACTGGCCATAGGGGGCCGGTCGGACCGACTGGTGTCAGGTGCCTGCAACAGGCCGGTCGGACCGACCACAGTAGGCCGGTCAGATCATGATGGTGACTACTGTCTGACCGGCCCTAGGGCCACGGTCAGACCGACGGTGCTCGTCTCCTGCAGTTCGCCTCTGTCTTGCTCCGTGTAGGCCTCCTTAGGGATTGGGACATCCTGGGACCCTACGTTCATGAGGATAGCTTCAGACGCTATCTCCGGACGTCCTCATGGCGCGACGGATAATCTGCCAAAGACATCACCTCTTGGAGCACTCATCAGATCCTACATGTTATAAAACCCAGAGGGCACGAATGGAGCAATATAATATGGGGCAGGGTATCCGGGAGGCAGAAAGTAGCAAGGTGGCCACTGCGCCATCGGTAGATGATACAGTGGTGGAGGGAAAGATGGATCAAATAGACTCAGCCATCATGGGCCAAACCCACTCTTTCGAGGAGGGTCCATCCTCGCTGGATGTCCTGGACGAGTGCTCGCCTTCTCGGCCCTCTTCTAGTGCATCTGGAGTAGCATGTCGTATGTCATCTTTGGCTTCTTGTGAGTCATAGCCAAAGATGATGAGCTAGTGTTCACCTTCCACACTCCTACCTCAGGGTTCTTCGGCACGAGCATGTGTGGGCGCGGTTCTCCAATCACGACGTCCTTCCCTTTAGCGGACCCGACCTACTCAGGCCGAATCAACACCTTCTTCTCGTCGAGATCAACAATGTTCACGGGAAAGGGGTCCTAGTCGAGCTTCATCTTGGGATTTATATCTAGCTTCAACCGTCCTTCTATGGCCGATTGAACTTGCCAACGAAAAATATTGCAATCGCTAGTATAATGGGAATGAGAATCATGCCACTTACAATAAGCCCGCTTCTTCAAGTCATCGGTAGTCGGAATGGCGTGACCCTTTGGTAACCTAATGAGTTTGTTCTTCAACAAAAAATCAAATATTTTATCACACTTGGTCACATCAAAAAATACTTCACCTCGTCGGTCGACTCTTGGTAGGAGACGACTGTAACTCAGTGCAAGTAATGGGCTAGGCCTTACTAGACCAAGTCCATTCTACAGTATACACATCGGCCGAGTCATCCTCACTCTTCGATGATTCCTCGTCGGAGTGCTCCATGATGTGCACCTCGGTCTTAGGCTTGTTGAATGTCTTAGTGAATTTCGTACATTTGGCTCGGCTTTCCTGAACCAGAGCCTTCTACAGACCCTAACTAACATCAAATAAATCTTGGCCATCCAGTTTCTCCTTAAGTTCAGAGTGAAGATCGTTAAAAGCTAGGTCGACCAAGTCTCTATCAGAAATGTTCAAAGTAAAACATCAGTTTCTAGTGTCCCTAAAATGCTTGACATACATAGAGACACTCTCATTAGTCTTCTGTCTAACCGATGTCAAGTGTGAAAGTCTAAGGTCGGTTTCCCCGGTATAAAAATAATCATGGAACTTCTTCTCTATCTAGGCCCAAGTTTGAATGGAGTTCAGTAGTAATGCCGAAAACCAAGTGAAAGCGGTGCTGGAAAGTGTTAGAGAAAATAATCTAAGCTTCAACGCATCTGACCTACTAGCTTCGCCATACTGTGCTAGGAATTGGCCTATGTGCTCTAGGGTGGTCTTACTACCTTCGCCATCAAATTTTGTAAACTCAGGCACTCTAAAGCCACGCGGGTATGGGATGGTGTCGAAGTGATCAGGGTACGGCTTGTGATAAACCCTAACCTGACCTCTAGGTGTCCAACCCGCACACTCTCTAAATAGTGCGCGAATCCGCTCGTCAAATTTATCTACGCCTCCTGCCTGCATGCATCTCTCGTGCGGGGGCGTGACACGCGGTGGTATATCGTGATGTCGGCCATGCGGGTCCTTTCGTGGTGGCTCACGATACGGGATGTAATTGGGCCTATGTAGGTGTGTGGGAGTAGGAGGTGTGGGCAGCGTTGGATAGGGTAGCATAGGCACGGATGGTAGTGCATAGTGTGTGATAGGGGCGGTCTGACCGGCCACAGGTCCGGTCTGACCGAGGGTGTGATAGCCAGTCAGACCAGCCTGATGGCCGGTTCGATCGACAAGGCCATATGTTGCCTCGGCCATGGATGGTGTGGTCGTGGATGCTATGGTCTTCTCGATACTCCCATCGGTCCTACTATGTATTTGGTGGATAGGGGGTACACAAGATATCGGAGTAGGGGAAGCAGCCTCGGACAAGCCGAATCTCTTAAACATAGCCTCCATCTTAGAGTCGATCATGGCCTCTACGCAGTTTGCAATAGTAGCACTAACGGCCTGGTCTACTGACGTGGCTATTTTTGCTCGATGTCCTAGGAGGATGGTCGAGGGGACGATGGAGTTACCTTAGCCCCAAAGGGATCGGGGACGTCGATGTCGTGCTTGACGAAGCCCCCGAGGGTCTTGGTGAAGCGGCCAAGAAAAAGAGTGTGTAACTCCCTTATCCTGGCCTCGAGTTCTGCCATATCCTCCTTGGAGAGGTCATCGAGGATGGGGACAATGATGTTGTTGTTGTCGATCTCTGAGCTCCCCACCAGATTCATCAGCGTCGAGGGTCCCGTTGATGTAGAGGTAGTAGGTGTACCCGTTGTCGATGTAGAGGTGCTTGGCATGTCTTTCCCCAGCGGAGTCGCCAAAAAGTGTGTTGACACAAAAATGCACCAAACACACAAACGTCGATCGGGCGATCCAAAAGCGTGCAGATATTTAGGAATAAACCCCTAAATGTAACACAACACCGATGTCGCGTTCTGACGATCCTTAAATAATGGAGTCGCCAGACAATGAAATAATATTAATCTAAAATTATTCAATTAACCGATGTGTGAGAAAATAACTAAAAATAATTAAATTGGCTAGAACAGGGCCGGTTCAACCGAAGGTCCTGACGGTCAGACCGGCCAATGGAAGCCGGTCGGACCGGTGGTGCGAAGTGTTCGGCCGAAGGGGGCTTCGACGTGAAGTGCGAAGGGGTAATTTCTACCCTTTGGCTGGTCGGACAGACTGCAGATGGTCGAAGGGGTCAGGGGGTACTCCGGCGTGAATTTACCTCTGATGCAAAGGGGTTTGCCAGAGGAGTCTTGGGCCCTCGTCCTCTGGTCGGATCGGATGGGTATGATGATCCCGAAGGGGACTCAGGCACTGATGTGAGGTGCTCACGAGGCCTCCTACGAAGCTCGTGAGACTGGCCTTTGGCTGCCAGTCAGACTACAGCGTGCCGGCATGGCATGGGCCGGTCGGACCGATGGTCCCTGGGAGGTGAACTTCGGGACTTCGACGACTATCTTGTTATTGATGTCTTAACCCGAAAGTTCTTGGTGAAGATTAGAGAGACGAAACACTAGAAAACCAGGGGTAATTCGCCCAAGAGACCAAATTACTAGTAAAAACCGATAAAACGATAGAAATCTGTTACGTGGATGAAACAGATGATTCACGAGCGAACCGACAAGGACTAACCGTGATTACAACACGGGGACGGAAGGCTTACAGCACAAACCCACAAAGATGGACATACTGAATTGAATCTAGGGCAAGACAGTAAACTGAATGTAAAGGTACAAATCAAAGAGATAATAGATTGGATCTATTAGGGTTTGGGGAGAGGAGCTCCTTGAATCGGTCTTGCCTCTATTTATAGATGTTGGTCAGGAGTGCGTGGACTCTATTTTGAGTTGGACATGGGTTCCAAGTCATCAATAATTAATTAGAGATAAAATAGACCTGAAATCAGCTAATCTGAATCAGATATAGATTGGGTCGACCGTGCGAGGTCTCGACATATTTTCGGTAAAACTACCAAAAAGTGATATTTTGATAATTTTGACCATTAATGCCATTTTTTGCTATCAACTAGAGTTATGTTAGAGGTCTATATAGATGATGTTGTAGTCAGATCGGATGTTATGGGAAACTATTTAGCCGATTTGAGAGTTGCTTTTGAAAGAATGTGTGAGTATGTCTTGAAAATGAACCCGCTCAAGTGTGTTGTTGGAGTATCGGTGGGCAAGTTCTTAGGATTTATGATTCCTGAAAGAGGTATTGAAATTGATGCTAAGAGACTTGAGAATATTAAGAACTTTGAAGCACCGACACGCAAAAGAGATGTACAGAAGCTGCTAGGCAAGGTGAATTATTTGTGTCGCTTTATATCTAACTTGTTTGGTGAGATTGATGCTTTTGTACCCATACTTCGGCTAAAGAATGAGGACGAATTCACTTGGGGGCAAGTCAGCAACATGCTTTTGAGCGAATCAAATAATGCTTACCATCACCGCTTGTGGTAAAAGCACCAAAAGCCAGTATTCAATTTCAGCTATACGTTGCTACAGAAGATAGCATGATAGGAGTTGTGTTGACTCAAGAGGTGGAGGGAAAGGAGTACATCATCACATTCTTGAGTCGCCGCCTACTAGATGTCGACACGAGGTAAGTGTTTTTAGAGTGTCTATGTTTATCACTGTATTATGCATGTACCAAACTTTACCATTATCTTCTATCTGACACATGTATTGTTACTTGTCAAACCGATGTTATAAAATACATGTTGCAAAAGCCAATTCTGAGTGGGAGAATTGGAAAGTGGGCTTATGCTTTAATTGAGTACGATTTGGCTTATGAATCCTTGAAAGCTATGAAAGGCAAGGTCATCACAAATTTTATAGTTGATCACCATGTAGATGTCAATTGGAGTAGTGATGCTGCTCTGATTGAAGTAGTGCCATGGAAACTTTACTTTGATGGTTCGGCTTGCGAGAATGGCCAAGTTGTTGGGGTTTTGCTCATATCACCTAGTGGTATGAGTTTCGATACCTCGACCCGATTAGAATTTCCCTGTACTAATAATTAAGTTGGATATGAAGCGCTATTGCTAGGACTTGAATTGTTAAGCTCCATGGGAGTTAAATATGTTCATGCACATGGTGATTCCCTATTAGTTGTTCAACAAGTAGCTAAAAATGCTCAATGTTTTAATGGTTTGTTGAATAATTACTAGGATAAGTGTCTAGATATAATTGCTACTTTTGATGATTTTGAAATTTCACATGTGTCTATATAAGCCAACTCAGTAGCTACAGGGGCTTTCCGCCTAGACCACCTCTTTTTCTTCGCAGCCCTCCAAGCCTTATGTTCCTCTTGAAGCTGCGCCTAGGTTTGAGCCCCTTCAGGCTGGACTCCACAGCAGTTGGATCCTGCTCTATGTCGGACTAGTCTACAAACTCCGAAGATGAAGACGAGGCCCTGACAGGTTCCTGGTCTTCGTCGGACCAATTTACAAACTCAGAGGACAAAGAAAAAACCTCTACCTTCTTTTCCTCCTCCTTTACGGAAGTAAGTACTTCGTTAACCACCTTGGGCATAATATTCCCTAATCTATCGTGAGGTATGAAAAAATGTGTGTGCCTCTCAGGTTTAAGGGCTTCGAAAAATTGCTCATTGATGATGAAGGGCTTCGGTGGATTCGAGTACCTTGATCTCAGGGATCAAAACGCAAGTCGAATCCTGAGTGTAAAAAATACCCCAAAAGAAGTCCTTCTCATTTATAAATTCAAAGTGACCCTTTTTATGGGAAGAACTTTACAAAGAAGAAGCCCTTAGAAGAAACTACACCTTCGGGTCTACCGGAGGGGTATTGGAGGAAGGCTTCGGAGGAGGCTATGTTCAAAACTGCTTCTGACGATGGACTTCATCCATCCAACCCTTCATGGCCTCTAGACCTTCGGCCTTCCAAGGCGCCTAGAAGACCTTCCAAGTGGCAACAACAGCGGGAGACAAGGCCTGGAGGCGCTCGCCTCCAAAAGTGACGGGCGCCACTTCGGCCACTAGCAAGACGACACTGCCGACATCCTCGAGGTGATGGAGGATGCCGAAGGTAGCCACCCACCTGGGGACCTCTTCGTATTTGGCGGTGGTGGTGTCCATCATCTTCACCACGACCTGAATGAGCTTCAGCCGATGGCCTAGGGGCTCACTCGCGTCGACAAAAGACGAAGGGCAAGACATATAGTATCGTTCCAAGAAATCCTGAAGGGTGTCCATTGTCTCGGTTGTCAGCCCCTCATTCTTTAGGCGTTCGGTGAGCAAGTGCTCCACCGATGACTTTAGCTCAAGGTTTGAGGCCGAGAGTTCTGAGACCTTCTCTTCGAAGGTTGTCTTATGCTCCCAAAGCTTCTAGGCCTCGGCTGCATTCTGCTCCCGATGCCTTTTTGCCTTAGCAGCCTGCTCCCGACGCCTCTCAGCCTCCGCCGCCTGCTCCCAAATCCTTTGAACCTCGGCTGCCAGAGCATCTCGCTCAACCCGAAGGTTCTTGGCTTCGACCTCAAAGTCCGCCCATCGCTCTTGCACCCGTTGGAGCGAGTCTTCTATATTCGAAGCCCTCTACTAGGAGTCGGTGAGGCAGTTGTTGAGCCCTGCAGCCTCACAAGCAAGCCGGCCACACTCCATGTCGAAGGAGGTCGCATCCCCTTGGGCTAAGACGATGAGCTGTAAACAAGAAAAAGTAAGTAAGTGGCCTGTTCGATGACATTGCTCAACTGGACCCCGTTCGTTCGGCTCACCTCGGCGACCAGATCGGTGTCACACAAGGACACATAGAGCAGAGCCAAGGGCTCCACCTTCATGAGAAGGCCTGGTCTCGGAGCTAGGAACGAAGCTAGGTAGGGGAGCTTCGTGAATATGCACCAGATCTCCCCTTGAGAGGAAGTCTCCAAGTGCTGCAAAGCCCTTTCTGAGGCCTTCCCTGAATGGGCCTCGTCGTCTGACTCAGGGACGTCAACCACCTCGACGGGAGCCTTTCCCTTCGGCCCAACCCTCTCCACAACGGGAGAGGGTATCTTTGGAGGATTCTTCACGAAGGTACCTATACATACGCAAAATACATGTAAAGCATATATATATATATCACAGGTAGCACGCGGTCAACCAAATGTACAACCAAGGAAGGGCAACCTACTGACTCCGACACTATTCGAAGACTTTGAGGGTGGGGAATCCATGTCTTCAAACATCTAGAAGAGACCCCCTATGGAGTCCCCCGGAGACCCACGTAGTGCGGCCTCCACCTAGGTCGCAATCTCTTCGGCCGTTATCTCCGCTTTTAGGTCACCCCCAGCTGCCTCCGGCACTACGACCTCTGGCACCATGGCCTCTGGCACCGAAGCCTCCTGATCGGTCACCAAGACTTCGCCCGAGGTCCTCTCCTCAACTGCCGATGATGGAATGAGCCTCTCCCTGGGGGAGTCAGGATGTGGCCTCGAGACGGTGGGGCTCTTAGGCTTGCGGGCCGTATTCTTCGAGGGAGGCTTAGGGGTCCTTGCCAGACCCTTGTCCACCTTCCTCTTCCTCGGAATAGGGTCCGGGATGTCCAGGTCCAGGAGCGTAGGGGCTCGATCCGAAGGCCACCCCATACGCGGTTGTAGCGCTCTTGGGCCCTCACCAGCTCGATCCTTCGCTTCTTCTCGCCAAGGGTGGGAGCTCTGAGGACCTTCTCAACTGCCTGGATCACCTGCTCCGGGGTCAAAGCTACTTGCAAACTTGCACGAGAGAAGGTACCCTTCAATAAGTATTTTTTGAAAAATAAGTTTGTTAATAGCAGTAGGAAGGGCTTCTTCGACGCATACCTAGGCAACCAGAGGACATCTCACAAAGAGCACCACCATCTTGGGTACTCTGGAAGGCGAGGAGCCAGGTGGCCTTCAGGGGAGAAATGCGGAGGGATATGAACTCCTTCGCTAAATCCTGCATATTCATGCAGCGGGAGACAAGGTACGTGAGCTGGACGCGGGCCTGAATCGAGTCCACATACGTTGAAACCTCAGCTTCTCTTCGATAAAATATTTGTTGACGGGACCCCATCAAATTGGAGTCCAATCCCGCCGATACATAGAACCACCGGTAGATCCAGTCAGAGTACCACCACTCATTTTGAAGCTAGAAGTTGACACTCCCGAAGGCTAGTAGCTTCGTGGAGCCATCCACATCATATCACTTCTTCGGCTAGCAGCTGGCCTTGTGCATCACTACGAAGACCTCGACACGTCCTCCACACCCCTTCGCCCTCATAGCCATTCGAAGATGGCCAGGCAGGCGATGGTGTTCGGAGAAAGTTGTGATAGGTCCACATGGTAGAAGTGAAGGACCTCCGAAGTGGGGAACCCGAGCCCCACGTCGAATAACACTTCGAAGACAACTACCTCCTCCTCAGGTGGCTCGAGGATGACTTCGTCTTCGAGAAGCCTCACTGTGACCCTAGGTTTGAGTCGATCGTACACTGCCTCCTTCATGAATTCTTTTGTGTAGGTAGACCTCTCCAATATGAAGGTCTACTCCAAGTATTTATCGGAGGGAGGACGGAGGTCTCAGGGGCCATAAACCTTGGCGACACCCAAAGTTCCCGTAGTTGCGACCGCTACTACCGCAGCAGACTATGGCTGGACAAGGTGGGAGACTGAGGCGGGTCTCATAGCGTATTGCCTCATCATCCTCCAAGAAGTCGGGAATTGCACAAAAAAGAAGACAAGGAAGATGAAAGCAGAAGATTGGAGGGAGAAGTGAAAACTGGAGGAGCAAGTAAGTTCATGGTAACAGAAGGCCCCTACCTTTTATAGGGGCCTGGGACTTGCGCCGCAAGTCTCAGCGCCGAGTCCTTTCGTATCCCTCTCGAATTTCCCCCACCCGATGCTAGCAAGTGGGGTCAAGATAAAAAACAGTCATCCGCAAATTCCGCGATATCCACGGTGGTTAGAATCTCAGGTGCAACATTCCGTCAAAAGCAACGGTTCATGGCCCGAGGCAATCCACTAGAGATCCCAAGGAGGCACTGGGAAAACCAAAAAACATCCGGTTATGCAGGTAACATATGGACGTTCGAAGCTCTAAGCCCCTTCAAGAAGCATAGGTGATGAGTGCCTTGTCTCAAGACCCCTCTCGCCAGACCCCTTCACAATTTAAGGAGTGCCGAATTAAGTCATAAGGTTCGTCCGTACTCCAAATTCTAGTGTAGTATTATTTCTTGTGTATATTGCCCTTCTCGCGAAGCAGGTCGTTTGAAGAGACATATTCGAGGGGCTACTGTTGGGCAGAAACAATCTCGTCAGTCAGGTAGTTAAGGCAGGAGCTCCGAAGGCTAATTCGGAGCCCGTGCGATTGGAGCCCTCTGGCGCTTCGATCATGCTCCGAACCAATAGGCTCCAAAGGCTACTTTAGAGCCCGTGCGATCGGAGCCCTTCGGTGCCTCGATCATGCTCCGAACTGATAGGCTCCGGAGCATGGGGCGTCAACCCAGCTCAAGGACGAAGGAGAGGCTCCAAGCCCCCCACTACGGTTTCGAGGCTTCGGACCTCGGAGGGAGCCATTCGGAGCTCCGTTATCAGAGGGGCGCCGCCAAACAGGATAAAACGTTTACCTTACAAAGGCGGGCACCACAGAACAGGACAAGACATGTACTTTACTAAGGCGTTCACACATGTTTGTACCATTCTACCCCTACAGGATATCGGGAATAGAGTCTGCTATGACAGTTGTAACTATAGGGTAAAGCAGTATTTTCCATGCAGATCCTTGCCTACAAATACCCCCCTCCTTCCATTGTAAGGGGATTCAGATTGAAATAATCACATATATTTCATACTAGGCCAGAGCTATTATCTTATTCGGAGGCTCCGCTTGGATCGAAACTGACTCCGGTCATTAGCAAAGCCCTTTCAGGCCTTTTGAACCTGTTAGCGTAATCATTTATGCCAACAGTGGGCAATTTGGATTTCAAGCTTACCCCATGGAGTCAGAAGAAAGACAATATATATCTTCCACTGGTTAATAATTCTTAATTTAGTAATTAGTATCATGCAGTTGGTGGGATCTTTTTAAAGGTGATGTCATAAATTTTCACTGGCACATTCTGTCAAAACATCCAAATGAGTGATGATCATAGTAGTAGTGTGAAGTGAAGTAAAGGAATCGATGACTGCATTGCCTTATTGAACCCATTTACAAGTGGTAGGATACAAGTAATCCTTCATTCTGGTATATCTTCTTTGTACAATCTAAGTGTTGAACCCCTCTTTCTTATGGCAATAGCTAACTGCAATACTACAATATTGCAATACTACACCTGCTTTCTGACCCATTTATTGTGAAAGACATGGTCTACACTGTATGTTTTTGACTATATACAATACCACATTGCTACCACTGTGGGTGAGCAGTGCAATGTGGTTTTCCCCATGCTTTACCTATGCTTTTGATACATCTCCTTTATATATATCTAGTGTCATTTGCTTTGTTCCGTCTCCTTCTCCTACTCTTGTTCCTCAACTTTGTTTTTGCTAAATCCAAATTTGTGTTCTTGCCGAATCCAAATCTGTGTTCTAGCTAAATCCAAATATGTGTGCTCGGTGAGTTCTTTTTTCTATATTTCGTTTTTCTTTCGTCTAAATTTTCCACTGTTATCATTGAAGGTATCTATGTATTGAGTAAAAAAATTATGATACCTATGTGTTTCTATTACCGGTGGTGTTCGTTTTGAAATTTTTGAACCTGACTCTTCATATGCAAGGAGCTAGATTTTTTAAATCTTAGAAATAGTCGCTTGACCTTTTTAAATTTGACTCTTCGTATGATTTTTTTCTTGTTTTTTTCAAGGTGTTAAAGGTGTTCTCTTCCTATCCAGCTACGAGGGCGGGAATACTTTTGTTAACAAGGGGCTCTTAGGACAATATGTTTGTCACTGTGAAGGTTACAACAAGGTATTGTCGTGCTGCACTGAACATCTTTCTTGCCTACATTGCATAGTCATATCTAAATCACAATTTCATTACTGCTTTTGGGTTGTTATCTAATGTTTTTTGTTAACTCTAATTCTACATAAATTTTTGGACAACTCTAAGCTAAATAAATTACCCAACTTGCAATTGGGTATGGTATGTCGAATTTGTTGCTGAAATGCGTTTGTAATGTTGCTCTGATGTAATTGGGGTTTGCTCTGATTTTTTGGACAAGTTATGTATGATAAGTATACTGGTCGAAGTAGGCATTTTGGGTTTGTCACAATGAGCGCAACAGAGGAGGCCAACATTGCAATTGAGAGCCTAAACGATATTGTAAGCTTAAAACATTCACATCATTCAAGGATATGTGTATCTGAAATGTGATGAACAGCTCCTAAGGAACCACTTGATACACATGCATTCTGTTTAATTGCCAAACATGAAATTCCGTTATATACCTCCAAATGATTTTTTATGAGTTAGTATAGAACTTCAGATTGTTGCATGCTTGCAATTTATTTGCAACTGAATGTGATTTCCAAAATTGGAAGGACAAACCCATCCATGTGAATAAAGCATACGCATCTAGCAGATTTTCCTAAGACATTGATGGCAAGGCAGGATACCGTAGAGTGAAGGGAACTTTGTGAACACCTCTAGATTGAGGGAACCTTTCAGATTAGATCTTTTTAACAAAGTGAGAAGGCTTTCAAATGTAATTTCACACCAGAACAAATTTTGTATTAAAAAAACATATGTGAATAATTTTTTATTGTTAAATCCATTATTCATATAATTATATAAAGTATTTGTCGTTTATCATCATACCCATAGGCGTTACTTTACATGATATGTAACTTATTTGTTCATTTAAATTTTATACTTGCTAGCGTGCTAGACACACTGCTTTTTTTGTTTGGTTCACTTATTATTATTTCAACTTTGTTGGATGATGCTTCCGGTTCTAAATGTATCCAGCAAAACATTATGGGTGTTGAAATTGCTGAAATTTTGGTGATAGCCTGGTAGGAATGGCATGATACTCTTCCTCCCTGGTCATATAATCCTGTTAGGTCCAAAGAAACTATATCTACATGCATGAAGGAAATCTCATAAGCTATAGTTTCTGTTCCTTGTTACTGAGCTAATAGCATTTGTTTTTAAAAGCAATTCTTGTTTTTATGTTCCATGGTTCCTTTTAGATATTGATGAGCTATAAACACATGGTTAAAAAAAGGAGAGGATGCATGCGAGAGAAAACATGTATCATGAGAAAATACATGTATAAATGTCAACAATTCTGTACATATTACATGAGTCTAATCTTATTTTCATTACGAAAAAAATATGACATAGCTTTTAAGGATGTAATAGAACATGCTACATGTATAATGTATATACCAGTTTGCAGTTTCTAGATCTCCACAACTCATTCACATCGATGGATAATTATGACCAAATATTAATGAGGAAATTGCACACTAAATAACCACGAATTGAAAGACATCTCACATGATTCAAGAAATTCAAGAGCCCACATAAATCAACCAAGAACCGGTAAACAATGGTCAAAGTAAACATTCACTACCTCTACAAAAACAGTGAGCTACATTTTGCACAAAATCATGTTCGAGCACATGACTAGAGTTCCATTTACACTCTAAACTTCAGAAATTCCCGAATGCAGATGAAAAGTGCCAAAAGTACCTCATATATATTATACTGAACTATGAGGTATGAGTTCTCATGTTATGCGTATTGACATGACCGAGCAATGCTAAATATTAATTTGAATATTAATTACATCATATACAAGACATAATCTATTGCCTAGATATGGTAAATAGAACTTTTATAGTTTATATTATTATCTCAGCTTGACTTTGGCTTTCTCGGCTATTTGAACAATTGAACAAGTGATCGCCACACCCGGCAGATCCCGATCTCGCTGGGCTATAGTAGTCTCTAGTCTTTACCCCCGTGGCCCCGTCCCTCCCCGTCCCTCCCAGTCCCACCGGCCACCGCTCGACACAAACCCTAACCCCATTCGCTCCCCCTCCCAATCGGCCCCTCCCCCTCCCCCTCCCCGCTCCATGGATCGCGCCCGCTCCTCCCGCCGCACGCGCGATGACGATCATCACCGCTCCCGAGACCGCGACGACCACCGCCGGCGCAACGACACGGACGACGACCGCCCCCACAAGCGTGACGACGATGACGAGCGCCGCCACCGCCGCCACCGCGACGACGGCGACGGAGACGAACGCCGCCCCCGCCGCCACCGCCACCGCCGTGACGGCGGCCGCCAGTCCCTATCTACGTCGGAGTCCCCGCCTCCCGCGAAGAGGGATCGGTCGTCGAGCCGCGCGCCCCGGGAATCCGTGGAGCGCCGGGACTCTGCCGACCTGGAGCCGCCGCAGCCTTCGCGCAAGCGGAAGGGCCACGATGGTGGCGGCGATGAGTCCGACCCGGAAGGAGGGAAACGGGCTAGGGCTTCTGTGAAGCCGCCTCCGCCAAAGGAGGAGAGGCCAAGGAGGGAGCGCCGAAAATTTGAGGATGCTGATGCAAATGTGAAGCATGGTGATGAGAGAGGTAACGGTGATAAGAATGGATCTATCCAAGATAATAAGAAAACCGAGCTAGCAGTAAATGGAGATTCGTGCAGTGGCCTGGTGCCCAATGTAAGTGTTGCTACTGTCTTCATGCATTTTTTTTTCTAGTCACAATTACCTAAGAAATTGTTTCCATTTTTTCACAAAGCTTATGAACTAGGTTATTTATTTGAGTCACGTAGATTTGATAATTTGTCATGGGTGGCAACATAATAAGGGATTAAGCGGTCATCTTGAGAGTGGCAAATTGGCAATTTTTTTTCTTTTTTTCTTTAGTTCATAATGTATGTTTGTGAACAATGGAAACATATGTGAGTGAAGTATTTTTTATCAGGAATAGATTTGGTTTTCTTCTTTTATGTTCAAAAATGTTTCTGTAAAATAGATTGATCTCTGTTGCTTCAGTCCAATTTGTACAACACTTTCAAGGGATTATCATTTGATGTTGGTTGATATGACTAGTACTACTGTCATTACAATGTGGATTTTTGTCCTAGATTAAGTGAGAGTAATGCAGGATGCAGCTGTGTCAAGACTTGCACTTTGTTTTCACAACTTCAGCCAACATAAGTAGCATTAGATCTTTTTCTTATATTGCTGAGGAACTTTGGAATTACATCCATTAGATATTTTCCT
The DNA here is from genome assembly GCA_019279435.1 of Zizania palustris. Lineage (NCBI taxonomy): Eukaryota > Viridiplantae > Streptophyta > Magnoliopsida > Poales > Poaceae > Zizania > Zizania palustris. The sequence continues at coordinate 9,849,946 of JAAALK010000287.1, forward strand.
TGTATTACTGAGGAACTTTTGAAGTACCAGTTCAGTTTTTCTGCTGATTCATTCATAGGAACTTTTCTCAAAATTAGTAGCCTTTTCATTACTTCAGTATTTTCTGGCTGGTTTGAGTTGGTCTGGTTTGCTATCTGGGCCGTAGTTAAGTTGAGGTACTAAAACTAATGCTTTTTGCTATAATATATGCCTGGTAACTAGGCAGTATTTCAATAATTGTTATTTTGTGGTGTTTCTTGTATGTAATATCCCTGTTAACAGTATTATTTGGTGCATTTTATCTTTTGTGATGTCATATATTATGTGACTCTGAATTGATTCTCTATTTTCCACTGTTGTTTCTCATGTGTAAGTACAGTCTGTATATTCTCATTGGATGCACTTTCTATGCTGACTTTGCATCTTCTGTATTTGCAGACTGTTGTTCAGCAACTGCTCAATGCTGCACCTGTTGTGGTGCCATCATCTGATCATGTTCCTTCAAAGGTATCTTCGATTACTACCACCAGTGAAAATGAGGGAGTTAGTATTAGATCTGATGAGGTTACTGGAAAATCTAGTACAGATGGAAGAACAACTCCAGCTGCTGGCAAAAGTAGTAACCTATCTCTTGATGCTTTAGCCAAAGCTAAAAAAGCATTGCAACTGAAGAAGGAATTATCAGAAAAACTCAAGAAGTTACCTGTGGTAAGAAATTACAATTGTTGGTAGTCCCTTGCTTCCTGTTTCTCTTTACCCTTCTAAGTTATTGTATTTTTTCACAGCTTAACAATAAACTTGGTAAACAAATTCCCAAGAAAGAAACACAGCCTTTTTCTAGCTCAAGTGCATCTGAAATGGCTGCTGGTGCACCTTCTAATCTTCCTGACAGCACGGTGTCTGGAATGTCGGATACAGCAGCAGGTGCAGTTAGTATTCCTGGCCTTGCTAACATCCCCAATTTGGATGCTGTCAAGCGAGCACAGGAGCTTGCTGCTAAGATGGGATTCCGTCAGGATCCACAATTTGCACCTCTCATCAACTTATTTCCGGGTACATTCACAGAACTAACTGTGCCTCAAAGACCTGCAAAGGCACCTGTTCTCCGTCTTGATGCTCAGGGTAGGGAGGTTGATGAGCATGGAAATGTTATTAGCATGACTAAGCCAACCAATCTGAGTACTCTGAAGGTAAATTTCTGTGAGTTACAAGCATGAATCTTAGTATGAAATGTCATCCTTGATTCTTTTGTGCATTGACTTCCACTTTTTGTTTTACCTTTTGTAGGTCAACATAAATAAGCAAAAGAAGGAAGCTTTCCAAATAATAAAACCGGACTTGGATTCCCTTGCCAAATCAAGTGCACATTTTGATGAAAGGATGGGCATCAACGAAAACAAGCTCCTCCGCCCTAGAAGGCCTGGATTTCAGTTTATTGAGGAAGGAAGACTTTCAAGGCAGGCTGAACTGCAGAGAATCAAGGTTTGTAAGGATTAGTTTTGAAACTGTTTGTTTTTATCATATTTTCTTTTGCTTACTGTAATTGTCTGATTATCTAGAATCAATTTGGTGAAGCACAAGCTAAAGAACTGAAAGTAAAGCAAGCTCAACTTGCAAAGGCAAAGTCAGAAGTAGACATAAACCCAAACCTGATTGAAGTTGCTCCTGGGAGGCCACTAAAGCAAAAGCAGAAGGAAGTGATTCCTGACATTGAGCCATGGTTTGTATCTGCACAGTGTACACTTTATCCCATGTTTAGTATTGTCATTAAAAAACAGCTACTAATGTACATGTACTTTCTTTCCAGGGATGCAAAAATTTTACTTTCTACAACATATGAGGATTTTTTGATGGAGAAACTTAATATGGACAAAATCACTATATATGTAGAACATCCAGAGCCATATGAGCCACTAGCTGAGCCTGCACCACCACCACCTCAGCCACTTAAGCTGACTAAAAAGGAGCAGAAGAAACTGAGAACACAAAGGCGCCTTGCTAAGGAGAAAGATAGGCAAGAAATGATCAGGCAAGGCCTCCTGGAGCCACCAAAGCCCAAGGTCAAGATGAGCAATCTTATGAAAGTACTAGGAGCTGAAGCTACACAGGATCCAACACGCATGGAGATGGAAATACGAACTGCTGCTGCTGAGCGTGAGCAGGCTCATGTAGATCGCAACATTGCCCGCAAGCTCACTCCATCAGAGCGTCGAGAGAAGAAAGAGAGGAAGCTTTTTGATGATTCTAACACACTGGAGACTATAGTATGTGTGTACAGAATCAGAGACCTATCACATCCGCAGACACGTTTTAAGGTTGATGTGAATGCTCAGGAGAACCGCCTAACTGGGGCTGCAGTGATCGCAGATGGGATCAGTGTTGTAGTTGTTGAAGGAGGGAAGAAGTCAATCAAAAGGTACAATAAGCTGATGTTGAACCGAATTGACTGGGCTGCTGCAGTTGGTGGTGATGATGAGGCTGATGAGGAATCAGACAAGCCAGCCAATAGCTGTGCATTAGTCTGGCAGGGGAGTGTGGCAAAGCCCACCTTTACCAGATTCAGTGTACACAATTGCAGGAGTGAGGCTGCTGCCAAGAAAGTGTTTGCCGATGCTTCTGTAGCACACTTCTGGGACATGGCTGTCAATTTTTCAGAAGATTCATCGTGAGCAGAGCTGCTGTTCACAACATGGCCGTGCTTGCTGTGGAAATCCCTGCCTAGAGATTACAGTGCTCCATTGGCATGCAGCTATCAGTGATGAGTTGCCGCTCTTGTATCAAATTCCATCTTGGGTATGTGTCCGCGTGAAGTTGCATACAAGACTTACTGCTTGCACGGGAACATTTTGTGGACTGAGTAATACTTTGTACTGTCGTGAACATTCCCTTTTAGAGACTGTTGATGTCTGTTCCGAGATTTACTCGTGTGACCTAGAATCTGAATGCGTGGAGGAACTGTTGAATTTTACCGTATATGCGTCCAAATATATCTAGCCTCTTTAGCATTTTAAGGCTCAAGTAGAACATGCCTTGAATATTGTTGTGTTGTGGATTATGCTGATGCGAGAGTTCGGCATTCACTTACCATTCCTGTAGAAATGAATTCTAAGCAGTTATTTTGTGGACAAAGGTTGCCCCATTCCAAAGGAGCCTTACGTTCTTTTTTTGGAAGGAGATTTAGGGCAAGACTTCTGTAGAAAACCAGAAAAGAACCCACTTTAAATATAAGGTTTTAACATTCAAATTTTACTATAGCATTTTTTAGGAAAATCTGTAGAAAAGGCTCCTACATTAATTTATATATATTAAAGTGAATTTACATAGAACGTCAGGGACAGATGGATTACAGTGAGCTTAGCCAGAGTCTGAATGAGAGTGCTTTAAGCGGGAGGGAGGGTGATTTGAGAAGTTTACAAGAAAAAGAGTGTTTTAAACGGGAGGGTGATTTAAGAAAAGTGCGCTTGAAGAGGGCCTTGGTGTCGGTGACCATGTCTTGGACTCTTGGTCGATTCGCTGAGTGGGTACCAATGGTAGCCTAGCAGAGTTTGTTTAAAGTGCAGTCAAAGAAGAGGTGATGGGAAGTTTCTTTCAAGCCAAAGGAACAAAGGCAGTAGGACCAGTCTTGAGGGTTGGTTAAGACGCACTTCTGATGGAGGATATACTTGGTGTTGAGTCTATCCATGAGGAGCAACCAGAAGAAGACCTTTATCTTGTTGGAGCACTTTGTTTTCTAGATCCACTTGAAAGTTTGCACTTAGTTGGAGATTTTTGTAATAGTGGTTGTAGTACTTTTGAGAGGAGTACTGATTTGATCTCCAAATGAAAGCTCAACTGTTACCGATCTTGAGATTGAGGGTAGTCGTGGCAATAATGTTGCACACTTGATGAAACTCATGGGCGGCTTCATGGAAAAGAGGTAGAATGAAATTTTGTTTCAGGTCATTTTGGGAGGTGAAAGCTTGGATAGAGTTATTGCATCTTTTGGCGAAGGAGAGTAGTCGAGGGAAAAGAGTAGCCAAAGGGGACCATGCCAACGGTCAAACCAGAAGGAAGAGGATGCACCGTGTCCAAGGTGGTATAGGCAATGACATTGAAGAGGGTGGCAAGTTGGACAATATCTTTCCACCATCTGAGCCTTTAGTTGGGGCAGAAAGAGTGGTAGAAGGGTGGCACCTGTAATGGTGCTGGATAAGCTAGACCTAGGGGATATTTTGGGAAGAGAGGAATTTGTCTAGTTGCTTGAGTAGGAGGATGTAATTTTGGGTGCGAAGGTTGATGACCTTAAGACCGTCTTTACTTTTGGTTCTACAGACCTTGTTCTAGGAAACTTGAACGACATGCTTGGAGTCGAAAATCCTGCCACGCTAGAGGTAGTGGTGATGAGCACGATCAATGTAATTGATGACTTTAACTGAGAGTTTGAAGATGCACATTGCGTATGTGGGTAGGGCAGAAATGATAGAATTGACAATTTGAAGTTTACTCACAGTGGAAAGCCAAAAGGAGGTGGCAACAAGGCGAGTTTCAACCTTTTCAAGGAGGGAGCTGAAATCTTTGAATTTGGGGCGAAGGGTGCCAAGGGGAAGGCCAAGGTAGGGAAAAGGCAAAGTTCCAAGCTTGCAGCCAAATGATTGAGCAAGGATTTGAGCCTCATCAACACCGAGGTTGATAGGGATGAGGTTTGTTTTGTTAAAGTTAACTTTTAGTCCTATAGATTGGGAGAAAGAATTGATTAGGCCTTTCAAGAGAAACATGTTCTTCTGATCAGTCTAGAGGAATATGATGGTGTCATACGCATAATGGATGATGGGATGTCCTCATTGTTATTGTGGCAGGCGAGAGCTTGGATGATGCCTAAGAGTCAACTTTGTTGAGAATGTGCTGGAGAAGATCAACATCGATTACAAAGAGGAGGTGGGATAGCGTATCACCTTGGCGGACACCTCTTTTACAATGAAAGTATTTGCATGGGACTCCGTTGACAAGGATTGAAGAGTAACCCGAGCATAAACGGGACTAGATCTAGGAAAGCTAGCCATCTAGGAAGCCTAGGTGATGCAACATTTTGAGGATGGCCGAGTGCTCCACAGTGTCAAAAGCTTTCTCAAAATATAGCTTTAAAATGTGGGAAACCAAGGGTGGTTTTGGTCTGGATGATGAGTGATTAACAAGGATGAGCGTCTGTGCGGTTGAGTGGTTGAGAGTGGTTCGAGAGCATCGAGGGGTTCGATGTGTAATGGAGGTTTGGCTGCCGAGGGGTTCGGCGGTGCGTCACGTTCTTGTTTTGGCTTGTCTTGTTTGTGCAGGGAGAAGATGCTGACCAATTGTCGACGGCGGGTGCTCGAGGGTCGAGCGGGGAGCTTGATGCCGGAGGATCAGGGAGGCCGGGCGAAGTTGGAGAAGATCTCAAGAGTGCACGAAGAGAACAAGCAAGACTTGAACCGACGGCTGACTGTGACGGCGTGTCGACCGGGTTCATGAGAGGGAGGACAGAACAAGCATTCAGGCGGCTCGAGGGGATCGAGAGTGGAAGTGGCTTGCTAGCACTCGGAGTCGCGAAGCGGTGTCACGAGTCGAAGGGTTGAGAGGCTTTGTCGGTTTTTGCTGAAAACCGTCGAAACGTTAAATGTTTTTACTAATTCAATAAAATTGTGTCATTTATTAGTTTAATTTTTTAGTTTCATAGTGTGGTCTTTTAGTGTATTCTTGGAATGTCTCTATTCTGAAAATATACTAAAAAGGGGTCTTTTGTATTTTTTTTTCTTTTAGGGTCAAATAGGGTATTTTTAGAATTGTATTTTCAGTTTTCTCTAGGGGGCAAAGTGTAAAACTGGGCCTTCTAGAAACTTGGGCAGGTGGGATATTTATCCCTGGACCTGCTGGCCGAATGGATGATTTGAGAGGAACAAAAATTATACAGCACTTTTGAAATCAACACCGAAAATATCCCTGGCGATGAACTGATGATGGGATACAACAATCGGTAGATTGTCGGTTTTGCTACAGCTATTGTCGACAGCGCTGTTCCTAAGCAAGGTATTCCTATGTTCAGTATCTGAACATGTGAGTATTTCTTAAGTTTCTCTTTGAAGTCTTGATCATCTGAACTGGTTCTTTGTGTGATTTCTTCTTGATGTGATTGACATACATACTGAATAGTTTTGATCCTAGAATCAGTTCAGTTTTCTCATGAATTTCATGATTTGGACTCTAGATAAATTTGATGTCAGTTCATCATGTATCCTGTTTTTCAGTCCTGATTGATATATGTGTGATTGACTGGTTGTGGATGGATAAAATTTGAGCAAGCCTGGTTGATAAAGTGTTGAACCGAAAGTGCATCTAGTTTCAGTCTAATCTATGTTAGCTCAACCTTTCTTTTTTTAAAGCCCATGATGTAAAGTTTTCTCTTCCATCCTTGAACTGATTTGGTTGGTTTGTACTTGTGTGTGAGTCTGAGATGAACACTTCAGATTTTCCTGTGAATGAATATTCAGGTTCTGTGATCAGCAATTCTAACGGGTGGTTAAAGATATGTTTCAAGGTTGTGTCAAGACTCTTTGTTGCTAAGTCTGAGTGATAGTTTTAAATACAATCAGGTTAGTTGTTGTTTTTGAGACAGGTTTGAATCTTAAGTTTCTTCAGGTCTGTTTTCTAGTTCTGAGTCTGGTACTTGATCTCTAAAACCTCAAAAATACCATTTCATATCTGCTGATCATTACTTACTGTTTTAATTCACTTTGTCAGAAATTTTCCTGTCAGTAGCTCTGTTTTGGCTATCTGTTTTCCTATCCAGTTTGTTTACACATTGTGAGTTTTCAGGTTCATGCATGTAACTTCAGAAAGTAGTTTCAGTTTCAGATTAGATACAATAAACACTGTTCTAGTGTGTTTTTGCTGTTTACTCATTTGTTACAAATTGAAATCAGTGCTGTTTAGTTTGATTTGGGTGCTGAAAAGTGTTCTTTAGGTATTGAACTTTGTTCTCAGTGATTTAATCTTTAAACCTGAACTCTGTGATTATCTGCAATAGAAACAGAACAAGTTCAGTACTGTATTCACTGTTTGAGCTGAACTTCAATCAATTTTTTAGTTCTGTCATGAATCTTGTGCTGCTGTGTGACTGTGATGATTCAAGATAAGTGTTGTGATCTGATCTGTTTTTAGCTATTGAATGAAGGTGTTAGTGCTGCTGTAATGTGCTGAAAATTGAAATCAGTGAAGAATCATTTTGAGTTCTTGTTGATGAATAGTATTTACTGGTTAGTTTCAGTTTTGCTTCAGAATTGTGTCAAATGTGAAGAAACAAAAGTTGCTTAGTTTCTTTTCAAACAAAAACATTAGAGAAACTCTTCGTATTTTAAGTTCTTGAACCTGAACAGTACATTGTTGATGAATTATCAGATGCTCTACAGTATTTTCGACATGTGCTATTCTGAGTAATGAATTTCATGTGTGGTATTCACTGTTCCAGCAAGCAAATCCATATGATTCTGAACTAAATCATTGTGTGATGAATTGAAATTAATCTGAAATTGAAACTTGCAAACTGAACCAAAACATGACTAATGAACTTTGTTGAAATACACTTTTACTATTCATTGTCTAACAAATTTCAGAAGTACAAGAACTGAATCTTGTGTGTTGAGATTCAAGGTGTTCTGAATTTGTTGGTTGAGGTGTTTAAAATATCAGTTTTTGAATCTTAAGTGAAATTCTGAATCTCTGAGTATCTGCTGAGTTCTGAACTCTGTCGACTGACCAATTACCGACAGGCTCCTATCGACAAACCAAGTGTTGATCTAGGAAGTCTGTTTCAGAGTTTTATAAACCGACATTTGCAGATCGACTGTTCAAGTGATGATTTAGACAAAAAAATTATTTGGAGTTGTTTTGTGTTCTGTGAATGTATACTGTGATCTTCAAATTGACTCTGTGATCTTTTGGAGGAGCGTTGGGTGATTTGATTTGGCCATCACATTCGCAAGAAAGTGTTGAGGCGCCTATTCACCCCCTCTAGTCGCCATTCCGATCCCACAATTGGTATCAGAGCCGGTTAGATCACCAGTTGACCTTAACCAGTTTGTGATCCTTGTTTTGGCGACATGGAAAGGAACATCAAGATCCCAATATTTGATGGTCGAGATTATGCTTATTGGAAGGTGCGCATGGAGGCTTATTTGCTTAGCCAAGGAAGTGCGATTTGGGACATTGTTGCATCCCAATATGTGATACATGACACTCATACCTTAGAGACTGAGAAGGCACAATATGAATGTAATAGCAAGGCTAGAAACATTCTTTTTAGGGAAAATTACTCACATGCCATTATAATTTTCAGAAATTGCCTACATGCCACTGTCAGTGACTGTGGCGGCCCCCATCTGACAGTGACACAACGATGGCATTTTAGCAAACCGAAAAAATCATAATGGCACAAAAAAAATTAACCCTTCTTTTTATCAGTCTGAGTCGCAACGAGTTTGACAGGGTCCAGCACCTTCGGACTGCATGAGAAATCTGGACGACCTTGAGTACTTTTCATGAGGGCAATACCCAGATTAAGGCTAGGAGGTAGAGCACGTATAATCAAGAATACCAAGTGTTCATGAAAGGCCCTGTCGAATCTGTAAATGCCATGTTTGCACGTTTTGATGGAATTGTGATTAATTTACGCGCCACTGGGACTTTGGCTTACTCTGACCACGATAGGGCGATCAAACTTCTCTATGCTCTTGATCATAGCATATGGGAGGTGAAGATCTCCGATATTGAAGAGTCAGCAATCTTTGACACTCTGACTTGCGACGAACTGTTTAGTAAGCTTAAGTCCACCGAGATTGCCAAGACATCTCGATCGGGAGCTGGAAAATCTTTGTTGCCTTCGATTGCTTTGTTTTCTAGTCCTGGCAGTGGCACCTCATATGGAGGTAGTGCGTCTGGAGTTTGCGCTTTATCTGGGGGTTTTGCCTTGTCTTCATTGTTCTCTATCACAAAGGAACAGGTGGACACATTGGACGATGAAGAGCTTGCTCTTATAGTCAAAAAGTTCACTAGGTTCTACAATGATAGAAGAGATCAAAGAAGAGGAGGCTCTCGAGGGTGTTTTGAGTGTGGTGATCTTAATAATATTAAAGCAAATTGCCCAAAACTAAACTCAAAGAATGAACATGAACTCAAACACCAGAAAAGAGAAAAAAATCCTTCTTCACAGGAAAAAGAGGAAAAGTGGCAAAAAGGATGGCTAGAGATTTTGTGGGTGCACTTAGCGATATTGGCAACACCTCGAGTGAAGAGCCAAGCTTTGATGAAGATGAATTCTACAAGAGTGAAGAAAAGAAGGAAAAGACGAAGGACTTCCACAGCCTCTGCTTCATGACAAATGACAAGTACAACAACGATGAGCCTAACTCATATGAGGTTAGTCTATCACAAGACCAATTACTTGTTCAAAACGATAAATTACATGATGCAATTATTTCACAAGATAGACTGCTTAAACTTGCTTCTAAAGAACGAAACGAACTAAAGTTTAAAATTGAATCACTTTCTACTGAACTTGCTGTGTTGAAGTCTGAGTCTGAAATTGCTGAATGTGAGTCGTCTTATCGTTATGGATGAACTTGCTCAGTTGCATCTGATACATGCTCAAAACATTGAAAAACTTGAAAATGTTCAGAAGCAACTTTTGGTGGTGGAGTTTAGTCCTTGTGCCATTGATGAATGCTTAAATCGCTCTTTACTGATTAAAAGCATTAATCTGAGAGATAAGCATATTGATGAGCTTAAGGCTAGATTTGAGATTGCTGAGTGTTCTAAGATTGTGCAGCCGGCGTGTCCCACCTACATCACCCTCAAGGACCAACTCAGCTTTGCTAGAGAGCAAGTAGAAAAACTTAAATGTGAGAATGATTATCTGTTTTCCATGGTAGACAAATGCACTGAAGGGAAAGGGAAAATGGATTTGCTTTTGGACAAAACAAAAATGTGTGCTAACAGGGCAGTGTTAGCTCTTGGGTTAGGTTATGAGAGAACTTCTTATAATACCCCAAGTCAAACTGTGTTCACTCTACCTACTACCCTTGAGAAAGAGAGAGCCCATTTAGACACACCTCAAAAAGCCAAAAATCCTACCCAACCCAAAAAGATAATCATTTCATCACTCAAGATAGACTCCAAGCAAAAACCTAGGAAAACTGTGAGGTTTGCACCCGAAACCTATACACTTACACCCAAGAAAGTTTTTCATTGCGCTTATTGTCATCGTGTAGGAAATTTGATTGGTTTTTGCTATCGACGCATGAAAGATGAACGTCGTACTTATGCTTTGAACTTTCATGATTATTCTTCACTTGATTTGCATGATTGTGGTTATCATTCTTGCTCTAATTTTGAGGCTCCCCATGGGTTTGTGAGCGATTTTGCCCCTCGTGGTGTACACCGTGTTTCATATGGTGATAGACCACGTGTAAGAGGCTTTGATGCTCGATAGGTTGGGAGACCTCATCGATTTCTAGGTTCGCGCTTTATTGCAAGACCACACACTCTTTATTAGGGTTCATCTCATGTGCATGGTCAGTCTACAATTTTGCTTGGATCTCGAGTTTTGCGTTGCTGGATTCCAAAACAATTTTTAGCTCACCCTCTCACTGAGCATCCGAGAGATACTAGCATGTTTTGAGGGGGAGCTGTGTAGCATTGCATGAGCTTCTGTCATATGATTAATTGCTTTTACAAATACATGCTTTGTAATGCCTTTGATCTATTGTATTTAATACTGTTGACTACTTGACATGTATTCATCTGATAATTGTCATGAGCATGGCTTTTATTTGTGAAAATTTGAAAATGGTCACTGCTTAGTCTAGAAACTAGCTTGAATGGGTTGAGTGTTTTTGCTAGCTTTTTCACACCTGATAGCTAGGTCATTTCTATATTGGATGCTAATACGCAACTTGATTTCATCAAAAATGAAAGAAAATGAAAATGAATGAAAAAGAAAATGAAAAAGAAAATAAAAAATGAATGAAAATGAAAATGAATGACATTCATGATGTTGTATTCTGAAATTGAAAAGATCCAGGTGGGTTTTCTTTGTTGCACTATTTTGTTCTGGATGGCTTACCATAACACTTTGGTAAGAACCGGGACGTTGTAGTGTTTGCCGAGACCATTGCTTTAAGCTTCTGATGGTTTCAACCTAGGCTTAGCATGGTTGGTTAGCATAAGGTTGACATGCAAATAACCCCTGGCACAAAAATGAGAAATTTAAAATTCATTGCATATCATGTTTGCTGAAGCACTTTGAAGTGGGATACGCTTATCTAGTGTGTGCTTGTTTAGCTTTTGCATCTCATGCCTTGACATGTCTAGTATGCTAGTCTGAGTGGTGATGCTTTTATTTGCTAAAATCTGAAAATGCTTGCTCATGCCTTTTGTTTAGACAATATTCAAGGTGAATGCTTGTTTGTACTGTAATTGCAGCTGCTCATGTTTTAGAAGCTCACATCTCTAGTTTACCCTCATTCCCCTCTTTGCATCTTTTTATCTCCTTGATGCCTGCATTGTCAAAGGGGGAGAAATGATCTACATGATGCTTTTGCTTTTGAATTGCTTAGTTAAGGGGGAGTTGTCTTTCATGTTGAAATGTTTTGATGTTTTGCTTTGCATGTTGCATCGAGATGCTTTTGCCCTTTTGCTTTGCCTTGCATAAGGTTTTTGCCCAAGCAGGGAGATCTTTTACCAAGTGACATGTTTTGTTCTTTTATGAGTTTTTATGGTCACTTGTGCGCGTAACTTGTTATCCTCATCATGTCTTTACTTTGGGGTTGTCAATGCACTCATCAAGGGGGAGATTGAGAAACCAAGGGTGATTTCGGTCTGAATGAGTGATTGACAAGGATGAGCGTCTGTGCGGTTGAGTGGTTGAGAGTGGTTTGAGAGCATCGAGGGGTTCGATGTGTAATGGAGGTTTGGATGCCGAGGGGTTCGGCGGTACGTCGCGTTCTTGTTTTGGCTTGTCTTGTTTGTGCAGGGAGGAGATGTTGACCAATTGTTGACGGTGGGTGATCGAGGGTCGAGCGGGGAGCTTGATGCTAGAGGATCAGGGAGGCCGGGCGAAGTTGGAGAAGATCTCAAGAGTGCACGAAGAGAACGAGAAAGACTTGGACGGACGGCTGACTGCGATGGCGTGTCGATCGGGATCGCGAGAGGGAGGCCAAGACAAGCATTCAGGCGGCTCGAGGGGATCGAGAGCGGAAGTGGCTTGCTGGCGCTGGGAGTCGCGAAGCGGTGTCACGAGTCGAAGGGTTGAGAGGCTTTGTCGATTTTTGCTAAAAACCATCGAAACGTTAAATATTTTTACTAATTCAATAAAATTGTGTCATGTATTAGTTTAATTTTTTAGTTTCATAGTGTGGTCTTTTTAGTGTATTCTTGGAATGTCTCTATTCTGAAAATATACTAAAAAGGGTTCCTTTTGTATTTTTTGTTTTAGGGTCAAATAGGGTATTTTCAGAATTGTATTTTCAGTTTTCTCTGGGGGGTAAAGTGTGAAACTGGGCCTTCTAGAAACATGGGAAGGTGGGATATTTATCCCTGGACCTGCTGGCCGAATGGATGATTTGAGAGGAACAAAAATTATACAACATTTTTGAAATCAACACCAAAAATATCCCTGGCGATGAACTGATGATGGGATACAACAATCGGTAGATTGTTGGTTTTGCTACAGCTATTGTTGACAATGCTGTTCCTCGGCAAGGTATTCTTGTGTTCAGTATCTAATATGTGAGTATTTCTTAAGTTTCTCTGTGAAGTCTTGATCATCCGAATTGGTTCTTTGTGTGATTTCTTCTAGATGTGATTGACATACATACTGAATAGTTTTGATCCTAGAATCAGTTTAGTTTTCTCATGAATTTCATGATTTGGACTCTAGATAAATTTGATCTCAGTTCATCATGTATCCTGTTTTTTAGTCCTGATTCATATATGTGTGATTGACTGGTTGTGGATGGATAAAATTTGAGCAAGTCTGGTTGATAAAGTGTTGAACCAAAAGTGCATCTAGTTTCAGTCTAATCTATGTTAGCTCAACCTTTCTTTTTTTTAAAGCCCATGCTGTAAAGTTTTCTCTTCCATCCTTGAACTGATTTGGTTGGTCTGTTCTTGTGTGTGAGTCTAAGATGAACACTTCAGATTTTCCTGTGAATGAATATTCAGGTTCTGTGATCAGAAATTCTAACTGGTGGTTAAAGATATGTTTCAAGGTTGTGTCAAGACTCTTTGTTGCTAAGTCTGAGTGATAGTTTTAAATACAATCAAGTTAGTTGTTGTTTTTGAGACAGGTTTGAATCTTAAGTTTCTTCAGGTCTATTTTCTAGTTCTGAGTCTGGTACTTGATCTCTAAAACCTCAAAAATACCATTTCATATCTGCTGATCATTACTTACTGTTTTAATTCACTTTGTTAGAAATTTTCCTGTCAGCAGCTCTGTTTTGGCTATCTGTTTTCCTATCCAGTTTGTTTACACATTGTGAGTTTTCAGGTTCATGCATGTAACTTCAGAAAGTAGTTTTAGTTTCAGATGAGATACAGTAAACACTGTTCTAGCGTGTTTTTGCTGTTTACTCATTTGTTACAAATTGAAATCAGTTCTGTTTAGTCTGATTTGGGTGCTGAAAAGGGCTCTTCAGGTATTGAACTTTGTTCTCAGTGATTTAATCTTTAAACCTGAACTCTGTGATTATCTGCAATAGAAACAGAACAAGTTCAGTACTGTATTCACTGTTTGAGCTGAACTTCAATCAATTTTTTAGTTCTGTCATGAATCTTGTGCTGCTGTGTGACTGAGATGATTCAAGATAAGTGTTATGATCTGATATGTTTTTAGCTATTGAATGAAGGTGTTAGTGCTGTTGTAATGTGCTGAAAATTGAAATCAGTGAAGAATCATTTTGAGTTCTTGTTGATGAATAGTATTTACTGGTTAGTTTCAGTTTTGCTTCAGAATTGTGTCAAATGTGAAGAAACAAAAGTTGCTTAGTTTCTTTTCAAACAAAAACATCAGAGAAACTCTTTGTATTTTAAGTTCTTGAACCTGACCAGTACATGGTTGATGAATTATCAGATGCTCTACAGTATTTTCGACATGTGCTATTCTGAGTAATGAATTTCATGTGTGGTATTCACTGTTCCAGCAAGCAAATCCATATGATTCTAAACTAAATCATTGTGTGCTGAATTGAAATTAATCTGAAATTGAAACTTGCAAACTGAACCAAAATATGACTAATGAACTTTGTTGAAATACACTTTTACTATTCATTGTCTAACAAATTTCAGAAGTACAAGAACTGAATCTTGTGTGTTGAGATTCAAGGTGTTCTGAATTTGTTGGTTGAGGTTTTTAAAATATCAGTTTTTGAATCTTAAGTGAAATTATGAATCTCTGAGTATCTGATGAGTTCTGAACTCTGTCGACTGACCAATTACTGACAGACTCCTGTCGACAAACCAAGTGTCGATCTAGGAAATCTGTTTCGGAGTTTCATATACCGTCATTTGCAGATCGACTATTCAAGTGACGATTTAGACAAAAAAAATTATTTGGAGTTGTTTTGTGTTCTGAATGTATATTGTGATCTTCAAATTGACTTTGTGATCTTTTGGAGGAGCGTTGGGTGATTTGATTAGGCCATCACATTCGCAAGAAAGTGTTGAGGCGCCTATTCACCCCCCTCTAGTCGCCATTCCGATCCCACAAAATGACCGTCACACTTTTGGACTGCTTGTAGCAATGTGTAAATTCGAGAGTCCAAGCTAGGCAGTCTTGTATGGTGCGGTCTTTGATAAAGTTGTATTGGTATTTGTGAATGACTTTTGTGATAATTTGCTGTAGCCTGTTGGTGAGAATTTTTGTAATGATCTTGATGCTAGTGTTGAGTAGAGAGATAGGTCGATAGTCATTGACTGTGTTCTAATGCTGTCCTCTTGGAATGAGTGCGATGTAGGAGCCATTGATGACCTACAAGCAAGGATAATTGCTGGAGAAGTAGTGTCCAAGGTCCTAGAAGTTCGAGTGAATGGTGGACCAATAGGTCTTGAAGAAGAAACCATTGAATCCGTCTGGGCTAGGGACTTTTTCTGAGGGGAGCCCATGGACAACTGAGTCCATTTCCTCTATGGTGATGGCAACTATGAGATGGACTAGAGTCTGGTTAGGGGTGATTAGCTACCCCAAGTAGAAATGCATGGTCGGGTGGCCCAAGAACCCTATTTTGCTCAGGTAAGAGTTCAGGAAAGCCTCTACTTTGTCTTCTGGTGAGATAGCCCAACTACAATTATAGAGTTGGATGGCAGGAATGGAGTTTTGCCTCCTTCTGGTGCTAGCCGCAATATGAAAGAACTTGGTGCTCTCATCCCTAAGTTTGGTCCATCTGATAGTGTAACGTTGTTTCTAATAGGAATGTTGTAATTGCAGAAGGTGGGCGATGTGAGTACGAAGGATGCGCCTAAAAGAGTGTTCAGGGATAGAAAGTCTTCTGGTTTCTTCAGTTTTATCAAGGATATTAAGGATAGTAGAAGAGTTTCGAAGCCATAAAACAAACTGGTTACTTCATTTGCCCTACGAGCGGATGGATTTTTTTGAAGCGCTTAGATTTTGTGAGCAATGTGGTGAACCGGGTTGGTGAGGAAGTTAACCGAATTCCAGCACGAATGGATGAAGGCTTGAAAACCCGGAAGCTTGGTCCAAAAGTTTTCGAACATTAAGAGATTTGAGCGGGGGATGTTGGTGCCGATTTGAACAAGGCAGGGGCATTGGTTTAAGATAGGATTGGTGAGGTCAGTGTAGTTAGTGTTAGGAAAAGAGAAGGGCTAATTGGGTGAAGAAAAGCACCAATCAAGTTGGACAAGGAGAGAGTTAGCTTGACTATTGCTCAACGTAAATTTTGACCTTTAAGGTTGATATCTTGGAGACCAAGGGAGCTAGATGATGGCATGTTGAACCGACGCATGTCTCTAGTGTTGGCTCTGGGTTTGTTTCTATTGTAGGGAAAATGGTAGAAGTTGAAGTTTCCAACGAGGAGCCAATTTTCATGAGCGGAGAAGTCTAGACTGAGAAGCCAATCAAGGAACCTGGAGCGGTCAGGTTCACGACATGGGCAATAGGTGGAAGAGAGTTTCCAATTGTGGCTGTTAGAAGTGGAGGATAAATTGAAGTGGAACGTCGAGGAGAAGTGGAGGGAGCCGAAGAAGCGCAAGCTGTTACAACCAACAAAGAGGCCCCCTAATGCACCATTGAAGAGCACAAAGAGGAATTTGTCGAAGCACTTAGGTGCGAATTTCCTCACGAAGGAGGGCTCAAAATATGAAATCTTTGTCTCTTGAAGGCAGAATATGTCTATGGGAGTAGAAGAGAGGGTGTCTCAATCAGCAAGGCGCTTTTCTAGAGCATTGAGACCCCGAATGTTCCAACTAACTATGTCAGTCAGATGTGTTACCCATTAAAACATGCAAAAAGAGAAGGTTTACCCATTAAAATATGTGTAGGACCGAAAGTAGCGACCAGAGGGGGGTGAATGGGCGCCTAAAAATTCCTTGCTAAACTATGTCCTAATCCCAACACCCAAACGAACATAGCTAGACAAATAATATTAGCAAAGCAAATTACATGAACTAAAATGGTTTAGCCTAAAAATGACCGGTGGCCTAATTAAACTGATATTAAAGATAAACTAAATAAAAATACTGCAGTAAATAAAAACACTTAGATATATCACGAAATATTTATATTGTAGTCTAGAAATAAAATACTAATCAAATGAATAAAACTTGGATCATTCAAAACTTAATTCAGAAATAAACCACGTAAAAACTAGAATAAAAATATTACTACGACTAATAAATTTTTCTTTTTATATAAGCAAGTTAAAAACACTTAAATAAATAATATGAGATAAGTAATAAAAATTTAACAGATTAAAAATTAATTATGAGATTAATAATTTTTTATGCTAATTAAAACTAGATAACTATTGATTTGATTAACTAGCTGAAAAATAGGAGATTAAAAAAACTAACCTTCATGTCGATCTACAAAACAGCCGCACCGTGAAAATCCTCGTCGTCGGCCGAACCGCAGAAGCAAAACACCACCGGCGACCATGCCTGGACACAGCTCGCGTGCGCCGTGCGCCCCAATGCTAAACACTACCGTAGCAGCAGCTATGCGCGTAGGGGCCACCAAGTCCCGTGCCGTGGAGGCCTGAGCACTGCTAGGTTGCTTGCTCCGTCGCAGGCTTCCGCTAGGGGTGCTGCGAGGGTTGCTGATGCCATGCGCTTGCGTGCTATCCCGGCTGCTGTGTCAACTCCGCTGCTGCCAGGGCTGCTGCTGGTGTCTCAGGTTTGCACGCCGTGGAGAAAAAACAAACCCGCCATGGGGCCCGCGCAAGTGCTGCGATGGCAAGTGCTGTGATGCCAAGGAAGTAAATGAAACAGCGCGCGCTGCTGCTTTTCCTTGCGCAGGTGCTCTGCCGGTGACCTACGCATGGAGAACCGTGCTAGCCTAGATGGCTAGGGGAAAAATGTGAAGATTTGCTGTAGATCAGAGAGAAAAACGATGGCGAAAATTTTTCTTTTGGACTGTAGATTGATCTCAAAAAAATATAACAGTCACCCTATCCCTAGGGGGTAGGGGCCTATTTATAGGTGACCCCTAATACATGAAAAAGACTAATTTACCCCTAGGGTAAATTACACTGACTCTAAAATAAAATTCGAAATTACTAAAATACCCTTAGAAAAATCAACTGACTCAAATAAAAATATTCTTTACTTAAAAACTAAATATTAATATCCTAAAAACAAAATAATCATCGATTGTCAGTTTTGCGCCAAAACTAACAAAGCGTTCACCGTCTTCGCACTGGGTACCTGGATTAGGCCGACTAGTGGATCTGAGTCAAACCAAGTCAACAGACTAGTGGATCCTCTGCCGCTCCTAGCCCATGTACTCGGATTGGGCCAGCTCGGCTCAATGGCTCCTCTGCCTGGCTGTCGCTCGCTGTCTGTGTACCTGAGTCACACGCGCCCCAGACATGGCAGGTCTTCATGTCTCCTTCTTTACTTCCGTTGACAATCACTCATCACATCTGGAGCATAAGACCCATGCTCTTCAACATGGTTTCTCAATCTCCCTCTTGATGAGTGCATTGTAAACACCCTCTTCAGCAATTCTGTAGAACCTGCAAAACATGTGGAAGCACGAAAACAAAAGCAAAAGAAAATAGAAGGAAGAAAATAAAAGTTTAACCCTAATGACCAAAAACCAAACAAAAGCGAAAAAGCGGTCATTATGGTTAACCAAAAATAAAGACTCAAAAACAAGTGCAAGCACAAAACTACCAACAAGGATATACAGAGTAAAGGCAAAAGACTGAAATACTCCCCTTGAAATAAATCCTAGAGAAAGCCAAAAATGTCCCCTAAACTCCAAAATTTCTCCCCCTTGTTGACAATTGGACTCATCAAGTGAGACTAAATGCACTTTTAAAGAGACATAGATACAAACTCCCCTTGAAATGCATCTCCCCCTCAAAATATGCCATGAATGCAGATAAGGTGCAGGTGGAGTGTGAAAAGCATGCTTCTTAGATATGATTGACTGCTATTACAACATCTAACAGGTATAGCAAAAGATATATTGTCTAAGATACATGACATGATCAGTGCAACAGATGATATCTAAAGAGAGTCATTAGCACGCATTTTTCGATTTTTGCAAACAAAAGCATCACCACTTTTTCTAGTTGACAAGAAAAGTAAAGCATGAGATGCAAAAGCTAACTGATATCTACCAAGATAAGCATTGTCCATAGCAAAGTGCTTCAGCAAACTTGTCATCTTTTTAGATTTTTCAGATTTTTTCTTTTTCCTTTTTATTTTTCATTTCTGATAGGGGTTATTTGCATGTCAAACCTTATGCTAACCGACCAAGTCAAGCCTAGGCCATAACTGGACCATCAGAAGCTTAAGACATTGGTCTTGGCATACATTACACCATCCTAGTTCATACCAAAGTGCTATGGTAAGTAGTCCAGAACAATGCAATGCGACAAAGCAAACCCACCTGGATCTTTTCTAATAATCATAAAAATGCATAAATTTTTCATTTTTCTGAATTTTTATCATTTTTATAACTCATTTTTCATGTTTAAAGCATATAGATGTCAAAGTTGCATATCTGCATCTAAGTAAGGATCTAGCTACCAGGCATGTAAAAGATAGCGAAAGCATTCAGCCTACACATGCTAGTTACTAGAAGCAATGGTGATCATTTTTCAATTTTAAAGCATAAAAGCCATGCATATGACAAATATCATATATATCATGTGAACTGAAACAGAACATGATCATCGACAAGTAATCAACAACATATACTAGATAGAGTAAGTAAAGCAGATTAATCATATAACAGAAGCAAGCTCAAAATGTGATTGATGATTATGCATGATATGAACGCACACAAAAAGACTCAATAAAAAATAAAGAAGAAAAAAACTGACTCAAAAGTATCCTAAAAAGGATACACAACTCCCAAATCCCCTCATAAACGCTCAAAAGTAGACTAATCTAGGGGTTTGGTAAAAATGTCAGCCAACTGCTGATGGGTATCAACAGGAACAAGATCAATGACCCCTTTCTCATATTGATCCCTCAGAAAATGAAAGCGCACATCAATATGTTTGGTTTTAGAATGAAGACATGAGTTTTTCCCTACACTAATTGCATTGGTGCTATCACAAAATAAAGGAACTCTCGAAGGGAAGAACAACCCAAAATCCTGCAAAGTAGAAATCATCCAAACCAACTGAGAACAACAGCTAGCAGCAGCTACATACTCAGCCTCAGTAGTAGAAAGCGCAACTCCAGATTGTTTTTGAGAAGACCAAGATACAAGCGAAGAACCAAGAAGCTGGCAAGTACCGGAAGTCGACTTGCGATCCAGCCGGCATCCACCAAAATCAACGTCAGAAAAACCAGCTAAATCAAGAGACGATGATGCAGAATAGTAGAGACCTAGATCAGGAGCATAAGTAAGGTTCCTGAAAATACGCTTGACAGCCTGCCGGTGAGATGCGCGTGGTGAAGACTGAAAACTCGCGCACACACCCACGACAAACTGAATGTCTGGTCTCGTCGCAGTCAAGTATAGCAGCGATCCGATCATCCCTCGATACTCTTTCTCGTTTACCTTGATGCCATCCTCGTCCTTGTCCAGACCTCCAGATGTACCCATTGGGGTCATCTGTGGCTTCAGATCTCCACCAAAGTCAAACTTCTTCAGCATATCCCGTGTGTACTTACCCTGGTGGATGAAAATGTCGTCCTTGGTCTGCTTGATCTGGAGCCCTAAAAAGTAATTGAGTTCTCCCATGAGACTCATCTCAAACTCGCTATGCATCTGCTCAGAAAACTTAGACACAAGCTCATTAGTAGAACCACCAAAAATAATATCGTCCACGTAAATCTGAGCAACCAATAAATCTGAGCCATCTCTAAGAAAGAAAAGAGTTTTGTCCATAGAACCCATCACAAAATCTTTCTACAACAAGAACTGCTTCAGGCGATCATACCAAGCCCTGGGGGCTTGCTTTAGACCATATAAAGCCTTCTATAACTTGAAAACATGTCGAGGAAACTTAGTGTTCTCAAAAACGGGGGTCTGCTTAACATAGACCTCCTTCTCTATATACCCGTTTAGAAAAGCACTCTTGACATCCATTTGAAAAATCTTAAAACCATTAGAAGCAGCAAAGGCCAAAATAATATGAATGGACTCAAGATGGGCAATAGGGGCGAAGGTCTCCTCAAAATCAATACCTTCTTTCTAGCAGAAACCCTGTGCATCTAATCGAGCTTTGTTGCGCACCACAACTCCATCTTCACCTTGTTTATTCTTAAACACCCACTTGGTGCCTATGGTGTTGCATCCAGGTGGAAGCTCAACTAGTGTCCAAACCCGATTGCGAACAAAATTTTCAAGCTCTTCTTGCATGGCGTTTATCCAATTTGAATCAGAAAGAGCATGAGAAACGTCTCTGGACTCAAAAGTAGCAACAAAAGCAGACTCAGCAAACATAGCAAGAGAACCAACTGAAGAACGCAGGGATCTCTCAGTAAGATCACCGATGATGAGCTTTGAGGGGTGATCACGCTGAACTACTCGGGATCCTAGGTGATCTGAAGTCACCTCACCAGAGTCAGCAACTGGCTCCTCTGGACTAAGCTGAGAGGTCATCTCACCGGAGTCAGCACGTGGCACCTCTAGACTCGGCTGAGGAGGCTCGATCGAAGTAGAAGGAGTGATCAGAGGTCCGTCCTCATCCTCAGTTGAAGTCTCAGAAGGTGCGGGGTCTGCAGGCGGTGTAGAGGGCCCACCCTCATCATCAGCAGGAGTGTCATCATCTTCCTCAAAGATGGACTCTCCAAGCTCATCATCTCCAGAAAGTTCAAAAGAAGGAGTCAGTGAAGGCATAGACTCATCAAAAGAAACCTCACAAGTCTCGACAAGCAGCTGAGAGTCTAGGTTCCAAACACTAAAAAGACTAATTTACCCCTAGGGTAAATTACACTGACTCTAAAATAAAATTCGAAATTACTAAAACACCCTTAGGAAAATAAACTGACTCAAATAAAAAATATTCTTGACTTAAAAACTAAATATTAATATCCTAAAAATAAAATAATCATTGGTTGTCAATTTTGCGCCGAAACTGACAAAGCGTCCACCGTCTTTGCACTAGGTACCCGGATTGGACCGACCCGACCCTGCAGCTTCCTCAGCCCGGCAATCGCTCGCCGCCCGTGTACCTGAGTCAAACCCAGTCAACAGACCAGTGGATCCTCTGCCGCTCCTAGCCCATGTACTCGGATTGGGCTAGCCCGACTTCGCGGCTCCTCTGCCTGGCTGTTGCTCACTGCCCGTGTACCTGAGTCACACGCGCCCCAGACACGACAGGTCTTCATGTCTCATTCTTTACTTCCGTTGACAATCACTCATCACATCTGGAGCATAAGACCCATGCTCTTCAACATGGTTTCTCAACATGCAAAAAGAGAAGGCAGGAGATGCTAACGAAGTAGCAGCAATAGATGACTAGAAGAGATAATATCGTCTTATACAATCCAGTTAGGGTTACTTGGGGAGCAAGGGATCATATAGCAAGGGTATGAAACAAAAGCAACAAAAGCATGGCAGGGGACCAAAGATTCAAAGCCCACGACTGTATGATCATTAGGTCAGGCATCATTGTTCGGGTTGGGAGTTGAGGACGCGTTCGCATCGGGGACCGATGGATCAACTTGTGTGTCGGGGATGTCCATGTCCAAGATCGAAGAGGAGTGCATGTCATCTAAGTCACTAGAATTTTCTGTGAAGTCATTCATGGTCGGTTGAAGTGTAAGGAGGAGCAACTTCCTCCCTTGGACTTGAAGCGTTTGAGTTTGTTCTGGATGCGTAGGATGTGATGAAGTCCACGGAAGATAGCGGAGGGGAAGGCCTGACTGATGTTCGGAGAGCAAGTGAGGGGGTTTAGTCACAGTTGTCGACCAGAGTCTCTTGCGAGAGTAGACAAACCAAATAGGTATGTTGCCTCATGCAAAGTGATCAAGCACTAGGGACTGAGTCCGAAGAGGGTTTGTTGGGGCCTCTAGAGCCTCCCGCGACTTCTCAGGGGGGTGAGAGGCAGCCCCGAAGCTAGGAGGACTGGTGGTAGAACTTGAGGTGTCTCAAGAGCCAAGATCGTCAGGGGTTGAGCTAGAGACGGTGCAGATGCAATGATAATTGGAGGAAGCACTGGTGCTTGTGGAGGAGCTTGGAGCATCGATGGCACTCTAGCCAGTGGAGGGGCAACAGGGCCGAAGGAGGAGGCCCTAGAAATCAATGATAAGGCATCATCGACACCGGGGGCCCTAGGATCAAGGGAACCATGGTTGGGCACCACTTCAAAGGCATCTTCATCCATGTCATCGTCTTGATTATCCATGTATTCCATGTTTGCATTCATCTAAGGCGGTGGCATTTGGGCATGGTGCTAGTTGTGATCTTGTTATCAAAACTGTTGTTGGTCGGCCCATTCTTGGACCTAGTATAGAACCCCATTTTCAATTTGGTCAATGAAGAGATGGGGTTTGCCGGTGTCAGGTGGTAGAGGGTCTTCAACTGAAGGAATTATTCCCAAGAAAATTCTCGGAAAATCAGAAGTTTCGATTTGGAATCGGAAGTTTCAATTATTTTTTGAATTAGAAAAAGAGAGCTCAAATCGGAAGTTCCGATATGGTATCACAAGTTCTGATAATTTATGGTTTGCGAATCCGAGAGATCAAATTGGAAGTTCCAATTTGGAATCGAAAGTTCTGATTATTTCTTATTCAAAGTCAGAGAATTCAAACTGAAAGTTCGGATTTGGAATCAGTTGATCGGATGTTCTGATAGGGGTAACAGAAGTTCCGATGTGTTCTGCTTTGGCGATCGAAAGGCTAGATCAGAATTTCTGATAGGGGCATTGGAAGTTTTGATGTAGACTTAGTAACAGATCGAAAGTCTTGATCAGAAGTTTTGATCAGGACGTAACAGATTGGATCTGTTAGAGATCTGATTGTGGTTAAAGGCCCGCACCTTGGCATTATAAATAGGGAGGAGGTCGTGTATATAGGTTTTTAGAAGACCCAAGTACTCCACCCTAGCCACCACACCTCTCTTCTCCCTTCTCTCTTGATCTCAAGCGTTGAGATTGAGATTTCTCCCCAGTTCTCACGAGCGGTGGTAGCACGCCGGCGTGGGAGAAATCCTACCTTGTACGTGTGGACTCCGTGGAGGCGTTTCTCGAATAGCGACGCTCACCGTATTCTTCATGTGGACATCGCGGCCTTTGCCAATTGGATCACTGGGGAATGGGCGGAGTGAGATGAGGATAAGCGAGGACGTGCTTCCCCAACATCTTCTTCCGCTGCACTAGTGCGTCTTGCGTTAGAAGGAAATGATTCATGATCCCTCATGCGCATGGTTCCAAGGTTTGGGGGCAAATTTTGAAATTGCGGCTAGCGTAACTTCCCCACGACCCAATAGTGGTATTGGAGCCTACATGCGTATTGTTCAATCTGGATCCCTTATGTATGGAGATACATGATGGAAAAATAGATTAGATATGTTTCTGTTCACATAATTTTGGATGTTCCAATGCTTATTGGATAAGAAGTTCCAATATTTGATCAAAAGTTCTGATGCCAGACAAGATTTGCGACAGAGGAGGCATTTCAGAAGTTCCGATGCAAGATTAGAAGTTCTGATCAAGACAAAACTAGAAATTTTGAGCCTGTTGAGCTAATATTTTCAGATCCAGATATCGGTCACTTGTATATTCTTCGCCTAACTTTGTTTTGCAGAGAATGTTGTGACTGGTATGACCTTGTTGAATGTGATGTATGAGATGCATGCATTGAATGTAAATTAAATATGGCCTACATGTCATGATTATTTACAGCCCAAGTCCGGTGTACATTCATATGACCTGCGTATCAATTATTGATGCTTCGGGTCATGTAACTAGTATAAGTTATATTTTGATAGGCTAGTACAAGTTCATGGAGGCTTGATGCACACACTCAATGATAGGAGACACGGAAATGGAGATCAACAAGTGAAGGGGCCATACTATATCACAGTCAATGTGTTGTCTATGGTGCTCACTTATGTTCTTGTCATACTATTCTTGCATGTTTCATGTGTGCTAAGGAACGTCGCCTTGCTAGAATAGTTTTCCCTCGGAAAATTAAGTATTAATGCTCTTTCCAATAGCTACACCCACCAAGAATCTCAATCATCGATAGTGGGTTTGCCAAAGTAGGGTGCTGTCTTTTATCTTGACCAGTTGGGGTGGAAGTCTAACTTCCGCATGCATAGTATTGGTTTGCTTAACGAGGCTATCAAAACGGTTTTGGGCCTTGGGGCATAGAGTTGGGCGTTGAGCATTGGATGCTTTCCAAACGACAAGAGTCACCTATGATGTGATTAGCAAAGGGTTGCTTACCTATGTTACCTAGCTTCAAGCAGTGATGCCAAAGCTCACTAGGAGTTAGTTGAATATGGATATTGTGCCACTATTAGTCATTATAGGGAGAGTGACTAGTTTTTAAATAGTGGAACATCTTTTATTGTATAAAAGATAAACATAGCATAGTGTTGAACCTTGCATTTATTTCGTAGATCATGGCACCAACTGTTAAGAACACTTTAGTCTTTATTTTGCGATCTATTCGTTTTGGAACAATTTTTACAAACTGGTATAGAAACTTGAGAAATGTTCTCAAACGAAAGGAAAATGAAAATGTTCTAGAGAAGTCCCATCATGATGAACTAGTTGACCGAAGGGCTTGTGAGAAGCACTCGAATGTGTCACTTAATGTAAGTTGTCTTATACCTACCAACATGTCCTCTAAGCTTCGGAAGCAAGATGAGAACAAGAATGTACATAATATGATTAATGGACACCAAGGCATTTTTGAGAGCCAAGCTCGGGCTAAGAGGTATGGTACCTCATTTCCCTTGTTTGCGTGCAAAATTGGTCAATGGTTCATGAACTGCAAATGGATTTTGGAAGAACCCTGGAAGTACAAGGGAAGTAGGACTTCCGTTTCTAATTCAAGTATAAATGTTATTAAAATTAATCTTGCTACTTGTCCAAATGATTCGTGGGTATTTGATATCGGGTCAATGATTCATACTTGCAAATCGTTGCAAGGACTGAGTAGGTCAAGAAAGTGTGCAACGGGTGAACTGGATGTCCACGTCGGTAATGGTGCAAAAGTTTCAGTGTTGGTCATTGGCATTTATTCACTATCGCTACCCTAAGGATTAGTTGTGGAATTGAATAATTGTTATTACATTCTAGCATTGGGCAGAAAGATCATGTCTTCTTCATGTTTAGAGGAAGAAGGTTATGAGTTTGTGATAAAGAACAAGTGTTGTTCGACACTCTCGAATGGTATGCTCTATAGTGTTTGTTCATTGATGAATGAATTATGCATTCTAAATCTTGGGGATGCACACGTTTATAACATTAGTACAAAGAAACAACAACTCAATGATTTGAACCCTACCTACGTCTGGCATTATCATTTGGGTCATATAAATGAGAAGCACATGCGGAAGCTTCATAGAGATGGACTTTTGGAGTCATTTGATTTTGAATCATATGACACATGTGAGTCTTGATTACTTCTTAAAATGACAAAGATGCCTTTCAGTAGTCAAAGTGAGAGGGTGAGTGAGCTATTGGCCATTGTACATACTAACGTATGTGGGCCAATGAGCCATGTCACAAGAGGTGGTTTTCAGTACTTTATCACTTTTACCGATGACTTTAGTAGATATGGTTATGTCTACTTAATGAGGCATAAGTGGCAGTCATTTGAATAGTTCAAGGAGTTCCAAAATAAAGTACAAAATCATACGGGCAAGACAAATAAATTTCTATGATCTAATCGTGGAGGTGAATATTTGATCCATGAGTTTAGTGATCATCTGAAGTAGTGTAGAATTGTTCCACAGCTAACTCTACCTAGCACGCCCTAGTGGAATGGGTGTTTGAGTGGAGAAAACACACTTTGTTGGATATGGTTCGATCTATGATGAGTCATGCTGATCTTCCATTATCCTTTTGGCGACTCGCTCTAGAAACTAATGCTTTCACGATAAATAGAGTTCCATCTAAGTAGTGGAGAAGGCATCCCAGTTTGTCTTTTCTAAAGATTTGGGGTTGTGAGGCATATGTCAAACGTTTGATGCCTAACAAGCTCACTCCTAAATATGACAAGTGCTTTATTGTGGAGTATCCTAGGTAAACCAAAGGATACTGTTTCTATAAAAGAGAAGAGGGCAAAGTGCTTGTCGCTCGGAATGGTGTGTTCCTTGAGAAAGAGTTTCTCTCAAAAGGGGTTAGTGGAAGAACAGTGCATCTTGAAGAAGTTCGAAAGCCACTAGAAAGTGTTCCAGATCGCATTGAACAACAAAAGGATATGCAAGGTGTTGCAGAGCACGTTGTAGAGACACCAGCTCCACAAAGGTCTTAGAGAGTGAGTCACGTGTCAGAATAGTTCATGTTTTTGACCACCGGGCAATGCGACGTGTTGTTGTTGGACAACGACGAGCCTAAAACTATGTAGAAGTAGTGATGGGACCAGACTTTAAGAAATGGCTTGGAGCCATTAGATCCGAATTAGAATCCATGCGAGAAAACCAAGTTTGGAACTTGGTCGATCCACCCGATGGTGTAAAAACTATTGAGTATAAATGGATATTCAAGAAAAAGATAGATGTTGATGGAAATGTTCACATCTATAAGGCACAATTGGTGACGAAAGGTTTCAAACAGATTCAAGGTGTTGATTATGAAGAAAAGTTTTTGCCCGCCGCAATGCTTAAGTTTATCCGGATCATCCTAGCAATTGGCACATTTTATGATTATGAGATACGGAAAATGGACGTCAAGACGGATTTCCTGAATGGAAACCTAAGTGAGGATGTGTGCATGACACAACCTAAAGGTCTTGACGATCCAAAAAATGCTAGGAAATTTTGTAAGTTGTAGAAATCCATTTATGTGCTGAAGCAAACTTCTCGAAGTTGGAATCTTCTTTTTAATAAGATAGTCAAAGGGTTTTGCTTCATCAAGAATGAATAAGGGCCTTGTGTTTAGAAGAAGGCTAGTGAGAGCTCACTTGTATTTCTGTTCTTATATGTGAATGACATATTATTGATCGGAAATGATATTCCTTTGTTGAATGCTGTCAAGACTTCATTGAAAAATAGTTTCTCAATGAAAGATCTTGAAGAGGTAGCATACATTTTGTGCATAAATATCTATAGAGATATATATCAAAACAGCTAATTGGATTAAGCTAGAGTATTTACATTGACAAGGTTTCGAAGTGGTTCAAAATGGAAAATTCTATGAAGGGTTTTCTGCCAATGTCACATGGTATTTATCTTAGTAAGACTTAGTGTGCTGCGACATCTGATGAGCTAGAGAAAATGAGTGTGATCCCATATGCCTCCATGATCGGGTCCATCACGTATGCCATGCTATGTACACGCCCAGATGTCTCCTACGCTCTAAGTGTTACAAGCAGATACCAGTCAAACCCGAGTGAAAGTCACTGGGCTATAGTAAAATGTATCCTCAAGTACTTGAGAAGGACAAATGAGATGTTTCTAGTTTACGGTGGTGATGAGGAGCTCGTTATGAGCGGTTACACCGATGCTAGCTTTCAAACTAATACATATGATTCCCGAATGCAATCTGGTTTCGTGTTTTGCCTAAATGGAGGCGCAGTGAGTTGGAAGAGTTCCAAGCAAGAGGCGGTGGTCGATTATATGATAGAAGGTGAGTATATTGTAGCTTCAGAAGCTACAAAGGAGGTCGTTTGGATCAAAAAGTTTGTTTCTGAGCTGGTTGTTGTTTCTAGTGCGTCCAGTCGAGTGGACCTCTATTGTGATAATAGTGGTGCCATTGCGCAAGCCAAGGAGCCTAGGTCACACCAGAAGTCCAAACATATACTTCGATGATATCACCTGGTCCATGAGATCATAGAGAGAGGTGATGTGAATATTTGAAAGGTGCACACGGATTTGAACATAGCAGATCCATTGATAAAACCTCTTCCACAACCCAAGCATGAGGCGCACCTAAGTACCATGAGTATTAGATACTTGCGTGAGTGAGTCATGTGTATGTGGAAGATGTTAGTTGTGTCTATGGTTATGTATGAGGATAATTGTTATCTTGTTAATTGAATAAATGTTTTTACATTGATTGATGAGTTGATGACTTTTCTGTGAAACTCTTTGTTTTATAATGATGTTGTTCAAAAGGTATCCCTGATCTTATCATCATGTGGGACAATGATGATACATAGATTAGCACATCTGGTTGATTGATGATCATGTTTCACGGATCATAGACATGATGCTGTCAAATTAGAGATGTGGACACATGTTGGAGAACATGGTGTTAGATAGATCCACTTGAGATACTATTGGGATTGTTATGTGCCATCAGTTGTCATCTTAAATGGTGTACTTGCAGAGTCCTCATACCTAAGATCAACAATTGATTCCAGAATGCGTAGCGGCACACTTAGATGCTTCCTAACGCTATTCCATACTAGGTAGTCATAAGGTTGTTTTTAGGTGTATTGTGAAACATGTCATGGGATGTGAGCGGTTAAGATGGAATTTAACTCTCCTAATGATGGGAGAGATGTCTCTGGGCCCCTTGAGGTGGTCGAATTGGAAAATTGCATGACCATGCCACTATGACTAAAGAGTTAGTCATGATTTGAATCCGATACTTGTTCGAGTGAAATGTCGAGCTAACCAACAAGGGTGACACATATCTCACCTTGATCTTGACTGATGTCATGTGGTAAAGTGATTGGTGCATGCATATATCAAGGTTCAGTGAAAATTTGATTTTGTATGCTTTCGGGGGTCAATATGTGTAGCTAGGTACTGCTATTGATCAGTGAGCTTGAAAGGGTTTTCGGTAAACGGTCGTTCGTCTATGAACCTATTGGGTCACACACTTAAGAGGATGGATTGAGAAACTTGCTAAGAATTGGTTCTTGTGTAAGTGGGAGATTGAAGGAATTGTGCCCAAGAAAATTCTCAGAAAATCAGAAGTTCTAATTCAGAATCGGAAGTTCCGATTATTTTCTGAATTAGAAATAGAGAGTTCAAATCAGAAGTTTCGATATGGTATCGGAAGTTCTGATAATTTATGGTTTGTAAAACCAAGAGCTCAAATCAGAAGTTTCCATTTGGAATCGGAAGTTCCGATTATTTCTTATTTAAAGACAGAGAATTAAAACCGGAAGTTTCAATTTAGAATCGGTTTATCGGAAGTTCCGATATGGGTATCGGAAGTTTCGATGCGTTCTGCTTTGGAGATCAAAAGTCCAGATTAGAAGTTTCGATGCAGACTTAGTAACAGATTGAAAGTCTTGATCGGAAGTTTTGTAGGGGTATCAGAAGTTCCGATCAGGACATAACATATTGGATCTGTTAGAGATTAGATTATGGTTAAAGGCCTACACCTTGGCATTATAAATAGGGAGGAGGATGAGGTTGTGTATATAGGTTTTCAGAAGACCCAAGTGCTCCACCCTAGCCACCACACCTCTCCTCTCCTTTCTCTCTTGATCTCAAGCATTGAGATTGAGATTTCTCACTGGTTCTCACGAGTGGTATTAGCACGCTAGCGTGGGAGCAATCCTTCCCTGTACAAGTGGACTCCGCGGAGGCATTGCTCGAACAACGACACTCATCTTCTTCTTCACGTGGACATCACCGGTCTTCACCGATTCGATCGTCGGGGAACAGGCGGAGCGAGATGAAGATAAGTGAGGAAGCACTCCCCCAACATCTTCTTCCGCTGCACTAGCGCTTCTCACATTAGAAGGTAACGATTTATGATCCCTCATGCGCATGGTTCTAGGGTTTGGGGCGAATTTTGAAATTGTCGGCTACCGTAGCTTCCCCATGACCCAATATCATCACTCGGCCACTGATCGGCTAGGTCAGACTAGATGACATAAACTAGGAAGGTCCATGATTGGCCAACACCATCAGATTTACAACCATGCTTCAAGGTGATACTCCTAGGAATATATGCAATATCATCATAAAGAACCTTGAGGATCACATGGGAGAGGCTAGTGTCGGCTTCATGCCAGAAAACAAGTCTATCAAAGGAGGCACATACCTAATAGAGGAAGTCACGAGTTTTGAAGTTGAGCGGGTAACCGAGAAACACACCCATCTGACCTAGGCGAATGAAGATTATTGGCAGTTATGACCTTCATCATGCTTTACAAAGCGTATCAACCAACCGTCAATGAAGAGCGGACTAATGTTGATGTGGAAGTCTCGCTCAAACATGGCGTTGAGTCTGAAGATGCCGACCCCTAGTGGGTATTGGCTAAAGCGAGCCACTTGAAGGTGGATGGTGATGATAAGGTCAAAGCGATCATCATCGTCGAGTTGGTCATCGCACTCCGCGATCGCCATATCCTCATGAAGATGGACATGCTCACCGCAGATGGCTATGGTGTTGTGTTTCCGTCAGATTGGCCCCACCATCTTTCAGGGTGCCTCCAATGGAAAGGAACAAGAGGGGATTGGCTAGGAAGTTAGCCATGGTGGCGAGTTGCAAACTAGAGGAAGTTGAGGATTGTGGAGAGGCAAAGGAGAGATTAGGGGTGTCTAGAGAAGCGAGGGAGTAAAAACCATTTTTCCTAGGAGAAAGGGGAAATTTCAGGGGGGTTTAAGCGAAAAGGGCATGATTTGGCTAACTGAGGGAAGATGGAACGTCGGGGGGGGGGGGGTAGCATGGAAAAAACCGAAAGTGTTGGGTAGATTGAAAAAGATGCGATGCAGGGGCTGATAGAGGCAATTAATATTTGTCGACATGAGGAGACTTCCCGCGTGGCACTGATCGACATTAGACAAGAAGGAGACATGCCTAGGATTGGGACACCGTTGCAGGTCATTCTTGATTCTAGAAAAGGTATGCTCGATGGGAAAAGTGTAAGTCTGACCAGTGGGCGAGCCCCAAGCAACCGGAGAATTCGTAGTCTCAGGACATGAGCCAATAGATTTTGAAACTAGAGGAGAGTACCTGTCGAGAACAGAAGGCTTCTGACTATTAACGTCGAAAATGGCTTGAGGACACGGTTGGTTCCAGTGAATCTACGAAACAGGACGAGGAGGAGAAGCGGGACTAGGGCGATAAAGAGAACTAGAGCGAGTAATCAGGGTGACTTTTCTTAATTTTGATGGTTGCAGTGCAAAAGCTGGTGAGGTAGGCCTGGGGCAAGAGATAGAACTAATTGTGATGAAGGTGGTGGTGGGATAGGGGAGATTTCTTTGTTGGGAGGATTCAGTGATGGATAGGATGATCGACAATGGCTGGTTGACTCTCTTGGCTTTGTGAGTGTGGTAGGGGCAAGGGGTCCATATCGACGTTGATACGAACGTTGAACTATTGTCCAGCTAGAGCAAACCTCAAGGTCCCAAAGTTTGAGTTCTTTGGGCCAATTGGCACTACCATCCCGCCAGAGATGGAAGTAGACATAAAAGTGGTCAGAGATGATTCTCTTGAGGTTGTAAACCAGGAGGCCAACCTTTTTAGAGGCCACGAAGAATTTGAAGTGACGGTCTTTGATAAACGAGACATAAAAACCTGCCGGAGAGCCCCCTAGGCAAGCCAGGAGAGCAAGGCTCACAGAGTCTTCGGTGAGACAAAAAGTGAACCGATGAAAGACCGCGAGGAGGTAGAAAGATCCGTCAGGATAGGAAGAGGGGTGATGGATAGGGAAGCTAAGGTTTGCAAGCACCTTTCTTTGATAGGACTCCCAGAGAGAAGTCCCAAGAAGAGACAAGCTCCTTGAGGGAACTATCACGATCGAGATCCAAGAGAGCAAAAGGTGGACCCAACATGACACAAAGAAAACACCGAGAAAAAGTAAAAGAGGGGAGAACAAGTGGAAAAAGAACTAAAGTGGCAAAAGAACGAAAGATGTGGGGTAGGAGAGGGTAGAGAGATCAAACTCTGAGGGGAGCACCATTCCTCTACTCTGAGGGGTCGTTGGAGTTGAAGAAACCTGGGTGGGAGTGGGTGCGGCCGAGAGCTCCATTCCTCTACTGTAGCATTTTACAAAAGGGCAACAAGGAAAGCATGCCCTACAATTATAGCTAAGTTCCTCCTTAGTCATCAGCATTGGACAATGCAGAAGTATAAAATCCGTTACAAATACTTCCTAGAGTGATTTTGCAAGCTGTTTTGAATTTTGACATTTAGTCAACATACCCAAAACTATTTATAAAACCACTGTATGCGAGGTTATTTTAATAGATTTTCATTCTTGGGATAGAATATCTGGTTGCGTACTTAAGAATGTTAGCAGAAATATAAATGTCCTGAGCAGAGTACAGTCGATGCAATCCTAATGGTTAGCACAGTATGACATTGATAATGATACAACTCAAAGACTCAAAGTGAAGCTAGTAACCAAAACATAGAAACAACTGATGTAGCTATGAACGTCCATGTGTAGTGTGTGTGGACCAGACAGAATCTGTGCATCTTCCATTATTCGTTAAGACGATATATATGCGACACCACAAATTTTTACCAAGAAACCACAAATATCGAAGAAATAGGAACCATTTCAACGGTACAATCGAGCTTGGGCAGCCGCCACGACATTGAGACAACCAATTTCTATTCGAAATGGTGAAAAATATCAAAGTTGTTTTCGGAAAGAAGTGGAAGAAATCTGAAAAAAAATTCAAAGGACACTCCATTTAAAAAGCAGTAAATCTTCTTTAGGTACTTACCCTATTGGAAAGAGTTGGAGATTAGTCATGCTATCGATACCATGCACATTGAGAAGAATGTCTTCGAAAGCACCATCGGTATTTTGTTAGACATACCGGGCAAGTCAAAAGATGGACTCAAAGTACGAAGGGACCTTCAAACTCTCGGAATTAGATCCGAGCTTCACCCACAGGAAAGGGCCAATGGAAAATTTTTCCTTCCGACTGCAAGCTATAACATCTCAATTGACGAGAAAAAAATCAATCTGCAGGTGTATACAAGGAATCAGAGTTCCAACAGGATTCTCACAAACATAAAGAATATTTTCTACGTAGCAGATCTGAGGATGAGCAGCTACAATACTCATGATTGTCATGTTATGCTTGGGCTATTCCTCGCCATCGCAGTAAGAGGAATCAAACATTCATTTCTGAAGATGGTGATCACACACATATGTCACTTCTTCAACATCATATCAAAGAAGGTGATCGACCCTGAAGAGATAAATGAATTACGTAAACAAATGAGGGATACTATGTGTCAGTTTTAGATGTGCTTTCCTCCTTCATACTTTGATATTATGGAGCACTATATGATACATATAGAAGACCAGATCTTTGTTCTCGGTCCAACGTACCTGCACAATATGTATGCGTACGAGCGTCTCATGGTTATCTTCAAGGGTTACATATGAAATCGTGCTTATCTAGAGGGTTCCATGATAGAAGGCTACATGACTGAGGAAGTCATTGAGTGCTACGCAGATTACATAAGAGATAGAAAACCAATAGGTGTTCCCATGTCACAGTACCATGAAAGACTCACCGGTAAAGGAACTAAAGGCAGGAAAATCATACGAGACAATAGCTACCAAACAGTACGAGAATCACATTACAGTGTCATGCATCAGTTGGTGATTATGAGACCATATGTTGAACAACACCTGCAAGAGCTTCGTGAAAATAATGAAGATCGCGATGAACAATGGATTATGAAAGAGCACAAAATTCATTTCACATCATGGCTGAGGGATATAAACCTTTCGATTGGAGAAACCAGCGAAGAGATGATGATAAATAAATTGTCTTACGGTCCATTGAGCATGGTTAAAACATGGCAAGCGTATGACATCAATGGTTTCCCATTCTATACTAAAGCAAAGGATCCAAAGAGTCAACTCCAAAATAGTGGTGTCAGAGCAGATGTAGAAGACAACACTGGACAAAAGAATTCTTACTATGGATACATCGAAGAAATATGTGAACTTAACTACGGGAACTCTATAGAAATCCCTGTATTTAAGTGCAAGTGGGTCATACATCCAAAAGGTGCGGAGGTGGATGATTATGGGTTTACGATAGTTGATCTTAATAAGGTGGGTTATAAAGATGACACTTAGATACTCGCTCAATCTATGGCATAAGTATTTTACATACTTGATCCTAAAGATGAGAAGAAATACATTGTTTCTCCAGGAAAACAAAGAATCGTTGAAGTTGATGGAGTCGAGGACGAAGAAGAATACAATCAGTTTGATGAGGTGTCGTTCTTCATTGACATAGCAAGGATCAATGTGGTTAAAGCAAAATTGTTATTTGGCGGTGTGATTCCTTATCTACGTACCGATGGCGATGGAAAATTAGTGCAAGGCTAGATCATTTATGTTTAGTTTAAGAGATTGAGTATATTTGTAAAATCAATTATGTCATTTGGTAGTGTCATTTATGTTTTAAGATATTTGTAATATATTTTTTTATTTATGTCATTAATGAGTATAGAACTAGCAGGTCGCTAGTGTCATTTTGTTTAAGATATTGGTAATATATGTTATTATTTAATTAATTGTAATATATGTCTAATATAATCAAAAAAATCCTTAAGAAAAATAATAATAATCAAGTTGAAAATATATATTGAAACCTTTTATTTACTTATTGGTAATATATGATCTTACTAAATAAAATACTCCTCAGAGCTAGTAGTGGCGGGCACGTGTTTAATCAGTAGTAGTCGGGTGACGTCATACGACCCACTACTGCTAAGTCGAACACAGTGCGGGTGGCTTAGCAGTGGTGGTCCGAGTGACATCACCGACCACCCCTGCTAAGAGGAATAGCAGTGGTGGGCTGGTGACGTCATCTTACTCACCACTGCTAATCCACATATATAAAATTTTTCGCTCCCGCCCTCCGAAAACCTAACTTAAACTCCCGTGTCGCGCCCTCCGCTCATCACCGTTGTACTCCCGAGCCTATCACCACCGCATCCGGAGCCCGTCGCCGCCGCACCTGGAGCCCGCACCATCGTCATCCGCCCATCGTCGCCCCCAGAACCCGCCGCCATCCCCGAAGCCTGCGCCGCCGCCCTCCGCCCGTCGCCGCCTTCCCAGAGCTTGTCGCTGCCCCCTGGAAGGCCAGCCCATCGTCGCCATCCCGGAGCACCGCCACACCGAGCCCATACTTCTGAAGGTACGAGACCGCCACACCGAGCGCACCCTTCTAGAAGACGGTCTTGAATATTTGAACCTAAGATAGTCCATGCTATCGTTTTCTACTTTTTGTCATACTTGTTCCATATATAATATCTCTTCTTGAATTCACGTCACTAATGTAATGTTATGGTCATATATGATATCCAAAATGTCACTATTATGTCATTGGCGGGAGTGTTCAGCTCGGGCTAGCTCTATAGATTAACTGATTTGGGGGACAAACATTTAGGAGTATCTAAGTTAAATTTATACATTTTTCAAAATACATGCAGTCAACTTCCAAAAGTGTGATCTTTTGTATAAAAAGTATACTTTTATATCTATTTGCCAAATGTTCGCACCCACGGTGGGGGATACCCACTAAAATCTTTACATGGAAAAAATACAGTTTTGACATGCAAAAACCCACAAATCCAAATTACCTACATACTATCTAGCAAGTGGTTCCAGTTGGGCTATATATGCAATGCGGCAATAGAAAATTTAATCTAAATTAAGAGACTAGTTGTCTATGCATGTATATATATACATGGGGAAATATTTAGGACAAAATTATAGTACGGCGTACATCTGGATGCTAATTTGTTAGCTCATCACATGAACAGTACATCATGCAATTAACTGTGCAATCATCGGGCAGCAGTGCAGCACGGTCTCGAGATATGATACCATGCATGCAAATCCTGTTATAAGTAAAATAATGAGCTGGGACACGTATGTTGCAGCTGCATGCATGCAAAGCATGCATGGGACCTTGGCTGGATAGAGTGTTTTGCATGCTGTGCAGTGTGCAGTGGCACTGTTTCCCTTTGGTTTCTCATCCCTTTCATTCTTGTGCTGCCAGTGTCGTCCGCCCTCTCTCTCAGGAAAGGGATCACACATGACATCCTTCTAAATCTTCCTAGGCCCGAGCTGGAGAGTGATTGATAGCAGCTGATCTTGGCTCCTTGATCTTGCTTCCCTTTATAAAAAGGACATGCCCCTCTCTCCAGTACGTGTCCATGATCATCCTGGGCCCTTGTAAATTGCCCCTACAACAGCAGATCTCTCTACCTCTCCATCTTGCTAGCTAGTTATATACATCCTGATGATGTACTAGCAGCTGCGGCTACCTTCCCAGATCTCATCTCTCCCAATTTCTCCACTCTGACATGCCTACTATCTACATGAGCCAGCTCTCTGCTACTCTCCATCTAATGGAGGGGAATCAGGATCAAGGACTCTTGCCAGCCTTCCATAGAGCAAAAGACCCTCCTATCCTGTTCCCTTTCATACATGTTTTCTTAAATCCAATCTGCTTTGTTTAATTACCAAGAGATGTGGCATTCATGCATGGTCCATACATCACTAATCAATATTAACTAGATATCAACAAGATTACTACATCACCAATCGATGTTAAATTTACTGCATTGATAAGATTAGTGGAAAGGAAAAATTTGTACTGGGCTAAGCTTGGTCCTCTTGGAATCAAGCTTCTCCTTCCTGGCCTTGATGCGTGCAGCCTCAGCAAGAGTGGCCATCTTGCGTGCAGTGCCGAAGTAGGGGTTCAGCTTGAGCACAGCGGCAACATTCTTGAGCGGATTCTTCCTCTTTTCCCTGCGCTTGAACTCCTTGTTGAGGGGCTTCACTACAGACTGCACCTCATCAGAGTTGATGATCTTGCCAAGATCAACATTGGACATCTTGGGCCTCGGCAGCACAAAGCCCTTCTTCTTCAATGAAGGCGCATCAAAGGATCCATACACCGACTGATGGACGATGGGCAGGGCATACACATCGATCAACTTTATCTCTTTTCTCTCTCCCTACTGTCAAAGACAAGAAACAACAGTTTGGTGGTATGCCGGTAATCGACAACTATGGCAATGTGGTCAAGACAAGAAACATTGAATTGTCATCAGATTATAAGTCAGCAGGCTATTTTGCAGGGAATCACGTATCTGAAAACAAGCTCCTGAAATTCCTCAAGACATGGCTGCAGGCCTCAGATGTGCCTTTCATAAAACCACCAAATGCAAGTTCTATCAAAACAAGCTGCAACAGTACAAGAATGAACTCATGATAATTGGAGTAAGATTTGAATTTGGGGAGGTATCAGAGTACATTGGCAGACGCCTCATGTCTATGGCTGCAAGCCTGCAAGCAATATGCTCACGAGGGAGAATGTATACTCACTGCTTCAGCTAGTTAGGCTTATGCAAGGGAAGTATCTTTATCCATGTAAACTGATCAACAGTATCAAATGTGAGAAATGGATGAAAACTTTTTTTGGCTACAGCTCTTCTATTGGTTGTGTTATGTATGTGTTGACACGAAAACGTGCCCCCACACTTGGGTCAGTTCGACGATCAAAAAGTATGCGGATACTTCATACTTAGGGACAAGACTAAGCGTAACACAACACCGACATCATGTTCCGACTACCCTCAATAGTGGCAAGGGGGTTAGAGTCGCTAGGTAATCAGATTACACAGAAATAATCCAATTAGCCGAAAAGAAATATATTAGATAAAATAAACCAGCAAGCTGAACGGAGCCTAACTGATTTGAAGTATACTGTACGAACCCTTCGGCGTCTGGTGCGAAGGGTCTCACCGAAGGTAGTCTTCGGCGTTCGGAATGATCTGACTGAAGGCAGGCTCTGAGCAGATCTTGACGCAAAATCACCTTCGAACAACGGGGTTCGGCGCGAAGTCTCTGACACAACAAAATAACTCCAACGCAACGCACTGGCGTGACTTCGTCTGGCACGGGGTACGAGCGTGGTGAAGCCTATCGTGACGAAGCCTGTTGTGGAGCATGTTGGCGCGCGGGACTTGGTCAAACCGACAACAGCGTGATGGTCCGACACGCGTAGTCGAAGCAGTGTTCCCGCCGAAGGGTGTTCTAGCAGCCTCCGAAACCAATCTCCCTGCTCCGAACACCTTCGGCGAAGTGTCTCCGATCATGAAAACCTGCAAACAGAACAAAGATCAAGTGCCAATTCAGCCTAGGGACCGAATCTACTAAGTTTTACAGTAGGGAAATGAAGGTAGCAATCTGTTACGTAGATTAACGGATACTTCATAGGTGAAGTAACAAGGCGATAGCAATCTGTTACGTAGATTAACGGGTACTTCACAGGCGAAGTTACAAGGATTACCATTGTTTCTACGTGGCAGGCGGAGGGCTTCCAGGCAAACCCACAAAGGTTGTAGAAAGGTAAATAAAAGTAAAGGTACTGTTCAAAGCTAGGGCTTTGTGATTGATTTGTGTTGGGGGGTTAATGAACCGGCCTCACCGCTATATTTATAGGAGCTAGTATTCTAATCTCTAAGATTAATCTGGTAAAATTTGGCCTAATAACGCGTAGGGATAAAATTAGCAAGAATCAGACTCAAACTCTATCTCTAGAAATCAGCCCGAAGTGGGCCTTCGGCAGGGCCCACCGAAGCCTGCTCCTTGGGCTGAAGCTTCGGCGAGGCAGGCCTCCGAAGGCCTTCAAACCGAAGGTAGCAGGCCTGCTGGAAGACTTCCAAAGCCCAAAGCTTAATGGGCCTTCGGCCCTGTAGGGCTTTGGTCCGATCCAGGACATGTGTATTTTTGGCCCAAATTACCAAAAAAGATATTTTGACAATCTTGGCCATTTAATGCCATTTTTTGCTATCAACACATGCCCCCTGCCTTTTAGTGAACTAAGTGAACTAAAAGCATAACGGACTAAGGACGATACCTTCCATATCGGCCTCTCGACACTTTCAAGCAGTTTGCCACACACTCGGGAAATACTTTTTCAAGTACGTGCCATTCAAAGCTCTTGAAACCGCTCTCCTTGTAGAGATTTTA
The DNA here is from genome assembly GCA_019279435.1 of Zizania palustris. Classification (NCBI taxonomy): domain Eukaryota; kingdom Viridiplantae; phylum Streptophyta; class Magnoliopsida; order Poales; family Poaceae; genus Zizania; species Zizania palustris. The sequence continues at coordinate 9,889,687 of JAAALK010000287.1, forward strand.
GCACATATGCATTACCTGGAGCTATTTCAGTTATTTTGAAAGAGCCTTCCCAACTAGGTGACCACTTACCAAATTTATGGCTCTTAGTGCCCAAGGGCAAAATCGTCTTCCAAACCAAGTCACCAACTTGAAATGATTTTGGTTTAACTTTCTTATTGTAGGCTCTAGCTACTCTCTTCTTGTCTATCTCTATAGCTTCTAAAGCCTTAGCCTCTTATCGTTCACTTCTTCTAAATTGTCCTTCAAAAGAGTTTTATATTCATCGACCGACAAGCCATCTTTCTTTAGAACTCTTAAAGAGCCTAGATCCACTTCTATGGGTAGAATGGCCTCTTACCCATATACTAGCTCATATGGACTAACCTTGGTAGCACCGTGCTGTTGACATGAAAACATGCCCCCGCACTTGGGATCAGTTCGACGATCCAAAACTATGTAGATACTTAGGGACAAGCTTAAGCGTAACACAACACCGACATCGCGTTCCGACTACCCTTAGCCGTGGTAAGGGCGTGGAGTCGCTAGGCAATCAGATCACACAAAATTATCCAATTAGCCGAAAGAAATATATTAAACAGAATAAATCAACAAACCGATCGGAGCTTGTCTGCTTCGAAGTGTGGTGCCAAGGGGGTCGCCGAAGTATACCTTCGTCGTCTGGTGCGAAGTGTCCCGCCGAAGGGTACCTCCGGTGTTCGGATTGTTCTGGCCGAAGATGAACTCCAAACAGATCTAGACGTGACAATCACCTCCGAATAGCAGGGCTCAGTGTGAAGTCTCCGATACAGTAAGATACAAAATAATGACTCGAGTGCAACTTGCGGGCGTGACTTCGTCTAGAGCGGAGTACGAGCATGGCGAAGCCTGTCGTGACGAAGTGTGCTGGCGAAGCATGCGGTCGAAGCAGAAGTCTCGACGAAGGGTGTCCTGGCGACCTCTGAAACCGATCTCTCAGCTCCGAACACCTCCGACGAAGTAGCTCCGAATGTGGAAACCTTCAATAAAGCGGATTCGAAGTACTAATTCAACCTGAGGACCAAATTCTACTAAGTGTTGCACTAGTAGTGAAGGTAGCAATTTGTTACGCAGATTAGCGGATACTTCACAAACGAAGTAACAAGGCGATAGCAATATATTACATAGATTAACGGATACTTCACAAGCGAAGTAACAAGGATTACCACTATTCCGAAGTGGCCGTCGGAGGGCTTTCAGGCAAACCCACGAAGAGGTACAGAAAAGTAAAGATAAAGTAAATGCGATCAAAGCTAGGGCTTTGTGTTTTGGTTGTGTTGGGTGGGTTTCTGAATTGGCTTTGCCTCTCTATTTATAGGGGCTAAGCCTCTGATCTAATCTACTATAATTCTCCTGGATAGGGATAAAGACTTAGCCGGAATTGTATCCAACTCTATCTCTGCTGAAGTGGGCTTCGGCTAGGCCCGTCGAAGCCTGTTCCTAGGGCTGAAGCTTCAGCGGCGTGGGCCTCTGAAGGCTTCCTAGCCGAAGGCCGTGGGCTGGCTGGAAGCTTTCGGAGCCCATAGCCCAATGGACCTTCGGCCCTATAGGGCTTCGTCCTGACCTGGGACATGTGCATTTTCGGCCCAAATTACCAAAACTGATATTTTGACAATCTTAGCCATTGATGTCATTTTTTGCTATCAACACATGCCCCCATATAGAAAATTTTCCTCTCCTAACTTGGTAACCAGATGCTTGCTGAGCCAAATCATTTGCAATCGAATTGGCCTCTCTTGACACATGAGAAATTTTGAAGTTATCAAAAGTAGCAACTATGTCTAGACATTTATCCAAGTAACTATTTAGCAAGCCATTAAAGCATTGAGTATTTTTAGCTACTTGCTGCACTACTAATAAAGAATCACCATATGCATGGACATGTTTAGCATCTACAGATTCTAGCAATTCAAGCCCTAGCAGTAAAGCCTCATATTCAGCTTGGTTATTAGTAGAAGAAAATTCTAAATGGGCCGAGGTCTCAAAGTGCATTCTATTAGGTGATATGAGAACCACTCCAATACCTTGGCCACTCTTGCAAGCTGAACCATCAAAACAAAGTTTCCATGGCACTACCTCAACTAGAACAACATTGTCACTCCAACTGACATCTATGTGGTGATCAACTATAAAGTTAGCTACGATCTGGCCTTTCATAGCTCTTAGGGGTTTGTAGGCCAAATCGTATTCAATCAACGCGTCAGCCCATTTTCCGATTCTTCCACTTAGAATCAACTTCCGTAACATGTGTTTTATAACATCGGTTTGGCAAACGACAACATGTAGTAGGGAGAAGATAATGGCGCAATTTGGTGCACGCATAGTAAAGTGATAAACACAAACATTCCACAAACGTGTACCTGGTTTCGGTGTCCAGCAGGCAGCGGCTCAAGAACGTGATGATGTACTATTTTCCTTCTACCTCCTAGGTTAGCATGGCCCCGATCACGCTATCTTCAGCAGCGATATAGAGCCGAAACGGAATCCCAGCTTTGGGTGCTCTCACCACGAGTGGTGATGATAAGCACTCCTTGATCTTCTCAAAGGCGCTTTGCTAGCTTGCCCCCCAAGCGAACTCGGCCTCGTTCTTGAGCCGAAGTATGGGGACAAAGGCATCAATTTTGCCGGACAAGTTGGATATAAAGCAACGCAAATAATTCATTTTGCCTAGCAATTTCTGCACATCTTTTTTACATGTCAGCGCCGTAATGTTTCTAATCTTCTCCAGCCTCTTAGGATCAATCTTTATGCCTCTTTCGTGAATCATGAAACCTAAGAACTTACCCACCGACACGCCAAAAGCACACTTGAGTAAGTTCATCTTCAAACCATACTACTGCATCCTATCAAAAGCAACTTTCAAATCGGCTAAATGGTTTCCCATAGCGTCTGATTTGACTACAACATCATCAATGTAAACTTCTAACATAACTCCTAGCAAGTCATGAAAGATTAAGTTCATAGCGTGCTGATATGTGGCGCTAGCATTCTTCAAACCAAAAGTCATAACGACCCACTCGAACAAACCGACAAAACTAGGGCATCGAAAGGCAGTCTTGTAGACGTCCTCTTTGGCCATAAAGATTTGATTATAACCAGCATTGCCATCAAGAAAACTTAGTATCTTGTGTCCTGAAGCATCGTTGATTAGCATGTCGGCTATTGGCATTGGATACTCGTCCTTCAGAGTGGCTCTATTCAGATCTCTGAAATCAATGCATACCCGTATCTTGCCGCTCCTCTTCTTCTCTACTGGCACAATGTCAGACCGATGATGACTCGTCATTTGGACCGGCCATTGCCGGCATAGCCCGGTCAGACTGGCAGGACTTAGCCGGTCGGACTGACAGTTAGGGTAGAGGACGCCCTAGCTTGCTGGCACACACGATGATGATTCGGGTCAATGCAGGAGGTCCTTGGTGATGTAGATGAACACCTTATCTTCTGCAAAACATATGAAATTAATGGTAATTCGGTCTAGGGACTGAATCACTCAAAGATAATCAATAAAACTCGTACAGGGTGAAACGGAAGGTTTTCGGATCAAACCCACAAAGAACTTGTGGTAACGTGGTGGAAATACAGACAATTTGTTGATCAAATTGACAAAGGGCTACTGCTAGGAGTAAAGTAATACTAGATCAAGGAAAATAATGATAGGGCAAAAGTAGAGAGGAAATAGTAGATTGAAAGCGAAAAGAACGATTCAATGTAGTGCCGCCGGGGGTTGGCTTGAATCAACATTGGCCCTTTATATAGGGGTTAGTCTTGCAAGTGTTGGAACTTATCCATGCCCTAAAGTGGTTAGAGATTGATTTAGATACGAAATATCCCGGGTTTTTATGAAAAACACGAGATCTAGTCGTAACTAACTCGAACTCAGAGTGCTAGAAAATCTTGAAATTTCGAACCGACCATACATGGTCGGTCGGACTGGTGTTATATGGGAGTTCGGACTGGCCATGTATTGCTGGTCGGACCGGCCATATAAAAAAGGTCGGACCGACCTTCACGCAGAATTTCTAATTTTTTCCAAACTTGGCTAGCACTTGTTCTACTCCAAATTGGTTCCAAATTTGGGTGTCAACAGTGGGCGCTGCACTGGTGGAGACCAAACCTGAGGTAGCGCGTGCGGAGCTGGCTCGGTGAGTAAGGCCACAAGTGGTGTTGACGACTGTGGGGCCCCTCCGGTGAACTACCCGGGCCAGATGGAAGGAGTGGCGAGGGAAGCGGCGAGAGCGGCATCGGTGGCATCTATGTCGGTAGGGACAAATACGACCGTGGGATCCGGCCAGAGGACGGAAGCGGTGTCGATGTCCACCACACGCTTGCCATCTCTGGTAGCAGCAACGGCAGCCACGTGCTCGGCAACGGCGACAACGGCGCTAGAGCTCAGCCACGGGGCGGCGGGGGCTGATATGGGTGCGACAGCAGGGAAGCCGGCTACAACGCACAGGGCCAAGCGGACGGCGGTGCACCGGGCCAGCACGCCCCGAGAGGAGCCTAAACGGTGGTGAGGAAACTGGCGGCGACATCCGGGGCCAGCATGCCCACGGTGGTGGCCTTGACATAAGCGACGACGGTGGGGATGGTGGCCAGCAGCGGTGGCAGCGTGGTAGGGAAGACCGGCGCGACGACAGGGAGGTTGGCGGGGGCGCACTAGGCCTGTCAATCCATAGTCGTGACCGAGGAGGAGGCCGACGATGCTGTAGGGAAGACCGGTGCAGCGGCGGCGCATGGGGCATGCCAGCCCACAGTCGCGGCCGAGGAGGAGGGCGGCGGCGCGGCGACGACGCACAGGACCTGCCATCCCACAGTCGTGGCCAAAGAGGACGGCGATGTGGTGGCGGCGCACGGGACCGGCCAGCCCACAGCCGCGGCCGAGGAGGAGGCCGGCGATGTGGCGGCGGTGCACGGGGCCTGCCATCCCGTAGCCGCAGTCGAGGAGGAGGCCGGCGACACAGGGGGAAGACTGGCGTGGCGGTGGGGAGGTTGGCGGCGGTATGGGCACCGGATCCGGCAGCGGCGACGCCAGATATGGCCGCGTTGGTAGCGGGGTCACCGGATCCGGCCACATCAGCGGCCTACCAGCCACCCGAACGACGGGGAGAGGGAGGGGAGGGGGATAGAGAAGGAGGAGGCCCACGCCGGTGGTGGAGGCTCGCCGGCCTGCCGGTGAGAGAGAAAGGGGAGAGAAACCTAGTCTGATACTATGATAGAATGGGAAATGGATTCCTCACCAAACCCTAGAAGGGTACGTGAATAAAAAGTGTAGACTACAAGGGTCAGACACACACTCTAACACTCATTGCTAAATCATGTTAGCTCTTCAAAAAGGATAACCAAGTGGTCCAACAGGAGAATGAAGACCTTTGCATACTAACCCATCTAGTCAGAAGTAAAAATTGACATGGCTTCAAAATGCAGCTGACTACCAATTTCTACTGTAATGTATATAAAAATAAAAGTGCAGTTATAAATATCACGGTTCTTGAGCAAACCTACGCATATTGTTTTCTGTATCCATTCTAGAAGTTCATTTTACTACACAATACCAGAACATTGGTTGTTTTGGATGGAAGGGGTATAAAATTGTAGACTAAACTGACAGAAAAAAACCCAAACTACCAGTTTTTATATTTGGTTTCCTAAATAATCCAGGACAAAGTACTTACTTGAATATGAGCAACTTTCTTTGACCAAACTGCCCAATTGAGAAGAAAAATTAAGATAACATGTTGCCACTTTCCTTTGCTCTTTCCCCTTTTTCTTTTCAAGACTTTCCAACCATGCTTTCTACAAATTGAAATGTGAATTGCTAGAGTAATATACCAGAAATGAACCACTTACCCAACCGCCAACAACAAACAGGCTTACAAGCACAGGGCTGTGAAGATCTCTCTTAGTTTTTACGAATAAATATCCAAACAAGCAAGGCCGAAACTCCAAAGAAGTTGGAGACCCATGGAAGCAATCAAGTAGCTGAAAAAAGAAAGATCATCATAACAATCAATTATGAATATAGATGATTTCATGTATGGACTGTTAAGCTCATGTTCAAGCTATTATGATTTCTGAACAGTAGTGAATGATTTTCAGACTTTACCCAACTCAATCTCAAAACCTAAGCTGCAAAGGGCAACCACACAATAATGAAGGCATGTAATGTGTTGATAATCGATACGCAACATCTAGCTGAAAAATTCTCATAAAATGTTACCACAGATAAAAGTACTGGAGGTACATGAAAATTGTTATAACTTCTATAGTCACAAGGATGATAACAAACATGCACACAAAATCATTGTCAAGAGTCCTGCCCTTTTTGGGTTAAAACTAATAAGCATGTTGTTTCTGTCCCCTTCCTGGCAAGGAATTGAAACAAGTCCCTATCTAGGCTTCACCTCTCTCAAGATTCCAGTTAAAATCATAAATCCATGGATAAAACTTACAGGACACACTGAGAAAAAATAAAAACCCATAAGATCATACTAAGAGACTAGAAGCTACATTAATCAATAACCAGAATACTTCTACTACTACCTTTATTTCACACTATAAGTCATTTGACTTTTGTCAAAGTCAAACTTCCTTAACCTTGACCAAACTTAAACAAAAATACATTAACATTTACAAGATTAAATATATACAATATTAAAACATATTTAATGGTTAAATTAATATTGTAGTTGTCATTGTTCTTAAGGCGTCGCCTAGGCGTTGGGTGAGCGTCGCCTCGCCTTAGGAGAAGGTTGTATGGCGTCCACGGTCCACATAGGTGTGGTATGGCGTTGGTTGGATGGCCAGCAACCTAGGGCGAACACCATATATGGCACCTAGCGCGCATACGCACGAAAAGTTCCTAGTGCAGGATGGAGAGCAAGAACTCGAGGAGGGAAAATTAAAAGGAAACAGACATTACGTGCAGTCGCGCACAACAGATTAGGCAGAAAGAAAGGAAAGAGTGGGAAGAGAGGGTCCAAAGGGAAAGAGGCAGCGGTGGTTAGCGTCCTCTCTAGCTGTGGCTCCCACCACCCCAGATCTGCTGCGTGGTCGGCAGTGCGAATTCTTCTGCCTAGTGCCTTTGGCTCTTCATCCCTTCAGTCAGTACTCAGTAATACTTCTGTAGACTGTGGTTCTATGTTGTACTGTTGTGTGCTACTGTGCTACTGTGTGTAAAGTGTTGTACTGTATGTTGTATTGATGTATCATGTTCATGTATAACAGATTAACACAAATGTAAGTGCATAACAAATTAACAGATTAATACTTTTGTAGTTCTCTTGGTTTAGTGTTTTTGTTAGCTGATTTGTTGTATTTCTGCAATGTAGCTAATGCTGTATGAAAATTGAAAACAGAATCTGCTGTAAATTGTTGTACTGTTGTGTAGTATTGATGTATAATTTTCAATGTGTTTCACTGCTTGTTATTTTATTTTTTAACAGATTAATGTCGAGTCAGCCAAATAGAAGTCAACCTGCTACTAGCAATGACAGTATGTATGATCCCAATAATGATCCAAATAGAAAAGCAAAATCTAAAGATCCAGTATGAAAGTGTGGGTATTGGGCAGATTTAAATAAAAGGGATGAGGTGACATGTATCCTTTGTGGTGCCAAGGTTTGTGGAGGGATAAAAAGGTTAAAGCAACATGTGGCAGGTGGCTATGCGGATGCAAGAATTTGTACGAAAGTTTCTAGTAATACTACTTTTATATCGTATTTTCATGGATTTGTGTTGCTACTTATATCTTATTTTGGTCACTTACATATCTTTACTTTATTTAAGATTGTTGTGCGGCTTTTCTTTTATAGATACTAAATGTAAGCTTATTTTTTATGTAGATTGTTGTATGGGACAAGAGAAGAGAAGATCAATAGAGAAGAGACATCGTATCATTGGAAATACTAATGTAATTATATGTTACACCACTACTAAAATTAGTAAAATCTATAGCATTTATATGTTAGGATGTGTGTATGGCGTCGCCTCGCCACGCACCTAACTTTAGAAGGGGTAGGTCGCCGCGCTTCGTCTTACCGCCTTAAGAACAATGTTAATTGTTGCTATATTGTTTTTATAGATTTGGTCAAATTAAAAAAGTTTGAATTTTTTAAAAATACAAACGAATATGTAACAGAGGGAGTACTTGTTTATACAAAAGCACTGTCACATATCATGCCCCTCTATTCGAATGGAATATTCCAGAAAATGAACAGTTGTATTTTTTTGAGGTTAAATGAACGGTTGTTTTATTATGGTGATTTTATTCCATTTCAATGTGACTCTTTTTATTTCCAGGAAGATTTATTAACACATTTTAGCCAGACTCTACATGCCGTGCTTGTGCATAAGAAATAACAATAGAGGATGGTGCAACATTTTTTTTAAAAAAAGTGAGAGAGTCGCTTACGTGCATTGAGAAGAAAGACCGAAGTCTAAACCAGTACAATGGAACATACATGAGAGGAAAGACTACTAGCAGTTAGTAGCTAGCATGAGGGCCAGGGGGGTGATCATCAGGTGAAAGAAACGAATGGGAGGGGCACTAATTACAGCAGTAAGAGGGCAATATAATCGCGGTCAAAGCATGTGAATTTAGACTGTCTTTGTGAAATGAAGTAATTCTACTTCTGCTGCTATCATGCCAACTACTGTTTCTATGCGATTGATAGAGGATTGGAAAATCCAGCGGCTTCGTTCCATCCAAATGTTCCACCACGTGTGAATGATGAGAGTACGAGACCATTGAAATATTTACGGTCAGTTGGTCTGTTAGGTTACAGGGCCATTTGGGTCGAGCGAACCGGTGAGCTGCATTGCCAGCAACTTTTAGTCCCACCTCATCCATACAAAGAGGCTACGAGCCCTTGTAAGGGAGAGTAGTCAAACTCTCTTAGATCGGTCTTTTGGGATGGAAAGAGTTCTCCTCTTGTAAGGATGTATTGGATGTACATAAATGTTTGAACGTGAGACGAGGTTGGTAGGTGTTGCATAGGAGCTAAAGGCCTAGGACGCTAACAATTGATATCAGAATAGGCATCCTATCTCCTTATAAGGGAGAGTAGTCATATTTCCTCAGTCCGGTCTTTTGGAATAGAAAGTGTTCTCACTTGTAAGAGTGCGTCGGATGTACATGAACACCTAAACTTGGGACGAAATCAGTATGAACCGATGTTGTGTAGAAGTTGAAAGGACTGAAATGCTAACAAGATACGTAGTGTCGCTTGTTGCCACCAGCTTTGTATGTTTTTGTTCGACGAAAGGTGGGGGATTCCTATGATGTTGTATCGCCGAAGAAGCTGTGACCAAACTTGCTGCCTGAAACTGCAACGTGGGCTAAATGGTTTGGTGTTTCGAAGGATGGTGCACCAGTTTAGTTCAAGTAAGCTTCTATTTTTTGAAAACCTGCAACACTGAATTCGTAGAATGAATATAAGCAGCCATTGACACTGAATGCAAATAGAGCTGAATAGAAAATTTGCAAGATGAAGCAGGGGAAGTCAATCTGTGGGACAGTACTTGGAAATGGAGCTAGACCCAAGGGAAGGACAGATGTCTTATTGCAAGTCAGGTGTGCTGGACATTAGTGAATACTTTGATTGAAGATAGCTTGGGAAGAACTGTAACCAAAAGTTAGTGTTGTCCTTCAGTATTATTCTATAACATTTTGATTATAGATAAATCAATCCGCACAAATGGAATGAAAGATACAAAACAAATATATGTGACAGTACAATACAGTTCAGCTAGGCCACTATCTAAAAGAAAGTTAGGTAAGAACACTCACCATGCTGAGTTTGCAGGCCAGAAGGTAAGCAGCAGCTCATTGGAAATGCAGCTACGTCTATCCATTGTTTCCTGCTCATTTCACTATTTCAGTAACTAGTAACTACATGTCACCTAATTCTAATTTCTACCTTTAGAATACAAGAATTTTACAGGATTTTTACAGAAATTACACTAAATCTTTTAAAAAAACTTGTTCCAAAGGAGGGCAATGTTTCTGTTCCACGAGGCCACTTCCAAACGAAGGGAAAGAGGAAAACTTACCCAACCTAAAACAGAAGCCTATTAAGTGAAAGAGCCAAACTGCATTGTTTCCTGGCAATTAAGTTAGCAATCACGAGATTCGTAAACTATCAAGCTCATATAGAGTTTCATCTTATTTTATTTCAAGAACTCCAAAATCACCGCTTCATCTTGAAGCAGCCGCGCAAGGCACCCACAGGTTGAAACAAGATTAATCGCCATGAATTTGTAAGAAACCAGAAATATTTGACACCAATGAGGCTAACCAAGTCAAGAAAATTGATATATTTGCCTGAATACGGCGCAAAACGTGCAATCCAGAACTGACATTGCAGTACGCAAGAAGAGATTTAGTAGAGAGGAGGCCAGAGAGGGAGAGAGATGGGGTCAGTACCAGAAGGCGGTGTAGTTGGAGAAGCCGTACGCGGAGGCCATGGCGACGACGGAGCCGCTGGCGAAGGCGCATTGCGACACCCGCAGCGACATGCCGCACCATGTCCCTGGCTACCCATTACATCCTTCATCCCCCCTCCTATCCTATTCCCGCGAAAGAGCGATTCTTGTGAGCTTTGTTAGCTGTTCTTTTGATTGAATCGGCAATAAACCTTACATAAGGTGAGACTTGTGAGCATCATAGTGATTCTGTTGGATTACTAGGTAATTGCATAATTAATTTCTGAAATAGATAAATCATGGCATTTGTATTGACTAGTATCTATCATGCTAGTAAACAGGAACAAGATAATCATGGTTTTACAAAACATGATCATTAACGGTAAAAAAATAAAACACGTATTGTACAGTAGCCGAAAATTAATCCGTGGTTGGTGCAGAAGTTCTCCTGTTAGAGTCGGATCGTGGTACCCGACGGCGACCAATGATAAACGTTGATGCAAGACGCGTCGTGATGACGAACTTGAGCAGTCGCGCGGAGCGCTTCCCAAAAACCTAATTCGCTCTCTCTAAGTGCATGATCACAAGGACATGTGGTTCCGAAGACCTGATCTTCTATTCTCGGTACACACCGATGAATGGAATAGAGAAGACTACGACGACAGCACAACAAAGAGAAGACAGCCAAAACCCTAGCTTGATTTTGATCTAATCTGATTTTCGCATCCATCAAAACCAGCCAGATTAACGGGTATTTATATGGTAGTAACCAGATTTCATGCCGCGATCACAATCTCAATAAAGTCTATTTTCATGTAATCATCTCCCGCAAACTTCTCCACGTTCCAAAATAATCAGAACGAGAAAAGAAAAGACTCAGTCTCCACAAGGCAAGGAGTCGATTTTTGGAAACACATGGTCAGTCTCGGTAGGCCGACCCCCGACTCAGATCAACCACTCAGGAATGCTTACATCTGACCTATGAGTCTTAGCTCAGATCCGGCACTCGGGTGTGCCGACTTCTAAGTTTGACTCTCGAATACTATTCCTTTTTATGGCATGGGTCTTTGAGATTTATTTAGGAATTTCTAAAATATTCTTATGGCTCTATCCCAAAATTCCAGCAATCCTACATCAGATCTTAAATACTCGTTTAGAGATTTGTCTGATTCTCACTTCTGTTTGATATACTAGTGATTCAGCGAGGATTGTTAAGTTGAACTCCTGTCTAGATCTTCACGCTATACTCATCCACAACTTGAACAATGGACTATATCTTGAATTGCAAGTTTTTTGTGAACGAGTTTCACTTAAAGTCATAACAAGATAATCATAGTTTCAAAAAACATGATCGTTCACCATACAGAAAAGTAAAACATGTATTGTACAATAGCCGAAGATGAATACACAATCGATGCAAAGGTTCTCCTATTAAAATCGGATCATAGTACATGATAGCGATTGACGGTAGACATGGATGGAAGACACGTCGTGATGATGAACTTGAGTAGTCGCGTTGAGTACTTCCTGAAAATCTTATTCGCCCTCTCCCGGTGCAAAATTACAAGGACGAGTGGTTTCGGATACCTGCTCTTCCATTTTCGGTGCAAGCCGACGAATGGAATAGAGTAGACTATGATGAAAGCATGACAGAGAGAAGACGGTCAAAACCCTAGCTTGATTTTGATCTAATCTAATTTTTGCATCCATCAGAACCAACCAAATTAATGTGTATTTATATGGAAGTAACTAGATCTCATGTCGTGATCATGATCTCAATCAAGTTGGTTTTCATATAACCATATCCCGCAAACCTCTCCACATTCCCAATAAATCAGAACGAGAAAAGGAAAGACCTAGTTTCCATAAGGCAAGGAAACAATTTTCGAGAATACATGGTCGAGCTCGGCAGACCGACCCCCAACTCGGATTAGGCACTCGGGAATGCTAACCCCTGACCTCCGAGTCTTAGATCAGATCTGGCACTCGAGAGTGCCGACTCCTGAGTCCGACTCCCGACTACTCGGTATTCTTTTTCATGACATAAGCCTTGAATTATTTAGGAATTTCTGAAATATTTATATGGGTCTATCTCAAAATTCTAGCATCTGTCCTAGTATTTTTAGAAATATACTAATCCCTAAAACATGAGATGTCCTAGTATTTTTAGAAATATACTAATCCCTAAAACATCAGCTCAATTAAAGAATCCTGATTTAATAGACTCAGATCTGTCGATTTGATCGCCACTACGACCCTTCTGACTAAAATGTCTGGTTAGACAGACCTGACAACACTGGTTTAACCATCCTTTGTACGAATATCTAATCATTTTTCATATATGGCTTAAATTTAATCTACTGTCAAATTTAGCTATCAACAATATTCATGTAGCTTAAGAAAGTTGTGGAGAAGCGTTCTGACCTCGTGTCGCATAGCTTTATTTATATGGCCACAACAAAGATTTTTTTGAAATATTAGCGAGAGGATCGCTGCAATTGGGCAACATAGCTTTATTAAGAAGAAGAGACTGAAGTCGTCCAGAGTGAAATAGTCATTTACACCTTGTTACAATCCGAAGAAGAGAAAGAGAGTAGGGTATGGGGGATATCTTAGAGACGGTGTTGACATGGTTCTGAAATACATGAAGAAAAATAGAGGCTCAAGATTGAAGCGCCCTAGCAAAGGCAAAATTATCGAAATCATTTGCAATTGTTTCGGCGACCAAGTCGATGGATTCAAAGCAGTTTTGAAAATACAATGATTTCTCTCTTTCAAGACATTTCACCACGTATAGATGATGAGCTTATTGAATAGATTGCGTTGATTTTTGCCGACTGTCTGTGATGCATTTTCCACCAACATTGTACAGAGAGGTCCATCGAGAGCAGCGGTACACCAATGAGCTGATAGCGCTGCTAGATCCGTGCCCATGTTTCAATAGTGAAGACACAATTGCAAGCGATGTGCTAAGGATTTTTTGGGTCCATAATACAAAGGCGACAAATTGGGTTGCATGGACAATTCCGCTTAGAAAAGTTATCGGTTGCACTACCACAAAAACAGTCTTTAGTGACGCGGCTTTAGTGACGGGTAAAAGACATGCGTCAGTAATATACTTTTAGTGCCAGGTTGATTCACACGTGCCAGTAATATTGTATAATTAGTGACGGGTCGTGGTATGACCCGTCACTATAGATGAGGCTAGCGAGGGCGCCCACGTTAGTGACAGGTCATACAGTTACCCGTCACTAAAGGTACCACATTAGTGACGGTTGATAGTACCACCCGTCACTAATGAGTGTTATATGAAACCCTAAGGCCACCTTTAGTGACGTGTTATATTTATACCCGTCACTGATGACTCCCTCTTATAAATAGGCAGGGCAGGAAGTGGGTCGTCATCCTTTCATTTTGCACAACCCTAACTTACTCCCGTCGCTGCTGTCACCTTCGTTGCTCTGTCACCCGTGCCCTTCGTCGTCATTCTCGCAAGTTTGTCTATGCTTACTATTAAATCTCAGTTTATAGATCGATCTTCATGTAAGCAAAATTCGTTTATTGAAATTGTGAATTAGGGATATGACAATGTATCCGAACGATCTACAAGTACCAAATTATATTCCTAATAGTTGTTTAATAAAGATCAATCATATCATTCACGGGGAGCGTCACCAAGTCAATTTAGTTATAGTTTTTTGTACATTGAATGTCTTGTTTTTTGTGTTAATTAACAAACTGAAGCACATCTATTACTATATTGTAGTATTTATCAAAAAGATTTTGTGAAGTCAATAACATTCGTGCGGGCAACACCCTCAAAATAATGACAAGAGATGGGTGCATCACTCTGGTTGAGGTTATGAGTTGTGGGGGCGGTGGTACGATATGCCTCCACAAAGGGTGGAGTGAATTTAGCTATAGAGGGGGCCTAACACAAGGGGACTATTTAGTATTAACAATGGGACAAGCCCCATTGACTGTTATGGCAAAATTCTACACTAACTTTGGTGATGAGAAGACCCCAACGGCCATCAAAGTGGATGACAACGACAATAGTGGTATACATAGAGAAGAGACGACATCACTTAACATGGACATCTTTTGTTTATGTTCTTATCATGCATGGTTTCTTATAATATCAGGGGTAGGTCCTAGCAATGTTGCAGACAGTAAGGGGAAGGCGATAGCTAGGGAGGTCAACACCGGCCAAATGGACCAATTGAAGCATATCTGTTATTTTGGCAATCCAACAGATGTAATTCCAGCAAGGAAGACTCTCCTACAAGACATCTCAGTAGGTTTATCCTTCTAGAGTCAGTTATATGTCTGCACAATAAATAACACAATCATCAAGAAGAAGTCGGTGGTAAGTTATTTGATCGTGTACTCAATTTATACAAATAGCATTCTCTAATAGTTTTGTTTAAATTTTATTTTATAGTACTTCTCAAGGTAGTACTGTTGGCGCAACAGATTACACTAACAGGTTCTATAAGATCAAAAACTGACAAACGAGGTGTTTGTGAATGCGGACTATCTCAAGCCTCCGAATAGGATAATAGATCGGAATATTTCAAAGTGTGTATTGAATATCTGAATATTTGATGCCTTTTACAGGGTGAGAAGGGGGAATTTATAGGTAAAACCTCTAGGGAAAATACCTTTTTACCCCTTAATTACAATCGACATAGTGGATATTATTTCGGTATCCCGTATAGGGTTAATATGGTAAAACATGCTCGAAGGAAGTCGATAAAGTAGATGTCCCATCCTTCTAATTGTTTTCCACACCGAAGGGGAAGCCTTTCGGAGGGTCCCTTCGGACCAGAACCTGGATGAACCCTTCGGCTTCGAGCCCTTCAACCCGGAGGCAAATCTTAGGCTCCGAGATTAGGACTTGCCTTCATCTTTGTCGCATGATGTATTTGCTTGGAATCTTGGAGGATCATGAGGATGAAGTATTTTCCCCCAACAGTGGCCCCTCGAATATGCTTCTCCAAATAGCCTATACAGCAAGGAGAGCAGTATACGCAAGAAATATTTTCATGCTCAGGAACTTAGAAAAAAAATCAAGGTATTATAACTGTTCGAAGTGTCTTCAGCATCGAAGGTGTATCGAATCTAGGCTTAGAACTGGAACCCCCCTATGATGGCTCTGAAAGAAAGTGAACCGTTATGATGGCAGTGCATCGCAAAGAGCCGTTACTTTTGTGTCATTACCCCTCAAATAGCTGTTATACCTTTCGAGAAAGCAACAGATGCAAAGTTTTACCGCGGGTTCACATTATTTCACCTTTTGGCCCCACCTGTCATCGACGAGGGTTGGATCTGCAAGTGTGAAAACATACACGAATTGCGCCGAACGAGAACAAAGCAGTTATAAAAGAGGAAAGTGATCGGCAACGAAAAGTTTTTACAGAGCTTCCATGCTTGAACCTTTCCACACTTCCATCTTCAACCTTCCTCTATGATACTCTCGAGCACTCCTCCAATGGCGAGAACCAGTGCGAAAGTGCCGACGGTGGTGGGGACCTTAGCGCAGCGGCAAGCCTGGGCCGCATCTAAAGCGGCGGCAATGGTAGGAGCTCCGGGGGGTTCTTGGCACAAAAATCTACGGGAACTCCGCCCACCATCTAAGAAGCCCCTAAAGCAGACGTTCATCCTCAGACGGTCGACTTGCTCGGCAGAGTCTATCGAGGAAGCGGTGAGTGGAAAGTTAGGGCCAAGAATGAGGACTCAGGTTCCCAGAGAAGAAGTGACTCTGGCGCCGAGGAGCGGAGAAGTTGTCGTCTTCGAAGCCTTCTTCGAAGCGAGGCTTGGTCTTCCTTCAATAGACTTTTTGGCAGAAGTGCTGGAGATGTTCCATGTCACTCTGCCGCAGTTGTCTCCGAACACCATAACTAGGTTAGCGATCTTTGAGTGGGCCCTCTGAGCTTAAGGATGCGAAGGGAGGTCTGAAGTATTCGCGGTGACCCACGAAACTTCATGCCAGCCTAAGCCGCAAGAGGGGCCTAGGGACTCCAAGTGGCTAGTGGCCTTCGGGAGCGTCAACTTCCAGCTCCAGAAAGGACACTTGAT
Source organism: Zizania palustris (assembly GCA_019279435.1). NCBI lineage: Eukaryota > Viridiplantae > Streptophyta > Magnoliopsida > Poales > Poaceae > Zizania > Zizania palustris. The sequence continues at coordinate 9,906,208 of JAAALK010000287.1, forward strand.
GAATTTCCCAACAAAGGCAATCAACGACCGGTGGTATTCTGACTGGATACTTCGGTGGTTTTATACCGAGGTTAGAGAAGACTCCAGTCTTGCCAGTCCCCTGCGAGAAATATGGTACCAGAGGGAGGCGGAAGTGACTTCGGACCCAAGTCTGCTTTCAACGCGGCTTGGGTTATTGTCTTCAGTGTCCAAGCACATGAGTATGAAAGACTTGGCGGAAGAATTCATCGACCTCCGAATACCTCCACTTGGGGCCGATTGGCCTATTGCATTTCAGAGCGCTTCGGAGGGGGATCTTCGAACTCTAGGTAATACCTCTGTATCTCCTGCATTTAGATTAGTCATAAAGAATAACTGCCAGGAGCTTTGGACAATTGAGGAAGGCGAAAAAAAGCCTTCGAACTGTATTTGAAGCCCCTTGCTGAAGGGTGCGTGGAATCTTGAGACTCCGAAACTCCCTCTACAAACGATCTTCGAAATACAGGCAGTAGCAGAGAACTAGCTTTTAGTACTAGGCTCCCCACAGACAGCGCCAACTGTTGGTGCAACGGATTACGCTAACAGGTTCTATAAGATCAAGAACTGACAAACGAGGTGTTTGTGAATGCGGACTATCTCAAGCCTTCAAATAGGATAATAGCTCGGAATAGTTCGAAGTGTGTATTGAATATCCGAATATTCGATGCCTTTTACAGGGTGAGAAGGGGGGTATTTATAGGTAAAACCTCTAGGGAAAGGACCTTTTTACCCCTTAATTACAACCGACTTAGTGGATACTATTTTGGTATCCCGTATAGGGTTAATATGGTAAAACATGCTCGAAGGATGTCGATAAAGTAGACATCTCATCCTTCTAATTGTTTTCCACGCCGAAGGGGAAGACTTTTGGAGGGTCCCTTCGGACCAAAACCTGGATGAACCCTTCGGCTTCGAGCCCTTCAACCCGGAGGCAAGTCTTGGGCTCCGAGATTAAGACTTGCCTTCATCTTCGTCGCATGATGTATTTTCTTGGAATCTTGGAGGATCATGAGGATGAAGTATTTTCCCCCCAACAAGTATTGTGGCAAATATATCACACCTTACCTACACCAGCAGACCACCAAGATCCAAGTGGCAGTAGTAGGGTCTGACACAGTCCCAATTGTGATGCATCAAGGGATGGATGGATGATGTTATCTAACTAAAGTATTTGAGTAATTTCTTAGTGACAACTCGCTAGAAGTTGGGACAGTGTGCGCCCTCCAGGTCAATGTTGTTACTAATGGCATTGAGGTTGTAATGTATGCACTGTAAACCTAGGATGAATTATGACTTGTGATGAATTAACTTTTGTGACGAATTATCAAGGATGACTGTGATGTGTTTAATTCACTGTTTGATGGCTTTAATTCAGGCTACAACCTAAAAATATGTTTGTGATGTGTTTTGGAAACTTGACTGCAAAATTCAGGTGTCTTCCATTTCAACATTGTTACCCTTATTTTCTTTAAAAAATACAATAACATTAGTGACGGGTAACAATAATTACCCATCACTGAAGGTATACGTCAAAAAAGACCGTAGGAGTCATCAGTGATGGGTCATAATGTGCACCCATGTAACACCCCAGTTTTTCAAAACAATAAAAATATTATTAAATTCAATTTATGGGAATTATTATTTCAGAAAATACTTTTAATTCCCTTTTATACCCTTTTGAACTACAACATAGAGTAGATGACCAAATCAGGAGGTGAAACTTTTTGTATATGATCCTAAGACCAAAATATAATTTTGAGAATTTTTATAAATTTTTACCAGCCTTGGAAGTAGCCCTAATATTTTAATCTATTTTCTGGAATTATTTTTATTCAGAAAAGTATTAGAACAGTAATGGGCTCCTCTCCCTCCCTTCTCTCTCTCCCGGCCGGCCCAGCCCGTTACCGCGCTCGCCTCTGGCTGACAACTCGGTCCCACCTGTCGGCGCCGCGTCCCTCCCCTCGCGCGCGAACCCGACACCTCGGCCCCACCCGTCAGTCGCCACCCTCGCCCGCTCGCGCCCGCTGACGAGTGGCCCCCGCTTGTCAGGACCTTCGTCCCCGCGAGATCCGCCCCGGATCCCCCCCCCTCGCCGGCCGAAGCCCTAACTCCGCCTAGGATCCGCCCTCGCCGGCCCCCTCCCTTTAATCCGACGCGTGCATTGAAGTCCCCTCACCGCGCCGGCCGTTTCCTCCTATTAATCCCGCCCGATTCACGTCCAGGTGCGTTGAACCGCGTCAACCCGAGCTCGCCGGCGTCAAGGCGCATTTATCCCCGGCCACCGTCGATTACGCCCCCTCTGCCCCCGCCGGTGATCCTATTTAAACCCCCAGGCCACCCGCATTTCACCCCCACGCCTTCACGTCGCGAGAACGCACAGAACGCCCTCACTCCAAGCTTTAGCGCATTCCCTCTGGTTCGTCTCCGGCCACCGCTCACCGTCGCACCGGACCGCCTCCGCCCGTGCCCCCGCCACCATCGTGACCGCCAGGACCTCGCCGACCTCGGCCACCACTTCGTCGACGACGAACCTCGCCGGATCGCCGTCCCCGCCTCGGAACCGAGAACCTTCGCCGCCACCGCTCGTCGCCGGCCTCACCCCGTCGACCCCGGACCACCACAACGGTACCCTTTTGTTCCCCTCGGTACCCCCTTTCCGTTTTTAGCCCTAGCTAGACTAGATAGCCCTCGCCCTCGCCGGAATCGCTCGCCGTCGTACCACCGGAGTCGGGGAAGAAGGGGTACTTTACCCCCCCGACACGCACTGTGCCGGATTTAATCCTGGCCGTGCGATCCAGATCCAACGCTTGGATTAAATCATCTGTTCGGTTTAATCCTGGCCGTCGGATCTGAGTGAAGCGGTACGGTGCGATCCCGTGCGTCCGTTCGTTTTAAAACCCCGCGTTTAATCTCGTGCGTCCACGTGGTACCCCTTCGAACGTTTTAATCCTGGCCGTCCGTAGTCACTTACGCGTCCCGCCTCGCCCTCGCGCGTCGGATCTGGATCCGACGGTCCAGATCGACCCGGCGCACGCGCACAGTGCGCGGGTTCACCGTGGGCCTGGCTCACCGTGGACCCGAGGGGTTTAAAATTTGAAAATAAATTCCAGAAATGCTTTTAAACTTGTAAAATTCATATCTAATGCATTTGAACTCTAAAAATTACCATTCTAATTTCAGAAAATTCATAAAATTATTCTCTACATGTTTATGCAATAAAAACAGTAGGTTTACTTTGACATTTTCATGTTTATTTAAATAAGTATTCAAATGCCCTTAGGATTAAAATGCAAATTTAAATATTTAAATTCCAGAAAATTTATATAATTGTTCCTTTCTGTTTAAACACTAGAACCACTGAGTTTTCTCTGAATCATTTATATTAAAATTGATTAGAAAACTTAATGTAGTATTATACACACTTAAAAACCCTTTTATGAAAAACAGTAATTCATTTAGATTCACTTTAAATTAATGGAGAAATAAATTTCAGAACTTTAACCATTGGATTTATTTTATGTATAATCAAACCAACTTTAACTTATGTGTTTATAATGTAATGTTATACTGTTTGATTGGATGTTGTGTTCTTTTTATTCTACTTTATATTAAAAAGACTACGACGTCGCCGAGGAGCCGGAGTACTTCCCCGAAGTCCCTCCCTCTCCCTTTGCTGAACAAGGCAAGTCACCAAACAATTCTTTTGAGCATATTGAACCCATGTCTGAATTGACTATCGCTAAAACACATAGGTTATGTATATGCATTAGTCAAATGAACCCTTACATTATATTTATTTAGGATCCCCCGACCTTGGTGTGCAACCCAAGCCATGCTATCTCGCCTAACCTCCTTGTCACCATATGATCAATGATATTAGCTAGTGTCCAATGTATTGACACGGCCGCTATAGGATAAAAACGAGTCGTAGTAAAATGGTTCTATTATATGATCCCCGTTACTTCTTATCCTTGGAAATTCTGTTGGTGATGAGTCATGGTTGTGAGTGTATGCATGGTGGGTTCCGGGTGCAAGCTAGAGCATTGGTCAGTCGCACCCGGGACACTATAAGGACCGGTCTGAGGGATCCGTTGCAATACACTTACGTACTAACCACAAGTCTAGTGGGTAAGTCCTAACTAAGGTATGGGTTGTTCCAAACCGAGGCCACCATTTGGAGATGGGTCAAGTTGCACCTGCGGGTGACTTGTACCAATGTGGCGCAAAAAGGGGGTGCGACGTTAGCCGGGATGCGGTCCGGCGCGCCGGCGAAACCTAGAGCGGGTGGTTATCGCTTGGAACATCTCATATTGAGGTTTTGGCACGAGTTCCCGTGAAATGGGTCATCTCGTTGAGATGAGTGCGTGCCTTGTGGGTACAGTAGTACATCTCTGATCAGAGTCTTAAATCTTTTCGAAAAGCCGAGCCTACGGTCAAGGGCGGGTTGCGTGACATCCCCCAGTTAGTTTACTTTGGATATGATTGTGCATGATGGATTGACATGTAAGGACCGTTGTGCGAGGAGGTAAAACGTACTCCTCGAGTTAGTTGATGTTGATGATGCTCATATTTACTTTCCGCATGATTAAAATATGATTACACTAAATGCCATAACTGCAACTGCTTTATTCCGCATTGTTAGCCTTTATCCTTCCTTGTTTATTATCCTGCATTATTATTTGCATTTGCGGTGGCTTGTTGAGTACTTTTTGTACTCATACCCGTTGGACCCTACAAAGGATGCTTATCTTGAAGACGGTCTGGAGTAGCGACCCAGTCGGGCAGAAAGATCCTGAAGGAGACGTTCGTCATGCCGCTGTTTATTTATCTTATTACCGTTTTTATTAAAACAATGTTGTAATAAATATGGTCTGCGTACCATGGATTCTATCGTATGTACGTTGTCGCATGATGAACCTCTTGTATTATTGTTTTTCTATGGAAATTCAATAATGTCTCGATTTCGTTAAATCGGGGCGCTACAAGATGGTATCAGAGCCGACTTGACTGTAGGAAGCCAAACAGACCCGCCTAGCCATTAGCCATAGGAAATTATTTCTCGAAAATCTACTTCATAAACTTTGTTCCTCTCCTCATTTTTATTCAACTTGCTGTTTTGTAGATGCCAGTCTACCAAGTCCACAGCTACTGCCGCCACTATGAGGGCTTCGTCCGGGAGCTCCGCATGATGCTCACCTTCCTCGGGTTCCTCTTCGAACCCGAATTTCAAGGAGTCTACCCCGACGAGTTCGCCGGGCCTTGTGACGTCTCCCTCACCGTCCATGGCTCCGGAGAACACCTGCCGCCCTACACCACCGCACTTGGAGGCCCGACTTTCGACGTCGCGTGCCAACGAGTCGCCCTCCAGGCCCTCATGGAGCTGAGGATGATCTACGACGATCGTCTTCAGAACTCATCCTTCCGGCTTGTGCCGAAGCGTACTCCCGGAGCCCACCGTAGCATCTACCTCAGAGTTCACTCCGTGCGTGATCCGGTCATGGCCCGGCAGTCGCGTCTTCTGCAGGCCATGGATGATCTCCACACCGAGGCGGTGCTCGACGCTGACGAGCATCATGAGGCGGTTGCATTTCTTCGTGAAGAAACGAAGAACCTGATCCAACAGAACGGCGAGCTGCAGCGCAAGATCATACAGCTGCAGAAGGATATAGCGGAGATGGTTCCTCTTCTTCCTAGGAAGAAGAAACCCATCCGTGAGCCCCTCCCTCGCCCCAAGAGGATCCCGCCACGACCCTCCCTCGCCAGGCCTTCCACCAGCGCCCCTACACCACGCCCCGGCCTCGTCTCCGACTCCATCATCGAGAATTTTCTCGAGCCCACCATCTCTCTGGAGCCGCGCACTCGTGGTTCCGAGAGCACGGAGACCGCCTCCGGTGGCGAGTAGGCGTTAGGAGACGCGGATTTTAATAAAGATCTTAAATTTGTATGTGGTGCCGTCTGCAACAAGTTGGGTTGTAGATGGAATAAGAACTTGATTGTAATAAACAATTTATACCACTGGATATGTTTATGTGTTTGAATTCTGTATGTTATTTTTTTGGTTAAATCTTTTTGGTTCGTCATCTTTTGTTTTATCACTTTATATATTCAGACGATGGCCGACCACCAGAACACCGGCTCTAACAACGGAGCAGGAGGGAGCCGAGATGCGCCTGAGGGTGTTGTGTCCAACTGGGGTGCAACAGGCCCGCGTCAATCCGGGTCGCCTTCCGCCAATCACCCCACCTTGGCGGAAATGATGGCGAATCAGAACCATCTGATCACCGCCCTCCTCACCCAAATGCAGCACCAACAGGCTCAGTTGGACCGTCTGCAGAACGGGGAACCCGCCCCTCGCGCACCAGCACCCGCGGCCGCTCCGCAACTCTCCGAGTTTTTGCGCGTGCGCCCGCCCATCTTCTCGAGCACAACCAACCCGATGGAGGCCGGAGATTGGCTTCGCACCATCGAGAAGAAGCTCGATCTCCTCCCCTGCACCGACCGGGAGCGGGTGGCCTTTGCCACTCACCAGCTCCAGGGTCCCGCCGCTGAATGGTGGGACAACTACCGTGCGTCCCAGCCAGAGGGCCACATGGTGACTTGGGCGGAGTTCACCATCGCCTTTCGTGCCGCCCACGTCCCCGCCGGTGTCATCGCGGTGAAGCAGCAGGAGTTCCGCGACCTGCAGCAAGGCAACCGAACTGTCATGGAGTACCTCCATGAGTTCAACCGCCTCGCACGCTACGCACCAGAGGAAGTGCGCACCGACGCCCTCCGCCAAGCCAAGTTCCTCAGGGGACTTAAGGATGAGCTGTCCATCCAGCTCGTCGCCGCCGACTTCGCCGACTTCCAGCGGCTGGTCAATAAAGCGCTCATCCAAGAGACTGAGCAGAACAAGCTGGACCTCAAGAAGAGGAAGATGATCGCCTTCAAGCATCAGCAGGCGAACACTCAGAGGCCCCGCTTCGTCCCTCCGCCACCAGCACCCGCCTACCATCCTCGGCCCGCCTACAGGCCACCTCACGCAGCCGGTGGATCCAACGCCGGGCATCCTCGCCCCGCTCCACCAGCTCCGGCCGCTCAGCCGGCACCAGCCGCCAAGGCCCCGATCTTGAGGGATCGCCAAGGAAGGCCGGTCGTCTGCTTCAACTGCCGCAAGGAAGGGCACTATTCGCACCAGTGTCCTCACCCCAAGCAGAACCAAGGCGCAGCACCCCACCAGGCCGTTCGCGCCCGCGTCAACCATATCAGCGCGGAGGAAGCTCAGGAGGCTCCTGAAGTCGTACTCGGTACGTTTACTGTGAATTCCGTACCGGCCGTCATATTATTTGACTCTAGAGCAACCCACTCTTTCGTCTCGGAAGATTTTGCAAAAACAAACAATCTGGACGTGCTCCCTCTACCCATTCCCATGGTGATTGCCACCCCCGGCAATAGGACCTCAGCTCGCTTCTACAGCCCTAAGGTTCAACTTGACATCCAAGGAGTGCTGTTTCGGGCCGAGCCTGTCCTCATCCAATGCACCGGACTCGACCTTATACTAGGTATGGACTGGTTGATGAAGCACAAGGGAGTGATCGACTGTGCCAACAAGTCCGTCACGGTGAACAGTCCTGAAGGCGTAACCATCACTTTCCGGATGGTCAGTCGCAAACCACTCGGAGCATCCCTTCGCTCGATAGCTCTTGAAGAGGTGCCAATAGTCAAGGAGTTTGCAGATGTTTTCCCCGAAGATCTGCCCGGAATGCCTCCCAAGCGGGACATCGAATTCAGAATCGAACTTGTCCCCGGGACCACTCCAATCTCCAAGCGCCCGTACCGAATGGCCGCCAATGAACTAGCCGAAGTCAAGAGCGACATCGAAGACCTAGAGCAGAAAGGTTACATCCGACCGAGTACCTCACCTTGGGGTGCACCGGTCATATTTGCCATGAAGAAGGACAAGACCAAGAGGATGTGCGTGGACTATAGAGCCCTGAACGACGTAACCATCAAGAACAAATACCCATTGCCTCGGATCGACGACCTGTTCGATCAGCTGAAAGGATCCTCGGTGTTTTCCAAGATTGACCTCAGGTCAGGTTATCACCAGTTAAGGATCAGGGAAGAAGACATACCCAAGACTGCCTTCACCTCCCGCTATGGACTCTACGAGTACACTGTGATGTCGTTCGGACTCACGAATGCCCCGGCCTTTTTCATGAACATGATGAACAACGTATTCATGGAGTTCTTGGACAAGTTCATCGTGGTATTCATCGACGATATCCTCGTTTACTCCAAGACCAAGGAAGAACACGAGACTCACCTCCGTCTGACCCTCGGAAAGCTAAGGGAGCAGCAACTGTACGCCAAATACAGCAAATGTGAATTTTGGTCGTCTGAGGTGAAGTTCCTCGGCCATGTTATATCTGCCGGAGGAATAGCAGTGGACCCAACCACCGTTGAAGCAGTAACCAACTGGCTGCAGCCCACGACCGTGACCGAGATCCGGAGTTTCCTCGGATTGGCCGGATACTACCGCCGGTTCATCGAGAATTTTTCCAAGATCGCCAAGCCTATGACCAGACTTCTGCAGAAAGAGGTGAAGTTTGACTGGACCCCCGACTGCGAAGAAAGCTTCCAGACCCTCAAGAAGAAGCTTGTGTCAGCTCCCATTCTGACTCTGCCAGACATCCGGAAAGACTTCCACGTCTACTGTGATGCCTCTCGTCAAGGATTGGGATGCGTCTTAATGCAAGAAGGGAAAGTGATATCCTACGCCTCCCAGCAGCTGAGACCGCATGAGCTGATCTACCCAACCCACGACCTGGAACTAGCAGCCGTGGTTCATGCCTTGAAGATATGGAGACATTACCTTGTGGGAAATCGGTGTGAGGTCTTCACCGACCACAAGAGCCTCAAGTATATATTCACCCAACCAGATCTGAACCTCAGGCAAAGGAGATGGTTGGAACTGATCAAGGATTACGACTTGGGCATCCATTATCATCCGGGCAAAGCGAACGTGGTGGCAGACGCCCTTAGCCGAAAAGGGTACTGCAATGCCATCATGATTCAAGACCAGGCTCCTCTACTTTATAAAGAGATGGAAAGGCTAAACCTAGGGATCACCACCCGAGAGTACCTCGCTGCCTTTGGAGTCTCGGCCTGTCTTAATAGACCAGATCCGAGAGAAGCAGAAGGAAGACCCAGACATCCTGGAGATCCAGCAAAACATGAGGAAGGGTAAAGCCCCCGGCTTCTCCGAGGATGAACATGGTACCATTTGGTTCGGAAACCGAGTATGCGTACCCGACCTACCTGAGTTGAAGACTCTCATCCTTCAAGAAGCCCACGATACTCTATACTCCATCCATCTCGGGAGTACAAAGATGTATCAAGACCTAAAGGAGAAATATTGGTGGGTCAGCATGAAGAGAGAAATAGCTGAGTATGTGGCCAAGTGCGACACATGCCGGCGAGTCAAGGCAGAGCATCAGAGACCTGCCGGACTTCTTCAACCCCTCAAAGTCCCTGAATGGAAGTGGGAAGAGATAGGAATGGACTTCATCACAGGACTGCCCAGGACCCAAGCTGGTCATGATTCTATCTGGGTGATCGTCGACCGACTCACCAAGGTAGCTCACTTCGTCCCGGTCAAGACAACTTACACCGTCGCCAAGTTGGCTGAGTTGTATATGACCCGGATCGTGTGCCTCCACGGAGTCCCCAAGAAGATTGTATCTGACCGCGGGAGTCAGTTTACCTCCAAGTTTTGGAAGAACCTTCAAGAGGAACTCGGCACCCGGCTGAACTTTAGCACCGCCTATCATCCACAGACCGACGGTCAAACCGAAAGGGTCAACCAGATATTGGAGGATATGCTTAGAGCTTGTGCTCTAGACTTTGGCGGAATGTGGGACAAGAACTTGCCTTATGCAGAGTTCTCCTACAACAACAGCTATCAAGCCAGCCTGCAAATGTCCCCGTTCGAAGCACTCTATGGGCGTAAGTGCAGAACGCCGTTGCTCTGGGATCAAACCGGAGAATCACAACTGTTTGGGACTGACTTCTTGAGAGAAGCTGAAGAGAAAGTTAAGATCATAAGAGACCGATTGAAGGCCGCCCAATCCAGGCAAAAGAGCTATGCCGACAACCGCCGGAGAGACCTAGCCTTTGAGGAGGGCGATTATGTCTACCTCCGAGTCACTCCCCTCCGTGGCACTCAAAGGTTCAACATGAAAGGCAAACTAGCACCCCGCTACGTCGGACCTTTCCAGATCCTCCGTCGACAAGGAGAAGTGGCATATCAACTTGAACTGCCTCCATCCTTGGCAGGCGTTCATGATGTGTTCCATGTCTCACAGCTGAAGAAGTGCCTCCGTGTACCCACCGAGCAAGCCGACCTTCAGCAGCTTAATGTCCAAGAAGACTTGACCTACATAGAGAGACCCGTCAAGATCTTGGAAACCAAGGAGAGAGTAACCAGAAGTCGCGTCGTCCGCTTCTGCAAAGTCCAATGGAACAACCATCCTGCCGAAGAAGCCACCTGGGAAAAAGAAGACGAGCTGAAAGCCCAATACCCCGAGCTATTCGAGTAGCGTTCCAATCTCGAGGACGAGATTCTTGTAAGGGGGATAGGTTTGTAACACCCCAATTTTTCAAAACAATAAAAATATTATTAAATTCAATTTATGGGAATTATTATTTCAGAAAATACTTTTAATTCCCTTTTATACCCTTTTGAACTACAACATAGAGTAGATGACCAAATCAGGAGGTGAAACTTTTTGTATATGATCCTAAGACCAAAATATAATTTTGAGAATTTTTATAAATTTTTACCAGCCTTGGAAGTAGCCCTAATATTTAATCTATTTTCTGGAATTATTTTTATTCAGAAAAGTATTAGAACAGTAATGGGCTCCTCTCCCTCCCTTCTCTCTCTCCCGGCCGGCCCAGCCCGTTACCGCGCTCGCCTCTGGCTGACAACTCGGTCCCACCTGTCGGCGCCGCGTCCCTCCCCTCGCGCACGAACCCGACACCTCGGCCCCACCCGTCAGTCGCCACCCTCGCCCGCTCGCACCCGCTGACGAGTGGCCCCCGCTTGTCAGGACCTTCGTCCCCGCGAGATCCGCCCCGGATCCCCCCCTCGTCGGCCGAAGCCCTAACTCCGCCTAGGATCCGCCCTCGCCGGCCCCCTCCCTTTAATCCGACGCGTGCATTGAAGTCCCCTCACCGCGCCGGCCGTTTCCCCCTATTAATCCCGCCCGATTCACGTCCAGGTGCGTTGAACCGTGTCAACCCGAGCTCGCCGGCGTCAAGGCGCATTTATCCCCGGCCACCGTCGATTACGCCCCCTCTGCCCCCGCCGGTGATCCTATTTAAACCCCCACGCCACCCGCATTTCACCCCCACGCCTTCACGTCGCGAGAACGCACAGAACGCCCTCACTCCAAGCTTTAGCGCATTCCCTCTGGTTCGTCTCCGGCCACCGCTCGCCGTCGCACCGGACCGCCTCCGCCCGTGCCCCCGCCACCATCGTGACCGCCAGGACCTCGCCGACCTCGGCCACCACTTCGTCGACGACAAACCTCGCCGGATCGCCGTCCCCGCCTCGGAACCGAGAACCTTCGCCGCCACCGCTCATCGCCGGCCTCACCCCGTCGACCCCGGACCACCGCAACGGTACCCTTTTGTTCCCCTCGGTACCCCCTTTCCGTTTTTAGCCCTAGCTAGACTAGATAGCCCTCGCCCTCACCGGAATCGCTCGCCGTCGTACCACCGGAGTCGGGGAAGAAGGGGTACTTTACCCCCCCCCCCCCCCGACACGCACTATGCCGGATTTAATCCTGGCCGTGCGATCCAGATCCAACGCTTGGATTAAATCATCTGTTCGGTTTAATCCTGGCCGTCGGATCTGAGTGAAGCGGTACGGTGCGATCCCGTGCGTCCGTTCGTTTTAAAACCCCGCGTTTAATCTCGTGCGTCCACGTGGTACCCCTTCGAACGTTTTAATCCTGGCCGTCCGTAGTCACTTACGCGTCCCGCCTCGCCCTCGCGCGTCGGATCTGGATCCGACGGTCCAGATCGACCCGGCGCACGCGCACAGTGCGCGGGTTCACCGTGGGCCTGGCTCACCGTGGACCCGAGGGGTTTAAAATTTGAAAATAAATTCCAGAAATGCTTTTAAACTTGTAAAATTCATATCTAATGCATTTGAACTCTAAAAATTACCATTCTAATTTCAGAAAATTCATAAAATTATTCTCTACATGTTTATGCAATAAAAACAGTAGGTTTACTTTGACATTTTCATGTTTATTTAAATAAGTATTCAAATGCCCTTAGGATTAAAATGCAAATTTAAATATTTAAATTCCATAAAATTTATATAATTGTTCCTTTCTGTTTAAACACTAGAACCACTGAGTTTTCTCTGAATCATTTATATTAAAATTGATTAGAAAACTTAATGTAGTATTATACACACTTAAAAACCCTTTTATGAAAAACAGTAATTCATTTAGATTCACTTTAAATTAATGGAGAAATAAATTTCAGAACTTTAACCATTGGATTTATTTTATGTATAATCAAACCAACTTTAACTTATGTGTTTATAATGTAATGTTATACTGTTTGATTGGATGTTGTGTTCTTTTTATTCTACTTTATATTAAAAAGACTACGACGTCGCCGAGGAGCCGGAGTACTTCCCCGAAGTCCCTCCCTCTCCCTTTGCTGAACAAGGCAAGTCACCAAACAATTCTTTTGAGCATATTGAACCCATGTCTGAATTGACTATCGCTAAAACACATAGGTTATGTATATGCATTAGTCAAATGAACCCTTACATTATATTTATTTAGGATCCCCCGACCTTGGTGTGCAACCCAAGCCATGCTATCTCGCCTAACCTCCTTGTCACCATATGATCAATGATATTAGCTAGTGTCCAATGTATTGACACGGCCGCTATAGGATAAAAACGAGTCGTAGTAAAATGGTTCTATTATATGATCCCCGTTACTTCTTATCCTTGGAAATTCTGTTGGTGATGAGTCATGGTTGTGAGTGTATGCATGGTGGGTTCCGGGTGCAAGCTAGGGCATTGGTCAGTCGCACCCGGGACACTATAAGGACCGGTCTGAGGGATCCGTTGCAATACACTTACGTACTAACCACAAGTCTAGTGGGTAAGTCCTAACTAAGGTATGGGTTGTTCCAAACCGAGGCCACCATTTGGAGATGGGTCAAGTTGCACCTGCGGGTGACTTGTACCAATGTGGCGCAAAAAGGGGGTGCGACGTTAGCCGGGATGCGGTCCGGCGCGCCGGCGAAACCTAGAGCGGGTGGTTATCGCTTGGAACATCTCATATTGAGGTTTTGGCACGAGTTCCCGTGAAATGGGTCATCTCGTTGAGATGAGTGCGTGCCTTGTGGGTACAGTAGTACATCTCTGATCAGAGTCTTAAATCTTTTCGAAAAGCCGAGCCCACGGTCAAGGGCGGGTTGCGTGACATCCCCCAGTTAGTTTACTTTGGATATGATTGTGCATGATGGATTGACATGTAAGGACCGTTGTGCGAGGAGGTAAAACGTACTCCTCGAGTTAGTTGATGTTGATGATGCTCATATTTACTTTCCGCATGATTAAAATATGATTACACTAAATGCCATAACTGCAACTGCTTTATTCCGCATTGTTAGCCTTTATCCTTCCTTGTTTATTATCCTGCATTATTATTTGCATTTGCGGTGGCTTGTTGAGTACTTTTTGTACTCATACCCGTTGGACCCTACAGAGGATGCTTATCTTGAAGACGGTCTGGAGTAGCGACCCAGTCGGGCAGAAAGATCCTGAAGGAGACGTTCGTCATGCCGCTGTTTATTTATCTTATTACCGTTTTTATTAAAACAATGTTGTAATAAATATGGTCTGCGTACCATGGATTCTATCGTATGTACGTTGTCGCATGATGAACCTCTTGTATTATTGTTTTTCTATGGAAATTCAATAATGTCTCGATTTCATTAAATCGGGGCGCTACAACCCATCACTGATGACCCCTCATACGTGGGTACCGAGGGTCGGCCTTTCATTTCCCGCAACCCTAACCCTAACACTCCCGCTACCGCCGTCATTAGTGATGGGTCATAATGTGCACCCGTCATTGATGACTCCTCCTACTTGGGTACCGAGGGTAGGCCTTTCATTTCCCACAACCCTAACCCTAACACTCCCGCTGCCACCGTCATCAATGACGGGTCATGATGTGCACCCGTCACTGATGACTCCTCCTGCCTATAAATTGGCGGGTACCGAGGGTCGGACTTTCATTTCCCGCAACCCTACCCTAACACTCCCGCCGCCGCCATCGGCTTCGTCGTGCTCCTGGCCTAACCACATGTCCCGTCGGCGTGCGTGGTCGCCCTACTCGCCGCCACCATGGTTGCATCCTCCTCCTAAGGTTTGTTGTCGTCCTCTTCCTCGTTTTGTCTAACTTCTGCCACTTTTTGTCTAACTAGCTAACTTCCACCACCAATGTTACAGGGTATCTTGACCTACTTCTTTTAGCCAATTTCTCTGAGATAATTGATGGTCTTAGCCAATTTCTTTGAGATAACGCCCTCGAAGTTGGCATGACTCATCGTGGTGGTGCTCTTACCCATGGCCGGTAGGTGCTCCTGCTACCCATGGCTGGTGGGGCTCTTGTACTACCCACTGGGCTTCTATTGGCCATGCTACAAGCGTGGAAGACACTATCCAAGCTTTGGATATAGCTATAGGGCTTCAAGATACTATACAAGCTCTTGATATAGCTACAGGGTAGATAGTATTCAAAAGACATGTGATCATCTTGTGTCGCTCTTTGTTTTAGCTATAGGTTTATAGTTAGTAGCCATGAAACTGTCTTGTGTCTCTCATTGTTTTAGCCATTTCTTCGAGATAACGAGATATAAGTTAATAAATGTGCTACAAATTTGGCAATGAATCTTCTGTGATGTATTGTTTGTGATGTGCTTTTGATGTTGCATGTGTTAAATGGCTGCCAAATCCTGGTTGCAGCCCAAAAATTATTTTTTTTGAAATGACCATAATATTAGTGACGAGTGATAATAATCACCGATCACTGATGAATATATTATTTTTTGAAATGACCATAATATTAATGACAGGTGACAGTTATCAACCGTCACTGATGAAAACATTAGTGACGAGTGATAACTGTCACCCGTCACCAAAGAGGCATTACAGGTGAGCCCATTTGACTGAGGTCGACTCTTTAGTGTGGGTGTTTACTCGTCACTATTGATGCCACATTACTAACGTGATAAGGGTGACAGAAGACATGTCTGTCCCTAATGTACGTTATGACCCATCACTAATGTGTGTTTCTGTGGTAGTGTTGTTAAGATATTCCCTTTGATCATAATCCAAGAGAAAATTATGCATTTCCCCTCCGCATGTCCATCCCACAACTCCTTGTAGATGATTAGCTGACAAGAGCCTGAGGATTATTGTTGAGCAGTGTTTTCTTTATGGTTATCCATTTTTGCGAGAAAATGTTATAAAGGTACGGTATGGTAATGCACAAGGTTTTTGTGCCTAGCCAATTATCGATCCGGAAGCTAGCCTTTTCACCATTTTAAGTTGATTTGCCATAGATGCCTGGAAAAGCTGCATGTCACGTTTTGTGCAAGGAGACAGGGTGATTGTCCATGGCCTGGAGTGCTCTTTCCAAAAGAGCCATAGTCAACATAGCCATAGGGCAATGCTCATAAGCTCGAGGATTCCAAGTCCACCAAGATGCTTAGGTCTATAAAAAGTTTTCCAATTGACTAAGCAAGAGCCACCTGCAATGGTGTGATTGTTGTTGTTTGCCCAAAGGAAAGCCCAATGAATACCATCAATTTGCTTGAGTAGCCATTTGTTCTTCGGTAAAACCGAGAGGTGGAAGATTGGGATTACGGATAGTGTAGAGAAAATTAATGTTAGCCGACCGACCTTGCTTAGAAACTTCCCCTTCTAGATTGCAAGCTTATTTGTTGTTTTGTCAATGAGAGGTTGAAATTTTGCCTTCCTAGCTTTGATATAGTGGAGTGTAAATCTTAAATATTTATATGAGAATGACGCCTTCTTGGCCGAGAAGACATCGCGGATCTCCTAAAGGTTAACGCCATAACAGCCAATAGGAAAAATATGTTTTGTTGAAATTTATTCTTAGCCATGAGGCATTACTGAACATATCGAGGATCGCCTTCATGGAGCTCGTTTCCCGTAGGCACACATTTATGAAGAAGCCAACATCATCTTCATAGAAGGAGGCGCGCATTTGTATATCTATATTGCCCAACGGGAGGAGGAGTCCTTCACGTTCCGCTAGGGCAATGAGCTTTTGCAAAGGATCAATTGCCAGCAAAAACAACATGGGTGATAGAGGATCACCCTCTTAGACCCCCTGACCATGGTGGAAAGCATTGCGTGAAACACCGTTGAGAATGATTGAAGAGGAAGATGAGTAAAGCAGTTGACAAATCCAACCTATCCAACGTGAGCCGAAACCCCGGTGGTGAAGAACCTCCAAGAGATAAGATCAATTGATTGAATCAAAAGCCTTTGAGATATCCAATTTGATGAAAAGAGATGGGGTTCTCGATTTCTTGAGCTTGCACATACAACCTTGAACTAGCAAGAAATTGTCATGCAACCCTCTATTTTTGATGAAAGCCGATTGGTTTTTGTCTATTAGAAGGTCTAAAGGGGGCAATCTGGACTCAAGTAGTTTGGCAACAATCTTTGTAAAGTTATGTATAAGGCTGATGGGACTGTAGTTGCTTGGATATGTCGGTTCACATTCTTAGGGATGAGAGTTATGTGTGCTGAGTTGAGAGGGGTTAGGTGTTGGGAACCAAATTCAAGCAAGTGGTTTATGGACTGTCATAGATCACCTTTGATGACCTCCCGACATTTCTTGTAGAAATTATTATTAAATCTATCTAGTCCTGCGGCTTTATCATTTTGTAGGAACCGAATTGCAGCTTGTAGCTTGTCCATTGTCACACTATGCTCCAAGCTATGGAGGTCAGGGATTTCATTGTAGAGCTCGATCCAAACAATTGTACAACTAACAGGGGTATGTTGGCCAAGGCGTGTCGTGAATTTTTTTTTGAAAAATTTTTGCCTTGGCCGAGTGATCTGAGTGCATAGAGCCCTTAGCTTCAAGAACGGGAATGAAGTTGTTAGTCCTGCGGCTATTCATTTTTAAGTGAAAAAAATTCATGTTTTTATCTCCATATTTCAACCAATGTAATCTTGAGCGTTGTCACTCTTTGATTTTCTGAAGAGAGATTAGGCTAAGCAGTTTTTTTTTGCATGGTCGCATGAAGATCAATTTCCTATGGAGATAAGAACCATGACTCTTGGGTTTTATCCAACGGCTCAATGACCTCTGTCGCAATGAGGAACTACAAATTTATATCCCCTATTTTATTGGAACTCCACCGTTTTAGGTCTACTGTAAGGCGTTTGAGTTTTTTGTGGAAGGCAAGCAATGGCTCCATGGCTTACAGAAATGGTTGTTGCCAGGACTATGTCACTAATGCCAAGAAGTCATCCATCATCAACCAATAGTTCTCAAAGCGGAAATGTTTGGTGCGAGGGGGCTTCGGCAGTTGAAAAAGGAGAAACGGAGCATGATCGAAAATTGAGGATGACATGGTGGTAAGAAAAGAGTCTAGGTGTGTCACGATCCAATTTGTGGATGCAAAAACATGGTCTATTCTAGTCATAATAGGGTTCACCATACTGTTGATCCAAGTAAATCGTCGTCCGTGAAGTTTAAACTACCATAAGAGGAGGTTATTAATTATGCTAGAAGGAGCCAATTATCGAGGACAACTGATTGGAGGTTGGCTAGCTCAGAGAGAAAAGCAGTTTTTACAAAATCACATTGGGGGCCATAAACACATGTTAAGCTCCAAGATTTGTTGTCCCATTTGGTACGAATGTTAGCTATAATTGAGAGACGTTCATTTTGAAGAATATATCTTCTACTGCAAGCAAAATGCTTCCACTGGTGTTTTCCGTAGGAGGAAGACGAAGGACCTAGTAAAGTGAGTGCTCAGCACACTATGGAAAATTTGCTGGTCTGGTTAGACCATCTTCGTCTCTTGTAGTCAAATAATTGACGGTGCAATGGAAGCTACATATTGATTAATGATATGTTGTTTGGCCGGGGAATTCAACCCCCTTACATTCCAACACAAAAGATGATTAGCTAGCATAGTTCAGGCAAAAGGTGCAACCAGAATGTCTTGCATACCGCACAGCTTCGTATTCCATCCAACAAACAGCCATTCGACGAGGAAACATTGATGCCACAATCCTCATAGGCCTAGAACATATGCGGAGGTGAGACATTGAACATGAAAGCTTATGATTGTGAGGGGGTTGAGATGAGTACATTGAACTCTTTTTATTCTTACGGGGTGTTTGGTTCAATGAGGACTAATTCATGAGACGAATCTATTAAACCTAATTAATCTATCACTAATACATGTTTACTGTAACACCATATTATCAAATCATGAACTAATTAGGTATGATAGATTTATCTTGCAAAATAGCTCTCATTTATGTACTTAGTTTTAAAATTAACCTATGTTTAATATTTCTAATTAGCACCCAAACATCCGATGTAACGAGACTAAATTTTGGACTAAAGGAACTAAACACCCCCCTTAACATATTGATATCTATCTAAGGGTGTGTTTAGTTTTGCTTTTGAAACATGCTTCTACTTCGAAAAAGTAGAAGCTAAACCAAAAGGGTTTAACAAACATGCTTCTCCCACGAAAAACAGTTTTTTAGTATAAAATTTACATGTGAGAGATTTTCATAACTGTTTTTTCATAGCAACTTTAATCAAATGATTTTTAGCTTTTCCATAGTAGATATCACAACAGCTTTTTTTACAGCAGACAGTTCACAACAATTTTTTCACGGCTTAGAGTGGTTTGCTATGTACCTTTCTTTATCTGTAACAGCTTCTTCTGTCAGATAAATTAGATACAAGAGATATCTTGAGCAGAAAATATTGTTCACCCACGGATGCTGATCTGACATGTGCGTTTTGTACCAAAAACACCCTGCTGACCGCAGAACACCCTGTTCTTTGATTGCCCCTCTACTTTGGTCCGTCTACATGGATATTTGCTCAATTGCAGCATGGTACATTTGGAAGCAGGGAAATAATCTCGTCTTCAACAATCTTCGAGCTTCATGGCATGTTTGGACGAGGGTTTTACAAAGAAGAAATAAGTCTACAAGATAAACAACATGTAAGCCAGCTTCCTTTTAAATTCCCCTGAGTGCTTTTCTTTTATCTAAACTCTCTTCTTTATAAATAGTTTACTGCAGAGGCCTCTACTGTTTCCGGGTAAAAAAAGAATTTATTACTTTTGGATTTGCATGTAATTTATATATTTGTGAATCCTATCAATTATATAAAACTGTAGAAGACGTTTTACAGCATAAGTCTGTTTATATAATTGTGATGCAGATGATGACTGCAGCATTGCACAAGGTATTTTTGTGGCCATAAGTACATGCTTAATAACTCGTTTATCATATGGCTCATTATTTGTAATATGGAAATTTCATAGGCGATTCTATTCCCTGTAAATTTTACATGTGAGAGATTTTGACCATTTCGGGATTACGTGACTAAAGAATAAGGCAAGTCCAGTCCAATATATGTTGAGTCTGGTGAAAGATTTGTACATATATACTAGATACCAGGACAAATACATATATATCATATTGATTAAACTCTTAGAACAACCAGCCCCTTAATTACAAAGGAAATAATGGCTGCACAGATGGTGTAATCCGATAGCTGAACCACTAATAAAGAGATCCTAATGATAACATTAAGTATCACTTACTTTATCGTCATTTATCTATGTCCATTTGCCATGTCCACGTATTTTATACATTAATTAACCAATAATTTTTGTCCGGACGACAATTGGCGTTTGTGAGCCAGATCAGACGTGTGTTATTCAAATAGAAATGACTCGAGCCACCACGCGACAAACATGGAGGCATGAAATCTTGCCGCCTTTTAGGCATGGACATTAATGCCACCAAGCGTATGACATATTTACATGATTACCACTGAGTTAGATTCCGTGGCTGCTACCCGCAGTGTAGCTAAGGATCAACATCCCTAATTTAACGCTTCCTCCGTTTATTTTCAAAGTGATGTCTTTTAATTTTAATTATAACATTTGTTCATTCATTTTATTATTATTTTTTTGAAATATCATTTATTTTATTATAATTTATTTTATTATTAAAGGTCGATCATAACTTATTGTTGACGTCAAGATTGGGTAAAGCTCAGAGTCTACTAAGGATGTCGTACGGTCAACAAAACTCAAGAAGAGTTCGGTCAAAGATAATCAAAGAAGCTCGTCTGTTACAATGATGGCCGGACATGGAGGAGCCGATGAAGAGAAGATAAAGATTATCCATAATTGGTTAAGATAGAGTGCTTAGACGGCAAGTCTCCGGACTATAAATATTTACCCTTAGTTAGCTTAGAAACAGATATCTCTGTCAAACAACTACTCGGCGCATCGCTACCCTTAGTTTCCAAGGTTTATCTCGGTGGGGTTCGGCACTCGGAGCTGGGCTGTATTGTTTCGATCTCCGGCAAAGAGGTGAGTCCCGCTACCCCCGATGACTACATCGACTAGGCTAATATCCTCATGGCTGCATCAGATTGATCTCTTGAGGTGAACGTCAAAACAGTACGATCGCTGATTCTTAGTGTATTGGCTAGATCTAAGGCTGCATCAGATTGATCTCTTAGATTAATGTGATCTAGGTGTGGTAGTTTGAGGCTTCATCGGTTAAGTCTGACATCTCTTGCTATTGTATCTTTTTCATGATATATACCGTTCATCTAAATAAAACATGTCTGATACTTTAATATATTATTAAGATAATCGTGATTAGATACTGTCTTGGTTAGGTTCGATCTAATTATTGTGATGATTTTCATGATATAGACATATTATCTAGCATGTTTTGTTTATTACTCTCGGAGTACAAGCCGACATGTTATCTTCAATTCAATGCTACATCTTATTCACCATCGGAAAAGCGCTCATCGGCCTATATGGTAAAAATGCCCTTCTTATTGGTTGATGGCACGATCGCCCGATTGCTTCACCCCTGGTCATCGACCCTATGGTTGATCAGCATGATATTCCATGAATATCCCATCCTCATTGTGGCCATCGGCTCGATAGCCAATAGGCTATGCTATTGATCATATTTTCTTGTTTCCTTATCAGTTGCAGGGTCAAACTGATTAGCTTGCCTTGAACCCCTTTTTCCTAAGAACGAAGGACCTTCACTGAAGTTAAGCATATCTTCTAGGCCACGCGTGTGTCAAAGTGTGACCAAAAACACACCAACATGCTTTTTGGCACGTCCGGTGGGACCCCAGACTTTGTCCGTCATTCAGACAAGACTTAGAACAATAACACCATTGGAGTAACAGATGGCAGGGTTGAACCAATCTACGGTAAATAGCCCAAGTTCACTCTATGAAGACGACATCGACGAAACAGAGGGTAAAGTTGGCCAGGGTTTCGCCACGGCCGATGAACTTCAAGAAGTAGACATCAGACCCGGTGATAGGCCAAGGCCAACCTTCGTAAGTGCTCAACTTCTCGATGATATAAAGAGTGGACTAATCACATTGCTATGGGAATATCGGGATTGCTTTGCAAGGGAATATCACGAGATGTTGGACTTAAGCTGATCGATCGTAGAACATCGGTTGCCAATAAAATAGGGATATAAGCCATTCAAGCAGTCACCTTGGTGATTTAAGGCGGAAATATACCTAGATATCAAGGCCGAGGTAACAAGACTATACAACGCGGGGTTCATAAGACCGTGTCGATATGTAGAATGGGTGTCGAATATAGTACCAGTGTGGAAGAAAAGTGGGAAGCTCAGACTTTGTGTTGATTTCAGAGATCTGAATAAGGTGACCCCAAAAGATGAGTACCCAATGTCGATCGCAAATTTGTTGGTAGATGCCGCATCAGGTCACAAGATCATCAGCTTCATGGATAGGAATGTAGGCTATAATCAAATTTTCATGGCTAACGAAGATATTAATAAAATGGCTTTCTAGTGCCTAGGAGCCATCGGGTTATATGAGTCGGTAGTGATGACCTTCGGCTTGAAGAACACCGGAGCGACTTACTAGAGAGCCATGAATTATATTTTTCATGAACTGATCGGCATGTTAATAGAGATATATATTGATAATGTTGTGGTAAAGTCAAGCACCATTCAAGACCACGTGGCCGACCTACGACAAGTTCTAGAGAGGGCTCGGAAATACGGATTGAAGATGAATCCCGAAAAATGTTCCTTTGGTGTATCGGCGGGGAAGTTCCTGGGTTTTATTGTGCATGAAAGAGGAATCGAGATTAGTCAGCACAATATCAAGGCCACAAAGAACACTCAACCCCTACCGATAAAATTGAATTGCAGTCATTGAGCGGGAAGATAAATTTCCTCATAAGGTTCATAGTGAACCTCTCAAAGAAAATAGAGTCGTTCACTCTATTGCTAAAGTTGAAGCCCGACCAGGAATTCACATGGGGAGACAAGCAGTAGAGGGCTTTTAATGAAATCAAAGAATACCTAAGTTCACCACTAGTGCTGATGTCGCCATAGAAAATGGCCCCGTTCAAGTTATATTTATCGGCTGATGATGACATTATCGACGCAATTCTGATTCAGGAAGTCGACAAGAAGGAGAGGGTAATTTTCTATCTCAGCAGGAGGCTTCTAGACGCTAAGACCCTATACCTGGCGGTGGAGAAGCTCTGTCTATGCTTGTACTTCACATGCACTAAGTTGAGACATTATTTGATTTCGACTGAGTGCACCATAGTATGTAAGGCTGATGTCATCAAATATATACTATCGACTCTAGTGTTGAAGGGGCGTATTGAAAAATGGGTCCTCGCTCTAACCGAATTTGATCTCAGATATGAAAGGCTAAAGCAATATCAGGTCAAGCTATAGCCGATTTCATAGTTTAGCACAGGGACAAGGTGGTAACCCATGTGGAGCTGGTACCATGGATGTTGTTCTTTGATAGGTCAGTATGCCGGCACGGATGTGGTATCAGCCTGGTGATCGTCTCCCCTCGGGGGCATCATTTGAGTTTTCCTACACCATCAAGCCATTCTCAACCAACAATCAGGCCGAGTATGAAGCAATGCTGAAAGGATTGCAGTTATTGGAAGAAGTAGGGGCCGACACAGTGGAAATTCTCGGGGACTCTATGCTGATTATGAGACAACTGTTAAAGGAATATGAATGCAAGGATGATGTACTAAGAGAATACCATGATTGGCGCTAAGCCATAATTACGAGCTTTCGAAGCGTGATTTTCACTCATATCCCAAGAGAGCAAAACTCGGAGGCAAACGATTTGGCCGAAATGACGTCAGGACACAAGTCGATGGCCAGGTCGATTGAAATGGAAATCGCGGAAATAGAAGCCGATGATTGGAGGCATGATATCATCAACTATTTGAATAATCCTTCGACGTCGGTGCCAAGAAAACTCAGATATCAAGCAACAAAATACGTCCTGCTCAATGAAGACTTGTACCACCGGACGATCGATGGGGTTCTCCTCAAGTGCATAAGCATAGAAGAAGATAAAGTGGTGATGTGTGAGGTACATGATGGCATATGCGGGACAAACCAATAGGCCTAGAAGATGAAGTGGTTGCTTCGGAGAACGGGTTATTTCTGGCTGACTATGGTAGAGGACTACATAAGATATTATAAGGGGTGTCAGGATTATCAGAAATTTGGTGACGTCTAGAGGGCACCTGCATCGGCAATGAACCCAATAATCAAACTGTAGCCCTTCAAGGGATGGGGTATAAATATGATCGGCCAAATCTACCCGACGTCAAGCAAAGGTTATAAATTCATAATAGCGGCCACTGATTATTTTACAAAGTGGGTAGAGGCCGTTCCACTCAAGAAAGTCACATTTGTTGATGCCATCTAATTCATTTGGGAGCATATAATATATCGGTTCAGAATTCCACAGACTATCACCACGGATCAAGAGACAGTTTTCATATCGGAGGAATTTCAATAGTTCACATCCAGTATGGGGATCAAGCTCTTAAATTCATCACCGTATTACACATAGGCTAATGGTCAAGAAGAAGCATCCAATAAGAGTTTGATCAAGATAATAAAGTGTAAGATCAATGAACAACCGAAGCGTTGCCATCAATCCTTATCATAAGCACTCTGAGCTTATCGGATGGCACGTCACAGATCCACTCAAGTACCACCATATCAATTTGTCTATGGCCACGAAGAAGTGTTACCATGGGAGAATAACATCGGCTCAGGAAGGATCACGTTACAAGATCAACTCACAACTAATGATTATTATAATCCGATGATAGATGACCTAGATGACCTAGCGCAGATCCAATTGAGAGCCCTCGAAAAAGTTGAAGAAAACAAAGCAAAGATTGCTATGCTTTATAATAAGAAGGTGGTGCCAAAATCGTTTGAACAAGGAGAGCTCGTATGGAAACTTATCCTATCGATCGGGTCTAAAGACAATCGGTTTGGTAAGTGGTCCCCAAATTAGGAGGGATCATTTTAGATACATCGAGTAGTGTCCGACAATGCCTATTTACTCACAGGATTGGACGGGGAAGTATTCGGGAAAGCATTGAATGGGAAATATCTAAAGAAGTACTTCCCAAGCATTTGGATCAACACTTAGGGATCTACACGCCAAAAAGTCGATACCAGTGGTATCGCCTTCAGACAGCCGATGCAGAAGCATCGTATGCCATAGAACACAGTTTGAAGTCAAGTCATACGAAATTAACAAGATACATCCAATATCCCAAGACTACAAGGCGAAATTGTTACACAAATTTATGAAAGAAAGAAAAACTGCCTAGCGGGATCCCGTCGACTTCACTTTCAAATCAGCTTCTTCCCCCAGCAGTCGATCGAAGTTCCTCAGCACGATTAGCGATCTAGGCTTGCCTTTTGTTCACCCACGTCATGGGTGTAGGGGCACCAATGCCCAGATTTGTAGTGGCCGATACTGACCCGTATTGTATCGGTCGACCACTAGAGCTCACAAGGGGGCATCGCGATCGACATCCCACAAAAAAACAAGTTCAATTATATGGAACGGAAGATGGTAGAGAACGAATGAAAAGGGGAGTCAGGGAATTTACCTCAGGCCTTGCGTCGGTGTCATATGGGTGAAGCCGCTCCCGGAAAACCAAGGAGGAATGGTTGAAGATATGTTGCTTCAACTCATCCCACCATTGACTAAAGGCTATGGAAGTCACCCAGCAGGTCGTCCAAGAAGTAAGATCTCTGGTGCAGATCCTGTCAGTCATATGGGAAAGGCGATCCCACTCCAAGGTGCTCGTGACTCTCCCGTGGTTTCGAATTTGACCGATGAAAAAGAGATGGGGTGCGAGTTGGCTGAAGCCCGGCTGCCGAGAGAAGACCAATGGATGGTAGAATTCATAGGAGGTCTGATGAGGGCGTTCATTGGTAAAGTCGACAGGAAGCAAGTAAGGAGAGGTTGCGGCTAAGAATATATAAAGGGATTCTTCGTCCCGGGACACATCAGGCAAGACTAGCTTATGAGGGTATTCATACATCGAGTAATACCCGAAAGGGAACCAGATGGTCTGATTGGAGAATCCAATATAAGAGTTGTTGACACTAAAATCTGTCGATCAAAGTACCAACTCACCGATGCTGATTCTACGATCCAAACACGCATGGATACCTAGGAACAACCCTAGGCATGACACGACGCCTAGGTTCAGACCGACCGGCTAACGTTGGTCAGGGCGACAATGCTAGAACAAAATGCCCGGGTCTCCGGCGATCATTTTGTCAAAGCTAGATGGATGCAACAGACTTTTTGGAAGAAGATAAAGATAAAAGTACTGCAAAAACACCAAAAGATCAGAGGTAATTCGGCCAAGAGACCGAATTACCGATAAAAACTGATAAAACAATAAAAATCCATTACGTGGATGAAACGGGTGATTCACGAGCGAATCAACAAGGCTTATCGTGATTACGACGAGGCAGACGGAGAGTTTACAATGAAAACTCACAAATATGGACGTAGTAGCTACTCCTAGGGAAAAGTGTTGATAGCAAAAAATGGCATTAATGGTCAAGATTGTCAAAATATCAATTTTGGTAATTTGGGCCAAAAATACATAAGTCCTGGTGCAGGCTGAAGCCTTATAGTGCCGGAGGCCCATCTTCATGAGTCCTCGAAAGCCATTTTGTGGCCTACTAGCTTCGGCCCAAAGGCCCTTCGGAGGCATGCCCCACCGAAGCTTTGGCCCACAGAGCAAGCTTCGGTGGGCCTACCAAAGGCCCACTTCGGGTAGACTTTGAATAGGAGTTTGATACAGATTTAGGTTGTTTTTATCTCTAATTTTGATTAGGCCGAATCTTATCAGATTAAGGTTAGAGAAAAGAAGACTAGCCCGTATAAATATAGGGGTGAGGCCGGTTCATCAAACACCACGCACAATAAATCAACAACAAATCCCTAGCTTTGAACCATACTTTACTTTCTCTACTTTTCTGTACAACCTTCGTGGGTTTGCTTAGAAGCCCTCCATCGGCCATGTCATAATAGTGGTAAGCCTTGTTGGTTCACCTGTGAATCATCCGTTAATCTACATAACAGATTGCTATCACCTTGTTGGCTCACCCGTGAACCATTCGTTAATCTACGTAACAGATTGCTACCTTTGTTTATCTACTGCAACACTTAGTAATTCGGTCTCCAAGCCAAATTGGCACTTGATCTCAACTTTACTGTAGTTTTCACATTCAGAGCCCCCTTCGCCGAAGGTTTGTGGAGCTAGGAAGTTGGTTTTGGAGGTTGCCAGAGCACCCTTCAGCGAGTCCCTACTTCGTCCACCTGTGCCAGATCCGTCACGCTGTTGTCGGTCTGGACAAGTCCGGTGTATCGAAGCTACTTCGCATCAGAGTTGCTTCACATCGGGGTCATGCCAGAACGCTCCGCATCAAGTTTCATCGCGCTGGAACTCTGCACCGGGCCTCGTCGCGCCAGCGCTCCGCGTTGGACTACATTGTGTCAAAAGGCTTTGCGCCGAACCCTATCATTCAGAGGCGATTTCTTGTCACGATTTGTTCAGAGTCTGTCTTTGGCCAGATCAATTCGAACGCCAAAGGCTATCTTTGGTGCACCCTTCGCACCAGACGCCAAAGGCCCCCTTCGGTGATCCTTCGCACGGTATACTCTGTACTAATCAGGCTCTGTTCGGCCGATTGGATTATTTTATCTTTATATTTTGGCTAATTGGTTTATTTCCTGTGTGATCTGATTACCTGCTGACTCCACCCCCCTTGCCACTATTAAGGGTAGTCAGAACGTGACGTCAGTGTTGTGTTATGCTTAGGCTTATTCCTAAGTATCCACATGCTTTTGGATCGTCGAACTGACCCAAGTGCGAGGGCACACTTTTGATGTAAATATTCGTTTGATGTAACTAAGTGCGATAAAAAAATATTTGATTTCCTCTTGAAGAGCCATCTCCTCAGGTTGCCCAAGGGCCAGGTCATCCCAACCGCCGATGAACTAAAGAAGCATCCCTACTGTAAGTGGCATGGCTCGCATTCTCATTATACTAATGACTGTAATGTTTTTCGTCGGAAGGATCAATCGGCCATAGAAGAAGGGCGATTGAAAATAGACCCTAGTCCAAAGATGAAGCTGGACAAAGACCCCTTTCCCGTGAACACCATCGACCTCGACAAGAAGAAGGTGCTGATTCAGCCAGATCAGGCCGAATTAGCTAATGAAGGGGAAAGTAGTCATTATTGGAGAATCACGCACGTGCACACTGATACCAAAGAAACCTGAAGTAGGAGTGTGGAAAAAGAACATCAACACATCTCCTTCGGCTAGGGCTCACAGGAAGCCGAAGGTAACATATTAGGTGTTGTTGGGAAAACGCTAGAGGAAAGCCAAGGAAACAGACCCCCAGCCAAAAATGCTAAGATAGTCGAATGGTGAGTTCGAACCTCGGCGGTCAAACCCTCGAAGGGTGAGTTCGGACCCGAGTGGCCGAACCCTTCACACAGTGGATTCGGGCCCCAGTGGCCGAACCCTCCACACAGCGAGTTCAGATCCCAATGGCCGAACCCAACTCCGCTATGGGCGAACCCCTCGATGGGAGGCTTCGGCCCGTAATGGCCGAACATACCTCCGGCTTGGCAGGACCACTCATTGATATGGTCCGAGACACCTCCGGGCAATGGGTTCGGCTCACAATGGGTGACGCCGCTGGAGCTGCCAATGCCTCCGCCATACTATTGGGTAGGATCCCCATGGGCTCCGAGCTACACCTCGCCACCGGAGTACCTTTCGCAATATAATGTTGCCACCTGTTTTCCTGTAGAGTATTATGATTGATAGGGATGAACAGACACGGTGAAGGGGGACGCCTTTCACAGGCTATCCCTGGTACCTCCAAATAGACTCACACGGGACAAAGACAAGGAAGATGGGCATGAAGAGGCGAAGGAGAGGGAGTCTGAAGCCATCACAGTCAGGGTAGGGTCTCAGGAAGTCCCAATCCCGAAGGCCCCCTCGCCGAAGCCCGACAGAGGTAAGTCCCCTAGTCCTGCCAGGGCCATTACCGGAGCTCGGTCTAATCGGCTTGACGAGGCTAGTCTAACCGACAGGGTCTGTAGAGAGGCCCCTGTCGAGCATAAAAAATACAAGGCCGAGCCGAGTGACACCCATTCGGCTAGAGATCACAAAAAAAGTTAGTGGCGCCTAGTACTAAGCCACAACCATCTTGGGCATCTCCGGGCATGACCAAATCACAGAAGAGGCATCTACAACGCCTGCGGTCACATGAGATGCGCGAGAAGAAGGCCAAGGATGAGCGAGACACCATATTTGAGGAAATCTGCCCTTGGTCGGCCGCGAACCAAGTATGGAAGCCCAAGCCAGTTGAGACGAACAACCCAGCTCTCATTCTAAGCGACGATGATGACGATGACATGCTCGACGATGACTACACGCCCATCTCCAAGGGGCCCACACCCTAGGCGATGGACATCAACATCGTCATGCTTCCCGCTGAGTTTGCACTACCACAAGATGAAGCCGAGGTCGCTCAGTTGAACCTCGGCCCACGAGATGTTGTTTTCGAAAAAACCCGAGGATATGGCTTGTCACCTAAAACCCCTCTACATCAAGGGGCATATTGATGGGAAGCTGATCTCCAGGATGCTTGTTGACGGTGGCGCCACTATCAATTTAATGTCATACTCTCTTTTGAAGAATCTTGGTAGGGATGAGGAGGACTTGAAGAAAACCAACCTAATGCTCAACGACTTTAATGGCAAAAGCTCTGAAGCAAAGGGCGTACTCTCCCTAGAGTTGACAGTGGGTAACAAGATGTTGCCAACAGTATTTTTCATCGTTGACGTGCAAGGTAACTATAGTGTGCTACTTGGGCCTGATTGGATTCACGCAAATTGATGTATTCCTTCTACTTTGCACCAATGCCTAATGCAATGGGATGGCGATGATGTGGAGGTCGTACCAGCGGATACTTTGGCCCAAGTGGCATTGGCCGATGTGTCCATCGACGCCATTCATGACAAAGTAGAGTGTTTATCAGGTAGAGACCTCTCAAATTACGACTTCGTTAGCGTATCTAGGGGATGTTTTGTACCCGTGTCTGTAAAGCCTAATAGTGTAGCACAGATATTTCTAAATTAGAAGTCATGTCTAGTAAAAGCAATCTTGATTGGCTGAAGTCTCACGTAGAGCAATATCGGTCTTCCAAAGATGGTATTGCCGAAGCCATTGAAGACTTTAGCGAGGTAGAAAAGTTAGGACAAGGTTTTGCGTCGACCGATCCTTTAGAAGAGGTCGACATAGGCGATGGTAGCATTCCAAGGCCGACTTTTGTAAACCAAAATTTACATGCTGATGAAAAGGCCGAAGTTATAAAATTGCTTCGGCTGTACATTGATTGTTTTGCATGGGAGTATAGCGAGATGCCCGAATTAAGACACGAGCTCACGGAGCATCGACTACCTATTAAACCCGGGTTTAGGCCTTATAAACAGTCTTTCGTCATTTAATTCGGTCATATATGACCGAGTTAAAGAGGAGGTAGAATGATTACTCAAGGCTGAATTTATTAGGCCATGCACGTATGCTGAATGGGTTGCTAACATTGTGCTTGTAGAGAAGAAGGGGAGCGGCAAAATACGAGTTTGTATTGATTTTGGGGATCTGAACGAGGCCACTCCGAAGGACGAATATCCTATGCCGATAGCTGACATGTTGATCAACGATGCTTCAGGACACAATGTACTAAGTTTTCTTGATGGCAACGCTGGTTATAATCAATTTTTTATGGCTGAAGAGGACATCTATAAGGCAGCCTTTCGATGCCCTAGTTTTGTCGGCTTATTTTAGTGGGTCGTTTTAACTTTTGGTCAGGGCGACAATGCTAGAACAAAATGCCCGGGTCTCCGGCGATCATTTTGTCAAAGCTAGATGGATGCAACAAACTTTTTGGAAGAAGATAAAGATAAAAGTACTGCAAAAACACCAAAAGATCAGAGGTAATTCGGCCAAGAGACCGAATTACCGATAAAAACTGATAAAACAATAAAAATCCATTACGTGGATGAAACGGGTGATTCACGAGCGAATCAACAAGGCTTATCGTGATTACGACGAGGCAGACGGAGAGTTTACAATGAAAACTCATAAATATGGACGTAGTAGCTACTCCTAGGGAAAAGTGTTGATAGCAAAAAATGGCATTAATGGTCAAGATTGTCAAAATATCAATTTTGGTAATTTGGGCCAAAAATACATAAGTCCTGGTGCAGGCTGAAGCCTTATAGTGCCGGAGGCCCATCTTCATGAGTCCTCGAAAGCCATTTTGTGGCCTACTAGCTTCGGCCCAAAGGCCCTTCGGAGGCATGCCCCACCGAAGCTTTGGCCCACAGAGCAAGCTTCGGTGGGCCTACCAAAGGCCCACTTCGGGTAGACTTTGAATAGGAGTTTGATACAGATTTAGGTTGTTTTTATCTCTAATTTTGATTAGGCCGAATCTTATCAGATTAAGGTTAGAGAAAAGAAGACTAGCCCGTATAAATATAGGGGTGAGGCCGGTTCATCAAACACCACGCACAATAAATCAACAACAAATCCCTAGCTTTGAACCATACTTTACTTTCTCTACTTTTCTGTACAACCTTCGTGGGTTTGCTTAGAAGCCCTCCATCGGCCATGTCATAATAGTGGTAAGCCTTGTTGGTTCACCTGTGAATCATCCGTTAATCTACATAACAGATTGCTATCACCTTGTTGGCTCACCCGTGAACCATTCGTTAATCTACGTAACAGATTGCTACCTTTGTTTATCTACTGCAACACTTAGTAATTCGGTCTCCAAGCCAAATTGGCACTTGATCTCAACTTTACTGTAGTTTTCACATTCAGAGCCCCCTTCGCCGAAGGTTTGTGGAGCTAGGAAGTTGGTTTTGGAGGTTGCCAGAGCACCCTTCAGCGAGTCCCTACTTCGTCCACCTGTGCCAGATCCGTCACGCTGTTGTCGGTCTGGACAAGTCCGGTGTATCGAAGCTACTTCGCATCAGAGTTGCTTCACATCGGGGTCATGCCAGAACGCTCCGCATCAAGTTTCATCGCGCTGGAACTCTGCACCGGGCCTCGTCGCGCCAGCGCTCCGCGTTGGACTACATTGTGTCAAAAGGCTTTGCGCCGAACCCTATCATTCAGAGGCGATTTCTTGTCACGATTTGTTCAGAGTCTGTCTTTGGCCAGATCAATTCGAACGCCAAAGGCTATCTTTGGTGCACCCTTCGCACCAGACGCCAAAGGCCCCCTTCGGTGATCCTTCGCACGGTATACTCTGTACTAATCAGGCTCTGTTCGGCCGATTGGATTATTTTATCTTTATATTTTGGCTAATTGGTTTATTTCCTGTGTGATCTGATTACCTGCTGACTCCACCCCCCTTGCCACTATTAAGGGTAGTCAGAACGTGACGTCAGTGTTGTGTTATGCTTAGGCTTATTCCTAAGTATCCACATGCTTTTGGATCGTCGAACTGACCCAAGTGCGAGGGCACACTTTTGATGTAAATATTCGTTTGATGTAACTAAGTGCGATAAAAAAATATTTGATTTCCTCTTGAAGAGCCATCTCCTCAGGTTGCCCAAGGGCCAGGTCATCCCAACCGCCGATGAACTAAAGAAGCATCCCTACTGTAAGTGGCATGGCTCGCATTCTCATTATACTAATGACTGTAATGTTTTTCGTCGGAAGGATCAATCGGCCATAGAAGAAGGGCGATTGAAAATAGACCCTAGTCCAAAGATGAAGCTGGACAAAGACCCCTTTCCCGTGAACACCATCGACCTCGACAAGAAGAAGGTGCTGATTCAGCCAGATCAGGCCGAATTAGCTAATGAAGGGGAAAGTAGTCATTATTGGAGAATCACGCACGTGCACACTGATACCAAAGAAACCTGAAGTAGGAGTGTGGAAAAAGAACATCAACACATCTCCTTCGGCTAGGGCTCACAGGAAGCCGAAGGTAACATATTAGGTGTTGTTGGGAAAACGCTAGAGGAAAGCCAAGGAAACAGACCCCCAGCCAAAAATGCTAAGATAGTCGAATGGTGAGTTCGAACCTCGGCGGTCAAACCCCCGAAGGGTGAGTTCGGACCCGAGTGGCCGAACCCTTCACACAGTGGATTCGGGCCCCAGTGGCCGAACCCTCCACACAGCGAGTTCAGATCCCAATGGCCGAACCCAACTCCGCTATGGGCGAACCCCTCGATGGGAGGCTTCGGCCCGTAATGGCCGAACATACCTCCGGCTTGGCAGGACCACTCATTGATATGGTCCGAGACACCTCCGGGCAATGGGTTCGGCTCACAATGGGTGACGCCGCTGGAGCTGCCAATGCCTCCGCCATACTATTGGGTAGGATCCCCATGGGCTCCGAGCTACACCTCGCCACCGGAGTACCTTTCGCAATATAATGTTGCCACCTGTTTTCCTGTAGAGTATTATGATTGATAGGGATGAACAGACACGGTGAAGGGGGACGCCTTTCACAGGCTATCCCTGGTACCTCCAAATAGACTCACACGGGACAAAGACAAGGAAGATGGGCATGAAGAGGCGAAGGAGAGGGAGTCTGAAGCCATCACAGTCAGGGTAGGGTCTCAGGAAGTCCCAATCCCGAAGGCCCCCTCGCCGAAGCCCGACAGAGGTAAGTCCCCTAGTCCTGCCAGGGCCATTACCGGAGCTCGGTCTAATCGGCTTGACGAGGCTAGTCTAACCGACAGGGTCTGTAGAGAGGCCCCTGTCGAGCATAAAAAATACAAGGCCGAGCCGAGTGACACCCATTCGGCTAGAGATCACAAAAAAAGTTAGTGGCGCCTAGTACTAAGCCACAACCATCTTGGGCATCTCCGGGCATGACCAAATCACAGAAGAGGCATCTACAACGCCTGCGGTCACATGAGATGCGCGAGAAGAAGGCCAAGGATGAGCGAGACACCATATTTGAGGAAATCTGCCCTTGGTCGGCCGCGAACCAAGTATGGAAGCCCAAGCCAGTTGAGACGAACAACCCAGCTCTCATTCTAAGCGACGATGATGACGATGACATGCTCGACGATGACTACACGCCCATCTCCAAGGGGCCCACACCCTAGGCAATGGACATCAACATCGTCATGCTTCCCGCTGAGTTTGCACTACCACAAGATGAAGCCGAGGTCGCTCAGTTGAACCTCGGCCCACGAGATGTTGTTTTCGAAAAACCCGAGGATATGGCTTGTCACCTAAAACCCCTCTACATCAAGGGGCATATTGATGGGAAGCTGATCTCCAGGATGCTTGTTGACGGTGGCGCCACTATCAATTTAATGTCATACTCTCTTTTGAAGAATCTTGGTAGGGATGAGGAGGACTTGAAGAAAACCAACCTAATGCTCAACGACTTTAATGGCAAAAGCTCTGAAGCAAAGGGCGTACTCTCCCTAGAGTTGACAGTGGGTAACAAGATGTTGCCAACAGTATTTTTCATCGTTGACGTGCAAGGTAACTATAGTGTGCTACTTGGGCCTGATTGGATTCACGCAAATTGATGTATTCCTTCTACTTTGCACCAATGCCTAATGCAATGGGATGGCGATGATGTGGAGGTCGTACCAGCGGATACTTTGGCCCAAGTGGCATTGGCCGATGTGTCCATCGACGCCATTCATGACAAAGTAGAGTGTTTATCAGGTAGAGACCTCTCAAATTACGACTTCGTTAGCGTATCTAGGGGATGTTTTGTACCCGTGTCTGTAAAGCCTAATAGTGTAGCACAGATATTTCTAAATTAGAAGTCATGTCTAGTAAAAGCAATCTTGATTGGCTGAAGTCTCACGTAGAGCAATATCGGTCTTCCAAAGATGGTATTGCCGAAGCCATTGAAGACTTTAGCGAGGTAGAAAAGTTAGGACAAGGTTTTGCGTCGACCGATCCTTTAGAAGAGGTCGACATAGGCGATGGTAGCATTCCAAGGCCGACTTTTGTAAACCAAAATTTACATGCTGATGAAAAGGCCGAAGTTATAAAATTGCTTCGGCTGTACATTGATTGTTTTGCATGGGAGTATAGCGAGATGCCCGAATTAAGACACGAGCTCACGGAGCATCGACTACCTATTAAACCCGGGTTTAGGCCTTATAAACAGTCTTTCGTCATTTAATTCGGTCATATATGACCGAGTTAAAGAGGAGGTAGAATGATTACTCAAGGCTGAATTTATTAGGCCATGCACGTATGCTGAATGGGTTGCTAACATTGTGCTTGTAGAGAAGAAGGGGAGCGGCAAAATACGAGTTTGTATTGATTTTGGGGATCTGAACGAGGCCACTCCGAAGGACGAATATCCTATGCCGATAGCTGACATGTTGATCAACGATGCTTCAGGACACAATGTACTAAGTTTTCTTGATGGCAACGCTGGTTATAATCAATTTTTTATGGCTGAAGAGGACATCTATAAGGCAGCCTTTCGATGCCCTAGTTTTGTCGGCTTATTTTAGTGGGTCGTTTTAACTTTTGGTTTAAAAAATGTTGGCGCTACGTATCAACGTGCTATGAATTTGATCTTCCACGACTTGCTATGGGTTATGCTAGAAGTCTACATAGATGACGTTGTACTCAAATCGGATGCCATGGGAAACCATTTAGCCGATTTGAGGGTCGCTCTTGATAGAATGCGTTGGTATGGCTTAAAAATGAACCCGCTCAAATGTGCTTTCGGCATGTTGGCGGGCAAGTTCTTAGGATTTATGATTCATGAAAGAGGTATTGAGATTGATCCTAAGAGGCTTGAAAAGATTAGAAACTTTGAAGCACCGACATACAAGAGAGATGTGCAAAAGTTGCTAGGCAAGATAAACTATTTGTGTCGCTTTATATCTAACTTGTCTGGCAAAATTGATGCTTTTGTCCTTATACTCCAGCTAAAAAATGAGGTCGAGTTCACTTGGGGGGCAAGTCAGCAAAGCACCACCCATATATAGTAAGAGCACCAAAAGCCGGGATTCCATTTTGGCTATACGCTGCTGCAGAAGATAGCATGATAGGAGCCGTGCTAACTCAGGAGGTGGAGGGAAAGGAGTACATCATCACATTCTTAAGCCGCCGCTTGCTGGATGTCGAGACTAGGTACGTGTTTGTGGAACGTTTGTGTTTATCACTTTATTATGTGAGAAACCAAGGGTTGGTTTCGGAGTCTGTGATGAGTGATTGACTGTGTTTAACCTCTGTTTCGAAGGGGTACCTCCGAAGGGGTTTCGGAGGTTGGATCTCCGAAGGGGTTTCGGAGGTTGGATCTCCAAAGGTGTTTGGAGGTTGCTTTGGTTGCTGCAGCTGTTGCAGCGGAGTGTGCCTGTCGGAGGGGTCCGACAGTACACAATGACTAGGTTTGTACCGAAGGTCTCGATACTTTGGGTGGTACACCGGAGTGTGTGCCGAAGGTTGCTAACCCAGAGAGGTCTCCGGAGTACTGGATACACTTGTTTGTTTGTCTGTGGTGCGCAGGGGACTTCGGAGGCGACAGACGGTTCGTAGCAGGTGAACCTAGGTCAAGCGGAAGGCTTGATGCCAGGGGAGCGGGGAGCTCCGTCACGATGGCTGCGAAGGGGTCTAGGTCGGTCCTCGGGTCGAGGTGCACCAGGTGAAGGCAGTTAGTGCGGAGTGTGGCTCCGGGTGAAGGTACTCCGAGATGAAGTCCTCGGAGGCGAGGCACTTCTAAGGGTACTCCGGAAGGACTGACTTTGGAGTATGGTGGATCAAGTCCTCAGCAGAGGCAAGGCGTTCGATGTGTGCTCCGGAGGGAGACACTCGAAGGTTACCCGACGAAGGTCTCAGAAGTCAAGGTGCATCGAAGGCATGGTCCAGGTGAGGCTCATCGAGAAGTGTGCTCGGGGAGAGACACTGCGACGAAGTGCTCATGGAATGCTTCATGCGGAGGCCTTGGACGAAGGAGGGATTTTGAAGGGTGGTACTCCGAAGGTGGCTTCGGAGTGATGAAGGCTTCGAAGCGAGGCTAGCTCCGGAGCAAGGATGACTTGTGGTACTTCGGCCATGCATGGCTTTGGTACATGGACTGACGAAGTTCGAGCTGGGAGAAGCTGCGAAGCCGTGGTGGTCCACTCCGAAGGTGGTGGTGCGAAGGCCCAAGGGCTTTGACGGCTTCGGCTCAAAACTGTCACTGTATCGGAGGCAGACTTCGGTGAAGCGAAGGCCGTCAGGCTCAAGGCTTCTCACCGAAGCTACCACACCCTCGCGTGCGAAGGGGGGCTCCAGAAATGTCAAAGACTGCAAAGGCTGACATTGTCTGCTCTGCAAAAAGCTGACGTTGTCCCCTCTGCAAAGCTGACAGAGAAGCCTCCGGAATAAAGTTGACTACCTTTTGTACCCCTCTATTCTGTAGAGACAAAACCGGTGTAAACCCTAGGGGTAAAGTAGTCAATTCCAATGGGTGAATAGTGGCTATAAATATGGGGGCTGGGTAGGTAACATTTAACACTTTGAGCATTTACTGTTGAGCTCCTGTACTAGCCACCACTCTTTGTATTCATCCAGTGAGTTTTTTTATTGTGTTCCTTGTTCAAGCAGCGAAGCCCTGCTTCTGTGTTGAGTTTCTGCTTGAGCTTGTTTGCATACCTCGCTAGTAGTAGTGCACCGAAGCCCGTCTAGGCGAAGTGTGTTTTGTGCGAAGTGTGCTTTTCAGTGTGCGTTCGCTCTGTGTAACAGGAGGCTAGACCTCGCTGCTTACTAGCGAAGCCCTGATCGAAGCCCGTTTTGCTTCTCGTGTCGAAGCTCTTAGCGAAGTCCGCATAGTGTGCGTTTCGACCTTCGAAGTACGAAGCCCAGCACAAGTTGCTGTCGCTAAGTATTTGGTCGAAGTCCTCAGAGGATAGTCCACTCGTGCGAAGGGTGAAGTGCGAAGCCTGATCGAAGCACCCTGTGTGCGGAGCCTGCACTGACTTAGCTGAGTTGATTTTTCGGGGTTGTGTGGAGCTAAGTCTTCTTGACTTCGAACTTTTGCTCCCTTGCGAAGCCTGTGTTCGGAGCAGTAAACTACCTCCAAACCAGACCTTCGAAGGTTGTGTTCGAAGTATATTCCGCAGAAGACAGAATTAAAAACAGAAGGCTGTTTTTAGCCAGAAATTTTAAAAGCTCCCATTCACCCCCCCTCTGGTCGCCATTTCCGGTCCAACATTATGCATGTACCAAACTACGCCACTATCTTCTCCCTAGCACGTGCATTGTTGCTTGTCAAACCGATGTCATAAAATACATGTTGCAAAATTTTATTCTAAGTGGCAGAATCGAGAAGTGGGCTTATGCTTTGATTGAATATGATTTGGCTTATGAACCTTTGAGAGCTATGAAAGGCCAAATTGTCGCTAACTTTATAGTCGATCACCATGTAGACATCAATTGGAGTAGCAATGTTGCTCTAATTGAAGTAGTACCATGGAAACTTTATTTTGATGGTTCAGCTTGTAGAAATGGCCAAGGTATTAGAGTGGTACCCGTATCGCCTAATGATATGCACTACGAGACCTCGGCCCGTTTAGAATTTCCTTCAACTAATAATCAAGCAGAATATGAAGCTTTATTGCTAGGACTTGAATTGCTGGGTTCCATGGGTATTAACATGTTCATGCATATGGCAATTCTCTGTTAGTGGTACAACAAGTAGCTAAAATTGCTAAATGTTTTAATGGCTTGCTAAACAGCTACTTAGATAAATGTTTGGACATAATTACTACCTTTGATGCTTTCGAAATTTCCCACGTGTCCAGGGAAGCCAATTGAATTGCAAATGATTTGGATTAAAAAGCATCTGGCTACCAAGTCAGGAGGGGAAAGTTTTCATTACAGGAGAAGCCGATGCTTGAACTCCTTGCCGAAGCCAGAGGATTCGGGCGGACACGAGGTCTGTCGGACCCTCCGAGCCAAACCCCCTCATCCATCGAAGGGTGCTGCATGCCGGAGCCCTACATCCGATGAAGGACTCCACACACTGGGACCTTCACGCCAAAGCCCTCCTAGTGCCGGAGGTCTTCGTGCGCTGAACCCCTCGGTCGATGAATATGAAACTCTTTTGAAGAATAATTTGGAAGAAGTGACCGATAAGAGGTTGAGGGCTTTAGAAGCTATAGAGAAAGACAAAAGAAGAGTATCCAGAGCCTACAACAAAAGAGTTAAACTAAAATCATTTCAAGTTGATGACTTGGTTTGGAAGATGATTTTACCCTTAGGCACTAAGACCCCCAAATTTGGTAAATGGTCGCCTAGTTGGGAAGGTCCTTTTAAAGTGGCTGAAATCGCTCCAGGTAATGCATATTTATTAGAGACTCTATAAGGAGAGCGATTTCGAAGAGCTTTAAATGGCAGGTATTTGAAAAAGTAATTCCCAAGTGTGTGGCAAAGCACTTAAAAGTGTCGGAGGGCCGATATGGAAGATATCGTCCTTAGCCCATTGTGCTTTTAGTTCACTTAGTTCGCTAAAAGTCAGGGGGGCATGTGTTGATAGCAAAAATAGCATTAATGGTCAAGATTATCAAAATATCAATTTTGATAATTTGGATCGAAAATACACAAGTCCTGGTACAGGCCGAAGCCTTATAGTGCCAGAGGCCCATCTTCATGAGGCCTCGGAAGCCCTTTTGCGGCCTACTAGCTTAGGCCCAAAGGCCCTTCAAAGGTTTGCTCCACCGAAGCTTCGGCCCAAGGAGCAGGCTTCGACGGGCCCACCGAAGGTCCACTTCAGGCAGACTTTGAATAGGAGTCTGATACAGATTCAAGTTGTTTTTATCTCTAATTTTGATTAGGCCAAATCTTATCAGATTAAGGTTAGAAATAAGAAGACTAGCCCCTATAAATACAGGGGTGAGGTCGGTTCATTAAACACCACACACAACAAATCAACCACAAAACCCTAGCTTTGAACCATACCTTACTTTCTTTACTTTTTTGTACAACCTTCGTGGGTTTGCCTAGAAGCCCTCCGTCGGCCACGCCGTAATAGTGGTAAGACTTGTTGGTTCACTTGTGAATCATCCGTTAATCTATCTAACAGATTGTTATCACCTTGTTGGCTCGCTTGTGAACCATCCGTTAATGTACGTAATAGATTGCTACCTTCGTTTATCTACTACAACACTTAGTAATTCGGTCTCCAGGCTGAATTGTCACTTGATCTCAACTTTACTACAGGTTTCACGTTCAGTGCCCCCTTCGTCGAAGGTTTTCAGAGCGAGGAAGTTGGTTTCGGAGGCTGCCAGAGCACCCTTCGGTGAGTCCCTGCTTCATCCGCCTGTGCCGGATCTATCACACTGTTGTCGGTTTGGATAAGTCATGCGTATCGGAGCTACTTCGCATCGGGTTGATTCGCGTCGGGGTCATGCCAGAATGCTTCGCATCAGGTTTCATCACGCCGGCACTCTGCACTGGGCCTCATCGTGCCAACGCTCCACGTTGGACTCCATCGTGTCAAAAGGCTTCGCGTCGAACCCTGTCGTTTGGAGGCGATTTCACGTCACGATCTGTTCAGAGCCTATATTCGGCCAAATCAATCCAAACGCCAAAGGCTATCTTTAGCGCACCCTTTGCACCAGACGCCGAAGGCCCCCTTCGGTGATCCTTCTCATGGTATACTTTGTACCAATCAGGCTCCGTTCGGCCGATTGGATTATTTTATCTATATATTTCGGCTAATTGGATTATTTCTTGTGTGATCTGATTACCTGACAAATCCACCCCCTTTCCACTGTTAAGGATAGTTGGATCACGTCGTCAGTGTTGTGTTATGCTTAGGCTTGTTTGTAACGCCCTAATTTTACAAAACCGGGAATTTATTGAATTTCCATAGAAAAACAATAAATACAAGATGTTCATCACACGACCTCGTACATATGACAAACAAGGTATAGCTCGCAGGCTATTTTATTATACAGAAATTAAAATAAAAGAAACTAAGAAAATAATAAACTTGATGAACATCTTCTTCAGGATCGCGTTCTTGACTAGGACAGCTACTCTGGACCTCCGTCTTCGATGAACTCGTCGTAATAAGCCTCTGAAGTATTTTTTTCCCCAAACACGGGTGAGTATGAGACACACTCAACAAATCACCGTGAAATGCAAATATAATGCAAGGTAATAACAAGGAGGGATATTGGCTTTATTTGCAGAAATGTACATTTTTAGCTTGCCTTTAATGTGAGTCATGTTTATTCGTTCTAAAGTAAATCAAGTATGATGCAACATTTTCTAACTCGAGGAGTACGTTTTCCCTCCTCGCTCATCAGTCCTTACATGCTCATTCGATCATGCACACTTTGAATGTAAACTAACTGTGGGATGTCACTCCACCCACCCTTGACCGTGGGCTCGACATT
This sequence comes from Zizania palustris, assembly GCA_019279435.1. Classification (NCBI taxonomy): domain Eukaryota; kingdom Viridiplantae; phylum Streptophyta; class Magnoliopsida; order Poales; family Poaceae; genus Zizania; species Zizania palustris. The sequence continues at coordinate 9,947,387 of JAAALK010000287.1, forward strand.
TTGAAAAGTTTTAAGTCTGACCAGAGGTGTACCACTATACCCACAAGGCATTTATTCCCGCACACTGTAGTGTGTCAAATGACTCATGTCATGAGAACTCATGCCGAGACCATCAGCATGAATCACCCCAACTTAATAGTACCCACTTTAGGTTTCGCCGGCGTGCCCGACACTCCAGGCTAACATCGCACCCCCTTTTGCGCCATGGGCCCAAGCCTCCCGCAGGAGCTGCTTGCCCTGAAGTCCACCCAATACGTTGGGCAGGAGCAACCCATACCTCTAGTCAAGACTTACCCATTAGACTTGTGGTTGGCACGAAAGTGATTTGCGACGGATCCCTCAGACCGGTCCTTATAGTGCCCCGGGTGCGACTAACCAATGTGCTCGCTTGCACCCGGACCCACCATGCTAACTCAATTAATTAATTCCAACATCAACAGAATTCCAGGGGGAGAGAAGTAAGGGGATCATATATCAGAATTCTCAAGTACCTTATGACTCGTTTTTATCGCTATAGCATTTGTGTCGATACACTGGACACTCTAATAATAGTAAGTATTCTGGTGACAAGGAATTTAGGCTCAATAGCATGACTTGGGTTTGCAAAACACCGTCAGGGATCTGATAAATATAATGTAGGGTTCTCTTTGACTAATGCAATTATACCCTATGTGTTTTAGCGATATTTAATTAAAAATTGGGTTCAATATGCTCAAAAGAGAGGGTTGGTGACTTGCCTCGTTCAACTGTAGGAGAAGGGTGAGCTTCGAAAAAAGTATTTCGGCTCTTCGGAGGCATCGTAATCTTCTCGACACGCAAAATGAGAATAAAAAACAATTGAGAGAAACAATAAGGCAAACAGTGCAAGCATTCTAATTAAATTGATTAAAGTTGTAGAGGATGAAAGGAGAGATTTCCTAGAATTGAAATGGTGAATTTTGGAGAGAAATGGGGAGGATAAGAAATTCCAAAGGTTAAGAATAATTTTGTTGGCTTTATTTTGGATAATAAAGAGTACAAACATATCAACTAAATTGGTTAAAAATGTAGACGACAAGAAGATAAATGTTCTGAAATTTAAATAGAAAATTTTAGAGTTAATTCTAAGGAGCTATGAATTTTTGAAGTTTGAATTGATTATTCTCAATTTATATTTAAATTCTAACAATATAAAAGTTCATTACAAACATATAAATTTTATTGGATGAATATGAAGAGAATAAAAAGATAAACCTTCTGAAATTTGAATGGTGAAATTTAGAGTTAATTCAAAGAAGTTATGAGTTTTTGAAGTTAAAAACAATTTCTAGCATTTTATTTTAATTCCAATTAAGATAATATAAAATTTTCAATGTAAACATATACATTTTTCTTGATGAACATGAAAAAAACAAACTCTCTAAAATTTGAATTATTAAAATTGGAGTTAATTTGGAGAAGATATGAATTTTTGCAGTTTAAAACAATTTCTGAATTTATTTTAAACCAGAAACCGTCTCTGGTCCACAGTGAGCCAGGCTCACGGTGAACCAATGCACTGTGCGCATGAACCGGGTGAATGAGAGTTGTCCGATCGAGATCCAGTGGTTGTGGGCGAGGCGAGTGCGATAAGTGAAAACGTACAGCCCAGATTAAATCACATGGAACCGGTACAGATCAACGGCTGCGATCGCGGTGGGATTTAAGTGATGATGGATGGTCTGGATCACCTGATACCGGTCAACGGGGTCTGACCATATCTAGGCGCTCCAATCCAAGATCTAATCCTGGCCGTCCGAAGCGAATCCAATGGCCAGGATCTGATCCAACACGGCACGGGGTAAAAACCACGTGGTTGTCTTATCCGGTGATGGCAGCGCACGACGGCGAGCACAGCGGCGGAGGTGATGGCCGGCGGCCAGAATAAAGGGTGAAAACAGAACCAGAAAAGCACGGGGGTTAGTTTGGTACTGGGGTCGAGGGCTAGGGATGGTTGGTTGAAGCTGGCGATGAGCAAGGGCAGCGGCGTTGCTTCGGGTTACTAGCGGGGACAGGGCTTCAGTGGTCTTCGGCTGGATCGGACGCGTGGCCAAGGTTGGGTAGGCGCTGATGATCACAGTGGGGACATTGGCGGGGCGGGCGGTGGTCTCCGACGATGCCGAGCGGCGACTGGAGGTGAAGCAGAGGCGGTAGCGATTTTGGGCTTGGTGTGGCTCGAGATTGCGGGGCTGAGGGATCTCTGGGCACGGTGTGATGTAGGAGGTAGGGAGGTTTTATAGGGGTCGACGGTAGGATCAAAAGGGGCGAAATCGGGGGAAACCGAGGAGTAATTCCCTATTAACACCGGCGAGCTCTCAACACGTGCGTACGCTAAATCAAGACGTGATTGGGTACGGGTAAAGACGGGAATTGATCACCGGAGATTGGGGAGCCGAGTTATGGCGTCAAGTACATTGATGGTGTCCGGCAGAGGTGGATGCAGGTGCTAGGGTTTTGGCCGGAGTCGGGGGAGACATTTGGGGGCGGTCTTCGCGGGGAAGACGATCCCGACAAGTGGACCAGGGCGGTCAGCGGGCGCATGCAGGGTGCGGGCGACAGATAGGCGGGCCTAGGCGGTTGGTGGCGAAAGCAGCGATGCGGGTGGCTGATGAGTGGGCCAAGGTGGGGTGTAGGAGAGAGGGGGCGACGCCGACATGTGGGTCCCGCATGTCACTAAGGCGCGGGAAAGGGGTTGGGCTGGGCTGACTTGGAGAGATGGAAAGGAGGGAAGCGACCCATTAAGATTTAAAATTTTTTTTCCAATTAAAATAATTCCAGAAATTCATTTATAAAATATGAGCTCTCAGCAGAGGTTCTAAAATTTTACAAAAATTCTCAAAAATATATTTTGGCCTTATGAATCTAACATAAATTTCTCAGCTCAAAATTTGTTTTATTTCTTCATGTTTTTATTTATTTGGACATTTTCAGTTTATTCAAAAATCAAAAACAATCCGTTTCCTGTTAAAAATAAATTTTCTCAAAATTTTTATTTGGATGCCTCTTTTGGTTCAAACCTAATTAATTGTCTTCAGTCAAACATAACTTTTGATTACTTCATTTTATTTTTCCTTAAGGTTTTCCAATTAATTCAACCATTTTATTATCCAAACTCAATTTATTCATTTAAAAATTCTATTTTCTCCAATTTATTTAATTTATAAAATTTAGGGTGTTACAAATCTAACCCCCTTAACAAGTATCTTGCCCCGAGATTTGAAAAGGCTAGAGATAGGATATTATGGGTAGGCTCCTATTTTTCTTGTATCACTTCTTCAAACTAATGGCCTCAAGACTGCATCTTCGGGGATTGAACTGGACTTGGTCAATCTTTTCTTAGCGACACTCCAGCGCTCTGGGCATTCATGGGCGTAATGTCCTTCTTCACGATAGTTGAAGAAAACCACTGGGTTTCTATGGCGATCCTTCTTCAATATCTAATTGATCTGATTCGGAGCAAGATCTTGGTTTGAACTGGATGGTTTACCCTTGCCACTTACGTCACCATGCCTTGTTGGTGGATGGGTGAGGTGAAAGCACATCTTATGAACTTCAGCGATCTTGGTGAAAAGCGAACTCATGTGGTAGTCCTTGGGGATATGATCCTTTCCTTGACACAAATAGCAAGTAGTGCCGCCGGTGGCGCATCGTCTGGGTGGATGATCTTCTATACATCTTGGACAATCGGCATTGCATTCACTAGCATGGTGTCTGACTTCTCCACAACTGCTACAAGCCTTGAATAACGATTGCTCAGGTGAAGTGGCTTCATCCTGACCCGAGTCTTCCTCTAAGGGTATAACCATGGGGTCCTAGAACACACTTTGCCTACACTGTCGTGCAATATGTCCAAACTGACCACAATGGTAGCACGACTTTCCAATGATTCCTTCTGGGGGCCACCATCCTCCGACGATTCCCATATCACTCATCTCTTCCTTTAGGTTAGACCTAGTCTTTACCTCTTGATCCCTGTGTGTGTGGGGACGAGCTTGAATTTTGGCTTGCTTCTTCCTGGTCGACCGAACATGCCTCAATGTCTTGGTTAGAATGGCTTCAGTTGTTGGTTCATCATTTCTTCTCCGTTGGAGTTCTTGAATCTCTCTCTCCTTCAACACGATCATTCTTGGAGGGAGGTGGGTGACTTTGAAAGCAACAGTGAACTCAGCCCAACTAATCTCATGGTTCACAGCTTGATTTTGCCGATACTGGTCCCACCATTCTACGGTTGGTCCAAGCAGCTGATGGGTGGCGAAGGCCACATGCTCACGATATAAGCAGGGGAGAATCTTAAGCTTTTTAGTGAATTTACGAAGCCAATCGTTTGCCTTTAGGGGGTTGGTGGTGTGCGAGAGGGTCGGGGGTTTGATACAAAGGAATTCTAATAGTTGAATCGCACGAGATGGAGTCGGTGCTGGCAGTTCTTAGGGAACATTAATCCATTGGGCTTGCTGAAGCTGATGAAGTTGTTTTTGCTGTTGTTGGAGCTAGGCTTGCTGACGCTGCATTTGTGCGAGAAGGGAAGTGATGAGCTTGTTTTGACTGGCCATGGCTTCGGCAAGAGTTGGTTGGTCTAGGGTTGTTAACGGATTTGCTTAACGACGTCTCGATGCATCCCCAGTGGGTAAAAGGCTTTCGAGACGGTTGTCGGCAGTGTTGCCTTCTGCTTCACTATTGTTGTTGGTGTTGTTGCTCTGATGGGTGGCCATTATACTGGAAGACATAACACCCCAAGAGAAGAGGAATAGACTTGGATCAATTTTGCCAACTAAAGGTAGTTCTCTTTTATTGCCGTGGAAAAGATAGGTTTGTCTATTACAGTTCTTATTCTTAACTTGTCCACAGCACAAGTCGCTATGGAACAAGATCGCAAACAAGGAAACAATCAAGCGGAAAGCTAGCGCATACTACAACCATCTTGTGGTCATCGGGGGCATCGCTAGATGTATTCGTGGAGCTTCGGGTTGAGCCTACTGTGGTCTAGGTTCAACTTCGTCGTCGGCCATCAGCCCTTCTGATGCTTCGGCTTCACCTAGGCTAGGTAGGGTCGAACTTCACTTGGTCGACTTCTTCAGTCGGCGAATGGTCTTCCGATGGGTCCTCCTCCTAGGGGGAGCTATGGGTGACATCTCGGCAATGTCCTCCTTGAGCTCTCGGTTCTGGCTAAGGAGTTTGGCAACCTGTTGCTGCAGTTCGTCAGCCTCTTGTTGATAGTAGTTGACCCAAGCTTGCGTCTCGTTGGCGTGTAGAAGGGCCTCGGTGTGAAGAGAGTCCATGGCCGACAGGAGACGAGTTTGGCAAGCTATGAGAGGATCACAGTCGTCGAGGCAGCTGACGTAGGTGTTGTGGTCTGATGCTAGTTCCCGGGATGGAAGATAGTCAAAGGTGGTGCTGTCGAGGCAGTCATTGTAGATCTGCTGAAGTTCTCCAAGTGCCTGTAGAGCGGTCTCCTAGCAACCAACCTCAAAGCTCAGAGCCTTGGCTAAGGTGGCGAAGGAAGTCAACTCCTGGGCTGAGGCGATGAGTATTAGGGTCACTTAGCATGGGCCACTTTCTCCGATCTAGTTGATCCTGCGGTATTCTGGCTCATGGGTGTATTGAAGGAAAGTTGCCAACATACGGAGCTCTTGGACGAAACCGATGGTCTCCCGGCAGAAACTATGAATGTGGGTCAGCATCTACAAAGAAGACAAAGTTTAAAGAGTAAGGGGAGGAGAAAAACAAGAGGTATAGTTTTTCGAAATAAATTTTTATAAAGCTAGGCATCGGGCAGGTCTGTTTGGCTTCCTATAGTCAAGTCGGCTCTGATATCATCATGTAACGCCTCGATTTTACAAAACCAGGAATTTATTGAATTTTCATAGAAAAACAATAAATACAAGATGTTCATCACACAACCTCGTACATACGACAAACAAGGTATAGCTCGTAGGCTATTTTATTACATAGAAATTAAAATAAAAGAAATTAACAAAATAATAAACTCGATGAACATCTTCTTTAGGATCGCTTTCTTGACTGGGACAGCTACTCCGGACCTACGTCTTTGATGAACTCGTCGTAATAAGCCTCTGAAGTATTTTTCCCCAAACACGGGTGAGGACAAAACACACTCAACAAATCACTGCAGAATGCAAATATAATGCAAGGTAATAGCAAGGAGGGATATTAGCTTTATTTGCAGAAATGTACATTTTTAGCTTGCCTTTAATGTGAGTCATGTTTATTCGTTCTAAAGTAAATCAAGTATGATGTAACATCTTCTAACTTGAGGAGTACATTTTCCCTCCTCTCTCATTAGTCTTTACATGCTCATTCGATCATGCACACTTTGAATGTAAACTAATTGTTGGATGTCACTCCGCCCACCCTTGACAGTGGGCTTGGCTTTTCGAAAAGTTTTAACTTTGATCAGAGGTGTACCATTGTACCCATAAGGCACTTATTCTCGCACACCATGGCGTGTCAAATTACTCATGTCATGAGAACTCATGCCAAGACCGTCAGCATGAATTGCCCCAACTTAATAGTACCCACTCTAGGTTTTGCCGGTGCGCCCGGCACTCCGGGCTAACATCGCGCCCCCTTTTGCGCCATGGGCCCAAGCCTCCCACAGGAGCTGCTTGCCCCGAAGTCCACCCAGTACGTTGGGGAGGAGCGACCCATACCTCTAGTCAAGACTTACCCATTAGACTTGTGGTTGGCACGGAAGTGCTTTGCGATGGATCCCTCAGACCGGTCCTTATAGTGCCCTAGGTGCAACTAACCAATGTCCTCGCTTGCACCCGGAACCCACCATGGTAACTCAACTAACCAATTCCAACATCAATAGAATTCTAGGGGGAGAGAATTAAGGGGATCATATATCAAAATTCTCAAGTACCTTACGACTCGTTTTTATCCCTATAGCATTTGTGTCGATACATTGGACACTCTAATAATAGTAAGTATTCTGGTGACAAGGAATTCAGGCTCAATAGCATGACTTAGGTTTGCACAACACGGTCGGGGATCTGATAAATATAATGTAGTAGGGTTCTCTTTGACTAATGCAATTATACCCTATGTGTTTTAGCGATATTTAATTAAAAATTGGGTTTAATATGCTCAAAAGAGAGGGTTGGTGACTTGCCTCGTTCAACTGTAGGCGAAGGGTGAGCTTCGGGAAAGTATTCCGGCTCTTCGGAGGCGTCATAATCTTCTCGACATGCAAAACGAGAATAACAAACAATTGAGAGAAACAATAAAACAAACAGTGCAAGCGTTCTAATTAAAATGATTAAAGTTGTAGAGGATGAAAGGAGATATTTCCTAGAATTGAAATGGTGAATTTTACAGCATTTTATTTTAATTCCAATTAAGATAATATAAAATTGTCAATGTAAACATATACATTTTTCTGGATGAACATGAAGAGAATAAAAAGACAAACTCTCTGAAATTTGAATGGTTAAATTTGGAATTAATTAGGATAAGATATGAATTTTTGAAGTTTAAAACAATTTCTGAATTTATTTTAAACCAGAAACAATCTCTGGTCCACAGTGAGCCAGGCTCACTGTGAACCGGTGCACTGTGCATGTGAACCGGGTGAATGAGAGTCGTCTGATCGAGATCTGGTGGCTATGGGCGAGGCGGGTGTGATAAGTGAAAACGGATGGCCCAGATTAAATCACATCGAACCGGTACAGATCAACGACTGTGATCATGGTGGGATTTAAATGATGATGGATGGTCTGGATCGCCTGATACCGGTCAATGGGGTCTGACCATATCTAGGCGTTCCAATCCGGGATCTAATCCTGGCCGTCCAAGGCAAATCCAATGGCCAGGATCTGATCCGGCATGGCACGGGGTAAAAACCACGCGGTTGTCTTCTCCGACAATGGCAGCGCACGGCGGCAAGCACAACGGCGGAGGCGATGGTCGGCGGCCAAAATTAATGGTGAAAACGGAACCAGAAAAGCATGGGGGTCAGTTTGGTACCAGTGTCATGGGCCGGGGATGGCTGGTCCAGGCCGGCGATGAGCAAGGGCGGCAGTGTTCTTTGGGTTGCCGTCGGGGAGGGGGCTCCAACGGTCTTCAGCTAGATCGGAGGCATGGCTGAGGTCAGATAGGCGTTGGGGATCACAGTGGGGACGTCGCGCGAGGTGGGCGGTGGTCTCTAGAGACGGTGAGCGGTGGCTAGAGGTGAAGCAGAGGCGGTGACGATTTTGGGCTTGGTGTGGCTCAGGATTACGGGGCTGAGGGATCTCTGGATGCGGTGTGACGCGGGAGGTAGGTGGTTTTTATAGGGGTCGTCGGCAGGATCAAAAGGGGCAAAATCGAGGGAAAACGGAGGAGTAATTCCCAATTAACGCCGACAAGCTCTCAACGTGTGGGTACGCTGAATCGAGACACGATTGGGTACGGGTACAGGGGAATTGATCACTTGAGATTAGGGAGCCGAGTTATGGCGTCAATTTCATGGATAGCGTCCGGCGGTGGCAGATGCGGGTGCTAGGGTTTTGGCCGAAGTCGGGGGGAGAGATTTGTGGGCAATCTTCATGGGGAAGACAATCCCGAAAAGTGGGCTAGGGCGGTCAGCGGGCATGTGCGGGGTGCGGGCGACAGACAGGCCGGCCCAGGCGGTTGGTGGCGGAAGCGGGGACGCAGATGGATGACGAGTGGGCCAAGGCGGGGCGCAAGACAGAGGGGGAAGCGCCGTCATGTGGGTCTGCATGTTAGTCAGTCATGGGAGAGGGGTTGGGCTGGGCCGGCATGGAGAGAGGGAAAGGAGGGAAGCGACCCATTAAGATTTCAAATCCTTTTTCCAATTAAAATAATTCTAGAAATTCATTTATAAAATATGAGCTCTCAATAGAGGTTCTAAAATTTTATAAAAAATCTCATAAATATATTTTGGCCTTATGCATCTAACATAAATTTCTCAGCTCAAAATTTCTTTTGTTTCTTCATTTTTTATTTATTTGGACATTTTCAGTTTATTCAAAAATCAAAAATAATCCTTTTCCTGTTAAAAATAAATTTTCTCAAAATTTTTATTTGGATGTCTCTTTTGGTTCAAACCTAATTAATTGACTTCAGTCAAAAAAAACTTTTGTTTACTTCATTTTATTTTTCCTTAAGGTTTTCCAATTAATTCAACCATTTTATTTTCCATACTCAATTTATTCATTTAAAAATTCTATTTTCTCCAATTTATTTAATTTAGAAAATTTAGGGTTTTACATTGTTCCTAAGTATCCACACGTTTTTAGATCATCGAACTGACCCAAGTGCGGGGGCAAACTTTTGTGTCAACACAAGGAAAATAGATTGAAAGTAAAGTCGATTCAAGGTAAAATAATAGATTGGATCCATTAGGGTTTTGGGGAAGAGAGAGTTACTTGAATCGGCCTTGCCCCTCTATTTATAGGGGTTGGACATTATGTGCCTGAGCTCTGATTTCACTTAGATACGAGTCCAAGTCGTTAAAAATTAATTAAAGATAAAAATCTACCTAGAATCAACTAATCTAACTCGGACTCAGATTGGTTCGGTCAGACCGGTGGTACATCGACAGTCATACCGGCCTATTCCAGATCTTGCATATTTTCGGCCAAAAGTACTAATTTTGACCATTAATGCTATTTTTTGCCATCAATAGAAGCTCTTGAAGAAAACGACCAAAGCCGCAGAATTCAAAGAGAAAGCAGGGACGAATGCTGCCACTTTGCCCAAGGAAGAGTAGCGGCAATAGGCGGGGACGACCAATTCTGGAAAATTGGCTAGAAAATGCAACTGGGCAAGTGGGATTTCTCCAATAACGTTGGCCATATAAACATTAAGCCAAAGTTGGAGGAACCACTAGGGGCCTTTAGGTCGGTCGACAACGTTACAAGCCGACAGGTCGGCCGATATGAGGTGAAGGAGGTGGTAGGTCACTCCAAGGAGATAGAGACCAATAGGAATCCGCAGACGGGCAGCAAGCTGTTCGGCTAAAAACTAAAATTGGAAAGTTGGAGCTAGGGCCGGTATGAAGAAAACCAAAATTTAGAAAGGAAATATGTTCAAAGGTATCTATAGGACCGGTCTTCTATTGTGCCTCACAATATATCAGCCCCAGCCATGAACCAGCATGATGCTGAGGCGATTGTATGGTTGGAAACGAAAAGATAAGGGGTTGCCTAGTGAGTCAATATCAAGACAGGTCAAAAAGAAGACATCAAGCAAAGTGGGACTCATCGGCCCATGACAAAAAATGAAGGCATTCAAGGCATTGGACCAAAAGTAACATGGCGTGGCTAGTATAGGCTCATTCAGATACGGCCAAGCCAGAGAAAGGCCGATGCAATGACCGATATCGATGTCATCCCAAAGGGGGGCAGTAGGCAGCTGTAACGCCCGGAATTAATAAATTCAGGACTTTATTGAATTTCCAAGGAAAATCAAAAATACAAAGATGTTCATCACACGACAACGTATGTACGTCAATCATTCATGGTTCGCAGACCGCGTTATTACACAAGTGTAGAAATAAAAGAAACTAATAAAAATAAAGCTTCGGGATGAACATCTCCTCTAGGGTCATGTCCTTGACTAGGACGCTCCTCCAGACCATCGTCATCGTAATATGAAGCCTCTGAAGAGGGGGTTTTCAATGGGTATGAGTACAAAAGTACGAAACAAGATACCGAGAATGCAATAATAATGCAGGATAATAACAAAAGGGGTAATGGTTTAAAGTGAGGAAAAGTACATTTTTATGTTGCGACGTTTAATGTAGCCAAGTTTATTTTATTCAGAATAATAAATCATGGATAATGCAACACCTTCTAACTCGAGGAGTACTGGCGGCACTCCTTGCTTAACAGTCCTTATATGCCATATCATCATGCAACACTTCACAAGTATAAACTAACTGAGGGATGTCACGCAACCCGCCCTTGACTATGTTCTCGGCTTTTCGAAAAGATTTAGACTCTAATCAGAGGTGTACCACTGTACCCACAAGGCACTTATTCCTGCACACCGCAGTGTGTTAAGATGACCCAAGTCATAGGAACTCATGCTAAAACCTTTAGCATGAAACGCTCCAACCCAATGACACACACTATAGGTTTCACCGGCGATCCAGCGCACTTGACCAACGCATGGGTTTTAGCGATATTTAATTAAAATTGGGTTCAATATGCTCAAAAATTGGTTGGTGACTTGCCTTGTTGTGCAAATGATGAAGGTGGAACCTCGGGAAAGTATTCGGGCTCCTCGACGACGTCGTATTCTTCTAGGAACACAAGACAAGAAGAATAAACATTTAAAAACAATAAAATAAACAGTACAAACATATAAATTTTATTGGCTAAACATGTAGAGAATAAAAAGATAATTTTTTTGGAATTTGAATGGCCAAATTTGGAGTTAATTTGAAGAAGATATGAATTTTGAAGTTTAAAGCAATTTTTGGAATTATTTTAATTGTAAATTAGCCTCTGGTCGATGTTGAACCGAGTTCACCGTGAACTAGCGCACTATGCTGTGAGCCGAATGAACTAGGGTTGTCTGATCTAGATTTGGCCACAGTGCGCGCACACGGGGGGTGGGGGGTTAAGTAAAAATGGATGGCCCAGATTAAAATATACCACTTCACTAAGATATGACGGGGCAGATTAAATGGAGTGACCGATTTAATCTCAACCGCTTGATCACGATCGCAAGGCGCAGATCGCGTCCGGCACGTGCGAGGCACGGGCGAGGCAGAGGGCTTCGTCCCCGACACCGGTAGGACGTGGCGGCGCAGCGAGCAGTGGCGAGGGTGACCTAGAGCCTAAACTAAGTGCTGAAACGGGACCTGAATAGGGAGGGGAAGCGGATGGTACCGGAAACGGTGACGGAGGAGGAATGGTGGCAACCGGCGATGAGCGGAGGCATTGGGGAGCGTTCGGGTCATCCATCGGGATGTTGTTCCGATGGCCTTCAGTGTAAATGGAGGGGTGGCTGAGGTTCGGGAGAATACTACGGTCATGGAGGTGTGGTCGACGGTGGCAGGGACGAGCTCTGGCGACGGTGAGCGGTGGCACAAAAACGCAATGCGGGGCGCTCTATTCGTGCGTGGACTATGCGAGTGCAGGGACTGAATGCGATGTGGTGTGGGGGGTTTATATAGTGCGCCAGAGTGAAGGGTGGATCCAGGTGCAGTGAATGCCAGGGGGGAGTTAAGCTCCGGCGAGGTTTAACACGGTGATTTTGGCATTAGGAGCATTAATGTGATGGGATCCAAGGGGAAAAACGTGTGCCGGATCATGGCGAGTAATTCCCCGGCGTTAATTCATGGCTGGGCCCACTATGGAGGCGAATCCGAGAAATAGAGTTTTGGCCGAAGATCTTGGGGGCGACGGTGACACGGGAAAGATGAATCTGACAAGGCGGGGCAATTGTTAATGGCGGGTGTGGCGTAAGAGAGCAACAGTCGGCACCGACAGGTGAGCCAGGGCGCACACGTTGAGACGGGAGGAGGCTGACAGGTGGGCCTGGGGCTCGGGCGTGAGGCAGAGGGCGCCGACAGGTGGGTTCCACCTGTTAGTGAGGGGACACAAGGTTAACGGCCTAGGCCGCCCTGTGGAGAGAGAAAGGGAGGGTGCGGCCCACTACTGTTTAGAATCCATTTCTGAATAAAAATAATTGCTGAAAATAGTTTATAATTATAAGCTACTTGCAAAGGTTCTAAAATTTTGTAAAAATTCTCAAAAATATATCTTGGTCTTAAGATCGCAATGTAATTTTCTCACATCAAGATTATAATTATTTCTCTAGATTTTTATTTATTTGGACATTTTCAGTTTATAGTAAATCAAAAAATACTTTTTTGTGGAAAATTCATTTTCTTGATTTAAATTTTTAACTTTTTAAAATTAGGGGTGTTACAATCCTATCCCCCTTGCAAAGAATCTCGTCCTCGAGATTCGGAGATCTTCTCGAATAACTCAGGGTATTAGGTTTTTAGTTCTTCCTCGTTTTCCCAAGTGGCCTCCTCGACGGGGTGGTTGCTCCACTGAACCTTGCAGAAATGGACTACTCGGTTCCTAGTAACCATTTACTTGACTTCTAGGATCTGAACCAGCTTCTCAATATAAATCAGATCTTCTTGGATGTTGAGCTGCTGAAAGTCGGTCTGCTCGGTGGGTACCCAAAGACACTTCTTCAACTGAAAGATGTGAAACACATCATGCACTCCTGCCAAAGAAGGTGGTAGCCCTAACTGATATGCCACTTCTCCTTGCTGATAAATGATCGTAAAGGGACTAACATAATGGGGAGCTAACTTTCCTCTCATATTGAACCTCTGAGTGCCTCGGAGGGGAGTGACCCGGAGATAAATATAATCGCCCTCTTCAAATGCCAAGTCTCTGCGTCGATTGTCGGCATAGCTCTTTTGGCGGGACTGTGCTATCTTTAACCGGTCTATGATGATCTTAACCTTCTCTTTGGCTTCTCACAGAATGTCTGTTCCAAACAACTAGGATTCACCAGTCTGATCCTAGAGTAGCGGTGTTCGGCACTTACGTCCATACAATTCCTCGAAAGGTGACATCTGCAAGCTGACCTGATAGTTGTTGTTGTAGGAGAACTCTGCATAAGGTAAAATCTTGTCCCACATTCCGCCAAAATCTATGGCGCATGCTCTGAGCATGTCTTCTAATATCTGGTTCACCCTTTTAGTCTGCCTTGACTCGCTGACAAGTGTCACATCTTGCTACATATTCAACTATTTTCCTTTTCATACTGACCCACCAATACCTCTCTTCCAAGTCCTAGTACATTTTAGTACTCCCGAATGGATGGAGTACAAGGTCTCATGTGCTTCCTTGAGAATGAGGGTCTTCAGCTCTGGCTGGTTGGGTACACATAGCCTGTGTCACGCCCTGATTTTACCAAATCGGAACATTATTGAATTTCCATAGGAAAACAATAATAACAAGAGGTTCATCAAGCGACAATGTACATACGGTCAAACATCCGTGGTTCGCAGACCACATTATTACATAAGTGTAAAATTAAAAGAAACTATGAAAATAAATTGCATGACGAAGTGTTGATCCAATGGGTATGAGTACAAAAGTACTCAACAAGCCACCGAGAATGCAATAATAATGCAGAATAATAACAAGGGAATGACAGTGGCTTAAAGTGTGGAAAAGTACATTTTTTTCACTTGTAGCATTTAGTGTAGTCAAATTTAATTATGCGGAATAATAAACATGAATGATGTAATATCACCTAACTCGAGGAGTACATTTTCCCTCCTCGCTCAATAGTCCTTACATGCCAAGTCATCATGAAACATTCATAAATGTAAACTAATTGTGAGTAGTCACACAACCCGCCCTTGACCGTGGGCTCGGCTTTTTGAAAAGATTTAAACTCTGATCAGAGGTGTACCACTGTATCCACAAGGCACGCACTCATCTCAAACACCAAAGTGTAACGAGATGACCCATACCACGGGAACTCGTGCCAAAACCTCAGCATGAAATGCTCCAATCCGATAACACCCGCTCTAGGTTTCGCTGGCATGCCGGCCACTCTAGACTAACGTCGCACCCCCTTTTGCGCCACGTCGGTACAAGCCACCCGCAGGTGCTGCTTGACCCATCTCCAAGTGGTGCCTCGAGTTGGAATGCTCCATACCTTAGTTAGGACTTACCCACTAGACTTGTGGTTAGTACGGAAATGTATTGCAATGGATCCCGCAGAACGGTCCTTATAGTGCCCCGGGTTCTACCGACCAATGCCCTAGCTTGCGAGCGGTGGCTGGAGCGTGGGCGGTGGTGTGGCGTTAAAACGTGGAGCACGGGCGTTTGGTTCGGTTTTCGTTCGAGCGTATGCGAGGGGTGAAAGAGGGAGTGCCAGGGGTTTAAATAGGGACGCCGGCGGGGTCAAATGGGCGGTGTATATATGGAAAGCCAAGGGAGGTCTTCAATTCCACCGGTGAGGTCCTGCCATGCACGTGCATCGCGATTCCGGGGCTTAAACGTGAGGATTAAAGAGGGGAAACGGTCGGTGGGATTCGGGGAACAATAATGTGATGCCAATTTAATGGGAGGGGGCCGGTGATGAGCGGATCGCGGAGCGCGGGATTCGGCGAGTGAAGTTTGGGGGCAGTGGCGTGAGGTGGACAACGAAACTGATAGTGAGGGCCCACTGTCAGTGGGGCGCAGGGGCACGGGCGCAGCAACGGGCGGGGCTGACCGGTGGGGTCCGGCTCAGCCGAGAGGGGGAGGTTGGCACCGACAGGTGGGGTCGAGGCATCGGGCGCACCCGCGGAGGGAGGGGAGTCGCTGACAAGCGGGGCCCGTTTGTTTAAATTCATTTCTAAATAAATATAATTACTGAAATTGGTTTAAAATGTTTGGGTTGCTTCCAAGGGTGATAAAAATTTATAAAAATTCTCAAAAATAGGTCCTGGCCTTGGGATCACATATAAATTTTCTTAGGCTCTAGTTTGGAAATCTCCTCTAGGTTTTAGTTTATTTGGGTATAAATAGCCTTAAAGGAAATTCAAGAATAACCTTTTTCAGAAAAAAAATATAAATAAATTGTATTTTTATTTCTTTGAAAATTTGGGGTGTTACAACTTGTCCCCAAACCATACAGTGCCAACTTCATCTTCGGAGAAACTTGGGGCCTTTCCTTTCCTCATGTTTTTTTGAATTTCTAAAATGTCGGGATCTTCCTTCTGGGCTTCACGGACTTGGTCCATCAAGATATGTCTTGCTTCTAGTGTGGTGAGGTATCCCCTGGTGGTGATCCCTAGGTTCAACCTTTCCATCTCCTTGTATAAGGGAGGAACTTGATCCAGTACCATGATGGCATTACAGTATCCTTTTCGACTTAAGGCGTCAGCCACTACATTTGCTTTGCTTGGATGATAGTGGATGCCTAAGTCATAATCCTTGATCAATTCCAGCCACCTTCTTTGCTTGAGGTTCAGGTCGGGTTGGGTGAATATGTACTTGAGGCTCTTGTGGTCGGTGAAAACTTCACATCTGTTGCCAACAAGATAGTGCCTCCATATTTTCAGTGCATGAACTACTACTGCTAACTCCAAGTCATGCATAGGGTAGTTCAACTCGTGGGGTCTCAATTGCCGAGAGGCGTATGAAACCATCTTCCCGTCTTGCATCAGAACACACCCTAGTCCATGACGGGAGGCGTCACAGTAGACATGGAAGCCTTTTTGGATATCTGGTAGAGTCAAAACCAGGGCTGACACCAGCTTCTTCTTGAGGGTCTGGAAGCTTTCTTCACAAGTTGGAGTCCATTCGAACTTTACTTCCTTCTGCAATAATCTGGTCATGGGCTTGGCGATCTTGGAAAAGTTTTCGATAAACCTGCGGTAATACCCAGCTAGTCCTAGAAAACTTTGGATCTTGGATATGTTCTGTTGGGGGAAAATATCCCATCTTCGGGGTTATTGCCAAATCAACATGAAGACAGCCAACCAGTTCGAAGATAGTCCGAAGGTCATCTTCGAAGGCGGCTTGAAACCTCGTCAGGAGTCCGAAGACTGGCATTGGTTCGAAGTATATCTTCGAACCAAAGCCTTCCAGGATCTTTTCTGCCAGCTAAGATGGAAGACTTATCTTCTATCCTATTAGATTAGTCTTTTACCATTTTAACCCTATTAAGGAAACCAAATAGTTTCCTTAATGTCGGTTGTAATAGAGGGGTAAATAGGTCTTTTCCTTAATGTTTGGGCCTATAAATACCCCCCATTTCACCCTGTAATAGGGACCAATTTACAAGTGAATCAATACACACTTTCGAACTATTCTAAGCTATTATCCTTTCGGAGGCTTGGAACAGTTTGCTTCGCAAACACTTCGTTTGTTAGTTTCTTTTCTACAGAAACCTGTTAGCGTAATCTTTTACGCCAACAGTTGGCGCCGTCCGTGGGGAACTTAGTCCAAAAAACTTCGTTCTCTACCAACCTCTTGCATCATGCCTCCTAAGCGGAGTGCACCTCGCAATCCCACTCGGAGGTCCTCTCGGATCTCCGGAGAGATACCCTTCGACACAGTTGAAGTCGGAGGGTCTTCGACTATCCCTCCACCTCAAACTCCGCAAGGGGCTTCTATCCCTCGAGGATACGAAACCTCTCCACCAACCCCTTCTACACTCCGACCGCCCGGAGCCACTCTGCCACCCTCCATTCCGATCGGAACTGATCATACCAGTTCTCAAGACCCGGAAGGTCCTTCCGGAGGAGATGAAGATAGCCTTGGAGACATGGCCACTCAAATGGCCAATCTTCAAGCCGAGGTAGCGAGGTGGCGACAGGAGGCTGCGAACAGGCTTCGCCCTCAAGCCACCCCAGCTATCCCCGAAGTGCACGAAGACGACGATCTTGATTATCCCGAAGCCCCGGAGAACGCTTCTTACGACAACGAATCTCCGTTGCATCCTGAGCTTCAGAAGATTCGCTTCAATCCGAAGTTTAAAACTTCGAAGCTCTGCAAGTATGCTGGAGACGAAGATCCCAGTGAGTTTGTGCGTTCTTATGCCCTAGCAATCGAAGCTAGTGGCGGAGACAGAGATACTATGGCGAAATGCTTCCCGTTAGCCCTTGAAGGAGTGGCGTTGAGATGGTTCTGGTCTTTAAAACCAGGATCAATCATGTCATGGGTACAGTTGAAAAAGAAGTTCATAAGTAATTTTCAGGGCACCTTCGTGCCCCCCATGTCTACAGGAAGCCTTTTCCAAGTGAAACAGCTCCCCGGAGAAACATTGAGGCAGTACTTCAAGCGCTTCGCTCACACGAAGTCGCAAATTCGAGGGCTGTCCACATCTTCGGTGGTTGATGCGGCTCGGGAAGGCGTCAGTCATAAAGGCCTTCTGGATAAATTGCATCGGAAGAGCATCACCACAGTATCACAGTTGATGTCGTACTTCGAGGAGTACTCGAAGTCAGAAGAAGGTTGGCTTCGGAGGACTACTGCTACTTCGACAGTGATGACAGAAGTTAAAGCAGAGGTGAAGACTTCGGCTCCGCCGCAAGAGCCAGTCCCCGAAGTACAACATGATAGAAGAAGAGGGCAAAAGCACCCTCGTTCTGAGGTCTTAAACATTGCACCCCCGCAGAGGTTTGCACCAAGAGCTCCACAGCCTGCAGGGAACAAGTCCAGCGGCTGGAGGCCGCCAGGGAAAACGGCTGGCAAAGGCCAGACCCTTTTTTGCTGTATTCATGGAGAGAACCGAAGCCATGCAACTGACACCTGCAAGGCTATTCTTACCCTTCGGGGAGAATACTTGGAGAGAACTTCGGGTCGAGGTAGTACCGACCGAAGTCCAGCAGCAGCAGTGCGCTCGGAGCCGGTCCAGGCTGTGGCCCGGATAGAAAATCTTGATGCTGCAAGGCATCCTCCGGTGGCCAATGTTATGCCACCTCCGAAGCAAGAAGAAGGGCAAGATAGAGGGAAGAGAGTAGTTCTCCCTATCTCCGGAGGAGGTACCCTCGGAAGCATGTCCAAGAGACAGCGAAGAGAGTACGTCCGAGAAGTAGGCCACATTGGGACTTCGTCATCTGCAGCTGCAATGCCGGAGTGGTCTCATGTTCCAATATCTTTCTCTGCGGAGGATGCAGCTGGTATCAAGTTCCCGCATGCAGATCCATTGGTTATCACTGCTGATATTGCCGGAACTGAAGTCCGAAGGGTGCTAATCGACGGAGGTAGCTCGGCAGATATCATATTTGTACAAGCCTTCGATCAGTTATGCATTTCCCGGAAGCATCTTCTCCCAGCGGCTCGTCCTCTGCAAGGCTTTGCAGGACCTCCGCTAGATGCACTTGGCCAGATAGGCCTGGAAGTAACCTTCGGAGAAGGTTTACTAGCCCGAACTGAAGAAGTTATCTTTGATGTGGTGGATGCCCCGTATGCTTATAATGTTATCTTTGGCCGAGGCATGTTGAATCAGTTCGGAGCTGTGGCGCATCACAATTACTTGTGCATGAAGATGCCCACACAATCAGGAGTTCTGACAGTCTTCGGAGATCAAGCCATAGCTCGGAGAGCAGAATATGGTCATGGTCCTCCTCTTGATCCGAAGCAAGTAAACAGTGTCCAAGAAAATGGAGAAATTTTTTCAGCCTCCTCCGAAGCTTCGAAGAAATCGTTTCCAAGACCAAGTCCCGAAGGAGAGATTGCAACGAAGATCATTGTCAAAGATGGTAAAGAATACACTTTTCAGTTTGGTAAAGATTTACCTCCCGAAGTTGCAACTTCCTTGGAAAAGGTTGTAGGAGAAAATTTGGATGTCTTCGCCTGGTCTGACGAAGATATCACCGGAGTCGATCGGGATATTATTGAGCACAGCTTGCTTGTAAACCCGAAGGCCCGGCCTGTTCGACAAGGGCTCCGGAAGATGTCCGCAGAGAGAGCTGCTCTAGCTAAGGACGAAGTTGAGAAACTGTTGAAGGCTGGGATTATCAGAGAAGTGGCCCATACAGAGTGGTTAGCCAACCCAGTCTTCGTCAGGAAGAAATCCTCCGGAAAGTGGCGCATGTGCATTGATTTCACATCATTGAATAAAGCGTGCCCACGTGACCCCTACCCCATGCCCCGAATTGATCAACTAGTTGACTCCACTGCAGGTTCGGAGTTACTAAGCTTCCTCGACGCGTATTCCGGCTATCATCAAATATGGTTAAAGCGCGAAGATGAAATCAAGACGAGCTTTGTAACTCCTTCGGGAGTCTTCTGCTATGTAAGAATGCCCTTCGGCCTAAGAAATGCCGGAGCTACCTTTTCAAGATTAGTTGCTAAGGCTCTAGGTCATCAATTAGGTCGCAATGTGGAGGCCTATATGGATGATATTGTAATAAAGAGTGCTTTAAAGCACCAACATAGCCTAGACTTAGCAGAAACATTCAATAGCCTTCGGGCATGTGGGATCCGCCTTAACCCCGAAAAATGTATATTCGGAGCTAAGGCTGGAAAGTTGTTAGGGTACTTAGTTTCAAGCAGGGGAATTGAAGCTAGCCCTACTCAGATAACTGCGCTGCAGAAGATGGCTCCTCCGGAGAATTTAAAGCAAGTGCAAAAGCTGACTGGACGTCTAGCCGCACTTAGCAGGTTTTTATCAAGATCTGCGGAGAGGAGCTTGCCAATCTTTAAAGCCTTGAAAGGGTCCGAAGATTTTGCATGGACACCGGAGTGTCAGAAAAGCTTCGAAGATATTAAAGATTATCTCAGCAATCTTGCTACACTTACGGTGCCTATTGCGGACGAAACCTTACTTCTGTATCTTGCAGCCACAGGCTCAGCAGTCAGCGCAGTCCTTGTCAGAGAAGCTGATATCAATGGGAAGTTGGTCCAAAATCCTGTCTATTTTGTATCCGAAGCATTGTCAGGAGCAAAGACAAGATACTCCGAACTTGAGAAGTTCGTTTATGCTCTGATAATGGCTTCGAGGAAGCTAAGACATTATTTTTTGGCTCACAATGTAATTGTACCAACTTCGTATCCTTTAGGAGATATGCTCCGAAGCAAAGATTCCACTGGAAGGATTGGAAAGTGGGCAGTAGAGCTAGCACCCTTCGGCATATCTTTCCTGGCAAGGACAGCTATCAAATCTCAAGTCCTAGCAGACTTCGTAGCAGAGTGGACTCCACCTGCGAAGTTGACTCCGGAGAAATCAGATGACGGAGTTTGGACTATTTACTCCGATGGAGCTTTTCAAGCATCCGGAGCAGGCATTGGGGCAGTATTAATTTCTCCGTCAGGTCAAAGAGCAATGTACTCCGCAAGACTCAACTTTAAGTCTACCAATAATATAGCGGAGTACGAAGGAATATTATTGGGACTCCGGAAAGCACGTGCTCTAGGGGCTACAAGGATAATTATAAAAACAGATTCTCAGATAGTAGCAGGGCACGTAGACAAAAGTTTTCAAGTCCGACATCCACAGCTTGCAAAGTACTTGGAAGAAATTCGCAAGATCGAAGCACATTTCAAGGGTATTTCCATTCGGAGTATACCAAGAGCTGAAAACGTGCAAGCGGACATTTTAGCGAAGGCTGCTGCCGGAGCTGTGGATGTGCCTGACGAAGCTTTCTATGAGGAGCTCAATATACCTTCGGTGCCACAAGTTGCTTCTGCAGAGATTCTCTGCATTCCTAGTGCAGATTGGAAGGATTCAATCATAGAACTCTTGCAAGGAGGAACGAATTTGCCCGAAGAACCCCAATTGTCAAGATTAAAGCTCAGAGCAAGAAACTATCAGCTAATCAACGGTATATTATACAAGGCCGGAGTATGTTCCCCTCTACTCCGATGTATATCTCAAGCCGAAGGCCAAGAAATTCTTCGAGAAATTCACGAAGGCCTTTGTGGAAGTCATTTAGCCCCTAGAGCTCTGGCAGGAAAAACACTTCGCCAGGGGCTTTATTGGCCCACAATAACAGCTGATGCGGAGAGCTTGGTCCGCACTTGTCAAGGATGCCAGTGGATGGGTCGACGGAGTCATCGCCCACCAACAGCTCTTCAAGTCATTGCTCCGGTATGGCCTATGGCCAGATGGGGTATGGATCTAATTGGTCCCTTTCCGTTAGCAAAGGGAAATCTGAAATTCGCAGTGGTAGCTATCGAATATTTTTCTAAGTGGGTCGAAGCAGAACCCTTAACAGCTATCACTTCGAATAATGTACAGAAATTCTTCTGGAAAAACATTATTTGTCGGTTCGGAGTGCCTAGATATCTCACAGTTGATAATGGAACACAGTTCGACGCAGAACCCTTCAGAAAGTTTTGCGAAGACCTAGGCATTCAACTATGTTTTGCTGCAGTAAGACATCCTCAGTCGAATGGAGCCGTTGAACGAGCCAATGGAAATATCTTATCAGGGCTAAATCGAAGAATAGTAGGGTTGTCAAAGGGACTGTGGATCGAAGAGCTTCCGAAGATTCTATGGTCCATTCGGACTACGCAAACAAGGTCCACAGGTTTTACTCCGTTCAGACTACTATTCGGAGATGAAGCTATGACTCCAACGGAGCTCAAAGGAGGCTCACTTCGCAGCACCGAACCAGACATCGAAGAAGAAAGACAAGCTTCGTTAGATTTGTCAGAAGAAACAAGGCTTCGAGCTGTAGCCAATTTATCAAAGTATCATCAGCAGACGAAGACTTGGTATGACCCGAAGGTTAAGCTCAGCGAGTTAAGGCCGGGTCATCTTGTTCTACGAAGCATTATAGCACCAGGGAAGTTAGGCAATAAATGGGAAGGTCCATATCTAATCGTCCGCTCGGGGCGCCCTGGTTCATTTAAATTAGCTAATTTAGAAGGTGAAGAGTTAGCACATACTTGGCATGCGGAGCACCTAAAGCGATACTTCGCATAAGGGCTCCTTGTAATTCGCTTGTAATCACCTCTAAATTAATAAAGCATACACCCTGATGGTTGCCTTCCCCTTGACACTCCTAGTGTCTCGAGCGGACGCGCTGGGACAGAAGTCGATCGAGAGGGAAGTGTCATTAAGCTGGGTTGTATTTCCGGACTTCGAACCCTTAAAGTCGAAGCCTCCGGTGTGGTGGCTGAAATCCATCCGGAGCCCAAGCTGATACCTTGTAGGCATCCGTAAAAGAGCCAATACCACATTCTACGGAGTCCAAGTTTCGGCTGGTAGACTTCCGTAAAAAGAGCCGAAGGTGGCCAAAATCTGCGGAGTCCAAGCTGCAGCTTGTCAGACTTCCGTAAAAAGAGCCGAAGGTGGCCAAATTCTGCGAAGTCCAAGCTCCGGCTGGTAGACTTCTGCAAAAAAATAGCCGAAGGTGGCTACAAATTCTGCAAAGTCCAAGCTCCGGCTGGTAGACTTCTGCAAAAAAATAGCCGAAGGTGGCTAAAGCAAAGCAGCATTTAAGCCATGAGCTTCGAATGATTGTTCATATAAGTCCAAAGCGACAAAATTCTTAAGACATTAAAATGTCCTCGAAGTTATCTTAATTGATTTCTTTCGTAAAAGCAAACAAAGGTACCAAGTTACCATTCTTCTGACTGCAAATAGTCGAAGACATCTCATAAAGATTTCAAAAGATCTTTAAAAATGACAGAGGGGCTCCGAACCCCCAAAAAATTGTACTCCGAAGATTTTTCTTTGCGTATAACCATCTTCGAATACAGTTCGAAGTTGCTTATACCCAAAGAGGGGCTAGTAAATATGGAGACAATTTTAAATCGGCATTCATTATCAAAACAAATGTATTTACAAATTACATCATGAAAAATTGGTATCTATACCAAGAAGGAATCGGAGACCTCTTCGGTCCCGAGAGCTAGGGGTGGAACGACTAGTTCCAACATCAGAAGTTCTAAGAACTTTACGTTTAACTCTCTTCCTCCCCTTCGAAGCTCTAAAATCCTTCTGCTCTTGTTGAAGTTCGGCCCAAGTTCGAAGCCGCTCGGGGCTTCTCTCCCAGCTTCTAAGATCTTCAGATCTTTTATTTTGGGCTTCACCTTCGTCTTCGGACCAATTAGTGTCTTCAGAAGACGAGGTGTTTGCGTCGCTCTCTTTTTCTTCCTTTTTAATATAAGACAATATGTCTTTGATTACTTCGGGCGCAATAACGCCGGAGTCATCTCGAGGGATAAGAAATCGAGGACGCTTATAACTTTTTAGAAGTTCGAAGGTGTTCCACAGTGAGCGAAGTTCGCTGTTAAGCTCTAACACTTCGATATCTTCCATAAGAGGCAAAGCCTAAAAATATGACAAACAAGATTTTCATTGATAAATATTTACAAGCATCAGCTTTACATAATCAAAAAATCCTAAAAAATCCTAAACCTGCGGATTCGGAGGAGGCTGACTGCTCGAAGCTTGACTCCGAACTTGCTTTTGGCGTTGGCCTTCATCAATCCAAGCCTTGATCGCAGATCGACCTTCGGCTCTCCATGAAGTCTGGAAGGCTCGCCAAGCAACAGCTACACCTTCGGAAGGTTTTAAAAGTCGGTCGTCGTCAAAGATGATGGAGCCCTGTGCGCTCGGAGTGATTGATCGGCCCAAATCCTCGTAGTAGCGAAGTATTCCAAGGGCAGACACTTGTCCGGAGAGTTCTCCATAACGTATGCCTGCCGTCTTCATTTGCTTCGCTGCTCCTTGGATCCTCTTTAGCCGGCGCAGCAGAGTTACATTGTCATCCGAAGGTAGTGATCCAGTAGTACCGAAGTACTCCAAGACACCTAACATTTGTTCAATGACCTCCGAAGCCACCTTCTCGGACTTAACCTTTTCTTCAATAAGCATATCCTTGGCCGAAGTTGTTTCAGCTAAAACTCCGGAGATTCGAGCGTTCTCCGTAGTCAAAGCATTCTTTTGAGTTCGGAGTTGGCCAGCCTCTTCTTGTAGCCTCACAAGTGCGGAGTCCTTCGCAGCATCCTCCGTCCGCAGTCTTTCAATCTCTGCTCGAAGCACAACTCTTTCTGCTTCGAGCTCTTTCCTTGCAGCTTCCAAACTTTGCCTAGCCCTTCGCTCTGCTTTTATCACATTGTCCATTTGAGATACTCGACCTTCGGAGAAGTTAAGATTTCTTTGAAGAGTTTCGTTCTCTTCCCGAAGTTGAGCAATTTCGTTTTCATTCGACAAAGCTGCAGCGCGGGCTAAGACTG
This sequence comes from Zizania palustris, assembly GCA_019279435.1. Lineage (NCBI taxonomy): Eukaryota > Viridiplantae > Streptophyta > Magnoliopsida > Poales > Poaceae > Zizania > Zizania palustris. The sequence goes on from JAAALK010000287.1 coordinate 9,972,046, forward strand.
CTTGCTAAGAAAAAGAAAAACTAGAATAAGAAATTATTCATATATAATTCATTATTTGGTTCGAAGATGCTTTATACCTGATAAGCTGCTCTTTCCACAGCAAGGCTAAGCTCCGAACCCTTCACTCTACTTAAGCGGGCTACCAGTTCTGTTTCCCCGACTTGGCGACTGGCTTCACCCAAAGGTTTAACCAAAGTCCCAAGTCCGGTTTTCTCCTCCAAAAAAGGAGTTATGAGAGGAATCAGTTTCGAAGCTTTCTGGTCAGCCCTGCTTAGCGAAGGTCCGGAGGTCTCTTCCGAGGCCCTTGGAACTTCAGAAGATGGCCCCCCCTCAGTCGATTCACTTTCGTCCATTGGCTCAGATGAAGTTGATCCTTGAGCTGGGAGGGGCTCGATGTGTCTTTTTCCTCTTCCAGGCCCCGGTAGAGCAACTCCCGGTTGCGGCCCCGAAGTTGTCGAAGGTCTTAGAGTTGTATCTTCGAGGGATACTTCGACAACAGGAGGCTCTGAAAAAACCAAAAATATTACACATTGTATAATTTTGCAAAAATTGATAAGAATTAAGCAAAATTTACCTTCGATATTCTCTGGAATATCGAGCACCGGGCTGATCGGAGGATCATAAGTGTAGTCCTCATCCGAATCAGCCGTTAAATCTTGGGCTACAGGAGCATCGTCCTGAAGAGCCCTCGTTACTTCTTCGAGAATCGAAGCCATAGTGACTTCGACTCCCCCTTCATCCACTGAAACTCCGGCTTGAGTTGTGCCTTCCTGAACTACCGAAGTCATTGGTTGATCAACATTGTTTCCAGACTCCGGTATGTTCGCAGGCACTTCGGCCTCATTCACACCCATAGGGGCTTCGATTTGTTCTCCCTGGGTATCCGGAGCTCTTACTTCTTCGATGTTGGCTTGAGGCTCCGGAATACCTGCAGTGTCTTCAATGAGAATACTTCGTTGAGCTGCAGCTTCGTCAATTAATCTTACTAGTAAAATACCTTCGTCTTCTTTAGAGCTAGAAGCCGAAGCTCTTGAGCTCGAAGGTGCGAGGTTTTTCGGCTTCCGAGCCACTTTCTTCGTCGGAGTCCTTGCGGAGCTGGAGGCTCCAGCTTCGGCTACTCTCTTCTTGGGTCCTTTCTCTTGAGGCACCCAGTCCATCAGAGGGGGCGGAGTTAACTCCAACATTCCCCATACTCTGTTAGATCGCTCCCAACTTCCGACTAATTTGATTCGCCATTCCTTTTCTGACGGAGTTGGAGCACCCAAGATCTTCTCCGAAGCCCTTATAATTTGCTCTGAAGTAATAGGGGCTGAAGAAGCTAAAAAATAACTCAAGTTAATCTTTCTTCGAAGTAAATATGTATTATGCATGTTGGTTTCGAAGTTACCTGCAGGGCTCGAAGTATAGTTTATCTTGCGAAGACCGCCTTCCGAGTCATCTTCGAAGACGATAGGCCAGTTGGCTATCAACGGAGAAATTTGAAGTCCGATGAACTCTTCGGCTAAGTCCCGCATGCTCAACCTTTTGCTGATTTTCTGAAGCAAGTTGAGGCGAGCTTCGAGTTGACCTTCGTCAGGTTGCACTAAGGCTTCCTTCCGGAACTGGATTTCCTTGAGGGGACCAGCCAGAGGACTACCCACTCCAACTTCAGCATAAAACCACCTCAGAACCCAATCGGTGTACCATCTAGCATTGATGGCCTTGGCAGGGAATTGCAGTGCATATTCATCACGAAGCCTAAAATTGATGCTTCCAAAGGAAACTACCACCTTCTCACCTCCGGAGCCTACGAAGGTCTTTGGCTGACAAGTCGCTCTATGCAACGCAGCGAAGATTTCAGCCCTCCCCTCACAACCTTCGGCTCTCAGTGCCCACTCGAAGATGGCCAGTCTGGCTACAGCATTCGGAGACAGCTGGGGGAGGGTTACATGAAACAAGTCAAGGACTTCGGCCAAGAAATCTACAGCAGGGAGGCCCAAGCCTGCTTCGAAAAAAGCTTCGAACACTACGACCTCTCCGGGTCTTGGTGATGGGATTGCTTCTTTGCCTGGTTTTCGAACCATTACCCCATTGCTAATCTTACCCCCTGCTGTGATTGCCAAGGACTCTCTTTTGCAGGTCGAAGGTCCCAATTCAAAGGACTGATCCAAATATTTGGTCGATGGAGGGCACAGACCTTGGTCATCGGGGATTTGGGGATTTCTCCCCCCTGCCGCCATGGACATTGCCGCCTGCATCGAGGGTGCCGCCGCCAATGTTGCCGCCGCTGCTGCTGCGGCTGCCTGCTGCCGAGCCAAGGTCGAAGGCGGCGCAGATCCTTTGGTCTTCACCATCGCGATTGCCGGATCAACTTGAGAGAACGGGAACTAGGGCTCAAGAACTCGGGAGTTAGGGCTCAAGAACTCAAGAACTCAAGAACTCAAAAGGCTTTTGACTGGGAGTGAGCGGTGAAAAGGTAATCGAGTAAGTTCCAGAGTTCTTTATTTATAACCTAAAACTTTCCGTTTGTTACCGTTTGGGCTCCGCCCTTTCGCATTCCCGCCTGTTATTCTCCTCCGAAAATAACGCCTCATATAACTCCGTTAGAACAGGAACTAACGGTTATATTTTCTAAGTCTAAAAAGACTTTCGAACTTCCTGAGTCAGTTCTAAGATAGTTCGAAAAGTAATTACTTTATGACTGATTCGAAGTTCATATCTTCATGTATTTCGGAGATAAAACAAAAATTAATAACCCCTATGATTGGTTATCTTTTCTTTCCGTATACTGCTCTCCTAACGTTACAGGCTGAACGGAGAAGCGTATTCGAGGGGCTACTGTTGGGGGAAAATATCCCATCTTCGGGGTTATTGCCAAATCAACATGAAGACAGCCAACCAGTTCGAAGATAGTCCGAAGGTCATCTTCGAAGGCGGCTTGAAACCTCGTCAGGAGTCCGAAGACTGGCATTGGTTCGAAGTATATCTTCGAACCAAAGCCTTCCAGGATCTTTTCTGCCAGCTAAGATGGAAGACTTATCTTCTATCCTATTAGATTAGTCTTTTACCATTTTAACCCTATTAAGGAAACCAAATAGTTTCCTTAATGTCGGTTGTAATAGAGGGGTAAATAGGTCTTTTCCTTAATGTTTGGGCCTATAAATACCCCCCATTTCACCCTGTAATAGGGACCAATTTACAAGTGAATCAATACACACTTTCGAACTATTCTAAGCTATTATCCTTTCGGAGGCTTGGAACAGTTTGCTTCGCAAACACTTCGTTTGTTAGTTTCTTTTCTACAGAAACCTGTTAGCGTAATCTTTTACGCCAACATGTTCGTTGGCTGAAACCAATTTGTCACTGCGTCCACGGTGGTTGGATCCACTGCTATCCCACCATTAGATATGACACGTCCGAGGAATTTCACTTCAGATGACCAGAACTCGCATTTACTATACTTAGCATATAATTCATGCTCCCGTAACTTTCCAAAAGTTAGGCGGAGATGGGTTTCATGCTCTTCCTTGCTCTTGGAGTAGACGAGGATGTCATCGATGAATACTACAATAAACTTATCCAAGAACTCCATGAAGACATTGTTCATCATATTCATGAAGAACGCGGGGGCATTCGTGAGTCCGACCGACATCAAAGTATACTCATACAATCCATACCAGGATGTGAATGCGGTCTTGGGAATGTCCTCTCTGATCCTTAACTGATGGTAGCCTGATCGTAGATCGATCTTAGAGAAGACTGAGGATCCTTTCAGCTGATCGAATAGGTCATCGATTCACGGCAATGGGTACTTGTTCTTAATGGTCACCTCGTTCAAAGTTCTAAAATCCACACACATCCTCTTTTTCTTATACTTTTTCATGGCAATATGACTGGTGCACCCCCAAGGCGAGGTACTCGGTCAAATATATCCCTTCTGCTCAAGCTCTTCAATATTACTTTTTACTTCGGCTAACTCATTTACGGCCATTTGATACGGTCGCTTGGAGATGGGTGAGGTTCCAGGAACAAGTTCAATCTTGAACTCAATGTCCCTCTAGGGTGGCATCCCTGGTAATACCTCTAGAAAAACGTCCGGGTACTCTCAGATCACAGGTACTTCTTCTACTGCCATCTAGTGGAGAGAGGTTCCTCTCGAACCCTAGGCGACCATCTTAAAGGTGACAATGATTCCATCCTCGCTGGTCACCGTGATGGACTTGCTAGCACTGTCTATCATTCCCTTCTGCTTCATCAACCAGTCCAAATTCGAGGATGAGGTCTAGGCCCTTGCAGTATATAAGGATTGGGTTGGCCCAAAATAACACCCCTTGGATCTCTATCCTTGTCCTTGGGCTAAATAGGTTGGCAAGAGTTTGGTTGTCGGGGGTAGAGATCATCATGGGTTTGGGCAGATGGAGTACTTCTAGTCCATTATTTTTCAAAAAAAATTTGGGATATGAAGGAGTGGGTTGCTCTAGAGTCAAACAATATTACCACGGGTATGGAATTTGCAGTGAACATACTGATAACGACTTCTGGAGCTTCTTGAGCTTCTTCTATGGTGATATGATTGACACAGGCGCGGAATGCCGGGTAGGGGGCAGCTCCTTGGGGTTGCTTAGGGTGAGTACATTGATGAGAGTAGTGCCCTTCCTTTCGGCAGTTGAAGTAGACCACCGATTTGCCATTCTAGTCCCTCAAGGTGTTGGTCTTCGCGGCAGGTGCTGGCAGGGCTGATGGAGATGGTGGAGCTGGGCGGGGATTTCCCGTGCTTGAACCACCAGAGGTGTACTATGGCCTGAAGGCAAGACGATGGTGGTGGTTCAGTGCATGAGCTAGAGGAGTGAAGCGGGGCCTCTATAGGATCCCTTGGTTGTGCTTAAAGGCAATCATCTTCCTCTTCTTGAGGTCTAGCCTGTTCTGTTCGGTCTCTTGGATGATGGCCTTGTTCACCAACCTTTGGAAGTCAGTGTAGTCCACGACGATGAGTTGGATGGACAGTTCATCCTTCAATCCCCTGAGGAACTTGGCTTGTCAGTCGGCGTCGGTGCGAACTTCCTCTGGCGCATACCGGGCCAGCCTGTTGAACTCATGGAGGTATTCCGTGATGGACTTCCTCCCCTGCTGCAAGTCACAGAACTCATGTTGCTTCACGACAACGATCCCAGTAGGAACGTGGGTGGCTCGGAAGGTGGTGGAGAATTCTGCCCAAGTGACTACATGAGCCTCGGGCTGGGACTCGCGGTAGTTGTCCCACCATTCGACAGCCGGACCCTAGAGTTGGTGGGCTGTGAATGCTACTCGCTCCACGTCGGAGCAAGGGAGGAGGACCAATTCCTTCCTAGTGGTCCTCAACCAATCCCCTGCCTCCATCAGGTTGGTCGTGCTTGAGAATAGGAACTCCGAGAGTTGAGTAGCGGGGGTCGGTGCGAGGGCTTGCGAGCGTGGGGGTGGCTCTAAGTGGTGTTGTTGTTGCAGACGATTCATTTGTGCCTGTTGTTCTTGCATGTGGGCCTGCTGCTGTTGCATCTGAGCCAACAGAATGATGATGAGTTGGTTCTGGTTGGCCAACATAGGAAGGTTGGCGACAGGTGCTCCGGCCTGATGCTGTCTCGTGGTATCTCCATTGGGCACCACACCACTTGGTAGGTTGTGGGTGGCATCTCCCCTATTGTAGTTGGAGGACTGGTTCTGGTCGTTGGCCATTCTGAAGGAGGTAATGCCCTAATTATATAAGAAAAGACTTCGAAAAGTTTTGCCCCAAAATAGTTCATAGATTCTTTACTAAATGTGGTACAAAATAGTTCATTACATTTTAGCTCTTATTTTCATCCCACCCATAGCACAAGACGCTATGGATGGTACCACAATCATGAAACCAAAACTAGCATCGAAACTATCATCTACTACAACTACTCATTATTAGAGGCAGTCTCAGTGCTCTCTGATCAACGAGAGTCTCAGGGAATGCTGGGCTCGATGAAGTTTTCTATCATGGGATCCGAAACGTTGACTAGCCCCGGAGCAACGACGGTAGAGGAAGAAGGTCCGAAGGGCGTCGATGGTGGGGTGATCCGCTTAGGTCAAGGGGCAGGCTTCCTGATAGCCTTCTTCTTACGGGGGGCGGCGGCGCTAACTCTTCGATGTCCTTCTTGAGCTCTGGGATCTGATGCCGGAGCTTGGTGTTCTCAGTGACACTCTGCTGTAGCTCAACGACCTTGCATTACAGTTCTCCGTTCTCCTGAATCAGGATGTTCGCCGTGTGACGATAGAAGTGGATGGTATCATGCTGATCGTCAGCATCGAGCATGGCCTCGGTGTGAATGTGATCCATGGCCTAAAGAAGACGAGTGCTCCTGGCCATGGTGGTGTCACGGTCAGAGAGAATACTGACGTAGATGCGGCAGATGGCTCCCAGAGTGCGCATTGGTACATAACAGAAGGAGGTTTCTCAGAGCTGAACGTCGTAAATCAGCCTCAACTCCATGAGGGCCTAGAAAGCAGCGCGTTGGCATGCCACCTCGAAGGTCGGACCTCCAACCGCTAAGATGAAGAAGGGGAGTGTTCTCCAGAGGAACGAATGGTGATGGAGATGTCACAAGCACCTGCGAACTCCTCAGGGTAGACTCCATGGAACTGGGGCTCGTGGATGAATCCGAGGAAGGTCATGAGCATCCAAAGATCGCGGACGAATCCATCATGATCCCAAAGGTATCCGTGCACGTGGTGACTTGGCATCTACAAAGAAGACAAAGTTTAAAGAGTAAGGGAGAGAATAAAAATATGAAGTAGATTTTTACGAAATAGATTTTTGTAAAGTTAAGTATTGGGCGGGTATGTTTGGTTTCCTACAATCAAGTTGGCTCCGATACCATCTTGTAACGCCCGGAATTAATAAATTCAGGACTTTATTGAATTTCCAAGGAAAATTAAAAATACAAAGATGTTCATCACACGATAACGTAAATACGTCAATCATTCGTGGTTTGTAGACCACATTATTACACAAGTGTAGAAATAAAAGAAACTAATAAAAATAAAGCTTTGGGATGAACATCTCCTCTAGGGTCATGTCCTTGACTAGGTCGCTACTCCAAACCATCGTCGTCATAATACGAATCCTCTAAAGAGGGGGTTTTCAATGAGTATGAGTACAAAGGTACTAAACAAGCCACCGAGAATGCAATAATAATGCAGGATAATAACAAAAGGGGTAATGGTTTAAAGTGAGGAAAAGTACCTTTTTATGTTGCGACATTTAATGTAGCCAAGTTTATTTTATTCAGAATAATAAATCATGGATAATGCAACACCTTCTAACTCGAGGAGTACTGGCGGCACTCCTCGCTCAACAGTCCTTATATGCCATATCATCATGCAACACTTCACAAGTATAAACTAATTGTGGGATGTCACGCAACCCGCCCTTGACCGTGGGCTCGACTTTTCAAAAAAGATTTAGACTCTGATCAGAGGTGTACCACTATACCCACAAGGCACTTATTCCTACACACCACAGTGTGTTCATATGACCCAAGTCACAGGAACTCATGCTAAAACCTTTATCATGAAATGTTCCAACCCAATGACACACACTATAGGTTTCACCGGCGAGCCAGCGCACTAGACCAATGTCACGCCCCTATTTGTGCCCCATGGTACAAGTCACCCGCAAGTGCTACTTGCCCCTCTCCACATAGCGCCCCGAGTTGGAATGTCCCATACCTCCAGTTAGGACTTACCCACTAGACTTGTGGTTGGTACGGAAGTGTTTTGCGATGGATCCCATAGACCGGTCCTTATAGTGCCCCGGGTGCAACTAACCAATGCTCTCGCTTGCACCGGGAACCCACCATACTAACTTAATAAACCAAAACTCCATAACTATTAGAATTCCATGGGGAGAGAAATCATAGGAATCATATAATAGAACCAAAGTATCTATAACTCGTTTTTAAACCTATAGCAGTTGTGTCGATACATTGAACACTATCTAATAATACTACTATTATGGTGACAAGGAGTTTAGGCTCGATAGCATGGCTTGGGTTTGCACATCAAGTTCGGGGATCTAAATAATTATATCGTAAGGCTTTTAATTTGACTAATGCATTTATAATGTATGGGTTTTAGCAATATTTAATTAAAACTGGGTTCAATATGCTCAAAAATGGGTTGTGACTTGCCTTGTTCTGCAAATGATGAAGGTGGAACCTCGGGAAAGTATTCGGGCTCCTCGACGACGTCATATTCTTCTAGGCACGCAAAACAAGAAGAATAAACATTTAAAAACAATAAAATAAATAGTACAAACATGTAAATTTTATTGGCTAAACATGTAGAGAATAAAAAGATAAGTTTTATGGAATTTGAATGGCCAAATTTGGAGTTAATTTGAAGAAGATATGAATTTTTGAAGTTTAAAGCAATTTTTGGAATTTACTTTAATTGTAAATCAGCCTCCATTCCACGGTGAACCAGCGCACTATGCTTTGAGCCAGACGAACCAGGGCCATTCGATCTAGATCTGGCGGCCACAGTGCGCGTGAGGGGGGTTAAGTGAAAATGGATGGCCTAGATTAAAAGATACTTCTTCACTGAGATCTAACGGGCCAGATTAAATCGGGCGACCGATTTAATCTCAACTGCCTGATCATGATCGCATGGTGCAGATCGCGTCCGGCACGCGTGCGGCACGGGCGAGGTGGAGGGCTTCCTCCCCGACATCGACAGGATGTGGCGGCGCGGCGAGGGGTGGCGAGGGTGACCCGGAACCTAAACTAAATGTTGAAACGGGACTAGAATCGGGAGGGGAACCAGATGGTACGGGAAACGGTGATGGAGGAGGACTGGCGGCGACCGGCGACGAGCGGAGGTGACAGGGAGCATTCGGGTCATCGGCGGGGACGGTGTTCTGGTGGCCTTCAGCATAAATGAAGGGGTGGCCAAGGTTGGGAAGAAAACGGAGGTCACGGAGGTGTGGTCGATGGTGGCGGGGACGGGCTCCAGCGACGGTGGAAAAACACAATGTGGGGTGCTCTATTCGTGCGTGGACTATGCGCGTGCAGGGACTGAACGCAGTGTGGTGTGGGTGGTTTATATAGTGCGCCGGAGTGAAGGGGGCAGCCCGGTGTAGTGAAGGCTGAGGGGGGAGTTAAGCTCCGGTGAGGTTTAACGCGGGTGATTACGGCGTTAGGAGGCTTAATGCGATGGGACCCGAGGGGGGAAACGTGCTATGGATCATGGTGAGTAATTCCCCGATGTTAATTCGTGACTGGGCCCACGATGGAGGCGAATTCGAGAGATAGTGTTTTGGGTAGAGATCTCAGGGGTGACGGCGACACGGTGAAGATGAATCTGACAGGGCAGGGCCACTGTCAGTGGTGGGTGCGGCGCGAGGGAGCAACGGTCGGCACCGATAGGTGGGCCAGGGCGCACGGGCTGAGAGGGGAGGAGGCTGACAAGTGGGCTAGGGGCTCGGGCACGAGGCAAAGGGCGCCGACAGGTAGGTTCCACCTGTCAGTGAGGGGACGCGGGGTTTATGGGCTGGGCCGGTCTATGGAGAGAGAAAGGGAGGGTGCGGCCCACTACTATTTAGAATCCATTCTAAATCAAAATAATTGTTGAAAATAGTTTAAAAATTATGAGTTACTTGCAAAGGTTCTAATTTTTTTAAAACAATCTCAAAAATATATCTTGGTCTTAAGATCATAATGTAATTTTCTCAGATCAAGATTATGATTATTTCTCTAGATTTTTATTTATTTGTATATTTTCAGTTTATAGTAAATCAAAAAATATTTTCTGGAAAATTCATTTTTTCATTTAAATTTTTACCTTTTCATAATTAGGGGTGTTACAGCAGCCGATACTCTAAGATACCAGTTACGCCAGCTAGGGATAGGAGATGGAAAAGAGTTGAAACCATAGCCCCAATCGGAAGGACGCATCGAGGA